>CM045766.1:46484462-47084462 GCA_025200525.1 Camellia lanceoleosa
GTCTCTAATGCTATTATATGCTCAGCCATTATCATTATTGGCCCCAATAAAAGATTTTTTGATCAAGAAAGCGTTAGTAAATTTCATTAACAAACATTTAAATTAGGCTAAGACAGAAGATGACATGCATCAAGAGAGATTCTAAAAGTACAAAATACCCTTCTTTCAATATCAAGTACTCAAAGAGACCTACATACAACTAACCTCCTGGCCTCACGATTTTTTTTTCTTTCTTTTAAAACAAAAGTTAGTTAATGAGTTAACTAGAAAAAAAAATACAAAAATGGAAGTTGTTTTTGTAGTCCCATCAAAAGATGATTGTTTTCCAATTTGTAATGGTATTTTGATCCTCTCCATTATTTATAATGAGTGAAATGGGAAGATCGATTTCTTAATAGTATGATTATGACACATCGTAAATAGGCATTATTAATCCGAATCTAGTCACGTAAATCCCAGTAATTAATATTTTTGTCCTATTTTGTTAGCTTTTTTCATTTAAAATGTTCCAAAATGCTTGTCTTTATTAATAAAATATTTTTAATTTTCAAAATCTACCTTTTGAAATGACTAAAAATATATTCAAAATTGAAAACTATATGGCTTTTAATTATTGGAATAAATTTTTAAAATTAAAATTAAAATATAATGATTATATATTATTCTTAAAAAAATTACAATTTTTAACGAGACAATCAAAATAGGGCAGAGGAGTATCTTATAATGAAACTCTCGTCTTTTGAAAGTGTCAATGATGTACGGTCCTTGTTTCAGTTGTGGGGAGAAGAAAGAATTCAAGCGGTCAATGAATGCTTCAATTTTTTACTTGTGGACTCGATCACCAAGAAACACCGCCCTATAATGTCCTATAAAACATATATAGGGTTTTCTAGTCACAAAAATGCATGGCTTATATAAATATGTAAGTATTATATAAATGATTATGAAAAATTATATTGTTAGTTTTTATATTTTTGTCCTTATTTTTTATAATTTCAATTGGTTTAATTTAGTTATGAATTTATGATTTATTTAAATTTGGTCTAATTATTTTCAATTGTTAGTTTTTTTTTTTTTTTTAATGGAAAATAAGCCCCAAGCTGCATGTGTTTTGTTTTTATAGAAAAAATTATAAGTTTGATCAATTTTATCAGTGTAACCAATATTAGACCAAATCAAACCAAATATAAAATTAAAGGTCAAATTAAGAAAATAAAAATTATAGGAAGTAAAATGGCACAAGAAAAAAATGCAATGGTTGTCATGTAATTTTCCTAAAAATAAAAATAGATTTTATTTTTCTAATCTAACAAAAAAAAAATTTAAAATCCAAGCAATAATTATTAACAATTATTTTTAGATTAACTTTCAAGTTTTCATGGGATTATGGTTAGATTTTAAGAAGGATAGTTCTTTTACACACCTTTAATCCTCTTAGTACACATAATTAATATAATAAATTTATATAACAATAATATTTTCAAATAAAAAGGTTATTATACAATATGGGCATGTATTCTATCCATTCAAAAATTCAGGAAGCATCTATTTACACACACCACTCTCTCTCTCTCTATACACATCCTTCACACACAACTTTTTCAACACACTCTCTCATTAAGTGTGTGGGAAGATGGATATGGTGTGCATACAGACATGTAGCTCCAAGAATTCACATATGAAAACACATAACACTTTTTACACATCACCTATGTAGACATTAAAGTTTATCTCCAACACTCATCATCTTCACTATTATAATCTAACACACCACACTCATGATATCATTTATTATCAATTAACTCATCTCATTCTCTTTTTTCATTATACTTATTTCCAAACTCAAATATTATCTTGAAGATTTAGAGTTTAAAATATTAAAATTGAAGAATGCTAGGTATCATGAAAATCTTCATGAAAAGGTCATGAAAGATTTGGACCATGGATTATAATTGCAATAAAACACCATACATTAATCAAAGTAATCTAAAGGTCACAAATTTTTCATGATCATTTTTATGACAAAATTTTCATGATCTCTAACATCTCTCATATTAAAATCAATGAAAATGTTACTTTGTTACTTACACACTCATCAATGCCATTGACAAAAATGACGAAATAACCAAATTGTCCTATCTTTCCTATATCTCTACACGCATGTTCTCTCTTTCAAATTCATTAGAAATTATTACATTTTTCTTTCAAAATGGTCTATATATATTTAAAAAATGGGATTAGGTAAGATACAGCTAGATTGCGAATAATTTTTTCAGTGTGGAATTAAAATAATTTTTTTATAGATTTAAAAAAATTATAAATTTCAAAGAGAGAACAAATGTGTGAATATAAAAATTAGAGTCAATTTGTTCATTTAACTGTTTTTGTTAGTGTATTAGGGATATACATTTTAATAGCTCAACTGTTTAATTTTGGACTCTTTTATAGTTTAAGAAGTGAAATAATACTATGATAATACAAGAGGGTAAAATGATATTTCATAATAGTTCAGGAAGCAACATGATACAAGATGTTGAGGACATATTGGTGGTTAAATGTGTTATGTTAGCATTGTTAAGGGATTTTATGATACCAATAGTTTAGGGTTAATTTGTATAATTTTTTGGATCCTCTATCCAACATCTAAATCTGAATTTTTTTAATCCACAAGTCTAGTCAAGAAAATTATTATGTCCATAAGGACATACTTTTGCACAATAATTAAACTACCCCTCAGATATTTAAAAACACACCCTTTCTAAATCACAAACCCGCTTCTTTCAATCCTCTCTCTCTAAATCACCTCTATCTCTTTTATCTCGCTAGCTAATCACCCTTTGATCTCACATCTACCTTCATTCTCATCAAACCCCAACCACCGCCACCCTCCTCACCATCCTCATTTCAAACCCTAACCGCCACCACCTCCTACCGTCTCATCACACATCATCATTGTAAAGCCACCGACACCGGGCACTACTATCACGAGCCGACCTTCCCCTAGAGGATTAGGTCAGGACCGCTAGTAATTCTGCACATTTTAGCCCTCACCACAACTGGAGCACTAATAATAATAACAAGGCATTATGAAGCAATAATAAGACACAAACATATCCATCAACACGTCATGACTCCAACCCGCCTAGTGGTTAGAGTAGTGACCGGCTAGGTAATCCTAGATTACCTTCACTCAAAGACAAAATTTCAAAATATTTAAATAATATATGGGCTCAAACTAAGCAAAAACAAAAGGAATAATGTCCATTAAGTCGCGCATACATGATCAATCGAATAGTTAAAACATTTGTAATACGCTTTATAACATAAACAAATACTAAGACATATCTAATACATATCTCTCACACACACTTAAAAGTTAATCAAAGTACAAAACTCGACAAAGCAAAACTAAAGCCCCATAATAAGCGCATCATGGGTGGCTTGACCAAGAGCCGATTCGAGGCAAACTCTAATGCTAATTCTCCAATTGCTCACCCATATATATTAGGAAAATGGTATGGCAAAGGCCAGAGTAATAACAGTAATCAAGGAGTTAAATGAATGAAGTTCAATATCATTTCAAATAAAATTCATTTCCATTCGGGCCACAATAATCTATGTTTTCACAATATCAAAATCAAGATAATAACAAATTACATGGTGCATCCATAGAGCCACAATACTTCAATATCAATGGACAACAAGGGTCAATAACAATGACCATTAAGGTCTAACATCAGAGATTTATGTGTTTCAATTAATCCAATAGCCAGGGTATTGTTTCTCCTAGGCAAGGGCCTATACTCAATGGATGCCACGAATACAATTCCGAAAGGAACTTCATTCATTAAGGGAAAATAGCATTTCAATGAACCAATTATGTAGCGAATTCGAAAATAAATATAACCTGAACATATCTTTATAAAGTTACTACTCACAGCAGGTTTGAACGAATGTTACTCCTCGGATGTCCAACCTACGAAAAGCACATAAACAAACATATCGAAACACAATATTATTTTCTTGATCGATATAACATCTCTTATTCTTTTCTTTCCAAGTAAACCAAATTCTAAGTCACTTATTCTTTTGTAAACTAATAAACCAATCCCTTACTTTTACTTCATAACTAATTATTTTTGTTGGTTCTTAACTTATTAATCTTCAATGAGCGATAGATCATGCCTAAGAATGTCAGAAGAAATGAGAATGAAAAATATGAAGAAGATGAATTTTTCAAAATATCAAAAAGGATTGACCTTCAAACGGACCGCATAACTGAAAAATATTGGGAGTTTCGAATGTTCGCCGAGCCACCAATTGGTCGCCGAAAGCGTCTGACATTTTCCGGGTTTCAACATCAAGATTTAACTTTCAAACTTTATTTCAAAACTTTTCTTCCTATGTTTTGCAAAACATGAAATTAAAGTTATAAACCTCTTAGAAAAATATTTGCATGTATGAAATTTAAATCAAAATCAAACAAATTCTGATTCTCAAATTCAAATTATAATTTATTTCTTAATTTGTCCAAATTTAGATTTGATTCATTTTCTTTATATCAAACCCAATTTCAAACTCATAAATTCCTAAGCATGAATTAAACTTTCAAAATATGATTCCAAAACTTGGGTTCGTACATGACTTGTCTAAAAACATACAAAGTCTTAAATAATCAAGAAAACATGATTAATTTTAAACTATTTATATCAAAACTCATTTAATTTAAATTTTAAGCTCATTGTTCATACACTGCTAATTTTCCAAAATTTACTTCTTGTTTTATCAAAATATGAAATCAATTTAGAAATCCATGATGCATGTACAATTAGAATATTAAAACTTGTAAAATTGTTAATGCAGTAGAAATTAGATTCAAATTCATGCAAGATATTCCAAAATCAAATCCAAAATAATTAATTTTTAAATTAATTTCCATAATCATGAATCTAATTTAATTTCTTCATCTTCTTGCCAATTTCCTTTAATTACATGAAATTGAACTCAATTATTTCTTAAATTCAATTTTACATGAATTTCTTGCAAGAATTAGGCTTAGATTTCTTACCTAGAACTTTAATTTATTGAATCTCTTGAATTCTTCCTTCAATTTTTCAGCACAAACTTAGGGGTTGTTTGGAATAAACTATAAGTGCACTTTTGACTTTTTATGAAATATGGGCCGACTTTGAAGTGATGTAGAGTGGTGATGTGATTGAAATAAAATAATTTGACTTAAATATGATAGTAACTTTTTGACTTTTTAATTTTTTCTAATTATGCTAAAACAAGCCTTAAATTCTTCTTTCTTTCCTTCTTGTTCTCTCTTTCTTCCTCCCGGTTCTCTCTCACATTAGCTCACAAACTTTTAACAAATAAGGATGAGTTCTCTCTCCACTAAAACGTCTCAAGTAAGGAAATAAAGGACTTCCTTTTGAGTTCTGCCAAGTCCTATCAAAGGTTCTAGACTTTACCCAAACATACAACATACATCAATATTTTAATTGGTTTGAGTAGGATTAGGTTAATTTGAGTCGGATTACGTTAGTCTATTAATTACATGTTAGTTTCATTAAATAACACTTAACCTTAATTAATCATGATTACTACATAACTTATTTAATCTTAACTAATCACAATTTTCACATAATTTAATTAGTCTAATTTGACTTCCATTAAGGGCCAATTAATTATATTTAAATTTATTAATCTGAATTAAATTTTTAATCAAACTCCCAAAAGGTTCTAAATTTCAAATTAAACTTATTACCATCATCAATTTTGGTTCTCGAATAATTAAGGCCTTCAATTTCATATCAAACTCAAATCTTCGTTAATAAATTACATATTCAAATTAGATACCTCTCAAATAAGTTTAATTCATAATATTGATAATTTTCAACTTATAACTTAATTAACTCTAATTTCTAATTCAATTAATCAAATTTCAATTTTTCTAAACTGAATCAAATATTTAATTAAACTTCCTTATGATCCAATATTCAAAATTAAACTGATTCAACTCATCAATTTCACCTCCTTAAGCCATAAAGGGTTTAAATTTCTAATTACAAAACAAATCCTTAATCAAATCATATACAACTGATTTAATAATTTTCATAAATCCCAAACTAAATCAAAATAATGACTAATTAAAATCCAAATTTCTTTTTAATTAATTAAATGTAAAATATTACACATGGTGGGGTCACACAATCTCTGCCCTTAGAAAGTTTGGTCCTCCAAACTTACGGCACTTGCACCAAAAACAAGTCACACAACTTTGTCTCATTTCATTTTTTTTTTTTTCTTTTTCCAAAATTTCTTGCTTCTTCATCAAAGTTCAATTTTTTCCCCATTCATCTAGGATTGGGGTGGTTGATGTAAGCAATTGTGCAAAGATCAAATAGCTATTTTAGTCTATTTCGATGAATCGTTCATATTTTAGAATATCAAGTAGAATATACTTGTAAAAATTGTTAATTGGATATAGTTTACCCGTTCATCTACTCACATTTGTATTCATTTTAATACTTTAAATCACAATTATTATTTATTTTTGTAGATACAAATGTGAGTGGATGAATGGGTAAACAATATCTAATTAACTTGATTTTTTGCAAGCATGTTCTACTTGATGTATTCTAAAATATGAACGGTTCGGATTATCGACATGGACCCCGAAATGGGCCCATTTCGCTGCACAACAGTGGCTATTATGCACCCCGCACAACAGTGGCTGTTGTGATTCATCATAGTCTCTTTTGTCATCAAATGCTATTCAATAATACTCAATAATAGTAAGTGGATCTCAAAATTGGCCTCGTAACATCAAATATTACCTACACCAATTATTAACACATTGTTCCATCAATCACATAACTAATATAGTTTTGTCCATCTATTTACATATCGCCAATAATTCACATATCTTCATATTTCATATAATTCGTATATTTCCAAATAATCCACATATCTCGAAATAGTCGAAGATCAATCTCAAATGATATTCATGATTCTACTTAACTTCAAAAAAACCAAATTCCAAATAAATAGGTGTTGATACATCATTAATAACAAATTCAACTTCTCAATCCACCAATTTATTTTGCATTAAGAATCTGGATATTCATTCTTATACAAGTCATAGGCCATCAATAGCAAATTAAATAAATCCCCGCTGGTTCCACAAGAAAACTGTTTAATCTCAGAGGTCAAACACAACTTGTTTAGACATATCATCAATGTTTGCTTAGCAAGTAGAAAAGCTATTCATACACAACATTACATCCTAATAATCCATATCAAAGGCATTGAGTCAAATTCATAGTATAACATTTCCAATAATATAGATCCTACGGATGACAAAAAACACTTATCATATAATATTAATCCCAATGATCAACTCATTTTATAACCAGATGGTTTAGAAAAACGAATGGGTCCTTAATCAATCATATACAAACGCTTGTTCACATGTAGTAAGAGTGCTCAATAGTGGTCTTGGCAAATCGAAGCATTCTCATCCCAATTGTTTTAACAACCTCAAATTAAGTTCCAAATGCCCAAGCAGATGAGTTCTAAATTACCAATAATCAATTAAACAAACATAAGGATATCAATTCTAACTCAAGACTTCTTACCTTTATTAAACATATTCTAATTGATCTCTTCTACCACAAAACTTCGAACACATTCTTTGATTCATTTCTTGGCTAGTACTACACTGGCATGGACAATCTACTTATCATTATTTTCGCACTCATTTAAATTATCATGTGTGTGTATATATATATACTAACTTAGTTCAATCTTCAAGTGGTATTAAAGCTATCATCAAATTATTTTTAAAACTAAATTCGACTTTCTCCATCCTTGCAAATTATTCAATTAAAATTCCTTGTTCCAAAAGGTTCTTAAAGAAATACACATTTATAAGTTCCACGAAGAATAGTTTCTTGCTTTCTATTATGCATTAACTTTTTTACTAACACTAGAAGTGAACTTCTTTCCAACGTTGACAATGTGATCTTAGTAAATAGAATCATTTTCCTTCTAGCATTAAATAGGCTAATTTTCATTGGTTTAACTCTTAGTCACATTTTATTAATTCTAGCAATTTAGATCAAGTTTTAAATGTCTAAGTAAACGGATCCTAAATTTATCAAACATTAGGTAGGAAAGATTCACATAATCAAATCATGTATGATATAACAATCTTAAAATTTATACACATACTTATAGTACTCACTTACTTACCAATTCAGTTAGGTACTAATCTTTAAACTGACTATCTGACTTGAAATCTCCTTAAAAATTATTATCTATATATATTTTGAATAATACTTCATTAGATGCTCCATCTTTCCACATTTGAAACACGCTTCTGGAATTCAATAACACACTACAATTTGCACATTTTGGGATGCACTTGTACCTTGCTTAAAATTACTTATCTCTCCTAGTTTTGCTTAACAATTAACACTCCTCTTAGACATATTTTGTACTTTCGCCTTTGACTTGACACTTAACTTTTTCTTTTGATCTTGCAGTTTCCCATGACATTATTGCATAGCTTTCATCATATTTTCTAGTACTTCTTCTACTTTGCCCAATAGTTCTAATAAGGACTCAACTTCCTTGTCGTTTTTACTTCTCATCATCTTTTTCTAAAGTCACAAGACAAGAGTGAATAACATTTGGAGTTATATTGGCTAACTTGGAGCTTAACATCACATATTTGAACGTAAGTCAAACAATTATAGAAAGAAATCAGTAGGGCAACCTATTCATTCCCATGGAGTTGGCCGAGAATTTCCGATTCGAAACTACGTACCGACATGATTCCAATTGGACTTTCAAGGTCATTCAACAAAGGTATGAGACTCTATGGTTCATACATTAGGTTCCTCAACAAAACATACCATCTTATATATCAAATAATTTTCTTATTCTCAATTACCATAGTTCTACACACTTCATTGATCATCAAATACCTCAATTTCTCAAATATTCTCATAGTCTAATTTCTCATATAAACCATATGACTTTCACGGCTTCCATCAAAGATTCTAATTCCTTATAATATCATGATTTCACAAATCAATATACTTGTACTCATCAATGTTCTAATAAAAAACTTTTGATTTCCTTATAACATTAAAAACTCCACAATAGCTCTTAACTTCAATATTGAACTTATCAAATAAACACATTTTGGTTTCCTTATTATCACCAAGAGTCCATAATAACTCTTAATTTCTTACTCTTAGTACTTAGCCTTATTAAACAAACACATATATATATATATATATTTTTCTGAATGCATAACATATCATTTACTTACTAGATGCATGCGACTTAAATATGTTCTAGACATTCTAATGCTCTTAGGACACGTGTGTGAGATATTAAGTCGTGCTTTGATACCACTCTGTCATGACCCCAACCCACCCCTAGTGGTTAGAGTGGTGATCGAAAAGAAATCCTAGATTACCTTCGGCCTCAAAGATAAAATTTCAAAATATTTGAATAATATCGGGGCCTAAAGTAAAAGCAAAACAAAATGAATAATGCTATTGAGTCATATACATGATCAAGTGGAATAGTTAAAACATTTGTAATACACTTTCATCACATATACAAATATTTAGAAATATCTTATACATATCTCACACACACTTAAAATTTAATCAAAATATAAAACTCTGACAAAGCAAAACTAAAGCCTTGACACGGAGGCTCATTATGGGTGGTTTGACCAAGTGCTGACTTCGAGGCAAACTCTAATGCTAATCCAACAATTCCTCACCTACATATATATAAGGGAAAAAGGGTAAGCTAAAGCCCAGTGAGTAATAATAGAATAAAGGAGTTAAATGAATAAAGTTCGATATCATTTCAAATACAATTCTCATTTCCATTTAGTTCACAATGATCTATGTTTTCACAATATCAAAACCAGTACAATAACAATTTACATGGTACATCCATAGAGCCACAATACTTTAATATCAATGAACCATAAGGGTCAATAAAAATGGACCACAAGGGTCAATAACAATGGACCATTAAGATCTAACATCGAGATCTCCGTGTTTCAATTAATCCGCTAGCCATGGTATTGTTTATCCTAGGCAAGGGCCTATAATCAATGGCCATGGTATTGTTTTCTGTGCAAGGGCCTATACTCAATGGATGCCACAAATACAATTTCACAAGGAACTTCATTCATTAAGGAAAAATAGCATTTCAATGAACCAATCATGTAGTGAATTCGAAAATAGATATAACTTGAATATATCTGTATAAAGTTACTACTCATAGTGAGTTTGAATGAATGTTACCTCGTATGTTCAACCTAATAAAAGCACATAAACAAACATATCGAGATAGAATGTTACTTTCATGATCAGACATAACTTCTCTTATTCTTTTCTTTCCAAGTAAACCAAATTCCTACTTTACTTATTCTTTTGTAAGTGAATAAATTCATAACTAATTACTTTTGTTGGTTCTTAACTTATTAATCTTTAATGAGCCATAGATCATGCCTAAGAATGCTTGGGAAGAAATGAAAATGAAAATATGAAGAAGATGTAATTTTTCAAAATATACTGAAAAGGCTTGACTGCTCGAGCCACCACTTGGTCGCTCGAGCAAACTGCACAATCTGCAAAAATACTAGGAGCTCGAAATATTCGCTCGAGTCACCAATTGGTCGCTTGAGCGTCTCAGAATTTTCTTCGGGTTTCTAACATCAAGATTTAATCGCCATATTTTATTTCAAAACTTTTCTTCCTTTGTTTTACAAAACATGAATTAAAGTTATAAACCTCTTAGAAAATATTTACATGTATGCAATTTAACTCAAAATCAAACCAATTCTTGATTCTCAAATACAAGTTATAATTTATTTCTTAATTTGTGCAAATTTAGATTTGTTTCATTTTCTTCATATCAAACCCAATTTCAAACTCATAAATTCTTAAACATGAATTAAACTTTCAAAATATAATTTCAAAACTTGGGTTCATTCATGGCTTGTCTAAAACATACAAAGTCTTAAATAATCAAGAAAACATGATTAATTTTAAACTATTTATATCAAAACTCCTTTAATTTAAAATTTAAGCTCATTGTTCATAAACTCATAATTTTCCAAAATTTACTTCTTGTTTCATCAAAACATGAAATCAATTCTTAGAAATCCATGACGATGTATAATTAGAAAACTTGTAAAATTGTTCATGCATGTAGAAAGTAGACTCAAATTCTTGCAAGATATTCCAAAATCAAATCCAAAATAATTAATTTTTAAATTAATTTCTATAATCATGAATCTAATTTAATTTCTTCATCTTCATGCTAATTTCCTTTTAATTACTTGAAATTGAATCCAATTATTTCTTAAATTCAATTTTTACATGAATTTCTTGGAAGAATTAGGCTTAGATTTCTTACCTAGAACATTAATTTGTTGAATCGCTTGAGTTCTTTCAATTTTCCAGCACAAACTTGAATTCTTCTTCTTTCCTTCTTGTTCTCTCCTTCTCCTCTCGGTTCTCTCTCACTCTAGCTCACAATCTTCTTTAACAAATGAGGATGAGTTCTCTGTCTCCACTAAAACATCTCAAGTAAGGAAATGAAGGACTTCCCTTTTGAGTTCTACAAAGTCCTCTCAAAGGTTCTAGACTTTACCCAAACATACATCAATATTTTAATGAATGGCTTCCTTAAGTCCAATCATGGACTAGAGGGTACTTTGGGCCCGGGAGCTCACCACAAGTTCCGTTTCAATAATTAGAACCGTCAAATGTAGAACTCATCGAGTTCTATATTTTAAAAATCACGTTGATTGAATATCGATAGCTATGTGATCAAATCAGTTTTGTATGAAAAATGGACGGTGAAAATAAAACCACAAAAATCTAATTTGATCACATAGCTATCGATATTCGATGAACGTGATTTTTATAGGCATATAGTACTCGATGAGTTTTACCCATTGAATGGTTCAGATTATCAAACGGACTAGTGGTGTGCCCCACAGCCCAACAAGATCTCTAACCCAATCACGCATCGGAGGAAGCCATTCACATATATTAATTAGTAAGAGTAGAATTAGGTTAGTCTAATAATTACATGTTGATTTAATTAAATAACACTTAATCATAATTAATCATGATTACTACATAACTTATTTAATCATAACTAATCACAATTTCACATAATTTAATTAGTCTAATTTGACTTCCATTAAGGCCCAATTAATTATATTTAAATTTATTAATCAATCGATTTTTAATCAAACTCCCAAAAGGCTCCAATATCAAATTAAACTTATTAGCATCATCAATTTTGGTTCTCTAATCATTAAGGCCTTCAATTTCATATCAAACTCAAAGCTTCATTAATAAATTACATATTCAAATTAGATACCTCTCAAGTAAGTTTAATTCATAATAATCACAATTTTCAACCCTCATAATTTAATTAACTTAATTAACTCCAATTCAACCAAATTAATCAAATCTCAATTTTCTAAATTGAAACGAATATTTAATTAAACTTTCATATGGTCCAATACTCAAAATTAAATTGATTCAACTCATCAACTTCACCTCCGTAAGCCATTTAGGCTTTAAATTTCGAATTTCAAAATAAATCCTTAATCAAATCATATACAAATCAAATTTCGTAATTCTCATAAATCCCAAATTAAATCAAAATATTGACTAATTAAAATTAAAATCTCTTTAATTAATTAAATATAAAATATTGCACGTGGTGGGGTCATCACAAGTGCATACATGAAAGACTATATAGAATTAAAACTTCCACCTCTTCATAGGTGCGTATACAAAAGTACATCGAAAGCATCTTAATACTTATACAAATTATCCATTCGCTTCAAAAACAAAAAAGACGAAACAAAAGAAAGAAAACAAAGCATCATGATTCACAAGGTTGACACCTTGACTCCACATGAGACCAAAATCGCCTCATCACGGAGGCACTTCAAAACGGCCGACAAAAGGGTGAACTCCCGAGGTTGTTTCTATACTTGACGCGTCAACCGCCACCTACATATATATAGTGGAAAGTGTGAGACCCCTAAATTTTTTAAATCCTAGTAAGACCCTTACTTTTGAATTATTGTAATAAAAGCTCTTAGTTCCTTGTGAATTCGCAAAATTAACCCTAGAACTGAAAACATACCACGGATGAACCCGCATAAACCCTAATCGATCTCAAGAACGTAGAAATCATATCTAACACTCTAGTATTAATTATTTAACTCTCAAATTTTAGATTAGTAGCTTCAAATCCTAATTTTCGATTTTTATCATTTTCATTTGGTTATGTGTCTTTTAATTCAAAACAAGATCATTCGAACTAAATTATTTTTCCTAACATTATTTTAATTAATACTATGCTTGAAATAGATATTCTAATTAATTCCAAGCCCACAAATTTTATTATAATTACATTTTGAGCCCAAATTATTCTTTATACATAAAACAAGACACCCCAATGTTATAATCTTTTTTCAAAATATCTACTATATATATATATATAAGAGTTTGTACAAAAATAAATGAGAAAAGTCCCTCAAATCTATATCACATGGCTAGCCACCCTATAAGTAAACATTGTAGTGTCCTTTTGGAAACAAATTTCATGAATTTAGGGAAGACTTTTGACTAGAACCCCAAAATCTAGGGAACTTTTCTTCTACTTGTTACTAGCTTAGTTCTAATTAAAGATAACCCTAACTAAAACTTTTTTAAGTACACAATTAGGACCCTAATCACCCCTCATTCCATTACATTCCAACTAAATCCAAAGACTATTCAATTCCTTTGGAACCAAGGGCATTTTGGACTTTTCACACCAAATTTCCTATAAATACATCACCACCCCCTTAGCATTTGCATACTCAAACACACACCCACGCTACACACGGCCGAGGTAGAGAGAGAGGGGGAGCAAGAAACAGAGAGAAAACTTTGTCCAAGCCATAGCAATCTAGCAAACAACTAAGCCACATTACCATCTCTCCTTCTATTTCCTTTTTCAAATACATGTTATTAGAGAGTTAAAATCATATTTTTCAGATGTGTTGTAATGGTGTTCATGTGTTCAAAGTTGATGAATTGGGCTTTAATCATTCTTCTATTCATATTTCCTCTTAATAGATGCAAAACTACCTTTTTCTTTCCATATCTCACATTATTTCCAAAGGCATACCATCACTCTAAAAATGTGTGTTATTGATACATTATTTAGTATTTTTTCATCACAAAAGAAATAAAAAAATTCCATTAGTTGGTCTCTTTTCTCACCAATCTTCTTATTTTGAGTATTGTGCATGAAAAATTCTATTTTACAGCCAACTTTTGAAAATTCTAGAAATGTTTATAAAAATCTCGACCTCAATTTTATGTCACAAACTTTCTTAAAGAGTTAACTTTCAAGGAAAACTAGTTTCTTCAAAAAGGGTGAGCTGCTTGGAAGCAAATCCGATTTTCAGAACGGTCAACGAATCTAGACAACGCTGGAGTGTTTCTTAAATAACTAAAAATCTAGAAAAGCTATTCCATTTCCAAAACTTTTTTTTGAAAACTAGATAAAATTCTCTATGAGCCATAGTAAGGCCAAGCTCGAGAAAAATATGAAATAATCCTTTTGATTTTAATCTTTAAATGGTAATGAATCTGAAAATTTAGTTTTGCATTGGTATTCTAAGCTCTTGTCTTTATGAATATGCTTATTAGTATATGATCATGTCTTGGTATGATATTGTATGTGTTATGGTTATGTTCCTTATCTTCTTCGTTGATGACGCTCATGCTTATGTGGATATTACTATCCTGTTAAGTTCTTCTAATTTTAATTTAAGACATCTAACTCAATGGAAACCTTAATTGAGGGTGGTATTGGGTTTTCGATCACTTGAATAATGAAGAAATGATAATGTGTTATGTATGGATTGCTGGGATGTGCTCCCTAATTAAAGGTTAAGTCTTGCACAAGTAGTTATCACAGAAACCCTAGAATAGAACGGACGATTCGCACTCTTTGCGATGATTTGATTTGGTGAGATGAGGTTGGGTCCAGATAAGGCATTTAAGAGGATAAACCTTTTTCTAAGGATAAGGTTGATTCAGATGATGAAATCTTTTTCTTTTTCTGCTCCTTTTGAGGTCCACCGATGGCACTACGGTATGTAACCATTGCAGTATCCATGGTAAGGTTTGCAAAGCAACAAAGGGGAGTTACTTAATAGTCCGTGTCCAATTCTTATGGTTGGGAGGATGAAATCTCTTTGGGGGATTTCTAGATTACTAACATCTAACCTTACAAACCTTTATTATAGAAAGATTATCATGCTTCATTATTTGCTTGTTACAATTGTGATGGTGTATTGAATTGGTAAAAAGGGACGAACCGTGTGTGCGTTTACTGGGCTCATGGCGTTTCATGCTAGGTATTGAAGACTATTACACCAATCGAAGGCAAAACTAAAGTATTTGAAGACGTATAGCTACCCTATGAGAGTTAGGAACTAGTATTGTAAACTCATTCTAATATTGTAAGTGATTAATCGCTTGTTGTATTTAAGACATGATTTTGTAATTATCATATATATCATTTATAACCTATCCTTATGCTCCGTCAACTCATATAGGCCTTGAGTTAATACCTTGTCAAGATCTGTCAAGAAGGTAGTTTTGCTATCTAAGGTGGTTGGACTTAGAAGGGAGACTATATTGACTCCTCTGACTTTCCTGAGATCTTGCTTGGTTATTAGCCAAAGGACTCATTAGTGACATTACCTACTCTTGTAACTTTAGATAAACCCTGTATTTATTTGTTAATAAATTCTCTGATGTTCCAAATCTTTTGGGGCCATAGAATCGATGAGCCATAGCCTAGTGAGTAATACCAATATAAAAAT
The DNA here is from genome assembly GCA_025200525.1 of Camellia lanceoleosa. NCBI lineage: Eukaryota > Viridiplantae > Streptophyta > Magnoliopsida > Ericales > Theaceae > Camellia > Camellia lanceoleosa. The sequence continues at coordinate 46,500,427 of CM045766.1, forward strand.
GAATGATGTCTGTCATCGTACAAAATCATATCACATGAGTTTGAAGCAAATCATAAATGAGTACTTGTCATATCAAAGGTCACAAATCATATTCATATGTGGTACATCCATTAATGCACAAAGGGACCACATGGGTCAACATTATAGATCTTTGTAACAAAGGGCCACAGTATTGTTACCCCCCGGGTGAGGGCCATATAGCATAGGCCACGGTATTGTTAATCCCAAGCGATGGCCATACTAAGGCTGCCACAATTGCATTTCCAAAGAGACCATCATTCATTCATAACAAAATAGCATTTCAAAATAATACTTTTGCGGTAGGCCAAAATACATTTTAATAACATATCTTTACAAAGATACTACTCACAGTGGACTGGTACTGACGATAGACCTTAGCTGACCACCTACACAAAGCACATAACATAAATACACATTGAAGCATACATTTGAAATAAGTAGCGTATCTTTATTTTATTCTCGTATGTGTGTTTTTAGCTTATTTCATGATTAAGGATGTTCAAATGATGCAAAAGAATGCCTAAAAAATGGGCATGAAGATGCAAAGTATTAGTCAAAATAAGGTCTTCACTTGAGTGTTCACTTAGTCGCTCGAGCGGTGTGGCTTGACTGCAAAAGTACTGGATGCTCAAATTTTAAGCCTGATGGTCGCCCGATAGTCACTCGAACCAAGTGTCAATAAAATGGGTTCGCCGAAGACACTTGGTTGCTCGAGCCAACGACCAAATGTTTGTAAAAGTACTGAATGCCTTCATTTTTCACTCGAGCAAACTGGATGAATTCTAGGTTTTCCAGATTTGTGTTTGAAGTTCAAAAACATGCCTTTCAAGTTCAAAGCTTGCATGGTTGGTCTTAAAAGCTTAGAAACACTTTATAAAACATGAATCTTTGGAAATTATGAAACCATGAACTCAAATTCTCTTTCAATTCTTCAAAACAAAGGTCTAAACATCATGTTCTTGACATGCATGTAACAAACTCAACTCTTTTCTTAACAAAACACGCTTATATGAAGTGTTCAGTGCAAATCCATTAAGAACCTAAAGAAATAACTCATGTACGCCCCATGCATGTTTGAATTTATGGAAAACCAAGTTCAAAAGAGAAGAGTTATGCATGCATGTGCACAATTCACTCAAACTCACTAAACTCTTGATGATTCATGTTCATTTCTTTCAATTACATGCAAATGGCCCTACAAATTGGTGAATTCATCTTCCTACATGGATTATCTTCATGAATTATGGGTAAAGAGCATACTTAGATCTTGAATTGGCCTTATCTAAGCTTAATCTCTTAAATCTCCCTTAATTCTCTTGAATTCTTCTTCTCTCTCTCTCTAAGATATTGAGTTCCTCTCTAGCTCTCAATTTTTAGCACAAGTTGATGTCAAAAATGAAGTCTAAATGTGATTAGTGCACGTGCGCGCGCACACACACACACACACACACATATATATAAGGCAATTAAGGCTTCACTAATCACATATGATTAAGACTAATCAAATAGACTTAAATCTAACCAATTATGATTATTTTATTCTAATTATTTTTATATGAATCAAGTTTTAATTAAACTTGCCATATGATTCTAAAAATTTTAACTAGCCTATTAAATTAATCAATTTTGGTTTCTGAATCCATTTGGGCTTTCAATTTTGTATTCTATGTCGATATTCAAATAGATAATTCAAAAACAAACAAATAAGTATCAAATAAGCACATAATCATGCAATTATGCTCAATTAAATATTGTAGAAAAATAATATGAAGGTTGGGGTCGCCACAATCTTCCCCTTAGGAAGTTTGGTTGTTCAAACTTGAGTTGCCTCCATTCAAAAATAATTCGTAGCATTGTCTCATTTTATCTTCCTCTTCCTATGTTGCTTCTATTCCATAGTGTTCTTTCCATTCAACTTTTACCATAGAAATGGATTTATTCCTCAACACTTGATTTGTCGATCAATAATCAATAGGCTTTTCTTCATAGATCATGTCATCATTTAGCGCTACTCGTGGTAGTCTATAACATGGACTGGATATCTAAGATATCCATAAAGCATTGATACATGAAAGACATTGTGCATTTTTTCCATTCCCGACAGTAAAGCGATACAATAAGCAATAGGGCCAAGTCTTTCGAAAATCTAAAACGACCCAATGTAATGCGGAGTCAATTTCCCTTTTCTACCAAACTTTGTTTGCCCTTTCATAGATGTTACCCCAATGAACACGTGATCACCCACTTCATATTTCAAACCTCTCATTCTCTAATCGATAACTTTTCTGCTTTTAGGCGCTTTTGAGCCTCTATTGGATGATTTTTATTTTATTAGTTGTTTCTGCACAAGTTATGACCTATACAAAGCTCTATTACCAACCTCGTCCAACAAACCGAGACCTACAGCTTTTCATACAATGCCTCATAAGGCGCCATGCCGATACTCAAGTGGAAACTGTTGTTATAAGAAAATTCAACCAACAGTAGGTAAGTTTTCCAACTGCCCTGAAATTCCAAGACACACATACGAAGCATATCTTCCAAAGTTTGGATAGTCTTCTCAATTTACCCATTGATTTGTAGGTGAAATGTTGTGCTGAATCTTAATTTTGTGACCATTGCCTGTTACAAATATTGCCAATATCTAGAAACAAATTTAGGATCCCTATCAGACACAATAGATATTGGAACCCCATGTAATCGAATGATCTCATCCATATAAATAGTGGCAATTCTATAGGCATTAAATGAAGTTTTTACACAGCAACAAAATGAGCAGATTTTGTCAATCTATCAACAATAACCCAAATAGCATTCATACCTCTAGATGTCCGAGGTAAATCGACAATGAAGTTCATGGTTATATGATCCCACTTCCATTCTAGAATAGGAAGAGATCAAGCAAACTTGCTGGTTTTTGGTGTTCATTTTCCCTTGTTAGCATTGTAAGCATTTGGAATTGTAGTCGGCAATTTCCTTTTTCATGTTGGACCACCATTATATTTGTTTCAAGTCTTGGTACATGTTGGTATTCCTCGGATTCATAGCAAACATTGACTTGTGAGCCTCTTCTAAAATTCTTCTTTTCAATTCTGTATCGTTAGGTACACAAAGCCTTCCCTGAAATTTCAATATTTGTTCTTTAATGGAGAATCCTAGTCTAGGCTTAGTTTCAAACTCGTCACATACTTTTTTGAGGAACTAATCTTCCTTTTGTTTTTGTTTGATTTATTTAATAATAGCTGGCTATGCAAACATTACTGCCAAAATACTGTCATGCCCATAAAGCACAACATCTATCTCAAGTCTATCTAGATCTTGCAAAAGCTCCTTCCTTTCAATCAATCAATAGACAAGCCAAGGTTCTCGTGCTCTTTCTTCTCAATGCATCAGCTACTGTATTAGCTTAGCCTAAATAATAGTGAATTTGCAAGTCATAATCCTTAATCAGTTTTAGCCAACATCTCTTTCCATATTTAGTTCCTTCTAGGTAAGGAGGTTCTTTAAACTTCGTGGGTCTGCTTACACTTCACACTTAGCCCCATACAAATAGTGGCGCCAGATTTTCAAGGCAAATATAACGATGGCAAGCTCTAGATCATGTATTGGGTAGTTCTTTCCATGTGGTTCTAGTTGTTGGGATGCTTATGCAATCACTTTGCCATTCTACATTAAAACACAACCCAAACCTCTATAAGATGCATCACTGAAAATTACAAACCCTTCAAGACTGATGGTAAGGTAAGAATTGAGTCAGAATTAATCTTGTCTTCGCTTCTTGAAATGCATATTCTCTCGATCACCCATACAAATGGTTCTCCTTTTCGGTCAATTGTGTCATTGGTACAACAATTTTAGAGAAGTCTCGACAAATCTCCAATAATAACCCGCCAAACCCATAAAACTACGAATTTCTATTACATTAGTCGAGTATGCCGCTTAACAATTGCCTCAATTTTTCGTGGGTCAACGGATATCCCTTTCTATTAATAACATGCCCCTTCATTTAGCCGTAATTCACATTTCTTAAATTTCGCAAACAATTGTTTCTTCCTAAGTGTTTGAAGAATAAGTCTAAGATGTTGTTCATGTTGTTCTTTGCTCTTGAATATATCAAAATGTCATCAATAAAGACTACAAGAACTCATCAAAAACGGTTTAAAAATTCAGTTCATTAAGTCGATAAAGACCGCAGATGCATTGATAACCCCAAATGGTACAACTAAAAATTCATAATGTCCATACCTGGTTTGGAAAACAATTTTCTCCATGTCTTCAAATTTTGACTTTCAACTTGTGATATCCTCGATCTCAAATCAACTTTGGAAAATACTTGAGCCCTTTGTAACTAGTTAAACAAATCATCAATCTCGTGCAAAGGATATTTATTTTAATAGTTACCTTGTTGAGTTTCCAGAGTCAATACATAAATGGAGTGTTCCATCTTTCTTTTTCATAAACAACACAAAGGCCCACGGTGAAGTGCTCAACCGATAAACCCCTTATCAATCAATTCTGCAACAATACTTTCAACTCTTTCATTTCAATAGTTGACATACGATATCGAAGTTTTAGATATGGGTTGAGTATCGCCTATTACATCAATCACAAATTCAATTTCTCCGTTAATTAACTATCTAGGCAATTCTTCCGAAACACATCGAAAAAAGACTTTCACAATCGATATATTATCTAAGGCAACATTTGAAGACTACATACTCATAATACTACACAAATACCCTCGACACCCCTTATTAATCGCTTACATTTTTTCATGGCGTAAATCAAATATGGTGGGGAACTATACCTCTTCCCTCAAAATAAAACTCGCTTATCCCGAGGTCGAATATTACACGCTTAGAAGCACAATCAATGGTCGATAATATTTAGAAAACTAGATGATACCTAGAATAATATCAAAGTAAGTCATGTCTAAGGGTAATAAATAAACATATAATATAGCATTCTCAAGCAAGATTTCATATATAGGATAAATAGTTGAACATAACATAGATCCTCTTGATGGTGATGACACATATAATGTATATCTCAAAGTTTCCAATTGTCTATTCAATCTAGGGAAAATTGCATAGAAACAAAAGAGTGGGTAGATCCCGAATCAATTAAAACATATGCATACGCCCACAATTAGAGATCGTACTCGCACTACAATTTTTGTATTCTCGAGTATCCCTTAGAATAAGTGCAAACACTCTCCTTGCCTTATATCATTTCGTGTTATAGCCTATGTTACATTTGGTCTTGCCGCTAGAACTAAACCAATCGAACTTGCGGTGGCTCGGCCATTACCCTCCGCCAAGGTTGTGTACAATCTCTTGCCATGTGACCAACTTTCCCACACTAATAGCAAACACCTCGATGCTTCTTTCCACATATAGCACAATTGGGTTCCACGTTGCCACTCTGATTTGAACCTAAATTACTAGATTTTGATTTCTTGCTCATTGAAGATGTTGCTCCTTTATTGAAATTCTGTCTCTCACTTCTTCATTTGAAATTCCGGTTTCAAGCAGCCAGGTTTCCCCCTGACATGAGAGCCTTGTCTAACACATCAACATATTTGGGCAGTTTCAAAACATTGATCCTATCAAGGATGGAGTTGCGAACTCATCCTTCAAATTTTTTCGCTTTTTGTAGTCGGTTTCGACTATGTACAACAAGAAACCGAGCTAATTCAAGAATTGAGCTTCATACTGCCACTAACTTATTTCCTTGTTTTAGCCGCTCAAATTTCATTTTTTTCTATCCCTAACACATTATATGAAGTATTTCTCGTAGAAAATTTCTAAAAACTTAGCCCAATCAATTCCTGCTGGTGTCTTGCACTAAAATCCACCACCTTCTTGCTTCATCTTCAAGAGTAAATGCATCTAGCAAGATTTTTGTGTCTCTATACAAGGAAGCACTTCAAACAATTTCTCAATTCCTAATACCAGTGCCTCAACCTTTAGCGGATCAATTTCTCCATGGAACAAGGATAGCTTCATCTATTTGAATTCTCTAGTAAGGGCAATGTTCTCATCTGCTTGATGATCCGCACCGTGGTACATGTATCGAGATGGGGTTGGTAGTTGTTGTTGCCGCCATTGTTGTTGTTGTCTTAGATTCTCACCATATCATGCATTATTCTCTCTATTCACCAAGATGGTTGGAGATAGAATCCTCCAGCTCATTCCCTCTTGTTCTCACCATTATCTATATGAAATTTGGATCATAACAAATACATTGTATGTACATATATACATAGACACATTTTCAAAATTTGTCTCATCTTCACATTTAAATGCAAATGAATGCGCTTCTTAAGTCTTTTCTAGACACCTTATCGCTTAATGGACTAGTGAGTGAGATATAACTCGTGCTTTGATACCAAAACTATTACGAGCCAAACCTACCCCTAAAGGTTTAGGCAGTGATTGGCTAGTAATTCCATATTACCTCCAAATTTCACGCATAAATCTAATAATTAATAATACTAATGGGTCCTTGTGGAAGCAATAATAAGACACAAACATGTCCATCGAGTAGTGCATACATGAAAATCAGATAGAATTAAAACTTCAACTTCTTCATAGGTGCAGACACAAAAGTACATCGTAGCATCTTAACACTTATACAAATTATCCATTTGTTTCAAAAACAAAAGAGACGAAACAAAAAAAACAAAACAAAGCATCATGATTCACAAGGTTAACACACTTGGCTTTGTATGAGACTAAGATCGCCCCATCACAGAGGCACTTCAAAACGGCTGACAAAAGGGTAGACTCCCAAGGTTGCTCTATGTTTGACGCTCCAATTGCTCACCTACATATATATAGGGGAAAGGGTGAGCTAAACCCTAGTGAGTAATACCAGTGTAAAGAGGTTAAATGAATGATGTCTATCATTGTACAAAATAATATCACATGAGTTCGAAACAAATCATAAATGAGTACTTGTCATATCAAAGTTCACAAATCATATTCATATGTGGTACATTCATTAGTGCACAAAAGGACCACATGGATCTACATCAAAGATCTCTGTAATGGAGGTCCACGGTATTGTAGACCCCGGGGAAGGGCCATATAGCATAGGCCACGAGATATTGTTATCTCAAGGGGCCTTACTAAGAATGCAACAATTACATTTCCAAAGAGATCATCATTCATTCATAACAAAATAAAATTTCAAAACAATACTCTTGCAGTAAGCCAAAATACATTTTAATAACATATCTTTATAAAGATACTACTCATGGTGGGCTGGTACTGATGACAGACCTCGGTTGACCGCCTACACAAAGCACATAACACAAATACACATTGAAGCACACATTCAAAACAAGTAACGCATCTTCATTTTATTCTCTTACGTGCATTTCTAGTTTATTCCATGATTAAGGATGTTCAAATAATGCAAAAGAATGCCTAAATAGCCATGAGGATGCAAATATGCACTTATAAGTATTAGTCAAAACTTGTTGAAAATAGGGTCTTCGCTCAAGTGTACACTTGGTCACTGCAATGGTGCGGCTTGACTGCAAAACTATTGGACGCTCAAATTTTACTACCGATGGTCGCTCGATAGTTGTTTGAGCCAAGTGCTGAATAAAAGTGGGTTCGCTCAAGCGTACACTTGGTCGCTTGAGCCAACGGCCAAATGTTTTGTAAAAGTACTAGATGCCTTCATTTTTCACTCAAGCGATGGATTCTTTGCTCGAATGAACTGGATGAATTCTAGGTTTTCCAGATTTGTGTTTGAAGTTCAAAAACATGCGTTTCAAGGTCAAAGGTTGCTTGGTTGGTTTTAAAAGCTTAGAAACACTTTACACAACACTAATCTTTGGAAATTATGAAACCATGAACTCAAATTCTCTTTCAATTCTTCAAAACAAAGGTCCAAACATCATGTTCTTGACATGCATGTAACAAACTCAACTCTTTTCTTCACAAAACATACTTATATGAAGTGTTGAGTGCAAATCCATGAAGAACCTCAAAAATAACTCATGTAAGTTCAATACATGTGTGAATTTGTGGAAAACCAAGTTCAAAAGTGAAGAATTATGCATGTATGTACACAATTCACTCAAACTCACTAAACTCTTGATGATTCATGCTCATTTCTTTCAATTACATGCGAATGACCACATAAATTGGTGAATTCATCTTCCTACATGTATTATCTTCATGAATTATGGGTAAAGAGCATACCTAGAGCTTGAATTGGCCTTATCTAAGCTTAATCTCTTTAATCTCCCCTTAATTCTCTTGAATTCTTCTTCTTCTCTTTCTCTCTAAGATGTTGAGTTCTCTCTCTAGCTCTTAATTTTCAACACAAGTTGATGTCAAAAATGAAGTCTAAGTGTGATTAGTGCGCGCACACACACAGACATATATATATATATATATAAGGTGATTAGGGCTTTACTAATCATAGATGATTAAGACTAATCAAGTGGATTTAAATCTAATCAACCATGTTTGTTTTATTCTAATTAAAGTTTTAATTAAACTTACCATATGATTCTAAAAATTCTAACTGATCTATTAAATTAATCAATTTTGGTTTTTGAATCCGTTTGGACTTTCAATTTCACATTCTACGTCAGTATTCAGATAGATAATTTACAAAAAAAAAAAAAAAAAACAGATAAGTATCAAATAAGCACATAATTATGCAATTATGTTCAATAAAATATTATAAAAAATAATACGAAGGTCGGAGGTTATCACAGCTACAGTAGTACCACTTGGACACCCTCTCTGAAATCCTCATCAAGGACAAGGAATTCGGTGTTAAAGTTCCGTCTTTACTCCTCTGCCGCTCTGTTCCATCGCTGCTCTGCTGCCATCCTTCACCGCGAGATCTAGATCTGTAGCTCATCAAACAGAGCTTCACCCTTTCTCTTCTCATCTTCTTTCTGAAGCTTGTCGAGCAGATCTCCGACTTGCAGATCTGTAAATAAATAAATACGTCAGTCTGATCGTATAGGATACAGAGCTTAGTGTTAGTGTTCGCGACGACGATGGAGAGATTGTGGGTGGCGGAGAGGTCAGAGGCGGTGGCATTGAGAGGGAAGTTTGAGGCAGAGGCGATGCGAAACTGTAGGAGGCGTGGGCGGACGACCCAGGTAAGGAAGAAGATGGTTCCAATGAGGAGGAAAAAGAAGATGGTTCGAGAAGGAGTGTGGTGGTGCTTGAGTAGCATCGAAAAAGAAGAAGATGAAGTTATGGTGGTGCAAGAGAGTTCGCCGTCACTTAAGCCCTCATCGTCTGCCATTTGCCACTGCTGAAGCCCTCATCGCGTCTCCAAAGATATCAACATCGTCTTCTCACCTGGGCTTACAGATCTATGTCAAATTGAATGTGTGAAGGCTTGATAGCTCCGATCAATCGACTGGTAAGAACTTCGTGACAACCGATGGGATCAAAGGAAAGCCTAGTATATACGATTACTCATGTAATTACTAGTGTCTGTATGTGAAGTCAGGCTGGGCAATGGAGAGAATAAAAAGGTTTATGAAAATGTGAGAAAGGAAGAAGAGTTGACTCCCAGAAACCATTTTCTAATAGCACAATCAGTTTAGCGGTAAAGAACAATGTGCTAGAGGGTTGAGAACAAAGTTGCTTTGGTTTGTAAAATATATATATATATATATATATATAACAAAGTCATATGATCTATTTGGTAGAACATCTGTAATTTTATTCTTAGATCTGTTCATCTTCTTCTTCTTCTTTTTTCTTTTTTTCTTTTTTTCTTTTTTGTCATGTTCATCTTTGTCTTTTCTCATACTAGCCACTGGCAAAATTTGTATAATTGTTTTATTGTTTGTTGGCGGGATCATTGAAGAACACAAATTCAAGAGGTTTGGTAATGAAAACGATGAGTATAAATTCAACAGATAAAAGGTTCGGATAAAAAATAAATAAACAGATAGGGAAAAAAATTTGTAATAGATACCAAAATGAACAGATAAAAATTGAATAGATAGATAAAAAAATTAAACAGATAGATTTTTTTGAAAAAAGATAATTTGAACAGATAGAGAGAAACCCAAAAATTTTGAACAGATAGGGAAGAAAATTCAATAGATAGATATAGATTTGAAAAGATAGTCAAAAAATTTTGTACAGATAAAAAATAATATGAATATATATATATATAAATTTAAATAGATAATTAAAAAAATCAACAAATAAAAAAAGTCAACTGATAAATTAAGTGGTAAAATTGAAAACAAAATATCCTTTCAAAACAACAAAAAGATTTCTTACCAAACTATTTCACAAATTGTAGATTTTTTACCAACAAAAAAATATCCACTAAACCTAATGCATTGTACACTCTTTAACTTGAACTTTTCAACAATTATTTCTAATTTTTTTGATTCATTAAGTCAAAGCAACAATGCTAGGTAGCTCAAAATTTTGTGGCTCAAATCACTTAAAACGACGTCGTTTTGACAAATTTGAGCCATTTGAGCCACAAAAGTTTGAGCTACCAAACATTTTCCTAAGTCAAAGTGATAATAATATTTTGGAAAATGTTTGGTAACTCAAAATTTTGTAACTCAAATAGCTCAAATCTGTCAAAACGACGTCGTTTTACACTCATTTACACTCAAAACGACGTCGTTTTGAGTGATTTGAGCCATTTGAGCCACAAATTTGCTATTCCATTTGCTATTCCTAGACGACTTGCCTAAAAAGCTTGCCAAAAAGCTGGTTGGTCATGAGCTCTGCCACGTTGGAAACACAACCCTTGGATCTGAATTACCGCTATACCGCTTGATCATCCTTTCACTTCTCGGTGTTAGGTACGAGAGGTATATTAGGTAATCTTACCAAGGTACCATTTTGGACCTATTGGCCTAGTGCATATAGTACGCTCTAGTGACTATCCCAAATTAGGATAGGATGCCACCCGTATACAGGATGTTATGAAACCCTTTGTTTGAAATAGTGTAGCATAGATCATGTCAAAAATCTTGGTCAGGGTAACCCTACTTCCTCATAGGCGTGTTTTGGTTCTTTTACCTGGTATGTGCTTTTGCAACTGTACAGGATGGTTCATATTAGTGATACAAAGGAATATCAGTTTGAGAACAGAGTTCAGTAGGGATTACAGTCTTTCAGCTCTATGTTATGACTGCCGTGAATTGGGGCCGAGTGCTGCCCGATTTTTTATTATGTTTTTTCTTTCTTTTGCTAGGTAATTTACCATCATAGCTTCATAAAGACCCAATATTTCCCAAGTTGTGTGGACTCACTTTGGCAAGCTTTGCAAAGCTCAAGACCTTGTTGGTTGTCAGCTAGTGTTAGTCTCACTCCGATCAGTTGTTCAACGAAGATGGAACAGACAGTCAACAGCACCAATACAAAGCACTTAGCAAACACTTGTTCGTTCAAGCACTTCACCAGCGTCTAACTTACCTAGACCATCAATGGCACGTATCACGTAAGAATTTGCTTCCATAATGGAAAATTTCCACAGAACCATAGATACCATGAACCAAACGATGGCCGCACAGGATGAAATCATTGCTAATCTACGATACACGTCTGGGGCATCCGCGTCAACTGTACATCCAATTCCGATTGCTCAGTCGAACTCGAATCCACCTCCACCAATGGAAAATCCTCAAATCCCAAATCCTCAGGAAATGTTTCCCCCAGCTTTAGCTTATAGGCCTCTGGTACAACCCTCTGCGGGAATTCTTCCTTTTGATATCAATGAAATTGATCCAGCCTTGATCAAAATTGCCAGGCTAGAGAAAGCACTGAAAAAGTCCTAAGGCTTCAATTCCATTTCGGATATAGATGAGGGGTACACTGAGGCTTCAGTCAGATTACTGGAAAAATTTTAAATGCCCCATATCGACAGATTTGATGGGAGTGGAGATTCGATTGCACATGCCCGCTTGTTTTTAGATGTGCTAAGAACGATGGGCCTGTCTCAGGCTCAAAAACTATCGTTATTCGGGAGAACCTTATCTGATGTAGCAGCCATCTAGTATGCTAAATTGGAGGATTCCACAAAGTGGAATTGAGAGGAGCTAGCTGAGGCGTTTGTTAACCAGTACTCATATAACATTCAGATAGAGGTAACCATAAGTGAGCTAGAGGCCACTACCCAAAACTCCAAAGAATCCTTTATTGATTTTGTCGCCAGGTGGAGAGCCCAAGGCAGCCTGGATGACAAATAGACCTTCCGAAAGAGAGAAGGTCCGACTAGTGGTCTAGAACCTTGAGCCAAATATGCTGCAGAGAATGATAGTGGCATCATTATCCACATTTTCTTCTCTACACAAGTTGGGGGTCTAGATTGAGAGTGCATTCAAGAAGGGCATTATCCACAAAACTACTAAACTTGCCAGAAGGCCATTCTCCCGGAGTACCAATGATAGTAATCGCACTATACCACGGCCTACAGATGTTAGTACTGTTGTTACAGCGGCCAAAATGGCGATTCCTTTGCCACAATAGCCTCCCAACCTTCACAAAATACCGGCCCACCCCGAAACTGAAGAATCTTTACCCCTCTCCATATGACCCCAGCCCGCGCCCTCAAAATGTTAATAGAAATGGGGCATCTCAAGCCCCTTGATCCGTGACCTCTCTCTGACCCACTGCCACCTAGACATGACCCAACCCAGTACTGTCTCTTTTACCAACAACATGGCCACCCCACAGACCTATGCTATCACTTACGTCATGAGATCTAGGATCTCATTGACAACAAAGTCATTGCTCCACCTGCCAAACCGAATGTAATCACCAATCCACTTACTGCTCATAACCAAGGCCCTCGACCTAGAAATATTAACCAAATCCATACACTACCACCCTCCTTTAACTCCAACGCATATATTACCTCATTTCACTAACAGAAACCTAAGGTGGTTATCCCAAAAGGCACAGACATATGCATGATGGGCGTAACACTGCAAACCTAACCCAGGCCTGTGGTGGCAAAGACAGAGAAAAAGAAGAATACATGGAAGACAGGGTAGTCTGATGTAGACCGTCTGAACTAGCTCCGCTCGCCCCTCTTTCGGAGAGGGCGCAGATTTAGGTTCTAGCTACTACAGTTTGGACTCCTATCACGGTTCTGAATCTAATCTCACAAAGTGCAATGTAAGACTGATAAATCACCAAAGAGTCCAAATCCGGCAAATCGTTTTGGAAAATCGATTTTCATAAAAAGCGCCAAACATGGACTGCTTTGCCAGATTTCAGAGTCGCCACCTAAATATTTTATTTTGGAAAATTTAGGAAACCCTGACTCGTGCCTAAAGCCACGTGTCCGTCATCACCAAAGTTGCCTCAGCTCAGGAACTTGGGTACAAGAGGGGAAGGTCCTGAAATGAGCACCCCCGCTCGCCCGATCAAAGATCGGCCTCGACTAACGTGATATGTTGTTTTGAAAACACATGTGTTCTTATTCCGGTTTATTGGCTAACTTATTGTGTGATGCGCGCAGCATACAAGTATAGACTCAATCGCTCAAGTTGGAACAAAACATCTCATGTTTGTTTTTTGAAAAATGGTTTGAAGTTGCTACCCGCAAGTAGGCTAAAGCGCGGATTTGCCACCCTCAAGTGGGCTTAAAACATGATGATTTGCCACTTCAAGTGGGCTTAAAACTCACATTTTGATGAATTGTTCAAATTCAAGCAATGAAGCCTTCATCCATAGGCATTCATGCAGTTAAACACCTAAGCAATTAGTCTCATAGCAAGCATGCTATCATGGCAGTCACTTACACACATGCAACGATGCTAAAGCATAAACACTCACAGTGTACTCCGAGCCAAAACAGAAGTTATGTTAGAAATCACTACATGATCCTAGCTATGTTTGAAATGCCTAATGCAACACATGCAAAATGCAGCTAAATAGGCTCGACTATTCTAAGATGGCATATGAATACAACACTTGATAACATGGTTTGAAACACGTATTCAAGTAAGTATTGAAATGCGATGCAGTTTGAATGATGCGCCGAGCCCGGTGCATGTAATGCGAATGAATGAATACAAACATGTGAAGCATAAGTATGCTAATTGAAGCATGCCCTAAACTAACCATCAAAAGCTGATAAGTAAAAGGGAGAAAGAAATGGGGGTTGGAAGACATGCATCACACACACGCACACTTATTACAAAATTTGCCCTCTCAACGGAGGGTCCGAATAAATCAACTAACTAGCTACACTAAGCTAATTAATTACAAACCGAAACTAATTAATCAAATTAATTAAGTTACAAAACCAACTAAGTATGAAAAGCATCTAAGTTAGGCTGCCACAGCTCTGCCTCGGAATAATGAATGATGCATGCATGGTCGGCTTCGCTCCGAAATCCATTACCATGCCCCTAATTGCCTTTGTTTGCATTTGATCTTAGAACACTGCACAAACCTCCAGAATGCTTTTGCTCCAACATGAGGACCTCCTGGTGGGCTGCCGACCAGAAAAGGGTGGTATAGACCACCTGTAGACTAGAAAAATTGGTTGTAGACCACAAAAAGTGGTCGGTCGACCACCTTTACTGGTCTGCCGACTAGAAAATTCTGCCAAACTCTAGTTTTGTTACAACAGATAACAAGAAGGGGCATAGCAGTGTATTTGCAAGATATGTGTGCACAACCACTCGACTCTCGGGCCACCAACTGAGCATCGCAATGTACGATGGCCGAGAAGCCATGATTGCACAATTCAATGTCAATAAATGCACAAATAACACATAAGGGCCTTCACCTGCATCATGCTTGATCAAGAGGGTCGGCGACCGAGAAATGAGGCGCGTTTCATCACTTCAAGTATGAACGCCCTCGTTATCGGTTTGGATCAACATCCGATCCAAACACAAGGCAATACAACAACATTCCAAACACAATGCAATGCAAATAACATGCAACGCAACAACATGCAACGCAACAACATGCAATGCTACCAACATGCAATGCAACAAAATGCAAACAACATGCAATGCTACCAACATGCAAATAACATGTAACGCAACAACGTGCAAACAACATGCAATGCTACCAATGCTAGAATGGCATGCACAAGATTCTAACATATGAACAATGCATGGATGACATGTTTGGAGGCTAAAGCATCAAAGCAAGTAAAGAGCATTATACAAGAGGCATGCAATACAATGCTCAAACAACCAAACCAGCCCAAGACAGAGCTCATGCATACCCAAAACAGTGGCCAAAACACTCTGAAATGGTAGCATAAAAGACAAGAAGATAATGCTCATGCAATGGCTCATCAACATGGCATGAAAGAATAACTCCCAAACATAATGGAGAGTGATAAGCATGGGAATAAAACGAAGACATACACTCTGAAATTACATTCCAAATGATGCCAAATCATGTACATGTCACAAATCAGGCATGCTAGAAGGCTCAAAGCTTAAGGCTAGCATAGGCACTTCCACCATAGCCATATCAAGCAAGCCCCAAAGGGCCAAGATGACTCAAGCACAATCCCAAGGCAGTTCAAAACAATGTAAAAGCATGCATGGAATAGAGCTAACACATGCTAGAATGGAAGGCATAAACCATGGTGCATGCAAGGCCAATGAGCATGATTACACTACAAGTGTAAGAAGCAAATGAGGGATTCTCTAACCCACCAAAAATAGAGTTGTATCATGGCTAAATAAGACCAAAAACACAATGAGATGACAGCCCAAAGGCTGAGGCAAGTATGCATGCCAATTGGCTCATGATTAAGGCACAAAGCATAACCTTCCAAAAGCATTGAAAGAGCGAAGCATGGGAAAGTATGACCACATTTCATGTAATGAAATCATATATCGAACGATGCTAAATCATGAAAATAGCCCAGGCAATGCATGCTAGTGGACTCAAAACACAAAGCTAGTGAGCAAGATTGCACTATGGCTATACAAAGCAAGGCATGCATGACCAAAAACACTTAAAACATAGCTTAAGCATGGAAAAACATGAGTGAAATCTTGGTAGAGTGGAGCCAAAAACATGTTAAAATGATGGCTCAAAGCATGATGCATGTTAAGGCTATAGGGAGGATTGCACTACAAGGGTATGAAGCATGCAAGAGGCAATCAAACCGAACCAAAACAGAGCTATAACATGTTAAAATAACACAAAAAACATGCTAAGATAGGACCAAAATAGGCTAGCATGATGGATCAAAGCATTGAGTACACAAGGCCAAATGGCAAGATTACACTACAAGTGTAAAAAGCATGCATGAGGTAACCAAACCAACCCTAGATAGAGCTATATCATGGCAAAACAAGGCCTGAAGCATGCTAAGATGGAGCCTCAAGAAGGTAGAAAAACATGCTAACTTGGTGAGCCATCAACACAAGCACACAAGAGAAGAAGAGGGGGGACAACCCCCACCCATTTGGGACCTCAAAACACACTTTCCACCACTGAAATTCCTCTGAAATTCAGTGGTGAAGAGGCCAAACAAAGGTGACCTCAAAGGCCTAAAAGGATAGCCCAAAACAAGGCAAAATAAGGTACAAAAGGGGGTAGACCATCCCCAACACCAAAGAGGCCTCAAACAAACACTTTAAGCACTTGAAAATAGAACTTTTTATAGTTGAAAGTTAAGCTAAAAGAAGCATGAAAAGATGGCTAAATAAGCAACTACAACAAAGCTTTAAAGAGGATAAAGGCTCACCCTTAAAGAACAACTTTAGAACAGCAACTTCAGAGGCAAAAACCACGCTAAAACCACTCAAATGCAACCTCCAAGAACCTCATCTCAAGAGTGAAGGTGTTTCACTAGGTGTTTGTGTGCAAAAGTGTGAAGAAAAACCACTTTAAGGCACAAACAACACAAATAGAGAGAGAGAGAGGAGAAATATAGAGAGAGAGGGATATGTATATCTCTATGCAATTTTTTTGAACCTTGAGCAAGAGGGAGGAGGCCCCTTATATAGAATTTCAAGTCTTAAGCTTGTTACAAGCTAGAGGCTTGAAGCAATCCCTCCATACACATGTATGAAGGATGCCTTCTGTAGCAAACAACTGGCACTGCTGGCAAGAAAAATATCTACAAAAAACGTAGGATGGCCGCCGACCAATTAAAGTGGTCGGCCGACCAGAAAAAGTGGTCTACAGGGACAAAAACTGGTTGGCAATGGAGAGGGAGGGTCTGCACAGAGAGTAGAAGATGGTGGCAGGCTGCCGACCACCTTAGGTGGTCTACAAACCACCAACCCTAGCTAGCCGACCACTAAAAGTGGTCTACAGGGACAAAAAGTGGTCTACAGGGGAAAAAACTAGTCTACACCCCTGTTCCGCTCTCTAGGCAAAGGATAACAAGGTTCGGTTCAAAAACAAACCAAAAAGTAAGCAAGACAAGAGTCCGTAAGGCGAGGCACTCAGCCGGAAGCCCCAAAAACTAGTCTATGGGTACAAAAAGTGGCCTGCAAGAGGGAAAGGTAGCAAAGCATGGTTCAAAAACCGGGCCAAGAGGAGAAAGTTAAGAGCTCCCGAGACAAGGCACTCAGCCGAAGGCTCTGGAAACTCAAAACGAGCACAAACATACACAATCATTAAGCACTCAAACGATGACGTCTGAGTCTTAAGGTCGGTCAAAAATGGGGTGTCTACAGTTGCCCCTCTTTGACAGAACTCTGAAGTCATGAAATGACGAGAGTGAATGTCAAAGCCAAGAGATGACCCATTTTTGACAAGGCTGAAGACTTAGACAAACAGGCAAGATAACAAAGAGATGCGCCCGCAGGTAGGGGCAAAATGCAAATGACATGCACAATGTAGAACATAACTTATGATTATGCAAAGAGGACTGTAATGAAGCATTTATGCAAAATGAATACAACATTTTAAGCGAATGTTATGCAAAGAAATGCTACAGCAAATTTGTACATAAGCAAGTAAACACAAACCAAACTACATCTCATGTAGAAAGGATGTAAGAAAATTATACAATTCTCATTGCATCTCACGGAGAAGGCTAAAGCATCGTCAGAACACCCAAAGTCTCAAACGAAACACCTCCTAGCGTATCAAATGCAAAAGAAGAAGGACTACGCAGGAAAGCGCAGTCGTCCAAACACGTGTCAAATGCGAGGGGGGAAAGGTACGTCAAAATGCATGTCAAACGCGAGTGGAGAAGGGTAACCAAAAGAGTTCGAGGGAACAGGAATGATCTCACCTGGAGTTCCTCTGACTAAAACACATACAACATCGTCTGGTTGTGCTAGCTTCAAATAAACCGTACATACAATATCGTGCCTGCACAAAAGAAACTTTGACAGGTACAATATAGTAGAAACACATGATCAATGCTATATCAAAATACAATTTCAATACAAAATAAACATGTGCACATATGATGCCAATGGAAAGGTGCATAACAATGCATGGGAGATGTGCATAACAATACAGGTGGAATGGTGCATAACAATGCAAGTAGAACAGTGCATAACAATGCAACTGAAATGTGCAAAACAATGCAACTGGAACGTGCATCACAATGCAAATGGGATGTGCAAAACAATGCAACTGGAATGGTGCATAACAATGCAAGTAGAACAGTGCATAACAATGCAAGTGAAGTGGTGCATAACAATGCAAGTAGAGTGTGCATAACAATGTGACTGGGGTGTGCATAACAATGCAAGTGAAATGGTGCATAACAATGCAAGGGGAAACAGTGCATAATAATGCAAGTGAAAAGGTGCATAACAATGTAACTGTAACGTGCATGACAACGCAAATGAAGAGGTGCATAACAATGCAACTAGAAGGGCGCATAACAATGCAAGTAAAGTGTGCATAACAATGCAACTGGAGAGCGCATAACAATGTAAGTAAAGTGTGCATAACAATGCAACTGGAGTGTGTATAACAAGGGCCTTTTGAGGTTCGGCCCTTTAAGTACACAACTCCAAAACACATTTGCTCACACCCTCAAGGCTGAAATTCACTCCTCTTCCCTCCTAGACCCTTTTTCCTCTTTGATCTGGGCTTTGCACGCGTTTTCCAACGCCCTACGCGAAGTTGACTCACTAAGATCTTCCGATTTCCTTCATTTTGAACCGATCAGAATTTGTTTTCGGAGCTTCTTTCTACATTTTCACCATTTGAGGTATGTTTCTCATGAAGTTTAGCACCTTTTCCCGGGCTTTGACTTTCTTTGACTTTTTCTCTTCCCGAGAGTTGACTTTTGTTGACTTTTGGCAATTTTAGCTTATTTCGCTCATTTTTGCTCATTTTGCATCTATCTCAGATAGCTGATGATATCATGCATGATGGGGGTCCTCTGGGGATAAAGGGGAAGCCTGACATCATTCCGTTGTCGCCTGGGATCTGGCCCTTCGACCCCACGACGTACCGTCCCGAGGAGCACATCTTACCACCCAGCACTTTTCATCATTTTACAGACTTTGTGTGACGAGCACCTGGGGACTTGCTATTGCGGGAGCCAAAGTCTCACTTGTCTCACTACGTGCCCGAGGTGCGTACTACACTCTTACATTTCTTGCGATGTATTTTGCATTTCTTGCACACTTCATACTTTCGCTCTGTATTCTATCTGCTCGTTCTGAACACATTTACATACACAACACTTTTTCTTATCTCGAACACAACTCACACACTGCATTTTTGCTCATTCTGAACACAGCTTACACACTGCATTTCTGCTCATTCTGAACACAAATTACATATCGCACTTCGCTCATTCTAAACACAAATTACATTACACGATTTGCATTTCTGCTCATTCTGAACACAGCTCACACTGTATTTCTGCTCATTCTGAACACAACTCACACTATATTTCTGCCCATTCTGACCATAGGTAGCTTCCCGTTTTACCCAGGAATATGGGTCGATTATAGCGAGGGATTGATTAAGTTCATATTGGCCATGTCTTAGCTGTTATTTGTGGTTATTTTGCCATGTTATAGCACTATTTTAAGTTGGTTTAGACACACCATGCGTGCTTTGCATACTTGTCTTGTAATGCCATGAAATTGCCTTAACATGCATCATGATGTACCATGACTTTCTAGCATTATTTTGGCTTAGCTTTGTGAAGCTTTTATGCATTTTTTGGTATGCTTAAGGTCTAATTTTGGTTGTTTGGGCCATCCATGACTTGTTTTGTGTAGCTACCATGCAACCTAGCTTGTAGGCTTTGTGTATTGGATCCTCTAGCATGCTTTACTTGCATTGTTTCAGTGACTTGGAGTCACTTACCATGTCATTTCAGTCCATATGGCATGCTTGTTTACTCACAATTGATGCTTCTTTAATGTCTTAAAGAGTTTGTGTTTCATGCTCCATGTTTGTGCCATTGTATATGCCATCATGTGTAGGCATTTGGGATGCCATCTAAGTGTGTCTTTGGCCTTTTTTTGGTCTAGCTTGGGACTGTTTTAAGTCCCTTTGGCCCTTTGAGGCTTGGTTTGTATGGTCATGGCTTGAGCCCCTGGGCTAGCCTTGAGTTTTGGGCTTGGTTGCATGCTTTGCTTGATTTGTTTAATTGGTTTAGCACCTTTTCTAACATGATTTTAGAGCTTACAATGTATGCCATTTGTCCATGTTTGTCCCTTTTAAGTGTGCTTAAAAGTTGCTTCTTTGTGCTTAAGATTTGAACCATGTATCTATGCATGTTTGTATGTACATTTGCCTTCATGTGCTTAGCATATTAGCCACTGTTTTGGGCTTATTAGAGAGCTGTCCGTCTTGGTGTAAGTCCATCCTTCGCATGTGGTCGCATGCTCGCCTTGCGTGTTGTTACATACTTGGCCTATTGCATGTTGTCGCATACTTAAATCACATTGCATTTGGCATGCATTTCCTTTGTTAAGTTGCTTTACATGTTTCCATGCTAAGTCCCCTTCACATGTTGTTACACGTTGGTCATTAGCATTATTGTTACATGTCTCGCATGCTCGTTTGCTTAGGTTGTGTGCCTAGTACACATTGCTTGTTTGCATGCTCATATTGCATACTTAGCTCGCATACTTAGGTTGCATTTTGCATGCATGCCTTGCCTCTTGATCAAGCATGATAGAGGTTGGGTCCCTTGTTTATTTGGTGTGCATTTCATTTGACATTGAAATGGCATACTTGGCCTCTTTGGCCATCACGCATGGAAATGCGAGATTGGTGGCCCGAGGGTCGAGGACCATCCTCCCTTGAGTCCATGACATGTTAGAGAGTTTGGTTGTGTAAACATTTTCTTTAAAATGCATTGCCATGCTTTGTCTGCCCTCTGCTGCTGTCAAAATAGGGTTCTACAGGAAGATATGGTCAACAGACCATTCTCAGTGTCGATCGACCAACAATGGATGGCCTAGAGCATCATAGATGGTCGATGACCACTTTACCATGGACGGTGACCATTCCTCTTGGCCGGTGACCTTCCACAGTGATCAGGGAATGATGCTGAAACATCTTTGGGACTCGTGCAGTCTTCAGAGTGCAGAGCAGTGTAAATAGAGGCAGCTTGTGCATGGTGGTGGATTTCCGAGCGGAGCCGAGCACATATGCATTGGACCTTCTTCCTAAGGCTGTTTTACTGCTTTATTAGCTTAGTTCATATGCTTAACTAGTTAAGTGGTCTGTAACTATTTAATTAGCTTGTTAGTTAGTTAAATTTGTATTATTCTTTTGGTCCATCCGAGAGAGGGCGAATTGTGTAATAAGTGTGCGTGTGTGTGATGCATGTCTTCCAACCCCCACTTCTTTCTCCCTTTTAGTTACCTGCTTTTGATGGTTAGTATTAGGACATGTTTTGATTAGCATACTTATGATAGCATGTTTGCATCCATTCATTTGTATTCCATGCACCGGGCTCGGCGCATCATACTAATTGCATAGTATTTCAAATCTAACATGAATATATGTTATCTGCTGCATTTCACATGCCATCCATAGATTAGCCGGGCCTATTCTAGCTGCATTTTGCCTACGATGCATTAGCCACCTTAACATGGACTTGGATCATACATCTGATTACTAACATGTTCCTTGTTTTGGCTTGGAGTACTAGGTGAGTGTTTATGCTTTAGCATCTCGCATGAGTGTGAATGTTAACATGAAAGCATGTTTGCCATGAGGCTAACCGCTTAGTTGATTTACTGCCTGAATGCCTGTGGGTAAAGGTTGGATTGTTTGAATTGGAATAATTCATTGAAATCCGTATTTTAGCCTACTTGCGAGTAGCAAAACTCAAACCATTTTCCAACCAAACTCGCAAGGGGGCATACCGAATAATCCGCGTCCGAACTGTAGTAACCATTTTCCAACAAAGCAACAAAAGATGGGGCATACCGAATAATCCGCGTCCGATTCTTGTTGGGAGGACTAAATCTCTTTGGGGGATTTCTAGTTTACTAACATCTATCTTATAACCCTTTATTTATTTAGTTGAGTATCATGCTTTACCACTTGATGTTATACTTGTGATTGTGTTTTGGACTGGGAAAAAGGGAAGGGGTGTGTGTGTGTTTACTGGGCATTCAAAGCTCATGGCATATCTTGCCAAGTGCCGAAGAGGAACTTATAGCTGGAGACGACGAGCCTGAAACCTTCGAAGACTTTTGGCTATCTTAGGAAAGTTAGAAATTCCTTTGATATTTTGTAAGGCTCATATAAAGATTTAAATTTTCTTTTTGGATGTAATGTAATGGAACAAGCTTTTGAAATTAAGGATATTCGTGGTTGTTATGTACTTATATTCTATATATTTATGTATGAACCTTATCATTGCTCATGAGACCTTGTGTCAATACCTTTTAAGATCTGTCAAAAGGGTAGTGCACTGCCTAAGAAAGTCAGACTTAGAAGGGATGCTAATTTGACTCCTCCGGCGATCTGGGATCTTACTTGGTTATTGACCATAGGACTCATTAGTGACTCTCCCTTGACTACAACTGATAGTGTAGATTCGGGGCATCACAGCATCACTCGAGTTTATGGTCTTGCGGAGGGAGACGATGCTGTACTCCCACGGCATTTCGGTACTTTTCAATTTCCTTGTATTTATCGTACTTTTGATGACATACCAAAGCTGAACACTTCACTGCACTGATTCTCTGCATGTATAGGTCACATCCGACACATTACATTCACATACTGTATCTGCATGCACTCTCTTTATGCACCATACTTGCATCTGATATACATACCCTGGCTGATGTATTGAAACTGCCTTTTCAGGTCACACCTCTACAGCCCGGGCCATCCGGGCCTTTTCTAGTAGCAGGGAGAGGGATTTCGGCACGCGGCCGAAGGGGGCGTCGGGCGCCTGTCAAACGTGATGACGAGTCCAGTGAGGAGGAGGAGCCAGTGAGGGTAGTGCGCTGCCTAAGAAAGCCAGACTTTGATGGAGTCTTAGCGCGATGAAGAGATCTTGCCTGAATTCCGCTTTGGCCACATCCAAGCCTTAGGACGGATGTGCGGGCTCACTTTGCATGACGCTTGGTCCTTAATCCGTAATGGAGAACTAAACATTCCGAGCCTGATTCGTCGGTTTTCTGATGTCGATGACCGCGACGATCATCATTGGCAGGGTTTTCGGCGACATGCGCTTTAGTTGTGCATGTTGTCTCATTTCTTTCTTGCCCCAGGCTCCGGTGGGTCTAGCGTCCGTTTGATTGAGGTTGCCTAGGGCTTGAAAGAGGGCAAGAGCTGTATTGCCATGACACTAGCTAAGACATTGATGGGTTTGGATGTTTTCCATCGCCGAGAGACAACTAGATTCGCGGAAAGTCCACTACTGCTGCAGGTAATGTTTCCCACCCTATCTCACATATATTTCTCACATCACTCGGCCCTTGGGCTCGGTTTTTTTCTCTCAAAACCCTTTTCTCACTTTTCTCTCAACGTACACCTCTCTATTCTTTAATCTCTCATTTTTCATCCCTCTCTAGATATGGTTGATGGACAAGTTGAGAGTGGTGGACTCATGCCCCGCATATTCAGCTCGCGGCTATTTCTTCCGACGACGTCTAGTCGATGCCCCTGATGGAGGATGGTCGTGCGAATGGATGTGCAGTCTGTCCGCTGTCAACATTACTTGGTGCTGCCCCTGGCTCAATCTGCTGGCGATGAGTTATAGCATGTCTCGCCAGCCAGGCATTCGGCTGATTGGCCTGACACACTGTGTCTTTTACTTCTCGTTCTGATTCCGGCGCCAATTTGGGCATGATCATACTTGCCCGGAAGAAGGGCTAGAGTACCCTACCGCATTTCCAGTCTGAGGTGCACAGCTAGCTCGGTATGACACAACATGGAGGACGAGAGAGCTTATGGCCCCCGCTTCCACTTTCAGTTGCACCCTCTCTAATGAGTGCATAGCTTGGCTCAATAAAGAGGCGCAGGTTGGGCCTAGTTTGGCATTAAAGGCTTCCACAAGCTCTGGAAGGGGATGCAGGAACACCAGACTATACCCCGAGTTTATTTGCTTTAATCAGTACTTTCAAGTTTTCTTTATGAGTGTAATAAAAAGCAACTTCAATTTGTATTCAAGAGTAGGAGAACTCTGTATTGAAATCAATGTAATTGAAGGTTGTGGGTTAGAAAATTTTTCGTTTGGTCCAAAAATGGTCTAAGTCGTAAAAAGATTAATTTGAGCAAAATCAACTTTTATTAAAACTTTTCAAAACCATTTTCGATATGGATCACAACTGGACACGCCCGAGATCTATCACTGAGATGTACAAGCCTGGATCCAGCAACTAGAAAGTTGCCCCTAGTCTGAGTAGCACTGCATTGGAGATCACAACCGAGCTCTTGAATGCAAAATGGACAAAGATGACCAACATGATCACGTGGACAAAGTTGATTTGGAAGTGTTTATGGCTGGACTTCAGAATAAAGTTGCCTACGTATTCCGAAAATGGAAATCAAGCCTTACGTAGTTCGGTTCAGGTTCACTCGTGGATTAACACTCTGCTTTTGCGCTCTAACTTTTGCAAAGGCTGCCATTTCTGAGTTTTCAACCTTGCGAGCTCAGTTTTTATTATTTCAAATTTTTCGTGCTCTAACTTTTGCCTAGGTCGCCCTTTCGGGTTTTCGGCCTAGCGTGCTACTCAGGGATAGTATTTCTTCAACTTGTCTATGTTGATCGGCTGGGAGACCTCAAGGCCATCTAAATCCATCAGAATGACAGCTCCACCCGACCAGATAGACTTGATGATGTAGGGACCAGTCCAATTAGGTCTGAACTTGCCCCTAGGGTCGTGGATGGGAGCTCGGTTGTCTTTAAGCACCAAATTCCCCTCTTTCAAATTCCTGGACTTAACCTTCTTGTTAAAAGCCCTGGCAATTCTTCGTTGATAACCCTGGACGTGATACAGTGCTTTCAGCCTTCTTTCATCAAAAAGCATGAGTTCTTCGAACCTGCTTTGCTGTCAATCTACCTCAGCTATCTGACACTCAGCCAATACCCGTAATGATCGAACCTCAACTTTGATAGGCAGAACAACCTCCATCCCATAAACCAAGGAATACAGAGTTGCCCCAGTAGAAGATCGAATTGAAGTCCGGTAGTCCCAAAGAGCAAATGACAGCTTATCTGGCCAGTCCTTGTAGGTTTCCGCCATCTTCTACAGAATGTGCTTGATGTTCTTGTTGGCGGCCTTAACTGCTCCGTTGGTTTGCGGCCGATATGTAGATGACTTATGAAAAGCCACGTTGTATTTCTCCAACAAATCGATCACCTCCTTTTTGAAGTGGGAACCATTATCCGAAATAATCTCATTCGGGACCCCATAGCAACAGATGATGTTGTTCCTGATGAACTTAGTAACATACGATGCCTTCAACACCACGTAAGATTGGGCCTCAACCCAGTTCGTGAAGTAGTCTATCGTTACCAGAATATACTCATGCACGTTGGACCCCTTCGGAGTGACAGCCCCAATCACATCAATTCCCCAGACTGAAAACGGCCATGGCGAGTAATGTTGTACAGCTTCGACGACGGAATGTTCATGCAGTTTGCATGGATCTGGCATTTCTGGCATCGCCGGACAAAGCCAATACAATCCTCCTCCATGGTTGACCAGTAATAACCCTGTCTAAGGATCTTCTAGGCTAGCATCACCCCGCTCATGTACGCTCCGCACTCTCCTCTATGGATGGCTTCCATCAGGTGCTTGGACTCTTCAACATCAACACACAACTTATGCATCCCGAGATGACCCCGCTTGTACAATTTACCCTCGCAGACAATGAACTGAGTAGCCATTCTTCGAATTGCCCTCTTATCTTTGGCATTTGCCCCTAGTGGATACGCCTTCTTTTCCAAGAAGTTCCAGATGTCGTAATACCAGAGGTTTTGATCTTGTGCCTCATCTATGGCAGCAATCAGCTCGTAGGCCGGCACGAATTTCTATTCGATGATGATCGGACGCATTCAGACTCCAAAAGGGATGTCTATCATAGAAGATAGAGTTGCTAATGAATCAGCGAATCTGCTGTTCTCTCTTAACAGATGAGCGAAGTTCAGTTTTTCAAACCGAGGAATCAGAACGTCCAAGGTCTGGTGATAGATTCTCATCTTTTCTTCTTTAACTTTCCAATCTCCTTTAGCTTGAGATACAACAAGGTTCGAGTCCCTGATGACATCCAACCGTTTTGGCCCTAGTTCTAGGGCGGCTTCTAGTCCAACAATACATGCCTCATACTCTGCCTCATTGTTCAATACTTTGAACCAGAGTTTGAATGCTAGAGGTATACGGGAATTGTCAAGTGCTATCAGCAACACCTCTATCCCATACCCGTACTGCTTTGATACTCCGTCAAAGTACATCGTCCAAGTCTCTTCTTCGACATGCAGAATGGCCTTGTCTGGGAACAGACATTCAACTGTTTTATCCCCTTCAACTGGGTGGTCGACTAGGAACTCCGCTACGGCTCTCCCTTTCATTGACTTGCGCGTCATGTACTTCAGATCAAATTCGGAAAGCAGAAGCAACCAACGAGCTAGCTTACCCGTAAGTGCCAATTTTTCAAAGAGATATTTGATGGGATCTAATCTTGAAACTAGTATTACAGAGTGAGCTAACAGGTAGTGCCTCAACTTCCTGGTAGCCCATACCAAGGCCAGACAAGCCTTCTCCAGTGGAGTGTAGCGCGTCTTGTAATTCAGCATTTTCTTG
This sequence comes from Camellia lanceoleosa, assembly GCA_025200525.1. Taxonomy (NCBI): domain Eukaryota; kingdom Viridiplantae; phylum Streptophyta; class Magnoliopsida; order Ericales; family Theaceae; genus Camellia; species Camellia lanceoleosa. The sequence goes on from CM045766.1 coordinate 46,527,626, forward strand.
CTCAGGTAGTAGATAGCCTTCTCCACTTTGTCCTTAGACTCCTACGCAAGCATGCAGCCCATTGTCGTTTCAATCACTGACAAGTACAGAATCAACGGTTTCCCCGGCTCAGGCGGTGACAACACAGGTGGGTTCTGTAAATATTTCTTGATCTGCTTGAAAGCAACTTGGCATCGGTCGCCCCATTGGAACTTATTTCCTTTCTTCAGGAGACCAAACAATGGTTCACAAGTCAAGGTTATTCCCATTGGAACTTATTTCCTTTCTTTAGGAGACCAAACAGTTGTTCACAAGTCAAGGTTAGTTTTGCAATAAACCGTCTTATGAATTGCACTTTACCCAGAAAGTCTCGCATCTTCTTTTCAGTACTCGGTGGTGGCATTTCTAAGATGGCCTTGATTTTAGAAGGATCGACCTCGATACCTCTTTGTGTGATCAAGAATCCCAGCATTTTCCCTGCTGTAACACCGAATGTACATTTCTGAGGATTCAGCCGCAACCGATACTCCCTGATCCGTTGGAAGAATTTCTGCAAGGCAGTGTAGTGGCCCTCTCTTTCGTTGGACTTGACAATCATGTCGTCCACGTACACCTCAACCTCTTTATGGATCATATCGTGCAAAATCGTGGTAGCAGCCCGTTGATACGTAGCCCCAGCATTCTTCAGCCCAAACAGCATCACCCTATAACAATAGGTTCCCCACGGGGTGGTGAAAGCAGTCTTCTTCCTGTCTTCGGGTGCCATCAAAATCTGATTGTAGCTTGAAAACCTATCCATGAACGAGAGCAACGCATGCCCAACAGTGAAGTCCACTAATTCGTCGATATGCGACAGAGGGACTGGCTTTGTTCAAATCCCTGAAGTCCACACATACCCGAATTTTGCCGTCCTTCTTCGGCACTGGAACTATATTGGCCAACCAAGTTGGGTACTCAGATACCAATAAGAACCCTGCGTCGATCTTCTTGGTGACCTCTTCTTTGATTTTTAGAGCCCAGTCCAAGTGGATCCTTCGGAGCTTCTGCTTAATAAGTCGGGCCTCCAGGTCAAGAGGGATCCGGTGCTATACAATCTCAGGATCGATTCCAGGCATGTCTTCGTAGGACCACACGAAAACATTTTTGAAATCTTTTAATAAAGAGACTAAGCGCTTGAGCTCTTCCGAAGACAACGTGGACTCGATCTAGACTAGCCGCGGGTCCTTCTCAATACCAACATTCATCGTGGTGATTTCATCAACCAACAGTTTTAAAAAATCTCTCTTGCTCTTGATCAATAAAACGTTGTAAAATCGGAGGAATTTCTTCCTCATCGTTTTCATCAAAATTTTGAAAGTCTTGATTAATGCAATAAATTAAAGGCACAGAAAAGTACTCAGAAGCCACAGCCGTACCATGCTCATTAATAAAATCCAGTCCGTCTGATTCCTCTGTTACAACAAACTCAAAAAAAAAAAAGAAAAAAAAGACCTGGACAGGACAGTGGCATCCGGGTTATCACCCCCAAGAATACCGGACTTAGACTCAGACGAGCTGGAACCTGATTCCAACTCCACAAACTCAGTGGAATCAGATTCCGACTCACTACCTGACCCGGTGCTACTCGATAAAAAGCCCTCCTCGTATTGCCAGACGAGGAAGGGTGCGATGGATGCATCGAGAATGCCTGAAGATGGGCCCACAACCGCTTCATCCCCGATCATGGAAACTGAGAAGTTATCCCCCAAGCACTTTGGTATGATCTGAGGATCTGAGAGGAGACAAGCCAGTGCAACCCCCATCTCAATTTATGTGCTCTCGGAATCCTCCTCCTTGCACTGCTCAACCTCAACTGGTGGGTCTATCTGCTCTTCGGCAACGTCATCCCTGGACAACTGAAGATCAAAAAAGATTTCAAAACCGGGCAATCACTCTGAATTCATCTAGGGCTTCGGGAAGCCGCAGAATGGGAAGTCTTCCCCCTCCTGGATAAAGCGTCCATACAGGGTCCCCTGGATAGGTTGGTGTACCAACTCATCATGCTTCCCGGCTTGCTTTGCCTTGGCTCTTCTGGCCATCTCTCTTCCTTTCCTCGCACAATCTTCTTTGGTAGGCAGATAACCTAAGCCAAAGGTATATGCGTTATGCGGCACTTCGGCCGATGCTACAACGCCCTTCCGACCACTTCGCCCCAATCCCATCCCGGGCATGTACTGAAGCTTGTTCATAAGGTAGACAGACTATGCACTGACGTATAGCCCCTTATCAACAGCTAGTATATTCTGTACAACCCGGGCCTTAGCTAGGGTGAATCCTGACAAAAATACATCCTTTGCACCATGCTCAATCTCCAGAAATGGTGTAGAAATCTCTGGTGGCGGATGTATTGAAGAATTTCAAAAAACGATTGCCACCCCCCTCCTGTGGGGGTACTTCAGCATTTGGTGCAAGATGGAAGAGACGGCCTTCACCTGGTGCAGCCACGGCTGCCCAAGGAGTAGATTGAAGGTTGCGGGAACATCAGAGACATGAAACTCAATGTCCTGTTGCCCCGGACCAACTTGAGCCTTAATCCATACGGTCCTCATCACCTCTCGGCTGGTATTATCATAGGCCCATATCATCTGGGCCGTAGGCACAAAATCTGCGGGCTTCAACCCGATAGCATATGCCGTTCTCGACGGACATACATTGATTGCAGACCCCGTGTCAACCAGGACCACCGGTATCCATTTCTCTCTACACTTCACAAAGATGTAGAGTGGTTTGTTATGATCTATGCCCTCAGGTGGTAGTTCTTTGTTAGTGAAGGTCAAGGTTGGGGAAGCTCCTCTCGGGAAAACCAGCCCTACCAACTGCTCCGGAGTTGTATCGATTGAAAGCTTGGCCCTATCCATGGCTGTAAGGATGGCCTGTCTGTGAACCCTCGAGGCCATAAGCAGTCCCCAAATGGAGATGTCTGCTTGAATTTTCTTAAGCTATTTCAGTACAGCCTCCTCCTCTAGCAGTTTTTCCTTCTGCCTCTCCGCTTCTTTGTCCTTTCCAAATGCCTCCGGCTGGTCCAAGTGCGGGGGCTTGAAATACTGCCCACTCCTGGTCATATGATCCACCTCCTCAACGTACCAGGTGTCATCCGGTTGGTTCTGCCCTCAGTCCTCGTCGGTGTGGGCAAGACGTAAGTCGTCGTTTTCAAACCACATCCCGTCGGCAACCGACAGACAGCTGTCCAGTCCCGTTGTAACTATTTCTGTGCTCACAGCACATTTCGTCCCCGCAGGGGCTTTGGCCTTCCTAGCCCTCTCAAGATCCTTGATCTTTTCTTGCTCAAGCCCCTTCAATGCAGCCTCCTATTCAGTATCTATTGTACTCAAACTGCCTGGATCCCGAGCAAAATTCTTAGCACCGGTGCTCTCCGACGATTCCTCCTAATTCTCTGCCATTCCGGCCACTGCTGATGTTCTCGTTCCTGATGTTCCCTGTTCTGACTGAGATTCTTTAACAACATCTGGCTGGTCACTAAGCCACCCCATCTTCTCTGCTTGTCCATCCAAGTCGAACCAGTTGATGTCCACATCCCATGAGTCCTACTCATTGAAGAACTGCAGATTTGCAATGTCCTCTTCCAACTCTACTAGTTCATCTAACCCTTGACTTGGTCTATCTTCCTGGACCACACTGATTTCTGCCCCAGCCGGCAACTCTACCCTCAGCTTAACCTGATTTGTTGATGTGACATAACCACTCAGGTTGTACGCAAAGCTCCCAGACCCCTCAGGCTCTGAATCAACATTCCCATTTGCCTCCAAAATCATCCCGGTTTTATCTTCGACAGTCACCACCACCGGTTCAGGTTGGGTTTGGGAGATGCTTAACATGCAAAAATTCGTGCTGTCTGGGATGAACACCTCAGGCTTGGGTAGGTGGTAGGGTGTGATGTATATACTTGGGTCATTTGGAATGGCTGCGGTTTGGATCAGGTTGATGTGTTTGGGTGGTGGAGCTTGGTTATGTGGCGGGAGTGGGTTGGTGGTGACATTCGGCTTCTCTGGAGGCGCAATCACCTTATTGTCAATGAGATCTTGAATCTCATGACGAAATCTGTAGCACTGGTCGTTGTTGTGACCATGCTGTTGGTGAAAGGCACAGTATTTGGCCGGGTTATGGGAAGCAGGAAGTTTGTCTGGTAATGGTCACGGCTCCAGGGGCTTCAAATGCCCTTTCCTGATTAGGACCCCCAGAGCTTTGGACAAGGGCATGTACAATGAAATAAAGGTGCTTTGGCCTCGGGGTGGATATCTGGCTGTTTGTGAGCTGGTACTGGACACACCAGTGAATAGGATGGCTGTTTTTGGTGTCGTGGTGGTGACCATGCCCACATCGGAAGTTCTGGCAACTGTAGCACTACTCGTGCCTACATTCGAGCTGCGGGTAAATGCCCTCTTGGGCTGCTCTCTCTCATGGTCGATCAGACCCTGCTTCATGGCGTCCTCAATCTGTACCCCAATCTCGTGTAAATCCGCAAAGGCGGGAAGGGGTAAGACGATCATCTTTTGCATCAGTTTGGGTTGGAGGTTGCGCACAACCATCTGTATCTGATCCTTCTCGACCAGCCTGGTGGTCATCATAGAAGCTTTGGCTCTCCAATGGGTTACAAAGTTAGAGAAGCTCTCTTTTAGCTCATGTCTAGTGGTCTCGAGATCACGAGTTGTGATCTCGATCTGTGTATTGTAGGAGTATTGAGCTACAAAGGCCTCAGCCATCTCCTTCTAGCTTCTCTTGACAGAGTCCTCCAGCTTTGCGTACCAAATAGCCACAACACCCGACAGGGTCCGACCAAAGAGGGAAAGTTTTTGCAATATAGAGAGGCCTATTGGCCTTAGGATATCCGAGAACAATCGCAGATATACCATGGGGTCCCCAGAATTGTCAAAATGGTCTATATGCGGCATCTTAAACCGGTCCGGCAAAGTCGGCACCGAATCGGTGTATCCATCCTCTATATCTGAAATGGAATTGACGCCTTGAGCTCTTTTGAACAGCTTTTCTAGCTTGCTCACTTTCAGGGCTGTTGGGTCCATCTCAGATTCAAACGGTGTATCTGTTGAAAAGGCCGGTGTCTTTGAAATCTGCGGTAGAACTGGTGGCAGGACTGGCCCTGTTGGAGCGTCCGTATCTTCCCGGATGTTTGCAGTATCCCCGAGTGCTGGAACCCTAGGTGGGGGCGGAGTGGATGCGAAGCGGATGCTCTGGCTTGTTGTGGTTGCTGCTGTTACTGAAGTCTAGCAATCAGTTCTGTCTGTTGAGCCACAACCTCTACCTGACGCGCGGCAAACTCTGCATGGCAGGCAGCATCCTGCTGCATGGCTTGCATAGTCTCTTGGAGTTGACGCATCATGTCCTCCATACTTGCCATAAGGTGCTGATCTAACTGAATAGGTGTATCCCTCTCTGTGGTAGAAATAGAAATCTGATCCCTACTGTGCACAGGTGGAGTAGACAATGACCTCTGAACTGGTAACCGCGGTACTGGTGATCTGTGCCTGGATGACCTCCGTCTCGTAACCGGGGGTAATGACACAAACACTGGTTGTCCATCAACTAGATCCTCAGATTGGGAAAGCCTTCTACCTCTAGTCTAGAGTGCTCGGGGGGGTATTTTCCTTTTCAGAAGCAATGATGCAATACTACCTTGCAAAAAGATAAATAAAGCAAAATAAGGAAATAAACAACCAGAAAAACGGACAACATTTCGGCTTAAAATAAAGACAACACACAGTTGACATTGTAAGCTGAACACACTGTTCTCAACACTGATCACTACCCCCAAATCACTGCCTCAAATCTGATACCCCAAATACTAATGTCCTCAAACTGATACCCAGACTTGCAACTGATACATGCATTCTTGTAGAGACACACTCTAAAAGCACATAGCAAGCAAGTGAGAGCCAAAACACCCTCATGGAGGGGTAGGGTTTCCCTGTCCTATCTTGTCAGGAGCTAGGGTTTCACTACGCATATAGCGGTTTCAAACAACCTACAATTGGGTAAGCAACCTGTCCTAGTTTGGAATGGTCTTTACGGCTTATGATATGTAACTAGGTCGAATGGTCAAAAAGGGTGCCTCAGTAAAAACCGAGGTTTGTGTTCCCATTGTGGCAGAGCCCATAACTAGTCTGCCTTATGGCACGGCTTTTCAAGCAAGCCTCCGGCAATCGTTCAGGAATAGCAAATGACAAACATGGTGTCCTACGCGCACCAATGCAAATGCATTGCAAAGAAGCACATAAGTGTAAACAAAATAACATATCATGAGTTCGAGTCAAGTTCTCTAAGTTCCCCAGCAGAGTCGCCAAAAACTGTAGACCGCCTGAACTCACTCTGTGCGCCCCCCTTTCGGAGAGGGCGCAGATTTGGGTTCTAGCTACTACAGTTCGAACTCTTGTCATGGTTTTGAATCTAATCTCACAAAGTGCAATGTAAGACTGATAAATCACCAAAGAGTCCAAATCCGGCAAATCGTTTTGGAAAATTGATTTTCATCAAAAGCGCCGAACATGGACTGCTTTGCCAGATTTAAGAGTCGCCACCTAAATATTTTATTTTGGGAAAATTAGGAAACCCTGACTCGTGCCTAAGGCCACGTGTCCATCATCACCAAAGTTGCCTCGGCTCGGGAACTTCGGTATGAGAGGGGAAGGTCCTGAAATGAGCACCCCCGATCGCCCGATCAAAGATCGGCCTCTACTAATGTGATATGTTGTTTTGAAAACACATGTGTTCTTATTCCGGTTTATTGGCTAACTTACTGTGTGATGCACGCATCATACAAGTATAGACTCAATCGCTCAAGTTGGAACAAAACATCTCATGTTTGTTTTTTAAAAAATGGTTTAAAGTTGCTACCCTCAAGTAGGCTAAAGTGCGGATTTGCCACCCTCAAGTGGGCTTAAAACATGATGATTTGCCACTTGAAGTGGGCTTAAAACTCACATTTTGATAAATTGTTCCAATTCAAGCAATGAAGCCTTCATCCATAGGCATTCATGCAGTTAAACACCTAAGCAGTTAGCCTCAAGGCAAGCATGCTATCATGGCGTCACTTACACACATGCAAGGATGCTAAAGCATAAACACTCACAGTGTACTCCAAGCCAAAACCGAAGTTATGTTAGAAATCAATGCATGATCCCAGCTATGTTTGAAATGCGTAATGCAACACATGTAAAATGCAGCTAAATAGGCTCGGCTATTCTAAGATGGCATATCAATGCAACACTTGATAACATGGTTTGAAACACGAATTCAAGTAAGTAATGAAATGCGATGCAGTTTGAATGATGTGCCGAGCCCGGTGCATGCAATACGAATGAATGAATGAATGCAAACATGCGAAGCATAAGTATGCTAATTGAAACATGCCGTAAACTAACCATCAAAAGCTGATAAGTAAAAGGGAGAAAGAAATGGGGGTTAGAAGACATGCATCACACACACGCACACTTATTACAAAATTTGCCCTCTCGACGAAGGGTCCGAATAAATCAACTAACTAGCTACGCCAAGATAATTAATTACAAACCGAAACTAATTAATCAAATTAATTAAGTTACAAAACCAACTAAGTATGAAAAGCATCTAAGTTAGGCAGCCACAGCTCTGCCTCGGAATAATGAATGATCTATGCATGGTCGGCTTCGCTCCGAAATCCATTACTATGCCCCCAATTGCCTCTGTTTGCATTTGATCTTAGAACACTGCACAAACCTCCAGAATGCTTCTGCTCCAACATGGGGACCTCTCGGTGGGCTGCCGACCAGAAAAGGTTGGTGTAGACCACCTGTAGACCAGAAAAACTGGTTGTAGACCACAAAAAGTGGTCAGTCGACCACCTTTACTGGTCTGCCGACCAAAAAATTCTGCCAGACTCTAGTTTTGCTGCAACAGAGAACAAGAAGGAGCATAGCAGGGTATTTGCAAGATATGTGCACACCACCACCCTCCCAATCATTTCTCAAGCTCAAGGGAGTGTGGTACTCAACTCTCGGGACACCAACCGAGCATCGCAATGCACGATGGCCGAGAAGCCAAGATTGCACAATTCAATGTCAATGAATGCACAAATAACACATAAGGGCCTTCACCTCCATCATACTTGATCAAGAGGGTTGGCGACTGAGAAATGAGGCGTGTTTCATCACTTCAAGTATGAAACGCCCCTCGTTTCTCGTGTTTGGATCAACATACGATCCAAACACACAAGGCAATGCAACAACATTCCAAACACAATGCAATGCAACAACATGCAAATAACATGCAACGCAACAACATGCAATGCTACCAACATGCAATGCAACAACATGAAAACAACATGCAATGCTACCAACATGCAAATAACATGCAATGCAACAACGTGCAAACAACATGCAATGCTACCAATGCTAGAATGGCATGCACAAGATTCTAACATATGAACAATGGATGGATGACATGTTTGGAGGCTAAAGCATCAAAGCAAGTAAAGAGCATCATACAAGAGGCATGCAATACAATGCTCAAACAACCAAACCAGCCCAAGACAGAGCTCATGCATACCCAAAACAGTGGCCAAAACACTCTGAAATGGTAGCATAAAAGACAAGATGATAATGCTCATGCAATGGCTCATCAACAAGGCGTGAAAGAATAAATCCCAAACATAATGAAGAGTGATAAACATGGGAGTAAAATGAAGACATACACTCTGAAATTACATTCCAAATGATGCCAAATCATGTACATGTCACAAATGAGGCATGCTAGAAGGCTCAAAGCTTAAGGCTAGCATAGGCACTTGTACCATAGCCATATCAAGCAAGCCCCAAAGGGCCAAGATGACTCAAAACAGTCCCAAGGGAGTTCAAAACAATGCCAAAACATGCATGGAATAGAGCTAACACATGCTAGAATGGAAGGCATAAACCATGGTGCATGCAACGCCAATGAGCATGATTACACTACAAGTGTAAGAAGAAAATGAGGGATACTCTAACCCACCAAAAACAGAGTTGTATCATGGAAAGATAAGACCAAAAACACACTGAGATGATAGCCCAAAAGGCTTAGGCAAGCATGCGTGCCAATTGGCTCATGATTGAGGCACAAAGCATAACCTTCTAAAAGCATTGAAAGAGTGAAGCATGGGAAAGTATGACCACATTTCATGCACTGAAATCATTTATCAAACGATCCTAAATCATGCAAATAGCCCACGCAATGCATGCTAGTAGACTCAAAACACAAAGCTAGTGAGCAAGATTGCACTATGGCCTTACAAAGCAAGGCATGCATGACCAAAAACTTAAAACAAAGCTTAAGCATGGAAAAACATTGGTAAAAGCTTGCTAGAATGGAGCCAAAAACATGTTAAAATGATGGTCCAAAGCATGATCCATGTTAAGGCTATAGGGAGGATTGCACTGCAAGGGTATGAAGCATGTAAGAGGCAATCAAATCGACCCAAAACAGAGCTATAACATGTTAAAATAACGCCAAAAACATGTTGAGATAGGACCAAAATAGGCTAGCATGATGGATCAAAGCATTGAGTACACAAGGCCAAATGGCAAGATTACACTACAAGTGTAAAAAGCATGCATGAGGTAACCAAACCAACCCTAGACAAAGCTATATCATGGCAAAACAAGGCCTGAAACATGCTAAGATGGAGCCTCAAGGAGGTAGAAAAACATGCTAACTTGGTGAGCCATCAACACAAGCACACAAGAGAAGAGGGGGGACAACCTCCACCCATTTGGGACCTCAAAACACACTTTCCACAACTGAGATTTCTCTGGAATTCAGTGGTGAAGAGGCCAAACAAAGGTGACCTCAAAGGCCTAAAAGGATAGCCCAAAACAAGGCAAAATAAGGTACAAAAGGGGGTAGACCACCCCCAACACCAAAGAGGCCTCAAACAAACACTTTAAGCACTTGAAAATAGAACTTTTTACAGTTGAAAGTTAAGCTAAAAGAAGCATGAAAAGATGGCTAAATAATCAACTACAACAACGCTTTAAAGAGGATAAAGCTCACCCTTGAAGAACAACTTTAGAACAGCAACTTCAGAGGCAAAAACCAAGCTGAAACCACTCAAATGCAACCTCTAAGAACCTCAGCTCAAGAGTGAAGGTGTTTCACTAGGTGTTTGTGTGCAAAAGTGTGAAGAAAAACCACTTTGAGGCACAAACAACACAAATATAGAGAGAGAGGGAGAAATATAGAGAGAGAGAGGGATATATATATATATCTCTATGTAAATTTTCTGAACCTTGAGCAAGAGGGAGGAGGCTCCCTTATATAGAATTTCAAGTCTCAAGCTTGTTTGACAAGTTAGAGGCTTGAAGCAATCCCTCCATCCATGTGTATGGAGGATCCCTTCCATGCCAAACAGCTAGCACAGCTAGTAAGAAAAATATCTACAGAAAATGTAGGATAGCCGCTGACCAGTTAAAGTGCTCTGTCGACCACCTCCTTTAGTTGACCGACCAAAAAAAGTGGTCTATAGGGACAAAAACTGGTCGACAAGGGAGAGGGAGGCTCTGCACAAAGAATAGAAGGTGGTGGCAGGCTGCTGACCACCTTAGGTAGTCCACAGACCACCAACCCTAGCTGGCCCACCACTAAAAGTGGTCTATAGGGACAAAAAGTGGTCTACAGGGGGGAAAAACTGGTCTACACCCCTGTTCCCCTCTCCAAGCAAGGGATAACAAGGTTTGGTTCAAAAACAAACCAAAAAGGAAGCAAGACAAGAGTCCGCAAGGTGAGGCACTTAGCCGGAAGCCCCGAAAACTAGTCTACCGGTACAAAAAGTGGCCTACGAGAGGGAAATGTAGCAAGGCATGGTCGAAAAACTAGGCCAAGAGGAGAAAGCTAAGAGGTCCCGAGACAAGGCGCTCGGCCGAAGGCTTCGAAAACTCAAAACGAGCACAAACATGCGCAATCATCGAGCACTCAAACGATGACGTCTGAGTCTTAAGGTCGGTCAAAAATGGGGTGTCTACAGTTGCCCCTCTTTGACAGAACTCGGAAGTCATAAAATGACGAGAGTGAATGTCAAAGCCCAGAGACGAACCATTTTTCACAAGGCCAAAGGCTTAGAAAAACAGGCAAGATAACAAAGAGGTACGCCCGCAAGCAGGGGCAAACTGCAAATGACATGCACAATGTAGAACATAACTTATGATTACGCAAAGAGGACCGTAATGAAGCATTTATGCAAAATAAATACAACATTTTAAGCGAATGTTATGCAAAGAATGCAACTAGAATGTGCAAAACAATGCAACTAGAACGTGCAACTGGAACGTGCATAACAATGCAACTGGAACAGTGCATAACAATGCAAGTGAAGTGGTGCATAACAATGCAAGTAGAACGGTGCATAACAATGCAAGTAAAGTGCGCTTAACAATGCAACTGGTGGGTGCATAACAATGCAAGTAGAGTGTGCATAACAATGCGATTGGGGTGTGCATAACAAAGCAAGTGAAACAGTGCATAACAATGCAAGGGGAAACGGTGCATAACAATGCAAGTGAATAGGTGCATAACAATGCAACTGTAACGTGCGTGACAACGCAAGTGAAGAGGTGCATAACAATGCAACTAGAAGGGTGCATAACAATGCAAATAAAGTGTACATAACAATGCCATTAGAGTGTACATAACAGTGCGAGTAAAGTGTGCATAACAATGCAACTGGAGGGCGTATAACAATGCAAGTAAAGTGTGCATAACATTGCGATTAGAGGGTGCATAACAATGCGAGTAAAGTGTGCATAACAATGCAACTGGAGGGCGCATAACAATGCAAGTAAAGTGTGCATAACAATGCAACTAGAGTGTGCATAACAATGCAAGTAGAACCGCGCATAACAATGCCACTGAAGTGTGCATAACAATGCAAGGGAAGTATGCATAACAATGCAACTAAAATGTGCATAACAATACAACTAGAGTGTGCATAACAATGCAACTAGAATCGTGCATAACAATGCAACGCGGCATACACATTCTGTGCACAATAGCAATGTATTTTCGATGCAATATCAACAACATGTTTGAAGTAAAACGTTGAATAAGGAAATACACGCCTTAACGAGACCAATTCGAACGCAACCTCTGATTTACCTCTCGGGAGGGTCACAATGTACTTACAAAGGATACACCTTGCTCTTGATGAGTGACGATGAGCCATGCATCAAAGACATGAATTGAAGTTCCTGCGGGGACATTTTGAGCCAAAAATAGTGAACTTTTCTTGCACTTTCTCGAGAGCCAAGGACTCCAAACAGCATAAAAACACACGGAGAGGACAATGGGACCTTGAAGACCACCCTAGAGGGCTACCGACCACCTACACCACTTGTAGACCACCTATAGACCACCTAGGTGGTCGGTCGACCTGAAAAGCAGGTCAGTTGACTAGTTTAGTGAAATTGGGGCAATTTAGTCTTTTGAGGTTTGGACACATTTGCTCACACCCTCAAGGCCGAAATTCACTCATCTTCCCTCCTAGACCCTTTTTCCTCTTAGATCCGGGCTTTGCATGCATTTTCTAATGCCCCACGGGAAGTTGACTCACTAAGATCTTTCGACTTTCTTCAATTTGAACCGATCAGAATTTGTTTTCGGAGCTTCTTTCTCCATTTTCACCACTTGAGGTATGTTTCTCTCAAATTTTATCACCTTTTCCCGGGCTTTGACTTTCTTTGACTTTTTCTCTTCCCTAAAGTTGACTTTTGTTGACTTTTGGCAATTTTAGCTCATTTCGCTCATTTTGCATCTATCTCAGATGGCTGACGATATCCCGCACGATGGGGGTCCTCTGGGGATGGAGGGGGAGCCTGACATCATTCCGCTGCCGCCTGGGATCTGGCCCTTTGACCCCACGATGTACCGTCTTGAGGAGCACATCTTACCACCCAGCACTATTCATAATTTTATAGACTTTGCGCGACAAGCACCTGGGGACTTGCTACTACGGGAGCTAGAGTCTCACTTGTCTCACTACGCGCTCGAGGTGCATACTACACTCTTACATTTCTTGCGAAGTATTTTGCATTTCTTGCACACTTCATACTTTCGCTCTGTATTCTATCTGCTCGTTCTGAACACATTTACATACACAACACTTCTGCTTATCTCGAACACAACTCACACATTGCATTTCTGCTCATTCTAAACACAACTTACACACTGCATTTCTGCTCATTCTGAACACAACTTACACATTGCATTTCTGCTCATTCTAAACACACCACATATCATTTGCTCATTCTCAACATAGCTCACATTAATCGCATTTATGTTCATTCCGAACACACACATCATTCTGCTCATTCCTCACAAGTAGCTTCTTGTTTTACTCGGGGATATGGGTCAATTATAGCGAGGGAGTGGTACGTGAAGCTCCCAGATAGTGTTCGACAGATTGTTAATGAGGCAGGGTTCGGCCCATTTTGCATGGGGTGATCGCGTCTTGCGGCGAGTAGGACCTTCCTGAGTGCACTGGTAGAGAGATGGTGGGACACCACCAACTCCTTCCATTTTTCAGCTACCAGGGACATGACGATGACTCCATACGACTTTGCCATGCTTACGGGCCTCGATGTGGGAGGTTAGCCGATCCCATATGATTCTGATATAGGTTTGTGGGAGGCAGCCTGGACTTATCTACTTGGAGCCCATCCACCGATCTACCGATCATCAGGCACAGTCAAATACACCTGGTTCACAGAGCGATAGAGGATCGTGCTGAGATCATGAGGCCACTTGCAATACGCCCGGGGATTCCTGATGTTCCTTCTTGGGACCACATTGTTCTCCGACAGGGGGAACACAGTCGAGCTATATCTTTTGAGTGCTCTAGTAGACCTATCCCAGGTTCGGCACTTCGATTGGGGCGGCGCTGGCCTTGCTACCCTTTATTGCTATATGAGCGCAACCTCTTGCAGGTGTGGGACCGTAATAGGCGGCTATTGGAAGGCCTGGGAGGTACATTCCGCCCTTCTGATTTTCATTTATGCTTTACATTCTTTATCATGCTTACTGCTTTGCACTTTTTGTACACTGCACACACTGCACATTGCACACACATAGTCTAATCTCTACTCTGCACTTGTACTTTCTATACACTGTGCCATACTCTACTTTCTACATTTTCTGTGTATTCTGTATTCTCATTGCCACTGTCTTGCCTTTCACAGCTGTGGGTATGCGCCTATTTCCTAACGCTTGCTCCTAATTCGGAGGTTGAGGCACCACTTGAGGTGCCGTACTCGCGTAGATTTGAGGTTCGGTACCGGCCTAGACCCCGAGAGACCTTGTCATATCTCAGGCATTATTTTGACACAGTGTGGGCGACCGAGGTAATCCAGAACTCTCAGTTCTTCATGATTTCAGTTTCGGTTCATCTTGCATATCTATGACAACTAATCAATTCATGCACTTGCTATCCGCAGATCACCTGGCAGCCCTGGGTAGCGATGCCAGGGTTTTCTCAGTTCCAGTTTGCTAGGGCATGGGGCGCCTCCCGATACCGGATTCTGTTTGAGGGAACAGTTGGCAGAGCCTGGTTTCTGGGGGAGCGCTTCATGTGCCAGACACTAGGCCATCTCATTCAGGAGATCCCTTCACCGCCTCCATTAGACATGCGGAGCACAGAGAGTCTCTCTCCCTAGGAGGTTAGCGACCTTATGTAGGGTGCTGACGCAGTCCTTTTTCATGAGGAGGGGGAGTACACGACATACCTCCACACATACCTGATGCCCTCGCTAACAGGTGTTCGTGCCCCCATAAGGAAAGCTGCTGACATTCCTTTATCGAGCCACGCCCGAGCTACAGACATCCCCTCGACCAGCAGGGCCAGCACATCGAAAGGTAGGGCTAGGGGGATACCTCCTACTAGGCAGTGTGCTGGATGGCCAGATCCTCCAACAGAGCTGACAGGCTGGTAGTATGGGACGCCTTATCAGATTCTGCTTGAGTCTGCATTGCCAGATCATCGTTATGTCATTGCCCTTGACTGAGCACCAGTATGCATTACAGCTTTCATTTATCACTCAAATACTTAGACATTCACTGATGACTTGAACTTGCATCTGCAACCTTCCGCAGGATATGTTGAAGGGTTGCTCGAAGCGATGGCCTCACTCGAGTTTAGGGTCTTGCGGAGGGAGACGATGCTATACTCCCACGGCATTTTGGTACTTTTCAATTTCCTTGTATATATCATACTTCTGATGACATACCAAAGCTGAACACTTCACTGCACTAATTCTCTGCATGTATAGATCACATCCGACACATCAAATTCACATACTGTATCTGCATGCACTCTCTTTATGCACCATACTTGCATCTGATATACATACCCGGGCTGATGTATTGAAACTGCCTTTTCAGGTCACACCTCTATAGCCCGGGCCATCCGGGCCTTTTCTAGTAGCAGGGAGAGGGATTCTGTCACGCGGCCGAGGGGGGCATCGGGCGCCTATCAGACATGATGACGATTCCAGTGAGGAGGAGGAGCCGCCAGCGAATCCTCAGTCAGAGACATCCAAGGGCTGAGGTGACGGCA
This sequence comes from Camellia lanceoleosa, assembly GCA_025200525.1. Lineage (NCBI taxonomy): Eukaryota > Viridiplantae > Streptophyta > Magnoliopsida > Ericales > Theaceae > Camellia > Camellia lanceoleosa. Next base: position 46,543,227 of record CM045766.1, read on the forward strand.
CCGGCTCAGGTTGGTCCGAGGATAAGAGCGAAGATGGCTCTAGTTCAGACAGCGGTGTTGACGGTAACGGTGCCCCAGAGTCCTCTCAGCCGGGGAAAAGGGCAGAGAGGGCCTCTCAATCCTGAGTTGGATGGCACGAATTCAGACGCTTTGTTTTTGCTTTATTTCTCTTTTTGCTTTAGTTTTTGCACATTGTACAGCCTTAGGCAGTTTTATTTTCTTTAAAACTTTGTACTTTGTAAAGAGAAACCAAGATGAAATGAAAACAACTTTTTGTTCAAAAAGTGTTGCATTTGTATTCTAAGCATCGCATCGCATCGCTTCATTTTGCACAAAAATGAGATTGTTGGAAGTTTGAACACTTGTGTATTGCCAAGTCAGGTAGTGAACCAACACAACAAACTAAACAAAACAACTTAAAGAACAATTCGATAAACGAATTATAACAACTCGATAAGCAAGGAGTAACAACTCAATAATCAAATTGTAACAACTCGATAAGCAAATGCATATTGGACAAACAAAACAACAGGACGCATCCTAAGCAGAAATAAACTTAGACCTTCAATATTCTCAACACATAGAAATTCTAGGGACTCTCTGCTAGAGCCAGGAAGTAGCTGTAGACCACCTGTAGACCATTGCCGACCACCAAGATAGATTGTTGACCACTTTTGTGGTCTGTCGACCAGAAAAAGTGGTTGGTCAACCAGTTATATACGGGGTCTCCAGATTTTTGCCACTTGTCCTCTAAACAGTGCCTTATCCTCTATAAAGGTTCCAGCTTCGTGGTTCTCTCATTCTAACTCAGTTTTTGCACCAAATGGAGGCATTTCCTGTCCAAAATCTCACAAATTGGATTGCTAGCTTGGATGGCTCGGAATAAATGCACTATTCACACTGAGCCACACCCCGCTGCATTTTCCATTCCTTCATGCCACAGCTAGGTATTGGAATCCGGTTACACACGTTTTTAGCTTTGGCGGACAAGAGATATGTCCCACTTTCGAAGACTTCCAAGCTTTGATGGAGTCTCAGCGCGATGAAGAGATCTTGCCCCAATTCCGCTTCGGCCACATCCAAGCCTTAGGGCAGATGTGCACGCTCACTTTGCATGACGCGTGGTCCTTAATCCACGACGGAGAACTGGACCTTCTGAGCCTGATTCGTCGGTTTTCTGATGTCGATGACCGCGGCGATCATCACTGGCAGGGTTGTCGGCGACATGCGCTTTGCTTGTGTATATTGTCTTATTTCTTGCTTGCCCCAGGCGCCGGTGGGTCTAGCATCCGTTTGATTGAGGTTGCTTAGGGCTTGAAAGAGGGCAAGAGCCACATTGCCATGACACTAGCTAAGACATTGATGGGTTTGGATGCTTTCCATCGCCGAGAGACGACTAGATTCGTGGGGAGTCCACTACTGTTGCAGGTAATGTTTCCCACCCTATCTCACATATATTTCTCACATCACTCGGCCCTTAAGCTCGATTTTTTCTCTCAAAACCCTTTTCTCACTTTTCTCTCAACGTACACCTCTCTATTCTTTAATCTCTCATTTTTCATCCCTCCCTAGGTATGGTTAATGGACAAATTGAGAGTGGTGGACTCATGCCCCGTATATTCAGCTTGTGGCTATTTCTTCCGGCGACGTCTAGTCGATGCCCCTGATGAGGGATGGTGGTGCGAATAGATGTGCAGTCTGTCCGCTGTCAACATTGCTTGGCGCTACCCCTGGCTCAATCTACCGCGCGATGAGTTACAGCATGTCTCGCCAACTGGGTATTCAGCTGATTGGCCTAACACATTGTGTCTTTTACTTCCCGTTCCAATTCCGACGCCAATTTGGGCATGATCAGACTTGCCCGGAAGAAGGGATAGAGTACCTTGCTGCATTTCTAGTCCGAGGCGCACGGCTAGCTTGGTATGCCACAACATGGAGGATGAGAGAGCTTCTGGTTCCTGCTTCCATTTTCAGTTGCACCCTCTCTGATGAGTGCATAGCTTGGCTCGATGAAGAGGCGCAGGTTGGGCCTACTTTGGCATCAGAGGCTTCCACAAGCTCTGGGAGGGGACACAGGAACACCTGACTATGCCCCGAGTTTATTTGCTTTAATCAATACTTTCAAATTTTCTCTATGAGTGTAATAAAAAGTAACTTCAATTTGTATTCAAGAGTAGGAGAACTCTGTACTGAAATCAATGTAATTAAAGGTTGTGGGTACTGAAAATTTTCCATTTGGTCTAAAAATGGTTTAAGTCATAAAAAGATTAATTTGAGCAAAATCAACTTTTATTAAAACTTTTCAAAACCATTTTTGATATGGATCACAACTGGACACGCCCGAGATCTGTCACTGAGATGTATAACCCCGGATCCAGCAACTGGAAAGTTTCCCCTAGTCTGAGTAGCACTGCATTGGCGATCACAACCGAGCTCTTGAATGCAGAATGGACAAAGATGACCAACATGATCACGTGGACAAAGTTGATTTGGAAGTGTTTATGGCTGGACTTCAGAATGAAGTTGCCTACGTATCCCAAAGATAGGAATCAAGCCTTACGTAGTTCGGTTTAGGTTCACTCATGTATTAACACTTTCCTTTTGTGCTCTAACTTTTGCCAAGGCCGCCCTTTTTGAGTTTTCAACCTTGCGAGCTCAGTTTTTATTATTTCAAATTTTTCATGCTCTAACTTTTGCCTAGGTCACCCTTTCGGGTTTTTGGCCTAGCGAGCCACCCAGGGATAGTATTTCTTCAACTTGTCCATGTTGATCGGCTGGGAGAACTCAAGGCCATCTAAATCCATCAGAACGATAGGTCCACCCGACCAGATAGACTTGATGATGTAGGGACCAGTCCAATTAGGTCTGAACTTGCCCCTATGGTCATGGATAGGAGCTCGGTTGTCTTTAAGCACCAAATCCCCCTCTTTCAAATTCTTGGACTTAACCTTCTTGTTAAAAGCCCTGGCAATTCTTCGTTGATAACCTTGGACGTGATACAGTGCTTCAGCCTTCTTTCATCAAAGAACATGAGTTCTTCGAACCTGCTTTGCTACCAATCTGCCTCAGCTATCTGACACTCAGCCAATACCCGTAATGACGGAACCTCAACTTCGATAGGCAGAACAGCCTCCATCCCATAAACCAAGGAATACGGAGTTGCCCCAGTAGAAGATCGAATTGAAGTCCAGTAGCCCCAAAGAGCAAATGGCAGCTTATCTGGCCAGTCCTTGTAGGTTTCCGCCATCTTCTGCAAAATGTGCTTGCTGTTCTTGTTGGCGGCCTCAACTGCTCCATTGGTTTGCGGCCGATATGTAGATGACTTATGAAAAGCCACGTTGTATTTCTTCAACAAATCAATCACCTCCTTTTTGAAGTGGGAACCATTATCCGAAATAATCTCATTCGGGACCCCATAGCGGCAGATGATGTTGTTCCTAATGAACTTAGCAACATACGATGCCTTCAACACCGCGTAAGATTGGGCCTCAACCCAGTTCGTGAAGTAGTCTATCACTACCAGAATATACTCATGCCCGTTGGACCCCTTCGGAGTGACAGCCCTAATCACATCAATCCCCTAAACTGAAAACGGCCATGGCGAAGTCATGTTGTACAGCTTCGACAGCGGAATTTTCATGCGGTTTGCATGGATCTAGAATTTGTGGCAACGCCGGACAAAGCCAATACAATCCTCCTTCATGATTGACCAGTAATAACCCTGTTTGAGGATCTTCCGGGCTAGCATCACCCTACTCATGACCCCACTTGTACAGTTTACCCCCGCAGATGATGAACTAAGCAACCATTCTTCGAATTGCCCTCTTATCTTTGGCATTTGCCCCTGGTGGATACGTCTCCTTTTCCAAGAAGTTCCAGATATCGTAATACTAGAGGTTTTGATCTTGTACCTCATCTATGGCAGCAATCAGCTCGTAGGCCGGCACAAATTTCTATTCGATGATGATCAGACGCATCTAGACTCCAAAAGGGATGTCTATCATAGAAGATAGAGTTGCTAATGAATCAGCAAACCTGTTGTTCTCTCTTAACAGATGAGCGAAGTTCAGTTTTTCAAACCGAAGAATCAGAACGTCCAAGGTTTGGTAATAGATTCTCATCTTTTCTTCTTTAACTTTCTAATCTCCTTTAGCATGAGATACAACAAGGTTCGAGTCCCCGATGACATCCAACAGTTTTGCCCCTAGTTCCAGGGCGGCTTCTAGTCCAACAATACATGCCTCATACTCTGCCTTATTGTTCGATACTTTGAACCGGTGTTTGAATGCTAGAGGTATAAGGGAATTGTCGAGTGTTATCAGCAACACCCCTATCCCATACCCGTACTGGATTGACACTCCGTCAAAGTACATCATCCAAGTCTCTTCTTCGACATGCAGAATGGCCTCGTTTGGGAACAGATATTCAACTGCTTCATCCCCTTCAACTAGGTGGTCGGCTAGGAACTCTGCTACCGCTCTCCCTTTCACTGACTTGTGCGTCATGTACTTCAGATCAAATTTGGAAAGCAAAAAAACCAACGAGCTAGCCTACCCGTAAGTGTCGATTTCTCGAAGACATATTTGGTGGGATCTAATCTTGAAACCAGTATTACAGAGTGAGGTAACAGGTAGTGCCTCAACTTCCTGGTAGCCCATACCAAGGCCAGACAAGCCTTCTCTAGTGGAGTGTAGCGGGTCTCGTAATCCAGCATTTTCTTGCTCAGGTAGTAGATAGCCTTCTCCACTTTGTCCTTAAACTCCTGTGCAAGCATGCAGCCCATTGTCGTTTTAGTCACTGACAGGTACAGAATCAACGGTTTCCCCGGCTCAGGCGGTGACAACGCAGGTGGGTTCTGTAAATATTACTGGATCTGCTCGAAAGTAACTTGGCAACGGTCGTCCCATTGGAACCTCTTTCCTTTCTTCAGGAGACCAAACAGTGGTTCACAAGTCAAGGTTAGTTTTGCAATAAACCGTCTTATGAATTGCACTTTACCCAGAAAGCCTCGCACCTCCTTTTTCAGTCCTCGGTGGTGGCATTTCTAAAATGGCCTTGATTTTAGAAGGATCGACCTCGATACCCCTTTGTGTGATCAAGAATCCCAGCATTTTCCTTGCTGTAACACCGAATGTACATTTCTGAGGATTCAGCCGCAACCGATACTCTCTGATCCATTGGAAGAATTTCTGCAAGGCGATATAGTGGCCCTCTCTTTCCTTGGACTTGACAATCATATCGTCCACGTACACCTCAACCTCGTTATGGATCATATCATGCAAAATCGTGGTCGCAGCCCGTTGATACGTAGCCCTAGCATTCTTCAGCCCAAATGGCATCACCCTATAACAATAGGTTCCCCATGGGGTGGTGAAATTAGTCTTCTCCCTATCTTTGAGTGCCATCAAAATCTGATTGTAGCTTGAAAACCTATCCATGAACAAGAGCAACGCATGTCTAGCAGTGAAGTCCACTAATTCGTCGATATGCGGCAGAGGAAAGCCATCCTTCGGACTGGCTTTGTTCAAATCCCTGAAGTCCACACTTACCCGAATTCTGCCGTCCTTCTTTGGCACCGGAACTATATTGGCCAACCAAGTTGGGTACTCAGATACCAACAGGAACCCTGCGTCGATCTGCTTGGTGACCTCTTCTTTGATTTTCAGAGCCCAGTCCGGGCGGATCCTTCGGAGCTTATGCTTAACAGGTTGGGCCTCTGGGTCAAGAGAGATCCGGTGTTATACAATCTCAGCATCGATTCCAGGCATGTCTTCGTAGGACCACGCGAAAACAACTTTCAAATCTTTTAATAAAGCGACTAAGCACTCGCGCTCCTCTGAAGGCAACGTGGACCCAATCTGGACCAGCCACGGGTCCTCAGTACCAACATTAATCGTGGTGATTTCATCAACCAACGATTTTACAAACCTCTCTTGCTCTTGATAAATCAAACGTTGTAAAACCAGAGGAATTTCTTCCTCGTCATTTTCATCAAAATTTTGAAAGTCTTGATTAATGCAATGAATTAAAGGCATAGAAAAGTACTTGGAAGCCATAGCCGTACCATTTTCATTAATAAAATCCAGTCCGGTTGATTCCTCTGTTACAACAGACTCAAAGGAAAAAGAAAAAGACGACCTGGATAGGACAGTGGCATCCGGATTATCACCCCCAAGAATAGCGGACTCAGACTCAGACGAGTTGGAACCTGATGCCAACTCTACAGACTCAGTGGAATCAGATTCCAGCTCACTACCTGACCCGGTGCTGCTCGATAAAAAGCCCTCCTTGTATTGCCAGACGAGGAAGGGTGCGATGGATGCATTGAGAATGCATGAAGATGGGCCCATAACCGCTTCATCCCCAATCATGGAAACTGAGAAGTTATCCCCCATGCACTCCGGTACGATCTGAGGATCTGAGAAGAGACAAGCCAGTGCTACCCCCATCTCAATTTTTGTGCTCTCGGAATCCTCCTCCTCGCACTACTCAATCTCAACCAGTGCGTCTGTCTGCTCTTCGGCAACGTCATCCCCGGACAACTGAAGATCAAAAAAGATTTCGAAGTCGGGCAAGCGCCGCTTCTCTAAATTCATCCAGGGCTCTGGAAAGCCATAGAATGGGAAGTCTTCCACCTCAAGGACAAAGGGTCCGTTCAGGGTCCCCTGGATAGGTCGGTGTACCCACTCATAATGCTTCCCGGCTTGCTTTTCCCTGGCTCTTCCGGCCATCTCTCTTCCTTTCCTCGCCCAATCTTCTTTGGTAGGCAGATAACCTAAGCCAAAGGTATATGGGTTACGCAACACTTCGGCCGATGCTGCAACGTCCTTCCGGCCACTTCACCCCAATCCCATCCCGGGCATGTGCTGAAGCTTGTTCATAAGGTAAACAGACTATGCACTAACGTATAGCCCCTCATCAACAGCTAGTATATTTTGCACAACCCGGGTCTCAGCTAGGGTGAATTCTGACAAAAATACATCCTCCGCACTATGCACAATCTCCAGAACAGGTGTAGAAACCTCTGGAAGCGGATGTGTTGAAGAATTTCCAAAAACGATTGCCATCCCCTTCCCGTTGGGGTACTTCAGCATTTGGTGCAAAGTAGAAGAGATGACCTTCACCTGGTGCTGCCACGGCCACCCAAGGAGTAGATTGAAGGTTGTAAGAACATCCAAGACATGAAACTCAATGTTCTGTTGCCTCGGACCAACCTGAGCCTTAATCCGTACGGTCCCCATCACCTCTCGGCTGGTATTATCATAGGCCCGTATCACCTGGGCCGTAGGCACAAAATCCACGGGCTTCAACCCGATAGCATATGTCGTTCTCAACGGACATACATTGATTGCGGACCCCGTGTCAACCAGGACCACTGATATCCATTTCTCTCTACACTCCATAGAGATGTAGAGTGGTTTGTTATGATCTGAGCCCTCGGGCGGTAGTTCTTTGTCAATGAAGGTCAAGGTCAGGGAAGCTACTCCCAAGAAAACCAGCCCTACCAACTGCTCCGGAGTTGTAATACCCCTGTTCTGTATTAGGTTAATTGGTCCCTAATATGAGTATGATTTTGTGTGCCAATATGTGAAAATAGGTGGTTTCGAATTTCTATCTGTTCACCGTAGGAATATCTGTTTGATTATCTGCTTCAGAAATTAAAATGAGGGCCTTATCGGCCACGGAACCCGAAATTGATTACGCCATTGTGATTGGCATGATTTTTAGAGCCTACAGTGAAATTTAATTAGAAATTGATTCGGGTCAGATTAAATCGATTAAATTGATGAATTAAGTGCCCAAATATTTTATATTAAAATATTTGTTAGTGGGGTTTGTTGCCTTAAAGCATTACACCTTCTATTCCTTCCGTATAACCTCATTTGGCTGATTTGGACTCAAAAAAGAGAGAGGGCCGGCCATATAGAGAGAGAGGGAGAGAAATTGGGTGATTTGGCTTAAAGCTTGGAAATTGTGGAGTTTTAGTTCAAGAATTGGACTTCTAGGTAAGTCATTGACTCTTGAATTCATGAATAGAACTTGTAATCTTGTGAGCTCAAAGTATTTTGTGATCAAGAGCATGATTTAAATGGGTTTTGATGAGTTATGACCATGCATGCATAGAATTGCTTTTGAATTGCCATAAGTTGCATAATCTAGCACGTATCATGTCAATTAAGCAAGATTTGAAGTTTGATTATGCATGCAAGCTTAGTTTGTTGAGCCTTGGCACCATTTGCATCTTTTGAAGTGGAAATGAGGTCAAGATGGCCATGCATGTTTGAAGAATTGAAAATGGGAGCTTGAAATGCATAAATATACATGATAGAGTTGAATGTGGTGTCAATTTGAGACATGCAAGTATGTAATCCTTGAAATTGAGCGCCTTAACAATGTATTTTGGTGTTTGTACCTTGTTAGTATGATTGCATGTGAACTTTGAGCCTTAGAATGCATGAGAATGGGCTGGAAAATCGAGTTGGAACTCAAGAACATAACCTGGGAATTTCCAGAATTTTGACGTCCGCTCGAGCGGAGGAAGTGCCGCTCGAGCAGAGAATTCGAGCTCCCAGCATTTTTGGCAGACATGGCTCCCGCTCGAGCGGGGGAGTTGACGCTCGAGCGGGGAGCTATGTAGGCAGGCAGTCCGCTCGAGCGGCAGAGTTCACGCTCGAGCGGGGTTTTGAGGCAACCAGCATTTTGCAGGCTTAAGGGTCCGCTCGAGCGGGGACCCTATTTTCCTGAAATTCTGTTTTTGCATTCTGTGTTCTATTTTCCGTTCTCTTTCACTTGCAAGCACTCTTAGGCATATGTTAAGCATTGTAAATGAGCTAATGAGATAAGAATAAAGCCTAAAGAGGAATATGTGAATTAAAGGACGGATTAAACTGTTAGTGACCCTTTTGTGTTCATGAAATATGTAGGGTCAACCTCGAGGACAAATCCACAAGCCGATCACTGTGAGTAATATCAATATTTAACTGCTTGTGAATGTCCAATTGTTTATTCCCTTATAAGCTTTATGAATTGCTAATTGGGATTGTGGACATAAGTTTGATATGAATAAACATAAATGGACCTAAGGTCGTTTTGACATGAATGAGTGGGCCCAAGGCCGTTTTGAAATGAATGAGTGGGCCCAAGGCCGTTCTGACATAACGAATGGGCCAAAGGCCGTTTTGACATAAATGTATGGGCCGAAGGCCGTTTTGCCATATATGAATGGGCCAATGGCCGTTTTGACATGAATGAATGGGCCGAAGGCCGTTTTGACACGAATGTATGGGCCGAAGGCCGTTTTGACATGAATGAATGGGCCAAAGGCCGTTTTGACATAATCGAATTGGCCGAAGGCCGTTTTGACAAAATGGAAATCTGAATGGGCCAAAGGCCAAAATATTTGGAATTACAGTCACTTGATTTGTATCTCGTATAGCCATATATATCTGTTAAATAGAAATATGAATTGGGCCGAAAGGCCGTTTGGAATATGTTGTTCTACGATGTTATGTAAATTCTGTATTTGATATTATTCACTGGGCTATCGCTCTCGCTCACGCTCATTCATGTGTTTGTAGGTGAGCCAAGAGAAGTCCAAACCCAGCCCCAGTGAAGTCTGCCAGGAACAACATGAGTGTTGGAGAGTCAGCCTTGTGTCTCACGCACGAGACCCAACCTTGCCATTTTGTTATATATATATATATATTTGCATTTTGTCTGGTTGGCAAGGACCTTGTGTATATCGGTATGTAGTTCTGATATGGGTTGACTCAGTTTAGATGATCCTGTCTGAAAAGAATTTTGTGGTACTGTATTTTGTCGTGGGTTATTAACGTATATGCGCATGGTTTGTTTTAAAGTGCATATAAGCACGGCTCTAAGGACAAAGTTTTAAATTGCTTCCGTTTGGCCCCCATCAACTCTGTTAAAATACGTTTGGTTTGGTTTGAGGCCGTAAGTAATCTCATGATTACTGGCCGGTTACGTCCTTAACCCATGGGGGCGGGTTCGGGTCGTGACAGGAGTTGTATCGATTGAAAGCTTGGCCCTATCCATGGCTGTAAGGACGGCCTGTCTGTGAACCCTCGAGGCCATAAGCAGTCCCCAGATGGAGATGTTTGCTTGAATTTTATTAAGTTGTTTCAGTACAGCCTCCTCCTCTAGCAGTTTTTCCTTCTGCCTCTCTACTTCTTTGTCCTTTCCAGACGCCTCTGGCTGGTCCAAGTGTGGGGTCTTGAAATACCGTCCACTCCTGGTCATATGGTCCACCTCCTCAACATACCAGGTGTCATCCGGTTGGTTCTGCCCCCAGTCCTCGTCGATGTGGGCAAGACGTAAGTCGTTGACATACCAGGTGTCATCCGGTTGGTTCTGCCCCCAGTCCTCGTCGATGTGGGCAAGACGTAAGTCGTCGTCTTCCCACCACATTCCGTCGACAACCGACAGACAGCTGTCCAGTCCCGTTGCAACTATTTCTATGCTCACAGCACATTTTGTCCCTGCAGGGGCTTTGGCCTTCCTAGCCCTCTCAAGATCCTTGATCTTTTCTTGCTCAAGCTGCTTCAATGCAGCCTCCTGTTCAGTATCTACTGTACTCAAACTACCCGGATCCCGAGCAAAATTCTTAGTCCCGGTGCTCTCTGGCGATTCCTTCCGATTCTCTGCCATTCCGACCACTGCTGATGTTCTCGTTTTTTACGGTCCCTGTTCTGACTGAGATTCTTTAGCAACATCTGGCTAGTCACTGAGCCACCCCGTATTCTATGCTGATCCATCCAAGTCGAACCAGTTGATGTCCACATCCCCTGAGTCCTGCTCGTTGAAGAACTACAGATTTGCAATGTCCTTTTCCAACTCTGTTAGGTCATCTAACCCCTGACTTGGTCCATCTTCCTAGACCACACTAATTTCTGCCCTAACCGGCAACTCTATCCTCGGCTTAACCTGATTTGTTGATATGATATAACCACTCGGGTTGTACGCAAAGCTCCCAGACCCCTCAGACTCTGAATCAAGATTCTCATCTGCCTCCAAAATCATCCCAGTTTTATCTTTGACAGTCACGACCACCGGTTTAGGTTGGGTTTGGGAGATGCTCAACATGCACAAATCCGTGCTGTCTTGGATGAACACCTCAGGCTTGGGTAAGTGAGAGGGTGTGATGTATACACTTGGGTCATATGGAATGGTCGCGATTTGGATCAGGTTGATGTGTTTGGGTGGTGGAGCTTGGTTATGTGGCGAGAGTAGGTTGGTAGTGACATTCAGTTTCTATGGAGGCACAATCACCTTATTGTCAATGAGATCCTGAATCTTATGACGAAATCTGTAGCACTGGTCGATGTCGTGACCATGCTATTGGTGAAAGGCACAGTATTTGGCCAGGTTATGGGAAGTAAGAAGTTTGTTTGGTAATGGTCGCGGCTCCAGGGGATTCAAATGCCCTTTCCTGATTAGGACCCCCAGAGCTTTGGACAGGGGCATGTACAGTGAAGTAAAGGCCCTTTGGCCTCGGGGTGGATATCTAGCTGTTTGTGAGCTTCTCTCTTTCGTGGTCGATCAGACCCTGCTTCATGGCGTCCTCAATCTGTACCCCAATCTCGTGTAAATCCGCAAAGGTGGGAAGGGGTAAGATAATCATCTTTTGCATCAATTTGGGTTGGAGATTGCGCACAACCATCCGTATCTGATCCTTCTCGACCGGCCTGGTGGTCATCATAGAAGCTTTGGCTCTCCAATAGGTTACAAAGTCAGAGAAGCTCTCTTTCAGCTCATGTCTGGTTGTCTCGAGATCACGAGTTGTGATATCGATCTGCGTGTTGTAGGAGTATTGAGCTACAAAGGCCTCAGCCATCTCCTCCCAGCTACTCTTGACAGAGTCCTCCAGCTTTGCATACCAAATAACTGCAACACCTGACAGGGTCCGGCCGAAGAGGGAAAGATTTTACAATCTGGAGAGGCCCATTGGCCTTAGGATATCTGAGAACAATCGCAGATGTACCATGGGGTCCCCAAAACTGTCAAAACAGTCTATATGCGACATCTTAAACCGGTCCGACAAAGTCATCGCCGAATCGGTGTATCCATCCTCTATATCCGGAATGGAATTGACACCTTGAGCTCTTTTGAACAGCTTTTCTAGCTTGCTCATTTTCAGCGTTGTTGGGTCCATCTCAGATTCAAACAGTGTATCTGTTGAGAAGGCCGGTGTCTTTGAAATCTGCGGTAGAACTGGTGATGAGACTGGCCCTGTTGGAGCGTCCGTATCTTCCTAGACGTTTGCAGTATCCCCGAGTGTTGGAACTCTAGGTGGGAGCGGGGGTGGATGCAAAGCGAATACTCTAGTTTGTTGTGGTTACTGCTGTTGCAGAAGTCTGGCAATCAGCTCTGTCTGGTGAGCCACAACCTCTGCCTGACACGTGGCAAACTCTGTATGGCGGGCAGCATCCCACTGCATGGCTTGCATAGTCTCTTGGAGCTGACACATCATGTCCTCCATACTTTCCATAAGGTGCTAATCTAACTGAACATGTGTATCTCTCTCTGTGGTAGAAACAGAAAGCTGATCCCTACTGTGCACAGGTGGAGTAGACAATGACCTCTGAACTGGTAACCGCTATACTGGTGATCTGTGCCTGAATGACCTCCGTCTCATAACCGGGGTAATGACACAAACACTGGTTGTCCGTTAACTAGATCCTCAGATCGGGAAAGCCTTCTACCTCTAGTCCAGAGTGCTCGGGGGGTATCTGCCTTTTCGGAAGCAATGATGCAATATTACCTTGCAAAAAGATAAATAAAGCAAAATAAGGAAACAAACAACCAGAAAAACGGACAGCATTTCGGCTTAAAATAAAGACAACACACAGTTGACATTGTAAGTTGAACACACTGTTCTCAACACTGATCACTGCTCCCAAATCACTGCCTCAAATCTGATACCCCAAATACTGATGTCCTCAAACTGATACCCAGACTTGCAATTGATACATGAATTCCTATAGAGACACACTCTAAAAGCACATAGCAAGCAAGTGAGAGCCAAAACACCCCTATGGAGGAGTAGGGTTTCCCAATCCTATCTTATGAGGAGCTGGGGTTTCACTACGCACATAGTGGTTTTAAACAACTTATAATCGAGTAAGTAACCTGTCCTAGTTTGGAATGGTCTTTACGGCTTCCGATATGCAACTAGGTCGAATGGTCAAAAAGGGTGCCTCGGTAAAAACCGAGGTTTGTGTTCCCATCGTGGCAGAGCCCGTAACCGGTCTGCCTTATGGCACGGTTTTTCTAGCAAGCCTCCGACAAACAATTTAGGAATAGCAGACGGCAAATACGGTGTCCTAGGCGCCCCAATGCAAATGCAATGCAAAAAAGCACATGAGTGTAAACAAAACAACATATCATGAGTTCGAGTCAAGTTCTCTAAGTTCCCCAGCGAAGTCGCCAGAAACTGTAGACCGCCCGAACTCGCTCCACGCGCCCTCCTTTCGGGGAGGGCGCTGATTTAGGTTCTAGCTACTACAGTTCGGACTCCTATCATGGGTCTAAATCTAATCTCACAATGTGCAATGTAAGACTGATAAATCACCAAAGAGTCCAAATCCGGCAAATCGCTTTGGAAAATCGATTTTAATCAAAAGCACCAAACATGGACTGCTTTGCTAGATTTCAAAGTCGCCACCTAAATATTTTATTTTGGGAAAATTAGGAAACCTTGACTTGTGCCTAAGGCCACGTGTCCATCATCACCAAAGTCGGCTCAGGAACTTGGGTACAAGAGGGGAAGGTCCTGAAATGAGCACCCCCGCTCGCCTGATCAAAGATCAGCCTCTACTAACGTGATATGTTGTTTTGAAAACACATGTGTTCTTATTCCGGTTTATTGGCTAACTTACTGTGTGATGCGCGTAGCATACAAGTATAGACTCAATCACTCAAGTTGGAACAAAATATCTCATGTTTGTTTTTTGAAAAATGGTTTGAAGTTGCTACCCTCAAGTAGGCTAAAGTGCGGATTTGCCACCCTCAAGTGGACTTAAAACATGATGATTTGCCACTTTAAGTGGGCTTAAAACTCACATTTTGATGAATTGTTCCAATTCAAGCAATGAAGCCTTCATCCACAGGCATTCATGCAGTTAAACACCTAAGCAGTTAGCCTCATGGCAAGTATGCTATCATGGCAGTCACTTACACACATGCAACGATGCTAAAGCATAAACACTCACAGTGTACTCCGAGCCAAAACAGAAGTTATGTTAGAAATGAATGCATGATCCTAGCTATGTTTGAAATGCCTAATGCAACACATACAAAATGCAGCTAAATAGGCTCAGCTATTCTAAGATGGCATATGAATGCAACACTTGATAACATGGTTTGAAACACGTATTCAAGTAAGTATTGAAATGCGATGCTGTTTGAATGATGCACTGAGCCCGATGTATGCAATACGAATGAATGAATGCAAACATGCGAAGCATAAGTATGCTAATTGAAACATGCCCTAAACTAACCATCAAAAGCTGATAAGTAAAAGGGAGAAAGAAATGGGGGTTGGAAGACATGCATCACACACACGCACACTTATTACAAAATTTGCCCTCTCGACGGAGGGTCCAAATAAATTAACTAACTAACTAGCTACACTAAGCTAATTAATTACAAACCGAAACTAATTAATCAAATTAATTAAGTTACAAAACCAACTAAGTATGAAAAGCATCTAAGTTAGGCTGCCACAGCTCTGCTTCGTAATAATGAATGATGCATGCATGGTTGGCTTCGCTCCGAAATCCATTACCATGCCCCCAATTGCCTCTGTTTGCATTTGATCTTAGAACACTCAACAAACCTCAAGAATGATTCTGCTCCAACATGGGGACCACCTGGTGGGCTACCGACCAGAAAAGGCTGGTGTAGACCACCTGTAGACTAGAAAAACTGGTTGTAGACCACAAAAAGTAGTCGGCCGACCATCTTTACTGGTCTACCAACCAGAGAATTCTGCTAGACTCCAGTTTTGCTGCAACAGAGAACAAAAAGGGACATAGCAGTGTATTTGCAAGATATGTGTACACAACCACCCTTCCTATCATTTCTCAAGCTCAAGGGAGTGTGGTACTCGACTCTTGGGCCACCAACCGAGCATCGCAATGCACGATGGCCGAGAAGCCAGGATTGCACAATTCAATGTCAATGAATGCACAAATAACACATAAGGGCCTTCACCTCCATCATGCTTGATCAAGAGGCTTAGCGACTGAGAAATAAGGCGCGTTTCATCACTTCAAGTATGAAACGCCCCTCGTTTCTCGTGTTTGGATCAACATACGATCCAAACACAAGGCAATGCAACAACATTCCAAACACAATGCAATACAACTACATGCAAATAACATGCAACGCAACAACATGCAAACAAAATGCAATGCTACCAACATGCAAACAACATGCAATGCAATAACATGCAAACAACATGCAATGCTACCAACATGCAAATAACATGCAATGCAACAATGTGCAAACAACATGCAATGCTACCAATGCTAGAATGGCATGCACAAGATTCTAACATATGAACAATGCATAGATGGCATGTTTGGAGGCTAAAACATCAAAGCAAGTAAAGAGCATCATACAAGAGGCATGCAATACAATGCTCAAACAACTAAACCAGCCTAAGACAAAGCTCATGCATACCCAAAACAGTGGCCAAAACACTCTGAAATGGTAGCATAAAAGACAAGATGATGATGCTCATGCAATGGCTCATCAACAAGGCATGAAAGAATAACTCCCAAACATAATGAAGAGTGATAAACATGGGACTAAAACGAAGACATACATTCTGAAATTACATTCCAAATGATGCCAAATCATGTACATGTCATAAATGAAGCATGCTAGAAGGCTCAAAACTTAAGGCTAGCATAGGCACTTGCACCATAGCCATATCAAGCAAGCCCCAAAGAGCCAAGATGACTCAAAACAGTCCCAAGGGAGTTCAAAACAATGCCAAAACACGCATGGAATAGAGCTAACACATGCTAGAATGGAAGGCATAAAACATGATGCATGCAAGGCCAATGAACATGAATACACTACAAGTGTAAGAAGCAAATGAGGGATGCTCTAACCCACCAAAAATAGAGTTGTATCATGGCAAAATAAGACCAAAAACACACCGAGATGATAGCCCAAAAGGCTTAGCCAAGCATGCATGCCAATTAGTTCATGATTGAGGCACAAAGCATAACCTTCCAAAAGCATTGAAAGAGTGAAGCATGGGAAAGTATGACCACATTTCATGCACTAAAATCATTTATCAAACAATGCTAAATCATGCAAATAGCCCACGCAATGCATGCTAGTGGACTCAAAACACAAAGCTAGTGAGCAATATTGCACTATGGCTATACAAAGCAAGGCATGCATGACCAAAAACACTTAAAACAGAGCTTAAGCATGGCAAAACATGAGTAAAAGCTTGCTGGAGTGGAGCCAAAAACATGTTAAAATGATGGTCCAAAGCATGATGCATGTTAAGGCTATAAGGAGGATTGCACTACAAGGGTATGAAGCATGCAAGAGGCAATCAAACTGACCCAAAATAGAGCTATAACATGTTAAAATAACACAAAAAAAAAAAAACATGCTGATATAGGACCAAAATAGGCTAGCATGATGGATCAAAGCATTGAGTACACAAGGCTAAATGGCAAGATTACACTACAAGTGTAAAAAGCATGCATGAGGTAATCAAACCAACCCTAGACAGAGCTATATCATGGCAAAACAAGGCTTGAAACATGCTAAGATGGAGCCTCAAGGAGATAGAAAAACATGCTAACTTGGTGAGCCATTAACACAAGCACACAAGAGAAGAGTAGGGGAAACAACCCCCACCCATTTGAGACCTCAAAACACGCTTTCCACCACTAAAATTCCTTTGGAATTCAGTGGTGAAGAGGCCAAACAAAGGTGACCACAAAGGCCTAAAATGATAGCCCAAAACAAGGCAAAATAAGGTACAAAAGGGGGTAGACCACCCCCAACACCAAAGAGGCCTTAAACAAACACTTTAAGCACTTGAAAATCGAACTTTTTACAGTTGAAAGTTAGGCTAAAAGAAGCACGCAAAGATGGCTAAATAAGCAACTACAACAAATCTTTAAAGAGGATAAAGGCTCACCCTTGAAGAATAACTTTAGAACAGCAACTTCAGAGGCAAAAACCAAGCTAAAAACACTCAAATGCAATTCCAAGAACCTCAGCTCAACAGTGAAGGTGTTTCACTAGGTGTTTGTGTGCAAAAGTGTGAAGAAAAACCACTTTAAGGCACAAACAACACAAATATAGAGAGAGGGGGAGAAATATAGAGAGAGTGAGAGAGAGAGAGAGAGAGAGGGATATGTATATCTCTATGCAAATTTTCTGAACCTTGAGCAAGAGAGAGGAGGCTCCCTTATATAGAATTTCAAGTCTCAAGCTTGTTTGACAAGCCAGAGGCTTGAAGCAATCCCTCTATACATGTGTATGGAGGATGCTTTCTGTGCCAAACAGCTGGCACAGCTGGCAAGAAAAATATCTGCAGAAAATGCAGGATGGCCGCTGACTAGTTAAAGTGGTCGGCCGACCACCTCCTCTAGTCGATCGACCAGAAAAAGTGGTCTACAGGGACAAAAACTGGTTGGCAAGGGAGAGAGAGGGTCTGCACAGAGAGTAGAAGGTGGTGGTAGGTTGCCGACCACCTTAGGTGGTCCACAGACCACCAACCCTAGCTGACTGACCACTAAAAGTGGTCTACAGGGACAAAAAATTGGTCTACAGGGGAAAAAACCGGTCTACACCCCTATTCCACTCTCCAAGCAAAGGATAACAAGGTTTGGTTCAAAAACAAACCAAAAAGGAAGCAAGACAAGAGTTCGCAGGGCAAGGCACTCAGACGAAAGCCCCGAAAACTAGTCTACGGGTACAAAAGTGGCCTACGAGAGGGAAAGGTAGCAAGGCATGGTCCAAAAACCGCGCCAAGAGAAGAAAGTTAAGAGGTCCCGAGATAAGGTGCTCGGCCGAAGGCTCCGAAAACTCAAAACGAGCATAAACATACGCAATCATCAAGTGCTCAAACGATGACATCTAAGTCTTAAGGTCGGTCAAAAATGGGGTGTCTACATTTGATACCAGCGTTATAGAGAAGGGGGCCTCGCTCTTGGAGGAGTATGAGCCCAGCTTATACATTGTGGCCGTCGATCAGCCAAAGCCAGTAGTCATACTATCGAACTCCCTCAGCATCAATGCTATTGGAGAGGATGAGCTAGGGCAACTTTAGAACGATTGGCCTGAACAAGGCCTTGATGAATTGGTCGAGTCAGAAAAGGACCTGGAAGAATTGGAAGAGGATCTGGACAAGCTCTATTTCTTTGAAGAAGAGGATATAAGTATTGTACAGATCGGGTGGTGGGACCCCAGCGAGCCAAAAACAAACAACGGGTGGTTGAGTGAGGAGGAGTCAGATGTTGAGGAATAAATAAGAGAGACTAGAAAAGAAGATGGAGTTAGTGATAGCAGCAAGGCTGAGGCTGCACCTCTGACTGAGAAATAACAAGTGTTTGAGCAATTCTAGTAGGAAAAGATAGAAGAGATCCAAAGGAAGATAGCCTTGGAGGAGGGAAAAATGAAAGAAATAGCGGAGATCAAACCAACAACGGTAGATGTGCAAAATACAGGAAAACCCAAGTGGGAGCCCAGTGACAAAAAGAGAATGCCAAGAAAACTCATGAAGTACCAGAATGGGGAAACCAAAACTGTTATGGAGGAGGAGTGGTATGATGACGGGGGACGTGATGTAAACACGCTTTAGGTAGAACCAGATAATAGGCTGGCCATGATTGCAGGGGAGTGGTGGGAAGATAATGAATTAAGTCACGTATACATAGATAAAATGTGAAAAGATGATACCCCGGATGATACGTGGTATACTGACGAAATTACCCACATGACCCGGAGTGGTCGGTATTTTAAACCCTTTACTTTGGATCAGCCAGAGTTCTCTAGTAAAGAGGCTGAGATGGAAAAAGAAAAAGACATTGAAGAAGACCTGGTCTTGAAACAGCTCAAGAAAATTCAAGCAGACATATCAATCTGGGGGTTACTAATGGCTTCCCGAGATCATAGGTGTAGACGTCCCCGAACGCATCCTAGGGGAAAGGGATTGCGAGTCCCCCCGTTCTGGTTCGATATTGGGTCTACTACAGTTCGAAGGACTCAAATGTCACGGTTCTCAATCTTGAACCGAAGAGTCCAAATCCGGAAAATCGTTTTGAAAACAGATTTTTTGAAAGAAGTGCCAAACATGGACTGCTTCGCCAGATACAGAGTCGCCACCTAAATATTTTAAAATGGGAAATTTAGGAAACCCTGACTCGGTGCCAAAGGCCACGCGGTCCGCTATCACCAAAGTTGCCTCGGCTCGAACTTGGGTACGATTAGAAGGTCACTGTGAGCACTTCGCCGCTCCAAAGACCGCCTCTACTAACCATGATATCTTATTTTGAAAACATTGTGAGTTCTTATTCGTTATTAGCCTAGGTTATTATGTGATGACAAAGATACAAGTATAGATCGAGCTTTGAATTGGAACAAAACATTTCATGTTTGTTTGTTTGAAAATAGTTTGATGGTGCTACCCGCAGGTAGGCTAAGACGTGGATTTGCCACCCTCAGGTGGGCTTAGAAAAATATGATTTTGCCACTATCTAGTGGGTTTAAAACAAACATTTGATGAATTATCCCAATTCAAGTAACTCAACCTCCACCCACAGGCATTCAAGGCAGTTATATCACATAAGCATTTAGCCTCATGGTAAGCATGCTATTCATGGCAACACTCACACGCATGCAAGGATGCTAAAGCATAAAACTCACCGAGTACTCCAAGCCAAAACAAAAGCTCATTAGAAATCCATGCATGGTTCTTAAGTATACTGAAAATGCCTAATGCAACACATGCAAAAATGCAAACTATAGCAGGCTCGGCATTTCGGTGAAGGCAACCCGATCGTGGCCTCTGATTCACCTCTCGGACAGGTTATAACATGCTCAAAAAGGATACACTCTGATTTTGATGAGTAATGATGAGACACATGTCAAAAATTGCAGTTGAAGTTCCGGCGGAGCAGTTTCGCGCCAGAAAGTGCACTTTTCTTGAACTTTTTCAGGTCCCGGGAACTCCGATCTTCCTCAAAATTTGCAGGGAGCTAGGTGGGCAAGTGGCGAACACCACCGGCCAGGTGGTTGCCCTAGGGGAGGTCACCGGACAAGGAACAAAAAGCAAATGGCCGCCGGCCGTAAAAGGTGGTTTACGGCCACCTGCCCAAAAGCAGGGGCAATTTTGTCTTTTGCCTCATTTTCTATATATATTCTCATCCATTCATTGCGAAATCACTCCCACAGTTGCAAGAACTCCTTCCCTTGCTCCCCAAACCATTTTTTCCTTCAGATCTGCACTTTATACGCACTTTTCGGCCTTCCACGCAAGTTGTTTTCGCGAAATCTTTCAGTTTTAAGCACTTTGAACCGATTAAATTTTGATTTCGGGGTTTCTTTTCTCATTTTCACCACTTGAGGTAAGTTTGTCTCAATATTTGGAAGATTTTCTCGGGAGTTGACTTTTGTTGACTTTTCCATTTGAGTTGACTTTTGTTGACTTTTTTCCAATTTTGGCTCATTTTTGCTCATTTTGCTCCTTTTGCGTATTTCTTGAAATGGCGGTGATTACCCTCATGGTGGAGGTCCTCCAGTGCCGGATGATTTTGATATCATGACACGCCCAGAGTCCGCTCTTTGTTCTGGAGATACGCCCGGTACATATGCTTCCATGCCGTTTTCGTCGTTTCACCGGGTTCAATGACCGCACCGGGGATTTATCATGCGAGTTCGGCAAAGACCTCTCTCACGATGCACGAGAGGTATTTTACTTTATTTTCTCGTGATTTTTCGTGCATTTTGTAGCTTTGCCATGCTTGAACACACAGTTTTAGCTTATGACATAGTACTTTGTTTGCATTCTGAACATGTGACTTAAACACTTGAATTGCTGAACACACGGCTCATTGACTGATTGATTGTGAACGCACAGTACACATTAGTTAAGGATTGAACACATGGCTCAAACACTGATTTGTCGAACACACAGCCCGAATTTGAAGGTGAGCACACCGCACACACTGGTTAAGAGTAGAACACACAGTCCCAAACTCCGATTTTCTGAACACACAGTCCAAATGGACGATGAACACACAGCCCACACTGATTGAGAGTAGAACACACAGCCCCAAACTCTGATTTTCTGAACACACAATCCAAGTCGATGGTGAACACACAACCCACACTGATTGAGAGTAGAACACAGCCCCAAACTCTGATTTTCTGAACACACAGTCCAAGTCGATGGTGAACACACAGCCCACACTGATTGACAGTAGAACACACAGCCCCAAACTCTGATTTTCTGAACACGCAGTCCAGATTAAAGCGAACACGCAGCCCACTGATTTTTCTGAAATTTGAACACGCAGCCCACACTGATTTAGAGAAGAACACACAGCCCCAAACTCTGATTTTCTGAACACGCAGTCCAGATTAAAGTTTAACACGCGTTTAATCGATTTTTCAAATTTGAACACGCATTTCAGTTAAAGTGAACACGCATTTCACTAATTTTTTCTCAAATTTGAACACGCAATTTAAATACCAAATTTTCTCAACACGCATTTCAAATTAAAGCGAACACACGTTACTAATTAATTTTTCTCAAATTTGAACACGCAACCCAAATACCAAATTTCTCAACACGCAAATTTCACTAATTTTTTCTCAAATTTGAACACGCAATTTAAATACCAAATTTTCTTCAACACGCAATTCATTAAAAGTTTAACACACAAATTTAATTAATTTTTCTAAAATTTGAACACGAGTCTAAATACCAAATTTTCAACACGCAAATTTAATTAATTTTTCAAATTTGAACACGCAATTTCAAATACCAAATTCTTCAACATGCATTTCAGATTAAAGTGAACACGTTTTAATCGAGTAAGATTTGAACACGCAATTTCAAAACATGATTCATCAACACGCAGCCTCAGATTTGAAGTGAACACATGTACCCATCGATTCGCTTTCATTTGCACATTACTTCATTTCATTTGCACACAGCTTGTCCATTTCATTTGCCCACAGCTTCTGCGTTTCAGTTGCACACAGCTTGTTACTTGCATGCGGCGTGCATTTTATTGTGTACTGAACACATGTATTCATTCGAATGAGTTGGCTCTCGTGACCGCATTGAGGATATGGCTCTACTGCTGCAAGAGAGTGGTACGCTGAGCTTCCGGAGGCTGTCCGGGATTTGGTTGACTCAAAGAGTTCGAGCATTCTCAGACGGGTTATCACACCTGCCCCGCCAAGAGACATTGTTAGTCGCTGGTGGAGAGATGGTGGGACACCACCAATTCTTTTCATTTTTCTGCCACCGGGGACATGACCATGACTCCGCTAGACTTTGCCGTACTCACCGGCCTAGACATAGGCGGTTGGCCCATACCTTATGACGAGGATATGGGAGAGTGGGAGGCCACTTGGGTACATCTATTGGGGGATCGCCCATCTGTAGACAAAGCTTCCGGGAGAGTCCGGTACACCTGGTTTTCTTCCCGTTTTCGGAGGCCGGAGATGGAGCCTGAGTCTCCCGAGGAGGTTGAGCAGTATATCCAAGGTTTCCTTATGTTCCACTTTGGCACCACTCTGTTTGCTGATAGGGGGAACACTGTCGGGTTGTATCTTTTGAGTGCCCTAGTGGACCTATCACAGTGTCGGGCAGATGACTGGGTGGCGCTGGCCTGCTACCTCTATTGTTACATGAGTGCACTCATGGGCGGGAGACTTACTCGGCTATTGGAGAGCCAGGAGGTACGCTCTGTCCTCTTGATTTACATTTCGCTCCTCATTACTTGTTCATTGCACACACGGCGACTTTGCACTCAGATTCTCGCTTTTAGCACTTTGTATTCACATTCCGCATCGCTTTCGACTATGGGTGTACGATACTTTCCCACATTAGCCCGGAGATGGAGGTGGCGAGACTCCTTATGACTCCTTTTCACACTAGTATTCGAGGGCGAGCACCGACCGAGACCTCGAGAGACTCTCTTCTACCTGCGAAAGATTTTGATACTGCGGCGACGATGAGGTATTTCGTAACTCTCGCCTTTCATTTTCATCTTTGATCTGCCCTGTGTATTCCTGATTTCTGATTGATTTATGCACTGGCTATCCGCAAAATACTTGGCAGCTCTAAGCGGTCTTAGGTGATGATCTCTGACATCAGTATCCCGGAGGATCGGGCAATTCCCAGTATAGGTTCCTGCTCGAAGGACCAGTTGGTAGGGCATGGTTCCTGGGGGAACGCTTTCTGCTTCAGGTGTGGGGGTACGATTCTCAGGACCCTCCTGTTGTACCTCTAGCCACTATGCAGACTGCCGATAGACTCTCTACCTAGGAGGTCGTTAGGGCTATGCAGGGCACCGACGCTTTGTTACATCTCACGGAGGGGGACTACGGCACCTATCGTCGTATATATATGATGCCCCCCTTGACGGGAGTGCTTGCTCCGCCATGGAGGCCTACTGACGTACCATCTTCGAGTCGTGCCCGTGCTACGGATATCCCCTCCTCTAGCAGGGCCGGTGCATCTAGGGGTAGAGGTAGTTCGATTCCTCCGATCCCTCTATCTCTTCATCATCCTGGGTGGCCAGACATGCCGACCGAGTTGACGAGTTGGCGGTTCGGGACTCCTTACCAGGTCTCGCTAGAGCCTCCTCTTCCTGACCACAGATATGTCAGAGACCCTGATTCACCCCAGATATGTTTTTCAAATTTTGATTCATCGCTTAGATATTTGGACATTCATCCCTTTATCGATAGTTTTGCATTTGTATTTACCTCCAGCTTGAGTACACGGATGAGATACTTGGGATGTCGCCACATTCGAGGGCATGATCCTACGGAGGAGGCACAATGGCCATTATGGGCGCATATGTACTGCTCATCTTTCCTCAGATTTAGCATACTCCGATGACATGCCGGTTTTGAACATCCCGTCAGATCGATGGGTGTAAAGCACATCCGACACACCCCACTCACAGATTGTACTTGCATCCGCTTTTCATATTTAAACCGATGTATTGAACTCTTCATTTTCAGATGCCTCAGATATGCACACCGCAGTCGGCCACCCGGCCTTCTCAGAAGTCGAGGTATCGACCTGCTCGAGGCATCGGGCCATCCGCCTTTTCGAGGAGCTGGGCCATCCAGGCCTTCTCAGGGAGCTGGGCCATCTAGGCCTTTTCGAGGAGCTCGAGGAGCAGGGTCGTCTCGCAGACGCAGGGCACCCATTATTGAGGAGGAGGAGGAGGTCGCAGACCGTGAGTCAGAGACATCTGCTGGGGAAAGAGGCTCCGGTCTTGGTTCCGGGAGTGGAGACGAGGCTGAGGGGGATCCGGAGGATGATAGCTCTGACCCGGATGGTGATGATGGTGCAGAGGTCATCTCGCAGAAGAGGATGAGAGGGCCTCCTCATTCCCGTTCCCGAGGATATTGATGCTATTTCCTGCTTTATTTCACTTTTTGCTAGTAGTTTGTAGCACTTTGCATATTGTTAGGCAGTTTTATTTCCTGTAAAACTTGTACCTTTATTTTGTTGTAAAACATGATGGAATGAAACAGCCTTTGAAAAGATGTTTGTATTTGAAATTTTTAGCATCGCATCGCATCATTTTGCACAAAATGGAATTGAATGAAAATGTGCCTTGTGTATTTACCGGGTCAGGTAATGAACCGACGCAACAAATCAAAAACTTGACTCACTAAGAAATAACAAAATCTTAGCAAGTTTACAACTCGATAAGCAAAGTACAACAATGTTAACGACTCAATAAACAAGACTCAACAAAATCGCGTAAACAAAAGGTAATAACTCAAAACACAAAATGCATAAAATGACAAAACTTACAACTCGATAAACAAAACAACAACTCGATAAGCAAAAATACAACAAAGCGTACTTTGGACGGACGATCGAGATGATGGAACGTATCCGAAACTGAGAGAAATGGAGGCCTTCAACGTTCCCGATGCGTGAAAGTGCCTCAAACTTCCTTCCGGAGGGCAAAACAGGACCAATGAGCATGGTGGGCCACATTTGCTTTTGGGGATTGGAGGGTGGCCGGCCTGCTAGGTTTTTGAATCAAGGGTGGCCGGCCTGCTAGAATAGGTGGCCGGCCGGCCACCTCTCCCTGCAGCTTCCAAAATTGTGACACGTGTCCTCGAATAGTGTTTTACCCCCCTATAAAGCTCCAACTTTGGAACTCATTCATTTCATCACTGTTTTGCGCAAAATTGAGGCATTTCTCGCAGAAAATCTCACATCTTGGATCTCTTCTTTAGATGGCTCGGAAAAGTTGAACTTCCGGGGTTTCGGCTTGAATGCACTATTCACGCTGGGCTGAACTTCACTGCATCTTCCTTTCCTCCATGCCGCGATGAGATTTTGGAACCCAGTGACGCACGTCTTCAGCTTCAGAGGGCAAGAGGTATGTCCCACTTTTGAAGATTTTAAAGTTTTGATAGAATCCGAGCGAGGTGAGGAGATCTTGCCCCAACTCAATTTTGGCTATGCCCAAACCTTAGGGCGGATGTGCGGACTCAACGCGCATGATGCTCGATCCCTGATTTGTGACGGAATGTTGGATATCCCGAGCCTGATTTACCGATTCTCCGATGCTGGTGACCGCAGCGACCATCATTGGCAAGGCTTCTGACGACATGCTCTGCTTGTGCTCATATCTCATTTTTTGTTTGCCTCAAGCTTCGGAGGGTCCGGCGCCCGTCTGATTGAAGTTGCTCAAGGCTTGAAAGAGGGAAAGAGTTGCATTGCCATGACTCTGGCCGAGACATTGATAGGCTTGGATGCTTTCTCGCCGGAGACAACCAGTTCGCAGGAGTCCACTACCGCAGTAATGTTTCCCACCCAAGCTCACATATGTATTCGCCACATCACTCGACCCTCGGGCTTGGTTTCTCTCACAAAACCCTTATCTTACTTTTCTCTCATCGCACATCTCTCTATTCTTTATTCTCTTATTTTTCATCCCTCCCCAGATATGGTTGATGGATAAATTGCAAGTTGTGGATTCTTGCCAAATTTCACGGTTACTCCTTTCGACGACGCCTAGTCGACGCCCTTGATGAGGGATGGTGGTTTGAATGGATGTGCAATTTGTCGGCAGATCGCATTGCGTGGCGTTGTCCTTGGCTCAATCTCCCAAGAATGAGCTACAAGATGTCCCAAGAAGCCTGGATTCGACCGATCGGCTTGACTCATCGTGGTATTCTATTTCCCATTCCAGATTCTCGCGCCAGCCATGATCGACTTGCCCACCGAGGGGATAGAGTATCCGCTACATTCCCAGCTCGAGAAGACAAATTGCTCAAGGTCAGCTGGAGAGTTAGAGAGCCTGCCCCGCCCTTACTTTTAGTTGCACTTTGTCTGACGAGTACTGGGATTGGCTTAATGAAGAAGCACAAGTTGGGCCTAGGTTGGCATCGGAGGCTTCAACCAGCTCTGGGAGGGGACGCAGGGACACCTGACTTGACTATGCCCCAGATTTATTGCTTTATTAGTACTTTCAAGTTTTCATTATGAGTGTAATAAAAAGCAACTTTAATTGTATGTAAGAGCAAGAGAACTCTGTTTTGAAATCAAAGAAATTGAAGGTTGTGGTACTAAAAATTCTCCGTTTTTGGTCCAAAAATGGTCTTAGTTGTGAAAAGATTAATTTGAACAAAGTCAACTTTTATTAAAACTTTTCAAAACTATTTTCGATATGGATCGAATCGACACGCTCGAGATCTCAACGAGATGCACAACCTCGATCCTAGCAATCGGAAAGTTGCCCCTAGTTTGAAAAGTGCTCGGCGATTCATAGCAACGGAAAGTTGCCCTAGTCCGATGATGCCGAACACTTCATTGCAACGGAAACTTGCCCCTAGCCTGAATACCACTGTACGGGAGATCAAGAAAAATGCTGATGAATAGAGATGACTGAGATGATCAAATGGGTAAAGTTGATCGGGAAAAGATTGTGGTCAACTTCAAGATGAAGTCGCCACGATCCCAAAGATGGGAATCAAGCCTTACATAGTTCAGCTTAGGTTCGCTGGGTATTTTACTCTCCTTTGCGCCTAACTTTTGCCAAGGCCACCTTTATGAAGTTTTCAACCTTATGAGCTCGCTTTTTATAATTTCAAATTTTCTATGCTCAATTTTGCCTAGGTCACCCTTTCGGGTTTACGGCCTAGCGAGCCACTCAGGGGTAGTATTTCTTCAACTTGTCCATGTTGATCGGTTGAGAAAACTCCAAACCATCTAGATCCATCGTAACTACAATTCCACCGACTGCATTGACTTGATGATGTAGGACCGTCCAATTGGGTCCGAACTTGCCCCTTGGGTCGTGGATGGGAGCTCGGTTGTCTTTGAGTACCAAATCTCCTTCTTTCAAATTCTCGACTTAACCTTCTTATTAAAAGCCCTGCGATTCTGCGTTGATAACCTTGGATGTGGGGTATGCTTTCAAATTTCTTTCATCGAAAAGCATGAGTTCTTCAAATGCTTTTGTCGCCAATCCGCTTGCTTATCCGCACTCGACCAATACTCGTAATGACGGGACCCCAATCTCAATAGGCAGAACGACTTCCATCCCATAAACTAATGAGTATGGAGTCGCCCCAGGAGAAGTTCTGATCGAAGTCCTCAGAGTCTTAACGGCACTTTATCCGCTAGTCCCGATAGTTTTCTACCATCTTCTGTATTATGCGCTTGATGTTCTTGTTGGCGGCCTCAATCGCCCATTGGTTTATGGTAAGTAGATGACTTATGAAAAGCCACATTATATTTCTCCAACAAATCAATCACCTCCTTTTTGAAGTGGGAACCATTGTCTGAAACAATTTCATTTGGGACTCCGTAGCGACAGATAATGTTGTTCCTGATAAATTTCGCGACGTGCGAAGCCTTCAACACCGCATAAGATTGGGCCTCGACCCATTTTGTGAAATAATCTATCGCTACTAAGATGAACTCATGCCCATTCAACCCCTTTGGTGTGACAGCTCCGATTATATCAATCCCCCAGACAGAAAACGGCCATGGCGAAGTCATGTTGTACAGCTTTGACGGCGGGATGTTCATGCGATTTGCATGAATTTGACACTTGTGACATCGCCGGACGAAACCGATACAATCCTCCTCCATGGTGGACCAGTAATAACCTTGTCTAAGGATCTTCCATACCAACATTACCCCATTCATGTGTGCACTACATTCTCTCCCGTGGATGGCTTCCATCAGACGCTTTGACTCTTCTAAGATCAACGCATTTTATGCATTCCCAAATGACCCTATTTATACGCTTTACCTCCGCAGATGATGAATCGGATCGCTATTCTTCCGATTGCCCTCTTGTCTTTGGCATTTACTCGCGGTATGCTTTTTTCTCCAAGAAGTTCCAGATGTCGTAATACCAGGTGTTCGCTCCGAACTTCATCTATGGTCGCAATCGACGCATAGGGAGGTGCAAATTTCTGGTCAATGATGACCGGACGATTCGACTCCACACGGATGTCTATCATAGATGATAGAGTTGCTAAAGAATCTGCTAACCCGTTGTTCTCCTTAGTAGATGAGTAAAACTTAGCTTCTCAAACCGAGGAATCAAGAAATCCAAGGTTTGGTGATACATCATCATCTTTTCCTCTTTCACTTTCCACTCCTTTAGCTTGAGACACAACAAGGTTCGAATCCCCAATAACGCCCAAATGCCTTGCCCCTAGTTCCGTGGTCGCTTTAGACCAAAGATACACGCCTATATTCGCTTCATTGTTCGAGACCTTGAACCGAGCTTGAAGGCTAGAGGGATACGAATTGTCAAAAGCACGCGAACACTCCTATCCCATACCCATGTTGATTTGACGCCCGCCAAAGTACATCGCCCAAGTTTCATCGCCGATATGCAAAATTGATTCATCCAGAACAAATATTCAATCGCTTCATCCCTCAACCGTGGTCGGCAAGGAACTCGCCATCGCTTCTTCCTTTCATCGACTTGGTCACGACGTGAGATCAAATTCGAGAGCAAAAGCAACCAACGAGCTAGCCTACCAGAAGTTACCGGTTTCTCAAGAGATATTTGATGGGATCAAGTCGCTAAACCAACATTACAGAGTGAGCTAACAGTAGTGCCGCAGCCTTCGGTAGCCCATACCAGAGCCAAGCAAGTTTTTCCAATGGTATATCGGGTCTCATACTCCAAAGATCTTTTGCTCAAATAGTAGATGGCCTTCTCCACCTTATCTTCGATTCTTGTGCAAGCATGCAGCCCATTGTAGTTTCAAGCATCGACAGATACAAAATCAACTGCTTCGGTTCTCGTGGCGATAAAACGGTGGGTTCTCAGAGATATTCTTTGATCTGCTCAAATGCAGCTTGACATCTACCGTCCCATTGAACTTCTTTTCCTTTCTTGAGGAGGCCAAAAGTGGTTCACAAGTCAAGGTTAGTTTTGAAATAAACCGCCTTATGAATTGCACTTTACCCGTAAAGCCTCGACCTCCTTTTCATTCTGGTGGTGGCATTTCTAGGATGGCCTTGATTTTGGAAGGATCGACTCGATGCCTCTTTTGTGTAATCGTAAACCCCAAAGATTTTCCCCTTGAACACCAAATGTACATTTCGAGGGCTTAGCCGCAACCTAATTCCCGATCCTTTGAAAAACTTGTGCAAGGCAGTAGTGGCCCTCTTTCCTTGACTTGACAATCATGTCGCCCACATACACCTCAACCTCTTGTGGATCATATCATGTGGTATTGTGGTCGCGTCTGCTGATAAGTAGCTCCAAGGTTTTTCAACCCAAACGGCATTACCCTAAGAGTGATGTTCTACGGGTGGTGAATGCGCTTTTTCCCTATCTTCTAAAAGCCATCACTATCCGGTTGTATCCCGAGAAGCCATCCATGAATGAGAGCAATGCATGCCCCGCGGAAATCTACCAACTCATCGATGTACGGTAGGAAAGTCGCCCTGACTAGCTCGCTCAAATCCTCAAGTCTACACACACCCGGATCCCGCCATCTTTCTTCGACCGAACAATGTTGGCCAACCAAGTCGGATATTCGATACCAACAGAAGCCCGTGGATTTGCTTGGTGACCTCTTCTTTAATCTTAAGAGCCCAATCCGCCAATCCTTCGAAGTTTCGCTGATGTGGCCTCGGTCAAGGGGATCCGATGTCAGATAATCTCAGATCGATTCTGCATGTCTTCGAGGACCACACGAAAACATCTTTGAAATCTTTTAATAAAGCGACTAAGCGTCTGAAGACAACGTGGACCCGATCCGACCACCATGGGTCCTCCTCAAGACTAATGTTCACGTAATGATTTCATCCATTAATGGTTTAACAAATCTCTCTTGCTCTTGCTCAATTAAATGTTGTAAAACCGTAAGAACTTTGTCCTCGCTGCTTTGATCAAAATTTTGAAAGTCCTAATTAATGCAATAAATTAGGGCACGTAAAAGTACTCGGAAACCATAGATAGTTCATTCTCATCAGGTACATCCAAATCGTCCGATTCATTGGTTACAACAAACTCAAACGAAAAGGAAAAAGACGACTCGGGCAGATCAAGTTAACATCCCCAGAGTACCAGACTCAGACTACCGAGCCGAACCCGATTCCGACTTACAGACTCGGTGGAATCAGATTCGCCACCACTCCGACCCTTCTTCAGCCGACAAAAATCCTCCTCATATCGCCAAGTGAGAGAAGGTGCGATTGATGCATCCAAGATAGTCAGCCGGTCGGCTCGCAATGCTTTCATCCCCAATCATGGAAATCGCGGTTATCCCCAAGCACTCTTGGTCGATCGGAGGATCGAGAGGAGACATGCTGCTACCCCATTTCCAACTCGCAGGCCTTCAGATCCGCAGCTTTGTTCTCGCTTCAACCTAAGTTGTTGGGTCTGCTCGCTTGCGGGCAATGTCATCCCCTGATAGTTGCAGTTGAAGAAGATTTCAAACCGGCACGACTTCTTCTCCGCGCTTAACCATGGCTTTGGGAAGCCGCAAATGGAAAGTCTCTCCTCCCGGACGAAGCGTCTGCTCAGGTACCTCGATGGGCTCGTGCATTAAATCAAAGGCTTCCCACCGCTTCGCCTGCTCGCTGCCATTTCTTTCCTTTCTTACCCTTTCTTTGGTGGGCGATAACCCAAATTCAAAGGTATGCGGTTGTGTGGCACTTCGCCAACGCAATGACTCTTTTCCCGCCGCCCTTCCTAATCCCATCCTGTGGATATGTTGTAGCTTGTTCATGAGGTAGACGGATTGAGCATCGACGATACACCTTCATTCACAACCATAATATTCAGACTACCCGCCTCCGACAAAGTGAACCCCGATAAGAACACATCCCCCGTGCCGTGCTCGATCTCCAAAACCAGCGTAGACACTTCAGGCGGCGGATGGATGGATGAATTTCCGAAAACAATTGCAACCCCCTTCCCGTGAGGGTATTTCAACATCCGTGCAGAGTGGAAGAGATCGCTTTCACTTGGTGCAACCACGCCGCCCAAGAGCAAGTTGAAGGTTGCGAACGCCCAAGACATGAAATTCAATGTTGTGTTGTCCTCGACCAACCTGGTCCGAACCTTGACACCCCCATCACTTCCCTACCGTATTATCATAAGCTTTGATCACCGAGTGGTTGGTATGAAGTCCGCGGTTTTAACCCGATTGCATATGCCAGATCGACCGGGCAGACATTGATAGCGTAATCAGATCAACAAGTACCACCGATCCACTTATCACTACACTCCTGAGATGTAGAGGGTTTGTTATGATTCACGCCTCGTGGCAATTCCTTGTCCGAAAAGGTTAATGCCGGGAACCTCCTCCGAAAAACCATTTCAACCAAATGCTTCCGCGTAGTTTCGATGGAGAGTTTGGCCTTGTCCATAGTAGATAGGACACTGCCTATGCACCCTGAAGCCATAAGCAGCCCCAGATGGAGATGTTCATCAGATTTTCTTTAACTGCCTCAAGATGCTTCTTCTTCAATTTGCTTCTCTCTTTGTCTCTCAACCTCTTTATCTTTCCTGCATGCTTCGGGTGGTCGAGGTGCGGGGCTTGAAGTACCGCCCACCCCGTCATATGGTCTACCTCATCGAGGTACCAAGTATCATCCGTTGAGTACCGCCAATCTTCGCCTCAGGTGGGCAAGACATAAGTCATCGCCTTCCCACCACATCCCAATCGACATTCAACAAACACCTATCCGTTCGCAAGTTCGTGACTTCGGTACTTTCATCCCACATGCTCACAAAGATGTCCTCGCTTCTTGTGCTCGCAAAGACTTTCAACCTCCTCATGGTTCTTGGCTTTCCTGATTCTCTCGTAATCCCACCTCTCTTGCTCCTCCCGTGTTAGTAGGGTTTGTTGTTCGCCACAATATCTTGATCCCGAGCGAAATTCTTTGCACCGGCGCCTCCGCGATTCATTCTCGACTCGCCCTTCCGCCATCATTGATACCCCCGCCGCCTTTGCTCGTCAATTTCCACAACATCCGGCCGATCATCTAACCATCCGCACCGCCGACTCCATATTCAAACCAATTGATTGTTGCGTCCTCGCTTCTTGGTCGTTGAAGAACCGGAGGTTGGCAAAATCTTCTTCCACCGCTGTCGATCATCTCGCTTCCTTATTCAAGTTTGTCCCTCAATCATGCACGCTCAACTTTTTTCTCGGCAAATTTCACCAACTCATCCCGCTCTTCACATCATCTTCTAACTTTATGCATCAGATGGTCGCCACCCCGACAAAGTTCTCGCCAAACAAAGAAAGCCTTTGTGGCTCAAGTTAGGCCCATTGGTCTCGTGGATGTCCGAAAATAGTTGAAGATGGACCATGGGATCTCCTGACCCATCAAAACGGTCAACTGTGGCATCTTGAATTGCCTAGCAATGTTACGGCCACATCGCTGTACCCATCTTCGATGTCCGATGGCCTTCACCCCCGCAATTTCTTGAAAAGTTTTTCCAAATTACTGGCCAGAGTCAGATGATCTACCTCGAACTCAAATGGAGAGTCCGTGGTTGGGTGTAAGATTCATGGACAAATATGGCAGAATGAGAGCCTGCTGGAAGACTTGTGTCCTCTTGAGTGTTCTCGACATTGTAAGGTATTCTCGGTGTTCGGAGGATATTCGAGGATTTGGCAGGTATTCTCGACCAAGAGATGCCCGCCAGTAGTGGAGCCGCTGGAGGAGGAGCTCGATGTGAAGCAGCGCAGATTCTCGCAAGGTGTTTAACGACGTTTACCGCTGGCCATGATCGCAGCTTTGTTGCTTGGAGAATTCGCCATGCATGGCATCATCTTGCATCTGCTTTATGCTCTCATGCATCCGCGATCATCGCTTCCATCCTCGGCGTATTCTCGTTCCATCTCAATGACCAGAATGTACCTCTATGGCATACGTAATTTCATTTCAACTCGATCGCATTATCAAAGCAACCCTTCATTCCAGAATCCTCGTTTCGACACATCGCGCCTCGGCCTTTCTTCGATAATCGGGGTAGAGAGTGGAACACCGATGTCCACAACCGCATCCTCGATCGATTGAGTTTATGACCTCGTGTCCAAAGTGCTTGGGAGTATCTAGTGGTTCTAAGCAATCGTGCTAAAACCGCCTAGCAAAAAGATAATAAAGCAAAAGGAAATAAATGACCGTAAAAACAAAGATAACAAATTAAATTAAATACACACAACGCATACCGCATACAACACGAGTTGATAAGTCAAAATACATGCCCTCAATCACCGATCATCGCTCTCAGATCACCGTTTCCAAAATCAATCGATATCCGCAGATAACCGATTCTCGATATCGACCGATGCCCACAGTTCGATGCCCAAACTCAACTGATACATGCATTCCCTGTAGAGACACACTCTAACAAGAACATAGCAGATAAGTGAGAGCTGAAAACACCCCTATGTTGGGGTAGGGTTTCACTGTCCTATTTTGTCAGGAACTAGGGTTTCACTATGCACGCAGTGGCTTCAAACAACCTATAACCGGGTAAGCAACCTGTCCTAGTTTGGAATGGTCACTATGGATCCGAATATGCACTAGGTCGAATGGTCAAAAAGGGTGCCCCAGAAACAGGGTTTGTGTTCCCATGTCGTCAGAGCTCAGAGCCGATCAAATTTTACGGACATGACTTGACAAGACCAGCCTCCAGCAAATCGTTCGGGAATGGCATATGGCAAAAACGCTGTCCTAGGCGCACTAATGCAAATGCAATGCAAAGAAACACACAAGTGTCGTCAAAACCAGATATCATGAGTTCGAGTCAAGTTCTCTAAATCCCCAGCAGAGTCGCCAGAAACTGTAGACGTCCCCGAACACATCCCGGGGGAAAGGGATTGCGAGTCCCCCCTGTTCTGGTTCGATATTGGGTCTACTACAGTTCGAAGGACTCAAATGTCACGGTTCTCAATCTTGAACCGAAGAGTCCAAATCCGGCAAATCGCTTTTGAAAACAGATTTTTGAAAGAAGTGCTAAACATGGATCGCTTCGCCAGACATGTAGTCGCCACCTAAATATTTTAAATGGGAAATTTAGGAAACCCCGACTCGGCCAAAGGCCACGCGGTCCGCTATCACCAAAGTTGCTCGCTCGAACTTGGGTACGACAGAAGGTCACTGCGGAGCACCCCGCCGCCTCGATCAAAGACCGCCTCTACTAACCATGATATCTTATTTTGAAAACATTGTGAGTTCTTATTCCTAAGTATTAGCCTAGGTTATTATGTGATGACAAAGATACAAGTATAGATCGAGTCGCCGATTAGAACAAGACACTTCGTGTCTGTTTGTTTGAAAATGGTTTGATGGTGCTACCCGCAGGTAGGCTAGGACGTGGATTTGCCACCCTCGGGTGGGCTTAAGAAATGTGATTTTGTCACTATCTAGTGGGCTTAAAACAAGCATTTGATGAATTGTCCCAATTCAAGTAACTCAACCTTCACCCACAGGCATTCAAGGCAGTTATATCACATAAGCACATAGCCTCATGGTAAGCATGCTATTCATGGTAACACTCACACGCATGCAAGGATGCTAAAGCATAAAACTCACAGAGTACTCCAAGCCAAAACAAAAGCTCATTAGAAATCCATGCATGGTCCTAAGTATACAGAAATGCCTAATGCAACACATGCAAAAATGCAAACTATAACAGGCTCGGCTATTCTAAACATGGCATATGGAATGCTGCAACCAACAAGTATTCAATTTGGAATTGAAATACAAATGCAGTTTGTATGATGCGCCGAGCTCGGTGCGTGTAAAACAGATGAATGATGCAAACATGTCATATCAGATGCTAATTGAATATGCCCTAATCTAACCATCATAAGTGTAAATAAAAGGAGAAAGAAGTGGGGTTGAAGACATACATCGTGACTCACCCACACTTATTACAATTATGCCTCGCATTGAGGGTCCTAATAAATAATAATTCCCAAATAAAAGAATAATACAAATTCAAAATATACAAATAATAATACAAATTCCTAATTAATTAACAAATTAACTAAGGAAAATCAGAATCGCATACAAGCTGGGCCGCTTGACTCGCTCCAGATAATGATATGATGTATGTTTGGGTCATGGCGCAGAGATCCATTGGGATGCCCTAATCACCGCTTGCAATGTTTCTAAATGCGTACAAGTCTCGTAATTATCGATTCTTCATTTCGCTGCAACAGAGAGCAGGAAAGGGGCATAGCAATGTATTTCACAAATATATGCATGCCTCGATCCTCGTGCCACCAATCACGCATATCGATGCATGATGGCCGAGGAGCCGAATTGCACAACTCAATATGAGATAAATGCATATGAATTCTACAACAAAACCTAACTCCATCATGGGTGATCCGGAGTGTTGGTGACTTGAGAATTGAGACCCGTTCTGTCGCTCGGAGTACGGAACGTGCCTCGTTTCCCGTGCCCGGGCTAACTCCTATCCCGAACACGATGCAATATGCATGATATGCGTGAAATGTAGCTAACATACAATCCTAACATACACAATGCTATGAAAATGAGATGTTTCGGAATGCGTGCACACGGGCACGCAAACTGAGGAAGTTATCCTAAGGCATAAAATGGCATACGCAATGCAATTGGACTTACACTAATATGAGTGGACCTCAGCCACACTCACATAAGAGGCCGTCGGATGAAAATGAAGTACCTCGAAATGCGTGCACACGGGCGCACAAACCGAGGCAATGACATAAAGGCATGAAACGGCCTGAAATATGATATACAAAGAGACTAAAATGAGATGTCTCGAAATGCGTGCCCACGGGCACGCAAACCTAGAAAATGGCATAAGGAATGCAACAGGACTAAAATGAGATATGCGATGCAATATGGGCTTACACCAACATGAGAGAGCCTCAACCACACTCACACAGGAGGCCGATGGATGAAAATGAAGTGCCTCGAAATGCGTGTACACGGGCACGCAAACTGAGGCAATGGCATACACGATGCAACGAGACTAAAATAGCATACAAAATGCAAAATGGACTTACACCAACATGAGTGAGCCTCAGCCACACTCACATAAGAGGCCGATGGATGAAAATGAAGTGCTCAAATGCGTACACGGCACGCAAACCGAGGCAATGGCATACACGATGCAACGAGACTAAAATAGCATACAGAATGCAAAATGGACTTACACCAACATGAGTGAGCCTCAGCCACACTCACATAAGAGGCCGAGAGATGAAAAAAGAGATGCCTCGAAATGCGTGCACACGGGCACGCAAACCGGGGCAATGGCCCTAAGGCATGAAATGGCATGGAAACGATATGCAAACATGCAAACGAATTTTGGCACTGAAATGTGGGGGAAAACAGCCCCGTAATGAGGCGAAAGTACACCCGATGCATGAAATGGCCCCGAAACATGAATTTAGGCACCCGAAATGGCCTATAGCTATACCAAACATGCACAATATAGACATGGAATGAAAATACAGTAGCAAGGCAGCCCCAAGACAAGCATTTTTCAGTCATAAAAAGGGCTAAACAGCAAGCACACATAGGATTAAGCAAGAATGCAAAAATGGCTCCCCAAGAGGGGTATTGAAGTAAGTGATATATGCAATGCCCAAATGGAAAAATATCCTTCTAAAACACTGAAGAGGGACTAAAAATATGCACATTTACAGTAGATGACATCCCCCAAATCAGCATTCAAACATGCTAAAAATGTCATGCAAGAAACTAGGATACATAAGGCTACAACATGAGGTACCCCAAACATTCATCAAACCAGAAAAGACCCTTAATGAAATATGTCAAGAAGATCAAAATATGACTCTTTCCAGTTCTGATGATGGAAGAAAACAGAAGCTAGATAAACTTAAAAAAGCATGCAAAAATGGGGGTCAAAGAGGGGTATAATGACAAGTATAACATGGAGACCGCCAACAAGGTTGATCCCTTCTACAATATTGTATAGGGACACAAAATAAGCTTACTCACAGTTCATGACATGATCCAAAACAGACTACATGTAGGCCAAAAAAATCATGCAAACTTACGGTAAATAGGAGAGATTGTGAAGCAAGTACAAGATAGGGGGCCCAAACAGGGTTGAGCCCTTCTTCAATGTTTAATAGGGGCTCAAAATAGGCCCACTTACAGTTTACATTATGCTCGAAAACAGATAAATCATAGGCTAGAAATTTCATGCAAAAAATGTGACATACCAAGGGGTATTGAAACAAGTGCACTATAGAGGGCTCAAACAGGGTTGAGCCCTTGAACAAACATGAAGATAAGCTCAAAAGAGTGACCCTTTCAGTTAGGGTCGGAGCCTAAAACAGTGAGAAAATAGGTTTAAGAAAAGAAGCAAGAAAATGCTACAAAAGAGGGAGATGGAGACTTACCCTTGTAGACCTTTTCTTTTCTACCTCTTGGCTTGAGGAATGTTGCTTCTAAGCCTCTGAGAACCTCTCCTTGCTGCTGGAAATGGAGTGGTGGTGGTGGTGCTTGATGATGATGAAGAAATGGCACCAAACTTGAGAAGAATCAAAGAGATGGAGATGGATATGTGTTTGTAAGCTTGAGGCAAGTGTTCTAACTCTTGAGGGAGAGAGAGAGAGAGATGTATGCATGCAAGGATGGTGAGCCAAAGTGTGTGAAAGAGTGTAGGCCTTAATGGATTAAGTTCCCTTGCTTACAAAATATCCTC
Organism: Camellia lanceoleosa; assembly: GCA_025200525.1. Lineage (NCBI taxonomy): Eukaryota > Viridiplantae > Streptophyta > Magnoliopsida > Ericales > Theaceae > Camellia > Camellia lanceoleosa. The sequence goes on from CM045766.1 coordinate 46,581,689, forward strand.
CAAAATCAGATATTTTGGGGGATAAAGCTATACAGCTGCCATGCACACCTCCCAAGGAGCATGGCCTACCGCCACTTTTGTCAGCAGTGGTCGGCCACCCCTATGGCCGGCCGGCCAAGGGGCAAAATGGTCCAATCAAATTAATGGCCGAGCTTCACATATTGGTGTCCTCCCAGGTCTCCTCAACAAGGCCCTGTGGTTGGAAATTGGCAACTGTAAAACAAGAGAGACAAAAAGCCACTTTTAGGAGGGGTTCAAAAATGAAAAGTTGAATTATCGCCTCTATTTTTTAGGGTCCTCCCGTGTGTGTACAACACAAATATGTGGTTTTGGCTCGAAGAAAATGGCCCTAGGGTGTTCAACATTAGCCCGGAAGTGAGAAAAACGGGCGCCGGGGGGCGCCGGAAGAGCATAACTGGTTGTTGAGACAATTGCTGGCCTCCCACCCTCCAGTGATCTTCCTAGTGATAAAACAGAGGTACCTGCCAAAAATGAACAAAAACCGATGCAAAACGAATGCTCGGGGGCCAAAACACGTAGTTCGGTCCCGAAACCACCATAATCGAAGTGGTGTTTGGCCACAAGTGGGTATCTAAGACCCCAAAGGTCCTCGAAGGGAGTAAATGAGACGATGCCAAAAACCGGAGGAATCGGAGATGGTTGGGTGGTCCCAACCGAGGCACACGGCCCGACGGGTTCAAAACCGGAACCGCTCCGAATGGGCAAATGGCCTACGGCCACGAAATGTAGCCCACGTACCATTGAGAGATGGTCTACGGACCTCTCCTCCTTCAGGAAGAAAACAGAGAAACCGAGTCCGTTCGCAAACCGAGACAAGGCATGTAAGAGAGTTCTAAGTCCGGAGGCAGGCGCACCGCGACTCAGACTTCGAACGAGCACAATATGCAACATCACCGAAGCCAATCGGTGACGCCCGAGTCTTAAGGTCGGTCAAAAATGGGGTGTCTACAGCTTGTCCCTCTTGACGTAACTCTAAGTCAAGAAGTGACGGAGGAATGTCAAAGCCTAGAGACGCACCCATTTTTGACAAGGTCAAGACTTAGACAATCATACAAGATGAAGAGATATGTGCTCAAGCGTGCTCCACAGGGGGGGCAAATGCAAAGTTTACATGCACAGAGCCAAATGATGATGCAAATGCAAAGAAGTCATAATGAGGCAAGTATTCGCAAATAGATGCAACATTTTAAGCAAGAATGTAAAGCAACAACTACATTTCATGCAGCTAGGAGTGCGAGAATCATTCAATTCTCGCTGCCTCACACGGAGAAGATACGATATTCGCTGATTCGTCTGGGTCGCACAAATTTCAAATGAACCGTATATACAATATCGCGGCTCGCAAAAAGAGAAATTCAACAAGAACAATATGCCAACAACATATATTCAATGTGATTCCCGTGGTTCCGAAGTTTGACACACGCAGCGTTCGGCGAGTGAATGCATCGCAATGCGAGAAAGGAACGTGCGTGACAACGCATGTTCGAGCACAGAGGTATGGTACAACAAGAAATCATGCATGACAATGCAAAATGCTCATGAGAATACAAGTTATATGCAAAACAATGCAAAATGAGCACGAATCAGGGCGCCCGTTTGTTGCGAAACAACGAGTAAGAGAACGCGCATTTTGGTGAAGGCAACTTGATCGCGGGCCTCGATTCACCTCCTGAGAGGTTATAACATGCTCAAAAGGATACACTGATTTTGATGAGTAATGATGAGACACATGTCAAAATTGCAATTGTTCCATGAGCAAGCCACCAGAAGTGCACTTTTCTTGAACTTTTTCAGTCCCGAACTCCGATCTTCCTCAAAATTTGCAGGAGCTAGGTGGGCAAGTGGGGAACACCACCGCCAGGTGGTTGCCCTAGGGAGGTCACCGTCAGGAACAAAAGCAAATGGCGGCCAACTGTAAAAGGTGGTTTACCACACCGCCAAAAGCAGGGGCAATTTTGTCTTTTGCCTCATTTTCTATATATATCCTCTTCCATTCATTCCGAAATCACTCCCACAGCTGCAAGAACTCCTTCCCTTGCTCCCCAAACCATTTTTTTTCCTTCAGATCTGACTTTATACGCCGCTTTTCTACTTTCCACGCAGTTGTTTTCATGAAATCTTTCAGCTTTAAGCACTTTGAACCGATTAAATTTTGATTTCGGGGCTTTTTCTCATTTTCACCACTTGAGGTAAGTTTGTCTCAATATTTGGAAGATTTTCTGAGTTGACTTTTGTTGACTTTTCCATTTCCTGAGTTGACTTTTGTTGACTTTTTTCCAATTTTGGCTCATTTTTGCTCCTTTTGCGTATTTCTTGAAATGGCGGGTGATTACCCTCATGGTGGAGGTCCTCCAGTGCCGGATGATTTTGATATCATGACACCGCCTCGAGAGTCCGCCTTTGTTCCCGGAGATACGCCTAATCGATACATATGCTTCCGCTGGCCGCTTTTTCCTCGCTTTCACTGGTTCAATGACCGCACCCGGGATTTATCATGAGAGTCGAGCAAAGACTCTCTCTCACGATGCACGAGAGGTATTTTACTTTATTTTCGTGATTTTTCAGGCATTTTGTAGCTTTGCCATGCTGAACACACGCTTTTAGCTTATGACATAGTACTTTGTTTGCATTCTGAACATGTGACTTAAACACTTGAATTGCTGAACACACGGCTCATTGACTGATTGATTGTGAACGCACGGTACACATTAGTTAAGGATTGAACACACGGCTCAAACACTGATTTGTCGAACACACAGCCCGAATTAGAAGGTGAGCACACCGTACACACTGGTTAAGAGTAGAACACACAGTCCCAAACTCCGATTTTCTGAACACATACCAAATGGAAAATGGAACACACAAATTTACACCGATTGAGAGTAGAACACACATTCCAAACTCGATTTCAATATATACCCAAGTCGATGGTGAACACACGTACCACACTGAACAAATCATTACATCGATTGACAAGAGAACACATGTTCCAAACTCGATTTTCAACACGCAGCCAGATTAAAGTTTAACACGCAATTCCATCGATTTTTCTCAAATTTGAACACGCAAATTAATCGATGAGAAGAACACACATTTAAACTCGATTTTCAACACGCACCAGATAAAGTTTAACACGCATTTAATCGATTTTTTCTCAAATTTGAACACGCAATTCAAATACCAAATTCTTCAACACGCAATTTCAGATTAAAGTGAACACGCAGCCCACTAATTTTTCTAAAATTTCAACACGCAGCCCAAATACCAAATTTTCTGAACACGCAACCCAGATTAAAGCGAACACATAGCCCACTAATTTTTCTGAAATTTGAACATGCAGCCCAAATACCAAATTTCTGAACACGCAGCCTTCTAATTTTTCTGAAATTTGAACACGCAGCTCAAATACCAAATTTTCTGAACACGCAGCCCAGATTAAAGCGAACACACAAATTTAATTAATTTTCTCAAATTTGAACACGCAAATTTCAAATACCAAATTTTCAACACGCAATTTAATTAATTTTTCGAAATTTGAACACGCAATTTCAAATACCAAATTTTCAACACGCAATTTCAGATTAAAGTGAACACGCATTAATCGAGTAAGATTTGAACACGCAGCCTCAAAACATGATTTATCAACACGCAGCCCAGATTTGAAGTGAACACGCAATTTAATCGATCAAGGATTGAACACACAAACCAAAACACAGAGTTATCAACACGCAGCCCGTGATTTGAAGTGAACACACGTTTCATCGATTCGTTTCATTTGCATAATACGCCATTTCATTTCATTTGCACACGCCTTTCTTCATTTCATTTGCACACAGCTTCTTCATTTCATTTGCACACAGCTTGTTACTTGCATACGGCTTGCATTTTATTGTGTACTGAACACATGTATTCATTCTGAATGCAGGTTGGCTCTCGCACTGTGCAAGGATATGGCTCTACTGCTGCAAGAGAGTGGTACGAGCTTCCGAGGTCTGTCCGGATTTGCTGACTCAAAGAGTTCGAGCATTCTCAGACGGGTTATCACACTGCCCCGCCAAGAGGACATTGTTAGTCGCCAGGAGAGATGGTGGGACACCACCAATTTTTTCCATTTTTCTCGCCACCGGGACATGACCATGACTCCGCTTAGACTTTGTTGCACTCACCGCCTAGACATAGGCGGTTGGCCCATACCTTATGACGAGGATATGGGAGAGTGGGAGGCCGCTGGGTACATCTATTGGGGATCGCCCACCAGAGACGTAGCTTCCGGAGAGTCCCAGACACCGGTTCTTCCCTGCTGGAGGCCGAGATGGAGCCCGAGTCTCCCGAGGAGGTTGAGCAAGATATCCGAGGTTTCCTTATGTTCCTCTTTGGCACCACTGCTTGTCGACAGGGGAACACCGCTGGTTGTATCTTTTGAGTGCCCTAGTGGACCTATCACAGTCACGCAGAGGACTGGTGGCGCTGGCCTGCTACCTCTATTGTTACATGAGTGCAAATTCGCAGCGGGAGACTTACTCGGCGGCTATTGGAGAGCCCGGGAGGTACGTTCTCGCCCTCTTGATTTACATTTCGCTTCCTCATTACTTGTTCATTGCACACACGCAAGACTTTGCACTCAGATTCGCTTTTAGCACTTTGTATTCACATTCCGCATCGCTTTCACTATGGGTGTACGATATTTTCCCACATTAGCCCCGGAGATGGAGGTGGCAGACTCCTTATGACTCGCTTTCACCGGTATTCGAGGACGCAGCACCCATCGAGACCTCGAGAGACTTTCTACCGCAACAAGATTTTGATACCGCGGACGACAGAGGTATTTCGTAACTCTCGCCTTTCATTTTCATCTTTGATCCGCCTCAGATATTTCGATTTCGATTGATTTATGCATCGCTATCCGCAGACATTTGGCGTACTGGCGGTCTTAGGTGATGATCTCCGACATCAAGATCCCGGAGGATCGGCAATTCCAAGATAGGTTCCTCGCTGAAGGACCAGCTTGGTAGGGCATGGTTCTCGGGAACGCTTCGCCGTGTGGAGGTACGATTCTCAGACCTCCTCGCTGCATTTCCACCACTATGCGGATCGCCGATAGACTCTCCGCCCAGAGGTCGTTAGTGCTATGCAGGCACCGATGCTTTGTTACATCTCATGGAGGGGACTACGCCACCTATCGTCAGATATATCTTATGCCCCTTGACGGAGTGCGGTTCGCCACGGAGGCTCACCGACGCATTCATCTTCGAAGTCATGCCCGTATACGGATATCCCTCCTCTAGCAGGCTTCTGCATCTAGGGTAGAGGTAGTTCGATTCCTCCGATCCTCCGCCTCTTCATCATCCCGGTGGCCGACATGCCGACCGAGTTGACGAGTTGGCGGTTCGACTCCTTACTGTGTCTCGCTAGAGCCTCCTCTTCCTCGACTACGATATGTCGAGACCCCGATTCACCCCCAGATAAGTTTTTCACGATTCATCGGGCTAGATATTTGGACATTCATCCCTTTACTGGTAGTTTTGCATTTGTCTTTACAACCTCCAGTTGAATACACGGATGAGATACTTGGGATGCTGGCCACATTCGAGGGCATGATCCTACTAAGGAGGCACATGGCCATTATGGGTGTGTAGGTAATCTCATCTTTCCTCAGATTTAGCATACCTCGATGACATGCCGGTTTTGAACATCCCGTCAGACGATAGGTCAGTAGAGCACATCTGACACACACCCCACTCGCGTATTGTACTTACATCTGCTTTTCATATTTAAACTGATGTATTGAACTCTTCATTTTCAGATGCCTCCTGTATATGCACCACCGCAGGCCGGGCCACTCGGGCCTTCTCAGGGAAGTCGAGGTACTGGACCTGTTCGAGGTACTGGGCCATCTGGGCCTTTTCGAGGAGCTGGGCCATCCAGGCCTTCTCAGGGAGCTGGGCCATCTAGGCCTTTTCGAGGAGCTCGAGGAGCAGGGTCGTCTCGCAGACGCAGGGCACCCATTATTGAGGAGGAGGAGGAGGAGGAGGAGGAGGTCGCAGACCGTGAGTCAGAGACATCTGCTGGGGAGGGAGGCTCCGGTCTTGGTTCCGGGAGTGGAGACGAGGCTGAGGGGGATCCGGAGGATGATAGCTCTGACCCGGATGGTGATGATGGTGCAGAGGTCATCCCGCAGAAGAGGATGAGAGGGCCTCCTCATTCCCGTTCTCGAGGATATTGATGCTATTTCCTGCTTTATTTTACTTTTTGCTAGTAGTTTGTAGCACTTTGCATATTGTTAGGCAGTTTTATTTCCTATAAAACTTGTACCTTTATTTTGTTGTAAAACATGATGGAATGAAACAGCCTTTGAAAAGATGTTTGTAATTGAAATTTTTAGCATCGCATCGCATCATTTTGCACAAAAATGGAATTGAATGAAAATGTGCCTTGTGTATTTACCGGGTCAGGTAATGAACCGACGCAACAAATCAAAAACTCGACTCACTAAGAAATAACAGAATCTTAGCATCGCCATAACTCGATAAAAGTACAACAATGTTAACGACTAATAAACAAGACTCAACAAAATCACAGAAACAAAAGGTAATAACTCAAAACACAAAATGCATAGACAAAACTTACAACTCGATAAACAAAACAACAACTCGATAAGCAAAAATACAACAAAGCGATTTTGACGGACGACGAGATGATGGAACGATCCAAATCGAGAGAAATGGAGGCCTTCAACGCTCCCGGCGCGTGAAAGTGCCTCAAACTTCCTTCCGAGGGCAAACAGACCAATGAGCATGGTGGGCCACATTTGCTTTTGGGGATTAATAAGTCACCGGCCTACTAGGTTTTTGAATCAAGGGTGGCCGGCCTGCTAGAATAGGTGGCCGGCCGGCCACCTCTCCCTGCAGCTTCCAAAATTGTGACACGTGTCCACGAATAGTGTTTTACCCCCCTATAAAGCTCCAACTTTGGAACTCATTCATTTCATCACCGCTTATGCAAAATTGAGGCATTTTCGCAGAAAATCTCACATCTTGGATCTCTTCTTTAGATGACTCGAAAAGTTGAACTTCCGGTTTCGCTTGAATGCACTATTCACGCCGGTCAACTTCACCGCATCTTCCTTTCCTCCATGCCGATGAGATTTTGCAACCCAGTGACGCACGTCTTCAGCTTCAGAGGGCAAGAGGTATGTCCCACTTTTGAAGATTTTAAAGTTTTGATAGAATCCGAGCGAGGAGAGGAGATCTTGCCCCAACTCAATTTTGGCTATGCCCAAACCTTAGGGTGGATGTGCGGACTCAACGCGCATGATGCTCGATCCTCGATTTAGATTTAAATGTTGATATCCCAAGCCCGATGCATCGATTCTCCGATGCCGTGACCGCAGCCGACCATCATTGGCAAGGCTTCCGACGACATGCTCTCGCTTGTGCAAGTATCTCATTTTCTATTTGCCTCAAGCTTCGGAGGGTCCGGCGCCCGTCTGATTGAAGTTGCTCAAGGCTTGAAAGAGGGAAAGAGTTGCATTGCCATGACTCTGGCCAAGACATTGATAGGGTTGGATGCTTTCTACTGCCGGGAGACAACCAGGTTCGCAGGGAGTCCACTACTGCTGCAGGTAATGTTTCCCACCCAAGCTCACATATGTATTCGCTCACATCACTGCCCTGCTTGGTTTTTCTCACAAAACCCTTATCTTACTTTTCTCTCATCGCACATCTCTATTCTTTATTCTCTTATTTTTCATCCCTCCCCGTATATGGTTGATGGATAAATTGCAAGTTAGGACTTGCCCTCGCACTCAAATTTCATGGTTACTCCTTTCGACGACGCCTAGTCGATGCCCTTGATGAGGGATGGTGGTTTGAATGGATGTGCAATTTGTCGGCAGATCGCATTGCGTGGCGTTGTCCTTGGCTCAATCTCCCAAAGAATGAGCTAAAGATGTCCCAAGAGATCGATTCGATCGACGGCTTGACTCACTGTGGTATTCTATTTCCCATTCCGATTCTCGCCAGCTTGGCCATGATCGACTTGCCCACCGTGAGGAGGATAGAGTATCCTGCTACATTCCTAGCTCGAGGCGCACATGCTCTAAGAAGTCACCAGGAGAGTTAGAGAGCTTCTGGCCCCCGCCCTTACTTTTAGTTGCACTTTGTCTAACGAGTGCTGCGATTGGCTTAATGATGAAGCACAAGTTGGGCCTAGGTTGGCATCGAGGCTTCAACCAGCCTGGAGGGGCACAGGACACCTGACTTGACTATGCCCCAGATTTATTGCTTTATTAGTACTTTCAAGTTTTCATTATGAGTGTAATAAAAAGCAACTTCAATTGTATGTAAGAGCAAGAGAACTCTGTTTTGAAATCAAAGAAATTGAAGGTTGTGGTACTGAAAATTCTCCGTTTTTGGTCCAAAAATGGTCTTAGTTGTGAAAAGATTAATTTGAACAAAGTCAACTTTTATTAAAACTTTTCAAAACTATTTTCGATATGGATAAGAACTGGACACGCCTGAGATCTGTTACTGAGATGCACAACCCCGGATCCTAGCAACTGGAAAGTTGCCCCTAGTTTGAAAAGTGCCTCGGCGATTCATAGCAACGGAAAGTTGCCCCTAGTCTGGATGATGCCGCAACACTTCATTGCAATGGAAAGTTGCCCCTAGCCTGAATAACACTGTACCAGAGATCACGATAAATGCTGATGAATAGAGATGACTGAGATGATCAAATGGACAAAGTTGATCGGTGAAAAGATTATGGCTGAACTTCAAGATGAAGCTGCCTACGTATCCCAAAGATGGGAATCAAGCCTTACGTAGTTCAGGCTTAGGTTTGCTTGGGTATTTTTACTCTCCTTTTGCGCTCTAACTTTTGCCAAGGCCGCCTTTATGAAGTTTTCAACCTTATGAGCTCGCTTTTATAATTTCAAATTTTCTATGCTCAATTTTGCCTAGGTCACCTTTCGGTTTTCGCCTAGCGAGCCTCTCAGGTAGTATTTCTTCAACTTGTCCATGTTGATCGGTTGAGAAAACTCCAAACCATCTAGATCCATCGTAACCACAACCCAATTCCGACTGCATTGACTTGATGATGTAGGACCGTCCAATTGGGTCCGAACTTGCCCCTTGGGTCGTGGATGGAGCTCGGTTGTCTTTGAGTACCAAATCTCCTTCTTTCAAATTCTCGACTTAACCTTCTTGTTAAAAGCCCCGGCGATTCTCGCTGCTGATAACCTTGGATGTGGTATGCTTTCAAATTTCTTTCATCGAAAAGCATGAGTTCTCAACTGCTTTTGTCGCTAATCCGCTTCGCCATCCGCACTCGCCAATACTGTAATGACGGACCTCAATCTCAATAGGCGTAATCGGCTTCCATCCCATAAACTAATGAGTACGAGTCGCCCAAAGAGAAGTTCTCGATCAAGTCCCAGAGCCCCACAGAGCTTAACGGCAAATTATCCGCTAGTCCCGATAGGTTTCCACCATCTTCGTAGTATGCGCTGATGTTCTTGTTGGCGGCCTCAATCGCCCATTGGTTTGCGTCGTAAGTAGACGACTTATGAAAAGCCACATTATACTTCTCTAACAAATCAATCACCTCCTTTTTGAAGTGGGAACCATTGTCTGAAACGATTCCATTTGGGACTCCGTAGCGACAAATAATGTTGTTCCCGAGCAATTTCGACATGCGAAGCCTTCAACACCGCATAAGATTGGGCCTCGACCCACTTTGTGAAATAATCTATCGCTACTAAGATGAACTCATGTCCATTCGACCCCTTTGGTGTGACAGCTCCGATTATATCAATCCCCTGCATGTAAAACGCCATGGCAAAGTCATGTTGTACAAATTTTGACGGCGGGATGTTCATGCGATTTGCATGAATTTGACACTTGTGACATCGCCGGACGAAACCGATACAATCCTCCTCCATGGTGGACCAGTAATAACCTTGTCTAAGGATCTTCCGTGCCAACATTACCCCATTCATGTGTGCACCACATTCTCCCCCGTGGATGGCTTCCATCAGACGCTTTGGCTCTTCGACATCAACGTACAGTTTATGCATTCCCAGATGACCCCGTTTATACAGTTTACCTCCGCAGATGATGAACTGGACTGCCATTCTTCTGATTGCCCTCTTGTCTTTGGCATTTACCTCAGCGGTATGCTTTTCTCCAAGAAGTTCCAGATGTCGTAATACCAGAGGTGTTCGCCCCGAACTTCATCTATGGTCAATCGACTCATAGGAGGTGCAAATTTCGTCAATGATGACCGGACGATTCGACTCCACACGGATGTCTATCATAGATGATAGAGTTGCTAAAGAATCATGAACTCGTTGTTCTCCTTAGTAGATGAGTAAAACTTAGCTTCTCAAACCGAGGAATCAAGAAATCCAAGGTTTGGTGATACATCATCATCTTTTCCTCTTTCACTTTCCAGCCTCCTTTAGCTTGAGACACAACAAGGTTCAATCCCCAATAACGCCCAAATGCCTTTGCCCCTAGTTCCGTGGTCGCTTTAGACCAATGATACACGCCTCATATTCTCGCTTCATTGTTCGAGACCTTGAACCGAGCTTGAAGGCTAGAGGGATACGGAATTGTTGGGTGCTATCAAGAACACTCCTATCCCATACCCATGTTGATTTGACGCCCGCCAAAGTACATCGCCCAAGTTTCATCGCCGATATGCAAAATTGATTCATCCGGAACAAATATTCAATCGCTTCATCCCTCAACCGTGGTCAAGAGCGAACTCGCATCGCTTCTTCCTTTCATCGACTTATGGTCACGACATGAGATCAAATTCGAGAGCAAAAGCAACCAACGAGCTAGCCTACTCAGAAGTTACCGGTTTCAAGAGATATTTGATGGAATCAAGTCGCTAAACCAACATTACAGAGTGAGCTAACAGTAGTGCCGCCTTCCTCGTAGCCCATACCAGAGCTAAGCAAGCCTTTTTCCAAATGTGTATATCGGGTCTTATACTCCAGCATCTTTTTGCTCAAATAGTAGATGGCCTTCTCCACCTTATCTTCTGATTCTTGTGCAAGCATGCAGCCCATTGTAGTTTTAGTTACTGACAGATACAAAATCAACGGTTTCCCTGGTTCTGGTGGCGATAAAACGGGTGGGTTCTGTAGATATTCTTTGATCTGCTCAAATGCAATTTGACATCGCCATCCATTGGAACTTTTTCCTTTCTTGAGGAGGCCAAAAGTGGTTCACAAGTCAAGGTTAGTTTTGAAATAAACCGCCTTATGAATTGCACTTTACCCGTAAAGCCTCGCACCTCCTTTTCAAATTCCCTGGTGGTGGCATTTCTAGGATGGCCTTGATTTTGAAGGATCGACCTCGATGCCTCTTTGTATAATCGTAAACCCAAAGATTTTCCCCAACAGAACACCAAATGTACATTTCGAGGGCTTAGCCGCAACCTAATTCCTCGATCCTTGAAAAACTTGTGCAAGGCTGTAGTGGCCCTCTTTCCTTGACTTGACAATCATGTCGTCCATATACACCTCAACCTCTTTGTGGATCATATCATGTAGTATTGTGGTTGCGTCTGCTGATAAGTAGCTCCAAATTTTCAACCCAAACGGCATTACCCTAGAGAAAGATGTTCACGGGTGGTGAATGCGCTTTTTTCCCTATCTTCGTGCCATCACTATCCGGGTTGTATCCCGAGAAGCCATCCATGAATGAGAGCAATGCATGCCCCCGTGGAAATCTACCAACTCATCGATGTACGGTAGGGAAAGTCGCCCTTCAGACTAGCTCTATTCAAATCCTCAAGTCTACACACACCCGGATCCCGCCATCTTTCTTCGCACCGAACAATGTTGGCCAACCAAGTCGGATATTCAGATACCAAAGAGAAGCTCGCCGATTTGCTTGGTGACCTCTTCTTTAATCTTAAGAGCCCAATCCGCGGATCCTTCGAAGTTTCGCTGATGTCGGGCCTCGGTCAAGGGGATCCGATGTCAGATAATCTCAGATCGATTCTGCATGTCTTCGAGGACCACGCGAAAACATCTTTGAAATCTTTTAATAAAGCGATTAAGCGCCAAGGTTCGAAGACAACGTGGACCCGATCCGACCAAACCGGGTCCTCCTCAAGACTAATGTTCACTGTAATGATTTCATCCATTAATGGTTTAACAAATCTCTTGCTCTTGCTCAATTAAACGCTAGAAACCGAGGAACTTCGCCCTCGCTGCTTTGATCAAAATTTTGAAAGTCCGATTAATACAATAAATTAGGGGCACGTAAAAGTACTCGAAACCAGATAGTTCATTCTCATCAGTACATCCAAATCGCCCGATTCATTGGTTACAACAGACTCAAACGAAAAGGAAAAAGACGACCGACAGATCGTGGCATCCAGTTAACATCCTCAGAGTACCAGACTCAGACTACCGAGCCGAACCCGATTCCGACTCACAGACTTGATGGAATCGATTCGCTCACTACACCGACCCTGCCGCTGACAAAAATCCTCCTCAGATCGCCAAGTGAGAGAAGGTGCGATTGATGCATCCAAGATAGTCAGGGTCGCTCGCACTGCTTTCATCCCCAATCATGGAAACCGCGGGTTATCCCCAAGCACTCTTGGTCGACGGAGGATCGAGAGGAGACATGCCGCTTACCCCCATTTCCAATTTCAGGCCTTCAGATCCACAATTTTGTTCTCGCTTCAACCTCGCTTGTTGGGTCTGCTCGCTTCAGGCAACGCTATCCTGATAGTTGCAGTTGAAGAAGATTTCAAACCTGCACGCGCTTCTTCTCCGCTTAACCATGGCTCTAGGAAGCCGCAAATGGAAAGTCCTCCTCCCGGACGAAGCGCCCTGCTCAGGTACCCCGATGGGCCTGCATTAAATCAAAGGCTTCCACCGCTTCGCTCGCCGCCATTTCTTTCCTTTCTTACCCAACCTTTTGGTGGGCGATAACCCACCAAAGGTATGCGGTTGTGTGGCACTTCGCCAACGCAATGACTCTTTTCCGCCGCCTTCCTAATCCCATCCCGGATATGTTGTTGCTTGTTCATGAGGTAGACGGATTGAGCATCGACGATACACCTTCATTCACGTACCATAATATTCTGACTACCCGCCTCTCGCCAAAGTGAACCCCGATAAGAACACATCCTCCGCCGTGCTCGATCTCCAAATCAAGCGAGACACTTCGGGCGCGATGGATGGATGAATTTCAAAACAATTGCAACCCCTTCCCGTGAGGGTATTTCAACATCCGTGCAGAGTGGAAGAGATCGCCACTTGGTGCAACCACGGCCGCCCCCAAGAGCAAGTTGAAGGTTGAGAACGCCCAAGACATGAAATTCAATGTTGTGTTGTCCTCGACCAACCTGGTCCGAACCTTGACAAATTCCCCATCACTTCCCTACCGTATTATCATAAGCTTTGATCACCGAGTGGTTGGTATGAAGTCCGGGTTTTAACCCGACATATGCCGCTCGATCAAGCAGACATTGATAGTAGACAGATCAACAAGTACCACCCAGATCCACTTATCTCTACACTCCACCTGAGATGTAGAGGGTTTGTTATGATTCACGCCTCGTGGCAATTCCTTGTCCGAAAAGGTTAATGCCAGGAACCTCCTCCTAAAAAAACCACCAACCAAATGCTTCTCCATGAGTTTGATGGAGAGTTTGGCCTTGTCCATAGCAGATAGGACAAATGTCTCAGGCACCCTTGAAGCCATAAGCAATCCCTGATGGAGATGTCTCAGATTTTCTTTAACTGCCTCAAGATTCTTCTTCTTCAATTTGCTTCTCTTTGTCTCTCAACCTCTTTATCTTTCCCAGATGCTTGGGTTGGTCAAGGTGCGGGGCTTGAAGTACCGCCCACTCCGGTCATATGGTCTACCTCATCGAGGTACCAAGTATCATCTGGTTGAGTACTGCCCAATCTTCGCCTCAGGTGGGCAAGACATAAGTCATCGCCTTCCCACCACATCCCACCGACATTCAACAAACACCTATCTCGTTCTCGCAAGTTCGCACTCGGATTTCATCCCACATGCTCACAAAGATGTCCTCGCTCTTGTGCTCGCAGCACTTTCAACCTCCTCATGGTTCTTGGCTTTCTGGATTCTCTCAGAATCCCACCTCTTCTCTTGCTCCTCCTGTGTTAGTAGGGTTTGTTGTCCGGTTTTCACAATATCTTGATCCCGAGCAAAATTATTTGCACCAGCGCCTCCCGATTCATTCTCGACTCTCGCCCTTCCGCCATCATTGATACCCCTCGCCGCCGCCTTGCTCGCTAAATTTCCACAACATCCGGCCGATCATCTAACCATCCGCAATCTCGCCGACTTCATATTCAAACCAATTGATTGTTACGCCCCCGCTTGGTCATTGAAGAACCGGAGGTTGGCAAAATCTTCTTCCACTGTTGTCGATCATCCGCTTCCTTGTTCAAGTCTGTCTCTCAATCATGCATTACCAACTTTTTTCGCAAATTTCACACTCACCAGACCGCTCATCGACAAGATATATCCACTTGGATCATAAGCTCTTCCAAAGATAATTCCTGTGTCAGTCCCATCCTGCATTAAATAATTCTTCCTCCTCAAACTCCCCCATTCCATCTTCGATGGTCACCACCTTTGGCTCGATTGGGTTGTGAAGGTGTCCAACATGCACAAGTCAAGGTAATCAGAAGGATCACCTCCGCTGGGTAGGTGAGAGGGAGTATTATAGATGTCGATCGAGGGAAACGACCCCAGCTTGATGAGGTTGACTCTTTTGGGTGGTGGATCTTGGTTATGTCGTGAGTGGGTCACAGACGCTGGGTCTTTCGGGGTAGAACGATATTTTTGTCAACGAGGTCTTGAATCTCATGACGCAAATTTAAACATTGATTCAGATTCATGGCTATGCTATCGTGGTACGCACAAGATTTGGTCAAGTTATGGGAAGGGAGTGGATTTGGTAGTGGCATCGCTCTAGGGGTTTCAGATGCCCCTTTTTGAGTAGAACGCCGAGAGCCTTGGACAAGGGCATGTATAGTGGAGTGAAGGTTCTTGGCCTCGATTGGTATCTCGGCTTGCCATCGCCTCCCGAGGTACCGAAAATGGCGTGGCCAAGGGCCTTGGTTGAGAAGGGGAGTGGTGGTGACCATGCCGACCTCAAGTCCTTGTGTTGGCAAGACCACTCAGCCTCACGTGTTATTACGGTTGAATGTCCTTCGGGTCGCTTCGGCCCCGGTCGATCAAACCTGCTTCATCGCATCTCGATCTGCACTTCCATCTCGTAACTGCGGAAGGTGGGAAAAGGAGTACGATCATTTTCAGATAACTCGTTGAGATTGCGCATAATCATCCAAATTTGGTCTTTATCTGTTGGCCTCAAGGTCATCATTGATGCCTTTGTTTCCACCGAAGTTACAAAATCGAGAAAGTCTATTTTTGTTCCTCGTCCGTTGTTTCGAGATCACGGTTGTAATCTCAATCAGGTATTATATGAGTCAGGCAACGAAGGCCTCACCAATTTCATCCCAGCTTTCACATCATCTTCTAACTTTACGCATTGATGGTCGCCACCCCGACAAAGTTCTCGCCAAACAAAGAAAGCTTTTGTGGTGGGTTAGGCCCATTGGTCTCAGATGTCCGAAAATAGCCGAAGATGGACCATGGGATCTCCCACCCATCAAAACGGTCAACTGCGGCATCTTGAATCTGTTCGCAATGTTACGCCACATCGCTGTACCCATCTTCGATGTCCGGGATGGCCTTCACCCCGCGATTTCTTGAAAAGCTTTTCCAACTTACTCGGCCAGAGTCAGAGGATCTACCTCGAACTCAAATGGAGAGTCCGTGGTTGGGTGTAAGATTCTTGGACAAGCTGGCAGAAGTGGGGCGAGCTACCGTTGGAAGACTGGTCCTCTTGAGTGTTCTCGACATTGCAAGGTATTCGGTGTTCGGAGGATATTCTCGAGGATTTGGCAGGTATTCACCAAGAGATGCCTCGCCAGTAGTGGAGTGGAGCCGGTGGAGGAGGAGCCTAATGTGAAGCGCCAGATTCTCGGCCAAGGTACTTAGCGATCACCGACTGGGCCATGATCGCAATTGTTGTTGGAGAATTCCGCTTGGCGGATGGCATCATCTTGCATCTGTTTATGCTCTCATGCATCGGGCGATCATCGCTTCCATCCTCGGCGTATTCTGCGGTTCCATCCGAATGACCCAGAATGTACCTCTATGGCGCATACGTAAATTTCAACTCGATCACATCGTCAAAGCAACCTTCATTCCAGAATCCCTGTTCTGACACACTGCGCCTCCTCGGGCTTCTTCTGATAACTGGGGGTAGAGAGTGGAACACTGGATGTCCGTCAACCAGATCCTCACTAGTGTAACTGAGGTGCGAAGTTTCATGGGATTAGCTGGATATTACAGGAGGTTTGTTCAAGATTTCTCCAAGATTGCTGTGCCGCTTACCCAACTAACACGGAAGAGAGTTGCGTTTGAATGGTCAGAAGAGCGAGAGTCTGCTTTCCAAGAGTTGAAAACAAAGTTAACTACAGCACCAGTTTTAGCCTTACCATCAGGAACTGAAGGGTTTGTAATTTACAGTGATGCCTCGCATAAAGGGCTTGGTTGCGTACTTATGCAGAATGGAAGGGTTATTGCATATGCTTCTCGACAATTAAAACCCCACAAGAAAAATTATCCCACACACGACCTTGAGCTTGCAGCAGTAGTGTTTGCTTTGAAGATATGGCGACACTATCTCTATGGCACAACCTGTGAAGTCTATACCGACCACAAAAGTCTCAAATATCTTTTCACCCAAAAGGAGTTGAATATGCGACAGCGGAGGTGGTTAGAGTTGCTTAAAGATTACGATCTATAAATTCATTATCATCCTGGTAAAGCTAATATGGTCGCGGATGCACTTAGCCGGAAAAATAGGGGAGATTTGGCGTATTTGTTTACGGAACAAAAGGAGTTAGTAATTGAATTAGACAAACTGAATGTGGAGTGTGTGACTCGAAGGCAAGAGGCCCTGATGGCAGCAACAATAGCTCAACCAACCTTACTTGAAGAGATCAAATTACATCAAATGGAGGATGACACGTTGAGGAAGATATGTGACGAGCTAGAGTCCCAACCAAAACCGGGGTTCAGTTTAACGGATTCAGTGCTCAAGTTTCAGAACAGGATATGTGTCCCTAATGTGTTGGAACTTAAACGGAAATTGATGGAAGAAACACATACCTCGAGATTCTCAATGCATCCAGGAAGTACCAAAATGTACCGAGAGTTAAAGCAAAACTTTTGGTGGCCGGGTATGAAAAGGGAGATCGCGGAATTTGTCTCCAAATGCTTACAATGCCAACAAGTAAAAGCGGAGCATCAAAGACCTGCCGGTTTGTTGCAGCCTCTTCCTATTCCGGAGTGGAAATGGGAACATGTGACAATGGACTTTGTTGTGGGGTTACCGCATGACTTCGAGGCATGAATTCAATATGGGTTATTGTCGATCGGTTAACTAAGTCTCGCCATTTCTTACCAAGAAGACACAATATAACGCAGATAAGCTCGCAGTACTTTATATGAATGAAATTGTAAGGCTTCATGGTGTCCCTGTTTCCATTGTGTCGGATAGAGATCCCAAGTTTGTCTCGAGATTCTGGCAAAGTTTGCAGGAGGCTATGGGAACGGAACTTAAATTCAAGACTTTTCACCTCAAACCGACGGTCAATCCGAGAGAACGATACAAACCCTAGAAGATATGTCTAATGTGTGTGCCGGATTTTCAAGAAAGTTGGGAAACTCATCTACCGATTGAATTTGCATATAATAATAGTTACCATTCGAGTATTCAAATGGCACCTTATGAAGCTCAGATGGAAGACCGTGTCGCCACCAGATATGGGCGGAGGTAGGGATAGGCCTTTGTTAGGGCCAGAGATGGTTCAATTGACTACCAAAAGGTGAAAATTATTCGAGAAAGGTAAAACCGCCTCAAAGCAGTGTAAGAGTTACGCAGATAATCGGCGAAGGAATTTGGAATTTGATGAGAATATATGTTTTTGTGAAAGTTACCCCAATGAAAGGACACTCAAGATTTGGAAAGAGGGTAAGCTAACACCCGATATGTCGGCCCTTTCAGATCTTAGAAAGTCAGCCAAGGCCTACCGAGTCGCCTTCCGCCACACATGAGTCAGGTTCATAATGTATTTCATGTTTCTATGTTCTGAGAGTATCTTCCAGATCCATCCCATATCATTGATTATCATCAAATTGAGCTAACTGACAAGTTGTACTACGAAGAGAAACCGATCCGAATTCTGGACCGTCAGGTAAAGCAGTTACGTAACCGAGAAATTCCAATGGTGAAAGTTGAGTGGCAAGAGCACTACTAACCGAGGCGACTTGGGAAAAAGAAGATGAAATGAAAATCAATATCCGTGATTTGTTTTCGCTATAAGGTAAAAACAAGTTTGGAGGACCAAACTTAATTAAGGGAGAGTGTAATACCCCGACCTCGTGATTCGATTCTCATATCTTTTCAAGCTTTTGTTCTGCATCAATATCTATTATGAAATTTTATGTAGAAGTGCGGTAAATTGCATGGAAAGAAGACATATTGACCCTTATCTGTTGAATTCAAACATTATCTGTTACACTTGAATTGCTTTCATCTGAAATTGGACACCTTAGAGATTTAATTTGCAAAAATTGATTTGATATTTGGAATCTACATGATTTTTAAGCTATAATGGGATTTTCTGTGAAATTTTTATTTCGGCACCATAAAGCGATTCAATTTCGTCTTATATGCTTTTCTTAGATATCTATATATATATATGCCTATGTCTAAGACTTGTGTGGGATTTTGTGAGCAAAAACGTGGGACTCCTTGTGAGAGAAAAGAGAGAGAGTCAAGAAGGAATTGGGGAAAACGTGAGACACCAAGGAAAGCTAATCAATTGGTAGAATTGAAAGAGTTAAGTTAAGGTAACTCAAATTTCTTGTATAACTCTTCAAGAATTTCAACCCATGTTTGTGTTGGGTTCATGGATAATATATGTTTGATTCATTAGGGTTTCTCACCATTTGAGCATGTTGACACTAATTTGAGTGTTGTATGAATCTATACTTCAAATCCTTGATTTTGTATCATCTAAGCTTGCATATATGTTGATTTCAGGTGATATGTTTAAAGAACTTGAAGTTAGATTGAAATTTGTGAAAGTGTTGGCTTGTTAAAGCCTTTAACTTGGTTCAACTTGATGTGATTAAGCTTTAATTCATGTTATGGTGTTGTTAAGTGGAATGCTTGCATGAATTTTACCCTTGATTGCATGAAAAATTGGGTTTGGATGATGAATTTTGGCTTGAAATCGGCTGCCTCAATCAGTAGTCGCCGCCGAGCGGAGGTCGTACGCCGAGCGTGAAAATGCACCTACCAAATAGCTTCGAATTTACCTCTGCCGAAGCAGAGAATCAGACGCCGAGCGTAAAAATCGACCATTCAGTATTTTTGGTAGCACTACACTGTCCGCTCGAGCGGAGGACTGTTTCAGTAAGAGACATCTGTTTCGTTCAGTTTTTCATGCTTAACTCTTTGGTGTTATTAGAATGTTTTTCTGATGAGTTTATGGTAGTGATATATTCATATCCATAAAACTCTAGTGACATTTGGAATGACTGATAAGGATTTAAAAGGGAAGGATACTAATTTAGCAGTATATTGTGTGCAGGCCACACTCCAGAAGGAACTAGTACGCCGCTCCAACGCTGTGAGTAATAGTGCATTGCATATATATTTATGTATCAGTAAGACATAATTGTAAATTATGTATTGATCTGGAAATGAAAAGTAGAAACCATATCCGTATATCTCACAGCCTTGAAGGCTATCACATTCACAGCCTGTGCCGAAAAGGCTTTCACAGCCGAAGGCTATTTGTTGTGCCGCAAGGCTACCTCGCGCCGAAGGCTATCTCACAGCCGCAAGGCTATCTCGAGCCGAAGGCTATCCGGGCCAACAGCCAATTGTTATTTCAGATTTGATTTTGGTACATATACTAAGGTGCATTGTGATTTATTATTAAGACTATTATTCACCGAGCTTGTCTCATTCTATATGTTGTCTGATTCTGTAGGAGCCAGCTTGGGGAGCCGTTCTAACATTACCTCGTGCATTTTGTCAGCTTAAGGATAACCAGGCACAGGAGGGAACCCTTACATATTAGACCAGTTTTCTTTGTATATGTACTCTTTGGTATCCATGTTGCCGGTCAGGGTTATTGTATCTATTGTTTTGTGTGCCTAATATCTGGGCTGGATTTGTAGATGTTTTGTAACCTACTTCTGTGTGCATGTTTACCTTTTGTTAAATCTCGATGGTCCTGGTTTTTGGTAGTTGCTCAATGGATGTGTCTGTTTAATGTCATTTAAAATTTACTGCTTCCGCTCAGGCCCCAAACGCTGTTCATCATAGGTCATTCTCTGCTTTCTCGATTAGGTCATGCCCAAACCTTTTAGGGGCACGTTAGGGGCGTGACAAGTGGTATCAGAGCACGAGTTGCTATCTCACACACGGATCCATTGAGCGTTGGGATGTCTAATGTGGTAGGCATCATATAGGAAAGTATGAATGATAGCAACGTGACATGATTTCTGCTAACTCTAATGCTAACAATTTGAATTTCTTGTACACCTTTGTATATGTTGTAATTACCTGTTTTGTAGACTATGGTGAGAACAAGGACCGACGAGCCAGAAGATGCTACTTCAGTACGGTTGGATAGGATGGAAAGAATGATGAGGGAAATGGCTGAGACCTTACTAACACCAACAAAGAATAACAACCTCACCACCACCACGCCAAGATTCCCACCTGTAATGCAAGACATTCATGCTGAAGACCGTACCATTACACTTACGAGGGAGTTTAAAAAGATGAAACCACCATCGTTTAAATGAGGGATTGAACCAATGAAGGCAGAGGCATGGGTGTTAGGGATAGAGAAATTGTTCGAAGTCTTCCCTTGTACCGAAGTGCAAAAGGTGCAGCTTGCTGCTTTCACTCTTGAAGATGAAACACGGAGATGGTGGATGCTTACCAGAACAATGCATCCGGGGTTGACTTGGGACAGGTTCCTGGTGCTGTTCTATGACAAATATTTTCCCCAGAGTATGCGAGACAAGAAAGTAACTGAATTTGAAACGTTGAGGCAGGGAAATAAAACTGTGGCTGAGTATGAAGCACAATTCGCAGAACTAGCCCGGTTTGCACCTCACATGGTAGACACGGAGTACAAGAAGGCGCGGAAATTTGAGGGAGGATTACGGAGTGCCATTCAAGACCGGATTAATGTACTGAAGCTACCTACCTATGTTGATGTCTTGGAGCGGGCTGTTATAGCAGAAGGGAATCTTGCTACGCAGACTCGAATTTCTGAATGGAAAGGAAAAAGGCAGAATACTCATTGGCCTAAGGAACAACCACTTCACGAACAAAAGCGTAATTCAGGAACTCCAGAAGATCGCTTCCTCGTAATTCAACTCGTGGTGCCCGTAATGTGGATTGAAACATCGCGGAAATGTCATCGATTGACCGAGCATGTTTTCGTGCGGCAAGATGGGGCATCCGATTAGAGATCGGCCCACAAAGAAATCAACAACCGGTAATAAGGCCGCCACAGCTCAAGAGGTCTACACCGACTCCTAGTGCCAAATCAACCGTTAGACCAACCAATGACAAGGATACCACAAGGCAAGCCAGCGTATTTATGCTTGTTCGGAGATTTACGTGCAACAACAAAGTGGTATCGTGTACATGTATGGTTTATGGCTATTCTCGCTTATGTTTTGTTTGATTCGCTCTACCGCTTTTTGTGTCAAAGCAATTTGCAAAGAACTTAGGTAAATCAAGTAGAATTAACCTATGTGTTGTGTGTTACATCACCTATGGGAATTCTTTGATCCGCACTTCGTCTATCCTACTTGTGAAATTCTCATTGGAGATGTCCGTATATGCTAATTTAGTTCCACTTGATATGACTTCATTTGACATTATTTTGGGGATGGATTGGTTAGGTGAATATGGTGTTACCATAGACCGCTTGATGAAACAAATTAAATTTTACCCTTCGTCAATAAACTGCTTCAGTGGTCGAAGTGACATCACCACCATATGTGATCTCTGCAATAAGGCCCGCAAATTGATTCAAAAGGATGTCGTGGTTATTTATGTAGTGTTCTCGAGGGCCAGAGAGCATGAAAATATTGATGCGATCCCATTGCTTGTGATTTTCCTGATGTCTTCCCAAAAGAACTACCAGAGAGTTAGTAGACCGTGAAATTGAATTCACAATTGACGTATACCAGAACTCAACCTATTTCTAAAACTCCGCATCTAATGGCATTAGTGAAATGAAAGAATTGAAGATTCAGCTTGCAAGATTTATTGGACAAGGGATTTATTCGTCCGAGTATTTCTCCGTGGGTGCACCAGTTATTTGTAAAGAAGAAAGATGGGACACTCCGCTTTGTATTGACTAATGAGAGCTTAATAAAGTCACAATCAAGAATAAGTACCCGCCAAGGATTGATGATTTATTTGATCACCAGGGGCACAAGTCTTTTTCCAAAATTGATCTCCTCGGATATCATCAACTAAAGGTCAAAGTCGACGATGTTGAGAAGACAAATTTTGAACCCTAAGATGGCCATTATGAATTTTTGGTTATGCCATTTGGAGTCACTAACGCATCAAAGAAATTTTCACTTGATTTGATGAACCGTGTTTTCAAGCCCTATTTAGATGAATTTGTGGTGGTTTTTATTGACGACATCCTTATCTACTCAAAGAGTACAGAAGCTCATGAGGATCATCTTCGCCTAATTCTTCAAACACTCCGGGAAAAGAAATTGTATGCAAAACTAAAGAAGTGTGAATTCTGGCTACAAGAAGTGGCCTTCTTGGGACATGTGGTGACCAAGGAAGGAATCTCTATTGATCCACACAAAATTGAAGCAATTGTAAATTGGCCAACTCCTACTAGTGTAACTGAGGTGCGAAGTTTCATGGGATTAGCTGGATATTACAGGAGGTTTGTTCAAGATTTCTCCAAGATTGATGTGCCACCCAACTAACACGGAAGAGAGTTGCTTGAATGGTCGAAGAGCGAGAGTCTGCTTTCCAAGAGTTGAAAACAAAGTTAACTACTGACAGCTTTAGCCTTACCATCGAACCAAGGGTTTGTAATTTACTGATGCCTCGCATAAAGGGCTTGGTTGCGTGCATTTATGCGTAATGGAAGGGTTATTGCATATGCTTCGACAATTAAAACCCCACGAGAAAATTATCCCACACGACCTTGAGCCGGCAAAGCAGTAGTGTTTGCTTTGAAGATATGGCGACACTATCTCTATGGCACAACCTGTGAAGTCTATACCGACCACAAAAGTCTCAAATATCTTTTCACCCAAAAGGAGTTGAATATGCGACAGCGGAGGTGGTTAGAGTTGCTTAAAGATTACGATCTACAAATTCATTATCATCCTTGTAAAGCTAATATGGTCGCGGATGCACTTAGCCGAAAAATAGGGAGATTTGGCGATTTGTTTACGGAACAAAAGGAGTTAGTAATTGAATTAGACAAACTGAATGTGGAGTGTGTGACTCGAAGGCAAGAGGCCCTGATGGCAGCAACAATAGCTCAACCAACCTTACTTGAAGAGATCAAATTACATCAAATGGAGGATGACACGTTGAGGAAGATATGTGACGAGCTAGAGTCCCAACCAAAACCGGAGTTCAGTTTAACGGATTCAAAGGCTCAAGTTTGTAACAGGATATGTGTCCCTAATGTGTTGGAACTTAAACGGAAATTGATGGAAGAAACACATACCTCGAGATTCTCAATGCATCCAGGAAGTACCAAAATGTACCGAGAGTTAAAGCAAAACTTTTGGTGGCCGGGTATGAAAAGGGAGATCGCGGAATTTGTCTCCAAATGCTTACAATTCCAACAAGTAAAAGCGGAGCATCAAAGACCTGCCGGTTTGTTGCAGCCTCTTCCTATTCCGGAGTGGAAATGGGAACATGTGACAATGGACTTTGTTGTGGGGTTACCATGACTCCGAGGCATGAATTCAATATGGGTTATTGTCGATCGGTTAACGAAGTCTGCTCATTTCTTACCAGTAAAGACTCAATATAACGCAGATAAGCTCGCAGTACTTTATATGAATGAAATTGTAAGGCTTCATGGTGTCCCTGTTTCCATTGTGTCGGATAGAGATCCCAAGTTTGTCTCGAGATTCTGGCAAAGTTTGCAGGAGGCTATGGGAACGGAACTTAAATTCAGCACAGCTTTTCACCCTCAAACTGACGGTCAATCCGAGAGAACGATACAAACCCTAGAAGATATGTTCGAATGTGTGTGCTGGATTTTCAAGAAAGTTGGGAAACTCATCTACCGCTGATTGAATTTGCATATAATAATAGTTACCATTCGAGTATTCAAATGGCACCTTATGAAGCTCTGTATGGAAGACCGTGTCGCTCACCTGTATGCTGGGCGGAGGTAGGGGATAGGCCTTTGTTAGGGCCAGAGATGGTTCAATTGACTACTGAAAAGGTGAAAATTATTCGAGAAAGGTCAAAATCGCCAAAGCAGTGTAAGAGTTACGCAGATAATCGGCGAAGGAATTTGGAATTTGATGAGAACAGTCATGTTTTTGTGAAAGTTACCCCAATGAAAGGACACTCAAGATTTGGAAAGAGGGGTAAGCTAACACCCCGATATGTCGGTCCCTTTCAGATCTTACAGAAAGTTGGGCCAGTAGCCTACCGAGTCGCCCTTCCGCCACACATGAGTCAGGTTCATAATGTATTTCATGTTTCTATGCTCCGAGAGTATCTTCCAGATCCATCCCATATCATTGATTATCATCAAATTGAGCTAACTGACAAGTTGTCCTACGAAGAGAAACCGATCCACTCGGACCGTCAGTAAAGCGAGCATGAACCGAGAAATTCCAGTGGGGAAAGTAGAGTGGCAAGAGCACTACCGAACTGAGGGGACTTGGGAAAAAGAAGATGAAATGAAAAATCAATATCCGTATTTGTTTTCGTCATAAGGTAAAAACAAGTTTGGAGGACCAAACTTAATTAAGGGGGGAAGAGTGTAATACCCACCCTCGATTCGATCATATCTTTTCAAGCTTTTGTTCTGCATCAATATCTATTATGAAATTTTATGTAGAAGTGCGGTAAATTGCATGGAAAGAAGACATATTGACCCTTATCTCTGAATTCAAACATTATCTGTTACACTTGAATTGCTTTCATCCGAAATTGGACACCTTAGAGATTTAATTTGCAAAAATTGATTTGATATTTGGAATCTACATGATTTTAAGCTATAATGGGATTTTCTCAGAAATTTTATTTTTACACCATAAAAAGATTCAATTTCGTCTTATATGCTTTTCTTAGATATCTATATATATATATGCCTATGTCTAAGACTTGTGTGGGATTTTGTGAGCAAAAACGTGGGACTCCTTGTGAGAGAAAAGAGAGAGAGTCAAGAAGGAATTGGGGAAAACGTGAGACACCAAGGAAAGCTAATCAATTGGTAGAATTGAAAGAGTTAAGTTAAGGTAACTCAAATTTCTTGTATAACTCTTCAAGAATTTCAACCCATGTTTGTGTTGGGTTCATGGATAATATATGTTTGATTCATTAGGGTTTCTCACCATTTGAGCATGTTGACACTAATTTGAGTGTTGTATGAATCTATACTTCAAATCCTTGATTTTGTATCATCTAAGCTTGCATATATGTTGATTTCAGGTGATATGTTTAAAGAACTTGAAGTTAGATTGAAATTTGTGAAAGTGTTGGCTTGTTAAAGCCTTTAACTTGGTTCAACTTGATGTGATTAAGCTTTAATTCATGTTATGGTGTTGTTAAGTGGAATGCTTGCATGAATTTTACCCTTGATTGCATGAAAAATTGGGTTTGATGATGAATTTTGGCTTGAAATCGGCCGCCTGAATCAGTAGTCGCCTGCCGAGCGGAGGTCGTACGCCGAGCGTGAAAATGCACCTACCAAATAGCTCGAATTTACCCCGTCGCTGAAAGGAGAATCAGACGCCGGCGTAAAATCGACCATCCAGGATTTTTGGTAGCATTTATCGTCCGCCGAAGCGGACAAAGCTACGCCGAAGCGAGATCGTTTTGAAGAAAAAATTGCTTTTGTTCAGTTTTTCATGCTTGACTCTTTGGTGTTATTAGAATGTTTTTCTGATGAGTTTATGATAGTGATATATTCATATCCATAAAACTGTAGTGACATATGGAATGACTGATAAGGATTTAAAAGGGAAGGATACTAATTTATCAGTATATTGTGTGCAGGGCACACTCCAGAAGGAACTAGTACGCCGCCCCAACGCTGTGAGTAATAGTGCATTACATATATATTTATGTATCTGTTCTGTAAGACATAATTGTAAATTATGTATTGATCTGGAAATGAAAAGTGGAAACCATATCCGTATATCTGCTGTGCCGAAAGGCTATCTGTTGTGCCAAGGCTACCACAGCCAAAAGCTATCTGTTGTCCGAAGGCTATCTCACATTGCCGCAAGGCTACCTGTGCCGAAAGGCTATCTGTTGTGCCGCAAGGCTATCTGAGCCGAAAGGCTATCTGGGCCAACAGGCCAATTGTTATTTCTGTATTTGATTTTGGTACATATACTAAGGTGCATTGTGATTTATTATTGCGCACTATTATTCGCTGAGCTTGTCACATTCTATATGTTGTCTGATTCTGTAGGAGCCAGCTTGGGGAGCCATTCTAACATTACCTCGTGCATTTTGTCAGCTTAAGGATAACCAGGCACAGGAGGGAACCCTTACATATTAGACCAGTTTTCTTTGTATATGTACTCTTTGGTATCCATGTTGCCGGTCAGGGTTATTGTATCTATTGTTTTGTGTGCCTAATATCTGGGCTGGATTTGTAGATGTTTTGTAACCTACTTCTGTGTGCATGTTTACCTTTTGTTAAATCTCGATGGTCCTGGTTTTTGGTAGTTGCTCAATGGATGTGTCTGTTTAATGTCATTTAAAATTTACTGCTTCCGCTCAGGCCCCAAACGCTGTTCATCATAGGTCATTCTCTCTGTTTCTGATTAGGTCATGCCCAAACCTTTTAGGGGCACGTTAGGGGCGTGACAAGTGGTATCAGAGCACGAGTTGCTATCTCACACACGGATCCATTGAGCGTTGGGATGTCTAATGTGGTAGGCATCATATAGGAAAGTATGAATGATAGCAACGTGACATGATTTCTGCTAACTCTAATGCTAACAATTTGAATTTCTTGTACACCTTTGTATATGTTGTAATTACCTGTTTTGTAGACTATGGTGAGAACAAGGACCCATTTGTTTAAGATGCTACTTGAAGACGGTTGGATAGGATGGAAAGAATGATGAGGAAATGGTTGAGACCTTACGGCAACAACACCAACAAAGAACAACAACCTCACCACCACCGCCAAGATTCCCCATTGTAATGCAAGACATTCATGTCAAGACCGTACCATTACACTTACGAGGGAGTTTAAAAGATGAAACCACCATCGCTAAATGAGGGATTGAACCAATGAAGGCAGAGGCATGGGTGTTAGGGATAGAGAAATTGTTCAAGTCTTCCTTGTACCGGTGCAAAAGGTGCAACTTTGTCGCTTTCACTCTTGAAGATGAAACACGGAGATGGTGGATGCTTACTGAACAATGCATCCGGGTTGACTTGGGACAGTTCTGGTGTCGTTCTATGACAAATATTTTCCCCAGTATGCGAGACAAGAAAGTAAATCGAATTTGAAACGTTGAGGCAGGAAATAAAACTGTAGTAGTATGAAGCACAATTAGAACTAGCCGGTTTGCACCTCACATGGTAGACACGAGTACAAGAAGGCGCGAAATTTGAGGAGGATTACGGAGTGCCATTCAAGACCGGATTAATGTACCGGGCTACCTACCTATGTTGATGTCTTGAGCGGTTGTTATAGCAGAAGGAATCTTGCTACGCAGACTCAATTCTGAATGGAAAGGGAAAAGGCAGAATACTCAATGGTCTAAGGGAACAACCACTTCGCCGAACAAAAGCGTAATCGGGGAACTCAGAAGATCGCTTCCTCAGAATTCAACTCCTGTGTGCCCAGAATGTGGATTGAAACATCGTGGGAAATGTCATCGATTGATCGGAGCATGTTTTCGGTGCGGCAAGATGGGGCATCTGATTAGAGACTGTCCACAAAGAAATCAACAAACTGGTAATAAGGCCGCCACAAGCTCAGCAGGATCTACACCGACTCCTAGTGCCAAATCAACCGTTAGACCAACCAATGACAAGGATACCACAAGGCAAGGCAGCGTATTTGCGTCGGTTCCGGGAGATTTACAGAATGCAACAACAGTGGTATCAGGTACATGTATGGTTTATGGCTATTCTGCTTATGTTTTGTTTGATTCTGGCTCTACCTGTTCTTTTGTGTCAAAGCAATTTGCAAAGAACTTAGGTAAATCTGAAGTAGAATTAACCTATGTGTTGTGTGTTACATCACCTATGGGGAATTCTTTGATCTGCACTTCTGTCTATCCTACTTGTGAAATTCTCATTGGAGATGTCCGTGTATATGCTAATTTAGTTCCACTTGATATGACTTCATTTGACATTATTTTGGGGATGGATTGGTTAGGTGAATATGGTGTTACCATAGACTGTTTGATGAAACAAATTAAATTTTGCCCTTCGGGTCAGTCAGAAACTGTTTTCCAGGGTCAGGAAGTGACATCACCACCATATGTGATCTCTGCAGCTAAGGCCTGCAAATTGATTCAAAAAGGATGTCAGGGTTATTTATGTAGTGTTCTGGGAGGGCCAGTAGAGCATGAAAATATTGATGCGATCCCAGTCGTTTGTGATTTTCCAGATGTCTTCCCAAAAGAACTACCAGGAGAGTTAGTAGACCGTGAAATTGAATTCACAATTGACGTGCTACCAGGAACTCAACCTATTTCTAAAACTCCGTACCGAATGGCATTAGCTGAAATGAAAGAATTGAAGATTCAGTTGCAAGATTTATTGGACAAGGGATTTATTCGTCCGAGTGTTTCTCCGTGGGGTGCACCAGTGCTATTTGTAAAGAAGAAAGATGGGACACTCCGGCTTTGTATTGACTACCGAGAGCTTAATAAAGTCACAATCAAGAATAAGTACCCGCTGCCAAGGATTGATGATTTATTTGATCAGCTTCAGGGGGCACAAGTCTTTTCCAAAATTGATCTCCGGTCTGGATATCATCAACTAAAGGTCAAAGCTGACGATGTTGAGAAGACAGCTTTTCGAACCCGGTATGGCCATTATGAATTTTTGGTTATGCCATTTGGAGTCACTAACGCACCAGCAGCTTTCACGGATTTGATGAACCGTGTTTTCAAGCCCTATTTAGATGAATTTGTGGTGGTTTTTATTGACGACATCCTTATCTACTCAAAGAGTACAGAAGCTCATGAGGATCATCTTCGCCTAATTCTTCAAACACTCCGGGAAAAGAAATTGTATGCAAAACTAAAGAAGTGTGAATTCTGGCTACAAGAAGTGGCCTTCTTGGGACATGTGGTGACCAAGGAAGGAATCTCTATTGATCCACACAAAATTGAAGCAATTGTAAATTGGCCAACTCCTACTAGTGTAACTGAGGTGCGAAGTTTCATGGGATTAGCTGGATATTACAGGAGGTTTGTTCAAGATTTCTCCAAGATTGCTGTGCCGCTTACCCAACTAACACGGAAGAGAGTTGCGTTTGAATGGTCAGAAGAGCGAGAGTCTGCTTTCCAAGAGTTGAAAACAAAGTTAACTACAGCACCAGTTTTAGCCTTACCATCAGGAACTGAAGGGTTTGTAATTTACAGTGATGCCTCGCATAAAGGGCTTGGTTGCGTACTTATGCAGAATGGAAGGGTTATTGCATATGCTTCTCGACAATTAAAACCCCACGAGAAAAATTATCCCACACGACCTTGAGCCGGGCAACAGTAGTGTTTGCTTTGAAGATATGGCGACACTATCTCTATGGCACAACCTGTGAAGTCTATACCGACCACAAAAGTCTCAAATATCTTTTCACCCAAAAGGAGTTGAATATGCGACAGCGGAGGTGGTTAGAGTTGCTTAAAGATTACGATCTACAAATTCATTATCATCCTGGTAAAGCTAATATGGTCGCGGATGCACTTAGCCGGAAAAATAGGGGAGATTTGGCGTATTTGTTTACGGAACAAAAGGAGTTAGTAATTGAATTAGACAAACTGAATGTGGAGTGTGTGACTCGAAGGCAAGAGGCCCTGGTGGCAGCAACAATAGCTCAACCAACCTTACTTGAAGAGATCAAATTACATCAAATGGAGGATGACACGTTGAGGAAGATATGTGACGAGCTAGAGTCCCAACCAAAACCGGGGTTCAGTTTAACGGATTCAGTGCTCAAGTTTCAGAACAGGATATGTGTCCCTAATGTGTTGGAACTTAAACGGAAATTGATGGAAGAAACACATACCTCGAGATTCTCAATGCATCCAGGAAGTACCAAAATGTACCGAGAGTTAAAGCAAAACTTTTGGTGGCCGGGTATGAAAAGGGAGATCGCGGAATTTGTCTCCAAATGCTTACAATGCCAACAAGTAAAAGCGGAGCATCAAAGACCTGCCGGTTTGTTGCAGCCTCTTCCTATTCCGGAGTGGAAATGGGAACATGTGACAATGGACTTTGTTGTGGGGTTACCGCGGACTCCCCGAGGCATGAATTCAATATGGGTTATTGTCGATCGGTTAACGGTTCCGCTCATTTCTTACCAAAGAAGACTCAATATAACGCAGATAAGCTCGGAGTTTTATATGAATGAAATTGTAAGGCTTCATGGTGTCCCTGTTTCCATTGTGTCGGATAGAGATCCCAAGTTTGTTTCGAGATTCTGGCAAAGTTTGCAGGAGGCTATGGGAACGGAACTTAAATTCAGCACAGCTTTTCACCCTCAAACTGACGGTCAATCCGAGAGAACGATACAAACCCTAGAAGATATGCTCCGAATGTGTGTGCTGGATTTTCAAGAAAGTTGGGAAACTCATCTACCGCTGATTGAATTTGCATATAATAATAGTTACCATTCGAGTATTCAAATGGCACCTTATGAAGCTCTGTATGGAAGACCGTGTCGCTCACCTGTATGCTGGGCGGAGGTAGGGGATAGGCCTTTGTTAGGGCCAGAGATTGTTCAATTGACTACTGAAAAGGTGAAAATTATTCGAGAAAGGCTGAAAACTGCTCAAAGCAGGCAGAAGAGTTACGCAGATAATCGGCGAATTTGGAATTTGATGAGAACAGTCATGTTTTGTGAAAGTTACCCCAATGAAAGGACACCCAAGATTTGGAAAGAGGGTAAGCTAACACCGATATGTCGGTCCCTTTCAGATCTTACGTAAAGTTGGGCCAAGAGCTCATCGAGTCGCCCTTCCGCCACACATGAGTCAGGTTCATAATGTATTTCATGTTTCTATGCTCCGAGAGTATCTTCCAGATCCATCCCATATCATTGATTATCATCAAATTGAGCTAACTGACAAGTTGTCCTACGAAGAGAAACCGATCCGAATTCTGGACCGTCAGGTAAAGCAGTTACGGAACCGAGAAATTCCAATGGTGAAAGTTGAGTGGCAAGAGCACTACGGAACTGAGGCGACTTGGGAAAAAGAAGATGAAATGAAAAATCAATATCCGTATTTGTTTTCGTCATAAGGTAAAAAAAAAAACAAGTTTGGAGGACCAAACTTAATTAAGGGGGGGAGAGTGTAATACCCCGACCCTCGTATCTGATTCTGTTATCTTTTCAAGCTTTTGTTCTCAGACTGAATATCTATTATGAAATTTTATGTAGAAGTGCGGTAAATTGCATGGAAAGAAGACATATTGACCCTTATCTGTTGAATTCAAACATTATCTGTTACACTTGAATTGCTTTCATCTGAAATTGGACACCTTAGAGATTTAATTTGCAAAAATTGATTTGATATTTGGAATCTACATGATTTTTAAGCTATAATGGGATTTTCTGTGAAATTTTTATTTCGGCACCATAAAGCGATTCAATTTCGTCTTATATGCTTTTCTTAGATATCTATATATATATATGCCTATGTCTAAGACTTGTGTGGGATTTTGTGAGCAAAAACGTGGGACTCCTTGGGAGAGAAAAGAGAGGGAGTCAAGAAGGAATTGGGGAAAACGTGAGACACCAAGGAAAGCTAATCAATTGGTAGAATTGAAAGAGTTAAGTTAAGGTAACTCAAATTTCTTGTATAACTCTTCAAGAATTTCAACCCATGTTTGTGTTGGGTTCATGGATAATATATGTTTGATTCATTAGGGTTTCTCACCATTTGAGCATGTTGACACTAATTTGAGTGTTGTATGAATCTATACTTCAAATCCTTGATTTTGTATCATCTAAGCTTGCATATATGTTGATTTCAGGTGATATGTTTAAAGAACTTGAAGTTAGATTGAAATTTGTGAAAGTGTTGGCTTGTTAAAGCCTTTAACTTGGTTCAACTTGATGTGATTAAGCTTTAATTCATGTTATGGTGTTGTTAAGTGGAATGCTTGCATGAATTTTACCCTTGATTGCATGAAAAATTGGGTTTGATAATGAATTTTGGCTTGAAATCTGGGTAGTCGCCCGCTCGAGCGGAGGTCAGGGGCCCTCGGGCGTGGAAAAGCACCTACCAGAAGCTCGAATTTACCTGTCGCCGAAAGGAGAATCAGACGCCGAGCGTAAAAATCGACCATCCAAGATTTTTGGTAGACTACATCGCCCGCCGAAGCGACAAAGCTACGCCGAGCGAGGATCGTTTCAAGAAGAAAAATCTGCTTTGTTCGCTTTTCATGCTCGACTCTTTGGTGCTATTAGAATGTTTTTCTGATGAGTTTATGATAGTGATATGACATATGGAATGACTGATGAGGATTATGTGACAAAGGGAAGGATACTAATTTATCAGTATATTATGTGCAGGGCACACTTCAGAAAGAACTGATACGCCGCCCCAACGCTGTGAGTAATAGTGCATTACATATACATTTATGTATTTGTTCTGTAAGGCATAATTGTAAATTATGTATTGATCTGGAAATGAAAAGTGATAACCACATCCAGATATCTCTGTTGCCGAAAGGCTATCTGTTTATATTGCAAGGCCGTTTAAAGGCTATCTGCTGTGCCGCTAAGGCTACCGTGCCGAAAGGCTATCTGTCACAGCCGAAGGCTATCTGTTGCCGTTAAGGCTACCTGCGTTAAAGGCTATCTGTTGTACCGAAAGGCTATCTGTTGTGCCGCAAGGCTATCTAAACCGAAAGGCTATCTGGGCCAACAGGCCAATTGTTATTTCTGTATTTGATTTTGGTACATATACTAAGGTGCATTGTGATTTATTATTGCGCACTATTATTCGCTGAGCTTGTCTCATTCTATATGTTGTCTGATTCTGTAGGAGCCAGCTTGGGGAGCCGTTCTAACATTACCTCGTGCATTTTGTCAGCTTAAGGATAACCAGGCACAGGAGGGAACCCTTACATATTAGACCAGTTTTCTTTGTATATGTACTCTTTGGTATCCATGTTGCCGGTCAGGGTTATTGTATCTATTGTTTTGTGTGCCTAATATCTGGGCTGGATTTGTAGATGTTTTGTAACCTACTTCTGTGTGCATGTTTACCTTTTGTTAAATCTCGATGGTCCTGGTTTTTGGTAGTTGCTCAATGGATGTGTCTGTTTAATGTCATATAAAATTTATCGCTCGCCAGCCCCAAACGCCGCTCATCATAGGTCATTCTCGATTAGGTCATGCCCAAACCTTTTAGGGCAAGTTAGGGCGTGACAATAACCTAAATTAAATACACACAATGCAATACAGTACGTAACACGCAGCTGATAAGTCAAAATACACTGCCCTCAATCATCGATCATCGTTCTCTCAGATCATTGTTCCCCAAAATCAATCGGATATTCGCATAACCGATTCTCGATATCGACCGATGCCCACAGTTCGATGCCCAAACTCAACTGATACATGCATTCCCTGTAGAGACACACTCTAACAAGCACATAGCAGATAAGTGAGAGCTAAAAACACCCCTATGTTGGGGTAGGGTTTCACTGTCCTATTTTGTCAAGAACTACGGTTTCACTATGCACGCAGTGGCTTCAAACAACCTATAAACGGGTAAGCAACCTGTCCTAGTTTGGAATGGTCACTATGGATCCGAATATGCACTAGGTCGAATGGTCAAAAAGGGTGCCCCAGTAAAACCGGGGTTTGTGTTCCAATCGTTGTCGAGCCAGAGCCGTCAAATTTTACGGACATGACTTGACAAGACAAGCCTCCAGCAAATCGTTCGGGAATGGCATACGGAAAACACGGTGTCCTAGGCGCACTAATGCAAATGCAATGCAAAGAAACACACAAGTGTAGTCAAAACCAGATATCATGAGTTTGAGTCAAGTTCTCTAAATCCCCAGCAGAGTCGCCAGAAACTGTAGACGTCCTCGAACGCATCCCGGGGGAAAGGGATTGCGAGTCCCCCCCGTTCTGGTTCGATATTGGGTCTACTACAGTTCGAAGGACTCAAATGTCACGGTTCTCAATCTTGAACCGAAGAGTCCAAATCCGGCAAATCGTTTTGAAAATAGATTTTTTGAAAGAAGTGCCAAACATGGACTGCTTCGCCAGATACAAAGTCGCCACCTAAATATTTTAAAATGGGAAATTTAGGAAACCCTGACTCAGTGCCAAAGGCCACGTGTCCGTCATCACCAAAGTTGCCTCGGCTCGGGAACTTGGGTACGATTGGGGAAGGTCACTTCGTGAGCAACCCCGCTCGGCCAAAGACCGCCCTCTACTAACCATGATATCTTAATTTGAAAACATTATGTGTTCTTATTCCGGTTATTAGCCTAGGTTACTATGTGATGCGACAAAGATACAAGTATAGACCGAGCCGCTGAATTGGAACAAAACATTTCATGTTTGTTTGTTTGAAAATGGTTTGATGGTGCTGCCCGCAGGTAGGCTAAGACGTGGATTTGCCACCCTCGGGTGGGCTTAGAAAAAAATGATTTTGCCACTATCTAGGGGGGTTAAAAAAAACAATTGAAGAATTGTGGCAATTCAAGTAACTCCACCTCCACCCACAGGCATTCAAGGCAGTTATATCACATAAGCATTTAGCCTCATGGTAAGCATGCTATTTATGGCAACACTCACACGCATGCAAGGATGCTAAAGCATAAAACTCACCGAGTACTCCAAGCCAAAACAAAAGCTCATTAGAAATCCATGCATAGTTCTTAAGTATACAGAAAATGCCTAATGCAACACATGCAAAAATGCAAACTATAGCAGGCTCGGCTATTCTAAACATGGCATATGAAATGCTACAATTATCATGTACTCAATTTGGAATCGAAATACAAATGCAGCTTTATATGCCGAGTCTTATATGCAAAAACAGATGAATGATGCAAACATGCGGTCATATCAGATGCTAATTGGAATATACCCTAATCTAACCATCATAAGGTGTAAATAAAAGGGAGAAAGAAGTGGGGGTTGGAAGACATACATCGCACTCACCCACACTAATTACAATTATGCCCTCGCACAGAAGGTCCGAATAAATAATACAGTCCCAAATAAAAGAATAATACAAATTCAAAATATACAAAATTAATAATACAAATTCCTAAT
The DNA here is from genome assembly GCA_025200525.1 of Camellia lanceoleosa. Taxonomy (NCBI): domain Eukaryota; kingdom Viridiplantae; phylum Streptophyta; class Magnoliopsida; order Ericales; family Theaceae; genus Camellia; species Camellia lanceoleosa. The sequence continues at coordinate 46,617,591 of CM045766.1, forward strand.
TAATTAACAAATTAACTAAGGAAAATCAGAATCGCATACAAGCTGTGGCCGCTGACTCATTCCCGATAATGATATGATGCATGTTTGGAATGCGCTGAGATCCATTGGGATGCCCCAATCACCTGCTTGCAATGTTTCTAAATGCGTGCCAAGTCTCTAAAGTTATCGATTCTTCATTTTGCCGCAACAGAGAGCGTGAAGGGCATAGCAATGTATTTCACAAATATATGCATGCCTCGATCCTCGTGCCACCAATCACGCATATCGATGCATGATGGCCGAGGAGCCGAATTGCACAACTCAATATGAGATAAGTGCATATGAATGCTACAACAAAACCTAACTCCATCATGGGTGATCCGGAGTGTCGGTGACTTGGGAATTGAGACCCGTTCCGTCGCTGGGAGTACGGAACGTGCCTCGTTTCCCGTGCCCGGGCTAACTCCTATCCCGAACACGATGCAATATGCATGATATGCATGAAATGTAGCTAACATACAATCCTAACATACACAATGCTATGAAAATGAGATGTCTCGGAATGCGTGCACACGGGTACGCAAATCGAGGAAGTGATCCTAAGGCATAAAATGGCATACGCAATGCAATTGGACTTACACTAATATGAGTAGACCTCAGCCACACTCACATAAGAGGCCGTCGGATGAAAATGAAGTGCTCAAATGAGGCACACCCGCGCCGCAAACCGAGGCAATGACATAAAGGTATAAAACGGCTCAAATATGATATACAATGAGACTAAATGAGATATCTAAATGCGTGCCCACGGGCACGCAAACCGAGAAAATGGCATACGGAATGCAACAGAACTAAAATGAGATATGCGATGCAATATGGGCTTACACCAACATGAGAGAGCCTCAACCACACTCACACAGGAGGCCGATGGATGAAAATGAAGTGCCTCGAAATGCGTGTACACGGACACGCAAACCGAGGCAATGGCATACACGATGCAACGAGACTAAAATAGCATACAAAATGCAAAATGGACTTACACCAACATGAGTGAGCCTCAGCCACACTCACATAAGAGGCCGATGGATGAAAATGAAGTGCCTCGAAATGCGTGTACACGGGCACGCAAACCGAGGCAATGGCATACACGATGCAACGAGACTAAAATAGCATACAGAATGCAAAATGGACTTACACCAACATGAGTGAGCCTCAGCCACACTCACATAAGAGGCCGAGAGATGAAAAAAGAGATGCCTCGAAATGCGTGCACACGGGCACGCAAACCGGGGCAATGGCCCTAAGGCATGAAATGGCATGGAAACGATATGCAAACATGCAAACGAATTTTGGCACTGAAATGTGGGGGAAAACAGCCCCGTAATGAGGCGAAAGTACACCCGATGCATGAAATGGCCCCGAAACATGAATTTAGGCACCCGAAATGGCCTATAGGTATACCAAACATGCACAATATAGACATGGAATGAAAATACAGTAGCAAGGCAGCCCCAAGAAAAGCATTTTTCAGTCATAAAAAGGGCTAAACAGCAAGCACACATAGGATTAAGCAAGAATGCAAAAATGGCTCCCCAAGAGGGGTATTGAAGTAAGTGATATATGCAATGCCCAAATGGAAAAATATCCTTCTACAACACTGAAGAGGGACTAAAAATATGCACATTTACAGTAGATGACATCCCCCAAATCAGCATTCAAACATGCTAAAAATGTCATGCAAGAAACTAGGATACATAAGGCTACAACATGAGGTACCCCAAACATTCATCAAAACAGAAAAGACCCTTAATGAAATATGTCAAGAAAATCAAAATATGACTCTTTCCAGTTCTGATGATGGCCGAAAACAGAATCTAGATAAACTTAAAAAAGCATGCAAAAATGGGGGTCAAAGAGGGGTATAATGACAAGTATAACATGGAGACCCCCAACAAGGTTGATCCCTTCTACAATGTTGTAGAGGGATACAAAATAAGCTTACTCACAGTTCATGACATGCTCCAAAACAGACTACATGTAGGCCAAAAAAATCATGCAAACTTACGGTAAATAGGAGAGATTGTGAAGCAAGTACAAGATAGGGGGCCCAAACAGGGTTGAGCCCTTCTTAAATGTTGAAGAGGGGCTTAAAATAGGCCCACTTAAAGTTTACATTATGCTCAAAAACAGATCACTCATAGGCTAGAAATTTCATGCAAAAATGTGACATACCAAGGGGTATTGAAACAAGTGCACTATAGAGGGCTCAAACAGGGTTGACCCCTTGAACAAACATGAATATAAGCTCAAAAGAGTGACCCTTTCAGTTAGGGTCGGAGATTAAAACAGTGAGAAAATAGGTTTAAGAAAAGAAGCAAGAAAATACTACAAAAGAGGGAGATAGAGACTTACCCTTGTAGACCTTTTCTTTTCTACCTCTTGGCTTGAGGAATGTTGCTTCTAAGCCTCTGAGAACCTCTCCTTGCTGCTGGAAATGGAGTGGTGGTGGTGGTGCTTGATGATGATGAAGAAATGGCACCAAACTTGAGAAGAATCAAAGAGATGGAGATGGATATGTGTTTGTAAGCTTGAAGCAAGTGTTCTAACTCTTGAGGGAGAGAGAGAGAGATGTATGCATGCAAGGATGGTGAGGCAAAGTGTGTGAAAGAGTGTAGGCCTGAAGGGATTAAGTTCCCTTGTTAGAAAATATCCCTAAATCGATATTTTGGGGGATAAAGCTATGCAGCTGCCATGCACACCTCCCAAGGAGCATGGCCGGCCTGCCACTTTTGCTGCAGGTGGCCGGCCGGCTACCCCCTATGGCCGGCCGGCCAAGGGGCAAAATGGTCCAATCGAATTAATGGCCGAGCTTCACATATTGGTGTCCTCCTAGGTCTCCTCAACAAGGCCATGTGGTTGGAAGTTTGCAACTGTAAAACAGGACAGACAACAAGCCACTTTTATGAGGGGTTCAAACATAAAAGTTGAATTATCGGGCCTCTATTTTTAGGGTCCTCCCGTGTGTGTACAACACAAATATGTGGTTTTGCTCAAGAAAATGGCCCTAGGGTGTTCAACATTAGCCCTATGAGAAAACGGCCGGGCGCCGAAGAGCATAATTGGTTGTCGAGACAATTGTTGGCCTCCCACCCTCCAAAGGATCTTCCGGTGATAAAACAGAGGTACCGCCAAAATGAACAAAACCAATGCAAAACGAATGCTCAGGCCAAAAACACGCAGTCGGGTCAAAACCACCGTTAATCGAATTGGTGTTTGGCCACGAAGTGGGTATCTAAGACCCCAGGTCCTCGAAGGGAGTAAATGAGATGCATGCCAAAAACGGAGGAATCGGAGATGGTTGGGTGGTCCCAACCAAGGCACACGGCCCTGGCAGGAAACCGGGCTCCGAATGGCAAAATGGCCTCTGACCCATAAATGTAGCCCACGGCCACTGAGAGATGGTCTACGAGACCTCTCCCTTCCTTCAGGGAAGAAAACAGAGAAAACCGAGTCCCGTTTGCAAACCGAGACAAGGCACAGAAGAGAGTTCGGAAGTCCGGAGGCAGGGCGCACGGCCGCGACTCTGAGACTTCTGAACGAGCACAATATGCAACATCACCGAGCGCTCAATCGGTGACGTCTGAGTCTTAAGGTCGGTCAAAAATGGGGTGTCTACAATAGGTAGGTGATGTTAAAGGCCATGAACAGAACAAAACTACCGATTAACACCACTGCTGACCAATTGGTGTCATGGGTTATATCCGGGGACGTTACGCTGGTGATATCTTTTACAGCTAAGGAGTTACCACCCGAGGGTGCCAAAAAAATTGGATTCTGATGGTGCTAATAGATATTGGCTCGACGATTAATGTATGTCTGGTAAGGACCGTCTATGCTATCGGTTTGAGGCCGGCTGACTTTACGCCCATGACCCAGGCTGTCCAGGCTTATGACAACACTAGCTGGGATGTTATGGAAACATTCAAGAGCCATATCCTAATTGGCCCGTCTGAACATGAGGTGGAATTCCATGTCATGGACATTCCGGCTACTTTCAATCTAATATTTGAAAGGCCTTGGCTATATCAGATGAGGTTGTGTCATCAATAGTCCATCAGTTGGTAAAATACCCCTTTAAGGGCGGGATTGCTATTGTATATGACAATTTTGAGATCCATCCTCCCCAGGTGTAGCTTGCTTTTCGTGCTCCTTTTGGAAGACGATTAGCCCCACAATTCAGACTCTTGTGGTTCTGAATCTGATTTCACAAAGTGCAATGTAAAACTGTGAAAACACAAAAGAGTCCAAATCCGACAATTCTTTTGAAAAATCTATGTTTGAATTAAATGCCAAAAATAAACTATTTTACCAAATTTCGAAGTTGCCACCTAAATATTTTTGGAAAATTTTAAAAACTTAAGATTCGTGCTAAAGGCCATTAGTCTGTCATCACCAAAGTGTCTCGACTCTAGAACTTAGGTACGAGAGAGGAAGGTCATGAATTGAGCACCCCACTCACCTGATCAAAGATCGACCTCTACTAATCATGATGTGTTTTTTATTTACATTATATACTCTTGTTTCGGTTTATTAGCTATTTTTACTATCTGATACACACACAAGTATAGACTAATTTTGCAAAAGTTGGAACATTTGGTTTCATGTTTGTTTTTTTTTTTTAAATGAAAAGAGTTTGTGAATGTGCCACTTGAAAAAGTGGGCTTAACTTTACATTTAATCAAATTGTCCCCATTCAAGCAACTAGCCTTCATCCACAAGCATTCAAACAGTTTATCATTTAAGCACTTAGCCTCATGGTGAACATGCTTTGATATGGAAACACTAACATACAGTGCAAGATGCTAAAGCTCAATATTGCTCACCTAATACTCCAAGCCAAAACAAAGCAAAATAATTAGAAAAATATGCATACTCCTAATTAATGCTATATGACTAATGCAACACATACAAGTTATGTAATTTGTAGGCTCGATTATGAGCATGACATATGATTTCATTTAAGACATGCGATAAAGCATGTATTTAAGCAATGAATTTGAACATTGATATTAGGTTATTATGATGAGCTGAACCTTGGATGCATTGAAGACAATGTAAGCAAAGCATAAGAATGCTAATTTGAAAAATGATGTTCTATACTAACCATCGTAAGTAAATAAGTAAAAGGGAAAAAGACGTGGAGTTGGAAGACATACAACTTATTACATGTTGGCCCTCGTGCAAGAGGGTGCGAATCAAAGTCCGAAAGTCTGAATTAAACTCATTGTTACAAAACCGAATAAATAAGTAAAAAGAGAATTAGCTAGCTAGCTACTTTATTACAACAAGGATAATAATGAGAAATAAACTAGTTATCTAAGTTAATTAGCTATACGTCTTGATTTTGAATTTACGTCTTGGAACAATGGGCTCCGCCACTCGCCATTTGAGACTTTATGAACTCAATCTAGCTAAGGTCTTCATGCTTAGTCTGACTAAGGTCTTCATGCTTAGTTTGGTTGAGACTTTATGAACTCAGTCTGGTTAAGGTTTTCATGCTTAACCTGGCTGAGGTCTTCATGCTCAGTCTGGCTGAGACTTTATGAACTCAGTCTGGCTAAGGTCTTCATGCTCAGTCTGGCTAAGGCTTTTTTAAGTTAACACTTACAAAATTTGCAACACATATAATAGAAGTTGAATATCTTTTTCATTAATATGAAGTCTTGCCAAGGTAAGCTTATACATTGCATTGAAAAGACAGAATTTAACAAGTGGTTTGAGTTGAACAAGACAACAAAATAAACAATATGTGAGCAAAAGACTTATTTTTATTGAAAATACCACTTCAAACGCTCAACATTCCATAGGTGATGGAGATCACTGCCTTCTATATCTTGTAAACAGTATGTGCTTGGGCGCAACCTAGATTTGATAATGTAAGGCCCCTCCTACTTTACTGTTAGCTTGCCCTCGACTGGGTTTTTGATGACCAGAGTTGCCTCCCTTAAGACTAAGTCGCCTACTGTAAATTCTCTGGGTCTAACTTAACTGTGTAGTGCTGCCTCATTCTTTGCTTGTATGAAGTTAGCCTGATGGTGGTTGAGTCTCGCAGTTCTTCAATAAGGTCTAGGTTAGCCCTCCGTAGCTCTTCATTTTGCTCTAGATTGGGGTGCATAATCCGAGCGGTCGGCAGGCCAATCTCTACAGGGATAACCGCTTCGACACCATATGTTAAGCAAAAAGGGGTCTCCCCTGTAGGGGTTCGTGCTGTAGTTTAATATGCCTAGAGTACATTCGGTAGTTCTTCTACCCTGAGACCCTTAGCTACCTCCAATTTAGTCTTGATAGTTTTTAACAAGAAGCGGTTAGTGACTTCAACCTGCCTATTAGCTTGGGGATGACCTGGAGAGGAAAAACATATCTTGATACTGAGCTCCTCATAGAGTTCCCTAAATTTGGCATTGTCGAACTATTTGGAATTATCTGATACAATAGCCTAAGGAACTCTGAATCTGCATACAATGTACTGCCAGATGAATCTACTGGTATTCCGCTCGGTGATCTTAACAAGGGGCTCTACTTTCATCCACTTAGTGAAGTAGTCAATGGCAACCACAGCGAACTTAGCTTGGCCTTTCCCAATTGGTAAAAGGATAAGGATTGCTACGTGTGATTAGTTTAGAAAAGCGTTGGCATTTGTCACATTTTAGTACGAAATCATTGTATAGCAATTCTGGTTTAGACCCTACCCATTTGATGTTTTAGATCTGGGTTTCATTGTCTTATATAGTTGTTCATGTCTTGTTTCCCCTTATTTCTCTTTGAGTTGGCTGTTAGGATGTGTTGGTTACGTTTGGAATGGGTTAGTAACATGTTTTTCAAACTGTTATTGCCCATAATTTTGCCTCTTCGCTCGAGGGACACTTCTTGCGCTCAAGCGATCCTTGTGTACTCTCAGTTTCTTGTAGGATTGCAAAAAGTACTGGAAGTTGGCATTATTTGCTCGAGCGAAGCTTCTTGCACTCAAGCGGTGGTCTTCTGTCAATAAAATTTCTAGGAGTTGGTATTCTTCGCTCAACCGGTGAAACTTATTTTGTCTAGTCACTTGAGCGACACTTCTTGCGCTCCAGCGATCTGTGCGTATATCAATTCATAAACAACCATTTTTAGTCACTTTTTCACTTCTCCCTTTCTCTTTAAACATTTCAAAACCCTAATTTCTCTCACTCTCTCTCTAAAACTCATATATTTCCCTCGAATACACCTAGATCCGTCGATCTTTTCACTCATGTCCTTTTGTTAAAAAGATAAAGCTCGACGAGGGCTTCGTTCTAATTAGAGCAAAGTTGATTTTCAGCGTCCTTGAGTTTCCTACTATTTTCCTCTCGTCTTCTAAGTTTGAGGTAGGGATTTCTCCACACTTTCTTTTAACTTTTAACTTAGCTATTTGTGTTTTGAAAAAATATTGTGATTTGCGGGATTTTTGAACAAATCTAGTGTTTTGGGTCAAAACTCAAAAGACGGGTTTTCTAATGGTTTCATGAAAATGGTTGTGGGATTGGAAATGAGGTTGAGCCGTGATAAAACAGTTGGTTTTCAATATGTAGAATTGATTTTGGATGAAAAATGAGTTTTGCCCTAATTATGTCCAAAGTTGATTTTATATGAATTATGGAATTGGTGTTGGAAGTATGAAATTGGATTGGTTTTGGTGAGGATGGTAGAGTTGAATATGTATTACCACTCACATCTTGGAATTTGAAAAGTTTATTTTTGGGGAAATTAATTACCTGTTTAGAGATATCTATTTTGGGCTATCGGTGAAGGATAGCTATGATTGTTGTAAAAATTACATGAGAATTGGGTGAATTGAAACAATTTTCTCATTCAATTGCTTTGAGCATTACCTCACACTTTTATATTGGAAATGTTTATTGTTTTGAGAAAAATGGGTGAATTGGGGAAGTATGTATTATCTCGTTGAAATAAGTTGGCCTGAGTGTCCATGGTAAAAGTCCTAAATAATCTATGCGTATACATGGGTGCCAATCCCATGGACGAAATTTCCATGAAATGGCAATAGTAGTGCTCGTATAGCCGACGTTTACATAGGTGCCAGTTTACGGTTTTCAGTGCACGAAATTTCTGCGAAAGGTTGTATTTGTTTTGGGGTTCCCAAAGTATGATTCACTGCCCTGTTTTCTATTGTAAAGGAAATTATTTATGAATAATGATATTATCCTGGCACTGCACGATTTTGGAAAAGGATATAAAATGTCTTAGCACGAGCATTGCATATGCATTCACCTTATAGGTTTGTTAAGATTCATATACTGTGTTGGATTATTTCTACTAGGCTTTGGCTCACCCTTTATGGGAAAAACATTTTAGGTGCAGATAACATGCCTCCGCCAAGGCAATGGCTTGGGAGGACTTGGAGCAAGAGCTTCATTTTGTTGATTTTTGTATATGTTTTGTACAAGTCAAGGGCCTTTAACTGTATTGGACTTAAATTTCATTTTTGTTGTAACCAAGCACCGTCTTGGAAAGTTGTAAGCCTTTAGGGCATTTCTTATTTGTTTTAACTTTTATCTTATTTCCTTAGTATGTAACATATGCTATAGATATAGGGTTAGACTTGTGAATGTATATCAGCATATGTTATTCTTTTGTAAACCATAATTGGAAACTAATGAAAGATAATTACTTTATCATTGTTGTCACTTATTGATGTTATGGATGGGTTATTGCATTTTTTTCGAGGCATTACAACTTGGTATCAGAGTGTACCGGGTTTAAATACTTTGGGTACATAGGAAGTGGTTTTTACCACAATAGGTATCTCGCTTGATAGAGATGTTTGTATGTTTGGTATGCTATGTGATAATATGCTTATGTGATTATATGGGTATGTGATTGAATTTAATTATATTGAATGGTCTACGGGTTTCTAGAAGTCCTATTAGAAGAGCACTTGATCACTACTATTTCTAATTGGAACTCTAGTAATGCTGTAGGACGATCATTATCTAGGAAGAAAATTTGTATGTGTTTATGTGACTACGTGCTTATGTGGAGTAAATTACTATTGTCCATTGCTTTAGGATACGAGTGGGTTAGTTTCGACATATTTGTAAATGTATTAATCTATTTTGTTACCTTCATTAGAATGTCAAGACATGGACATGATGGTGGTGGGTGTGGTAGGCCTAGACTGCATGAGGTACCATTATCAGATGAGATTTCGACGCAAGAAGAAGGGTTGGTCAGGCCAATGTGGCCGAACCAGTTGGTCAGCAAGCTATGGATGCTTTGACCCGTGAAATGGCAGGAGCTTTGCGGGAATCTATGGACACTCTCAGGGCTAAGAATCAAGTCCAGGCCCAAGTTGCTAAAGCGAGGCCGTCCTTCTTGAAGAGGGAGTTCTTTTGGTCGAATCCGGATAAGTTTTTGGGTGATCCTAAGGAGCCACTGAAGGTGGATGAGTGGTTAGAACAGATGGTGAAAACGTTTGAGACGCTTGGCATCAAGGACGATGGGCTGAGAGTGACCTTGGCATCCTTCCAACTGGAGGGAGATGTAAGTCAATGGTGGAAGTATGCATGTGGGCACATTGGAGTGACTTGGGAGGCCTTTGTCAACGCCTTTCAGGACAAGTTTTTGCCCCCCGCTGCTAGAAAGAAGTTAAGGGACCAATTCTTGAAGCTTAAGAAGCTTAGTTTGCTAGTAGCCGAGTTTGAGGCAACTTTCATATGCCTCTCTAGATTTGCACCAGAACTCATGGCTAATGAGGAACGCTATTATATCAAGTTCGAGAAGAGGTTGAGGACTGAGATTCTTTTTAAAGTAGCTAGGTCAATGCTTAGGGACTACGAACCCCTTGTGGAGGCTGCGACTCATCTGGAGAATGTGGTTTAGGCACAGGAAGAGCGGATGAGGGACTCCATGAAGAGTCAGGAGGTTCAGGGAAAGAATCAGGATAGTAAGAGGCAGAGGGGTTCCGCCCTACAACAGTCCCAGGCTGCACAGTCTAGATCTACCTTTCCTGTGCCATGTTCGGGTTCAGGGAGAGATAGTTAGGGAGGTTTCACTTGTTTTAAGTGTGACTAGTTGGGTCACAAATCTCTAGCTTGTCCGTAGAGAGGAGGAGGGTAACAATCTGCACCGTCTTCGACTCACTTTCAGAGCCAGAGTCAAGTGAAAGGGCAGTTGCTTACCTGCTATTAGTGTGGGCAGTCAGGGCATGTGTGGATGTTTTGCCCTCAGTGGGTGGCACACCTGGTGCATTTGATTCAAGACAAACACAGAGTCATCACCCTACCCAGTCAGTACAAGCCTTGAGAGCCAATCAGGGAGCCTCTTTAGCTCAGCCAATGAATCAAACTTATGCTTCGAGGAGTAAGCAAGTAGAGCAGACACCTACCGGACATATTTATGTTGCTACCACGCCAGACTTGGTGCTAGCACCTTCAGTTGTGAGAGGTACTTTCTTGCTATGCAATTCTATTGCTAATGTGTTGATTGATACAGGTACATCCCATTCTTTTATTTCGTCTGCATTTGCATCGGCTTTGGGGTTAGAAGTGGCTCAGTTAGCATCTCCACTCATGGTACAGTCACCAGTTGGTGGTGAAGTTGTTTTGGACCACAGGTGTCGGGGTTGTGATATAAAGGTTGTCGGTCGCCGACTTCTTTCTTCATTTGCATTGATGCTGTATTGGGTATGGACTGGTTGTCATCATATCGAGATGTCATAGATTGTTACCAACAGAGGGTTACATTATGTACCTTGAGTGGTGATTGTTTTTATTTCATGGGGGATAGAGTCGATAGAGCCTTATTGTCTATGTGTGACCCGCATGATCGGGGTGAGCTTAGTCTCTTTCGTGCTACATTCTTGCGTACGGAGAGTGATGTGGTCCGAGTTGAGTTACCGAGGGTAGTTTATGAATACCCAGATGTCTTTCCTGAGGATCTCACTGGTTTACCACCTCACCGTGAGATTGAGTTCTCTATTGATTTAGTGCTTGGCAAGGCACCAATTTCTATGGCACCATATGGATTTGCACCTGCCGAATTGAGTTAGTTAAAAATTCCACTCCGAGAATTGTTAGATAAGGGTTTTATTCGCCCTAGTACTTCGCCTTGGAGAGCACCGACTCTCTTTGCCAAGAAGAAACATGGTGCATTACAACTTTGTATTGATTTCTGGAAGTTGAACCGGGTAACTGTTAAGAACAAGTACCCATTGCCTCATATAGATGATTTGTTTCATCAGTTGAAGGGGTCTTGTTGTTTCTCTAAGATAGACTTGAGATCGAGCTATCATCAATTGAGAGTGAGGGAAGAGGATATCCAGAAAACGCCATTCTATACACGGAATGGCCATTATGAGTTCCTAGTGATGTTTTTCGAGTTAACCAATGCACTGGTCATATTTATGAATTTGATGAATTGGATTTTCCGTGAGTTCCTAGACTGTTTTGTAGTTTTCTTCGTTTATGATATCTTGATTTACTCACCCTCTGAGGAGGAGCACGAAGAATACTTGTGAGTTGTGCTTGAGTTACTTAGAACCCACAAACTATATGCTAAGTTCAGGAAGTGTGAATTCTGGTTAAAAGAAGTTAAGTTCCTAGGCCATATGGTATTCGGGGAAGGAGTGACTGTAGACTCTTCTAAGATAGAAGCAGTACAAGATTGGGAACGAACTAAGAACACCTTTGAGATTCTTAGTTTCTTGGGGTTGGCCAAGTATTATCGTCAGTTCGTAAAGGATTTCTCTAGATTAGCCTCACCATTGACCAGGCTTAAGAGAAAGGAAATCAAGTTTGTGTGGAGTGAGACTTGTGAGAAATCATTTACCACTGCTCCAGTGTTGATTATTCCGGAGGGGGTTTGGGCTATTCTATGTATTGTGATGTGTCACGAGAAGGTTTGGGTTATGTTTTGATGCAAGAGGGGAAGGCAGTAGCTTATGGCTCGCATCAGCTAAAAACGCATGAGAAGAACTATCATACCCACGACTTAGAACTAACGATCGTGATCTTTGCCTTGAAGATTTGGAAGTGTTACCTTTATGGTGAGAAGTTTAATTTGTTTTTTGATCACAATAGTCTGAAGTACCTATTTTCACAAAAAGATCTGAATTTGAGGCAAATGAGGTAGATGGAGTTTATGGAGGATTATGACTTTGAGTTACACTATCATCCGGGGAAGGCCAATGTTGTGACCAATGCTTTGAGTAGAAAATCCATTAGTAGTGTAGCAAGTATTGCCATCTGGGAATGGGAGATGTTGGGTGCTATTGGTGAGTTCGACTTGCATTTTAGTGAGTCCATTGAGCCGGCCACCTTGTTTACTGTAGTTTCCCAACCTACACTGGGGAGTTGAGTTATAGAAGCACAAAGGGGTGATCTTGAGGTAGAAACCCTCTGGGAGAAGATCTCTAGTCGAAAAGTAGAAAGGGGCTTGAACGTGTATTCTGACTCGAGTGTTAGATATCTTGACCGTCTTTTCGTGCCGGAGTCTTGTCTAGAGGAGGTACTCCGAGAGTTTCACCATTCACGCCTTGCGGTGGGAGGCACAAAGATGTATCACGGCCTTAGCGGCCAGTTTTGGTAGAAGGGAATAAAGAAGGATGTAGCCGTATTTATGTTAAGGTTCCTTACTTGTCAACAAGTGCAGACAAAGCATCAAAGGCCGGCGGGTTTGTTACGACCCTTGCCTATAGCCGAGTGGAAGTGGAAGCATGTCACCAGACTTTGTTATGCGTCTTCCAAGGACTCAACGGGGTAATGATGCCATTTGGGTGGTAGTTGACCGATTAACCAAGTCAGCGCACTTTGTACCTCTGTACACGAGTGACTTAGTAGATTATCTAGACAACCTTTACATTGGGGACATAGTTTGACTTCATGGGGTTCCTATGGCTATTGTTTCATATCGAGACCCGCGTTTTACAGCTCAATTGTGGCAAAGCCTGCAGAGTGCCTTGGGTACTAAGTTGACTTTTAGTACCACCTATCATCCTCAGACTAATGGGTAGTCAGAACGTACTATTCAGATCACTGAGGATATGCTTCGAGGTTGTGTCTTGGACTTGGAAGCATAAGGCGGAAGTCTGTGAGAAGTATCCAGAACTATTTATTGATGTTTGAATATGTATTGAAATTTTGTTATGTTAATGTAATATAAATATTGTATATGTTTTGGAAATGTGAATTGTATATTCAGAAATGAACATATGTTTATCATGATGATGAAAATGAATGACTGGTGGATGCGTCATGGTGTTGGCTTCAATTTACTATCATTGTTTTAACAAGTTTAGACATGGTTTTGTCGTTGGTTTAAAATTTCGGGGACAAAATTCCTTAAGAGGGGGTTATAGCGATTCTGGTTTAGACCCAACCTATTTGATATTTTGGATCCCGGTTTCATTGTCTTATATAATTGATCATGTCTTATTTCCCCTTATTTTTCTTTGAGTTGGCTATTAAGATGTGTTACTTGCATTTGGAATAGGTTGATAGCTTGTTTTTCAAACTGTTATTGCCTAGAATTTTGCCTCTTCGCTCGAGCGACACTTCTTGCACTCAAGCGGTCCTTGTGTACTCTCAATATTCTGGCAGGTCTGCAAAAAGTACTGGAACTTGGCATTCTTCGCTCAAGTGAAACTTCTTGAGGTCGAGCGGTGGTCTTATGTTTGTAAAACTTTTGGGAGTTAGTACTCTTCGCTCGAGTGAAGCTTCTTGCGCTTGAGCAGTGAAACTCATTGTGTATGGTTGCTCGAGCAACACTTCTTGCGCTCGAGTGATCTGTGCATATATCAGTTCATAAACATCCATTTTTAGTCACTTTTTCATTTCTCCCTCTCTCTCTCTCTCTCTCTCTCTCTAAACATTTCAAAACCCTAATTTCCCTCATTCTCTCTCTAAAACTCACATATTTCCCTCTAATACACCTATATATGTCGATCTTTTCACCCGTGTCCCTTTGTTAAAAAGATAAAGCTCGACGAGGGCTTCGTTCTAATCGGAGCAAAGTTGATTTTCGACGTTCTTGAGTTTTCTACTCTTTTCCTCTCGTCTTCTAAGTTTGAGGTAGGGATTTCTCCACACTTTCTTTTGACTTTTAACTTAGCTATTTGTGTTTTGAAAAAATATTGTGATTTGGGGGATTTTTGAACAAATCTAGTGTTTTGGGTCAAAACTCAAAAGAGGGGTTTTCTAATGGTTTCATGAAAATGGTTGTGGGATTGGAAATGAGGCTGAGCTGTGATAAAACAGTTGGTTTTCAATATGTAGAATTGATTTTGGATGAAAAGGGAGTTTTTCCCTAATTATGTCAAAAGTTGATTTTATATGAATTATGGAATTGGTGTTGGAAGTATGAAATTGGATTGGTTTTGATGAGGATGGTAGAGTTGAATATGTATTACCACGCACATCTTGGAATTTAGAAAGTTTATTTTTGGGGAAATTAATTACCTGTTTAGAGATATCTTTTTTTGGGTAATTATGATTGTTGTAAAAATTACATGAGAATTGGGAGAATTGAAACTATTTTCTCATTCAATTGCATTGAGCATTACCTCACGCTTTTATATTAGAAATGCTTATTGTTTTGAGAAAAATGGGTGAATTGGGAAAGTATGTATTATCTCGTTGAAATAAGTTGGCCTGAGTGTCCATGGTAAAAGTCTTAAAAAAAACGTGCATATACATGGGTGCCGATTCCACGGACAAAATTTCTGTGAAATGGCAATAGTAATGCTCGTATAGCCTACGTTTACATAGGTGCCAGTTTACGGTTTCCCGCAGACGAAATTTCTGTGAAATGTTGTATTTGTTTTGGGGTTTGCAGAGTATGATTCACTGCCCTGTTTTCTATTCTAAAGGAAGTGATTATGAATTATGATATTAGCCCAGCACTACATGATTTTGGAAAAAGATATCAAATATCTTAGCACAAACATTGTATATGCATTCACCTTATAACTTTGTTAAGATTCATATACTGTGATGGATTATTTCTACTGGGTTTTGGCTCACTCTATGTGGAAAAAACATTTCAGGTGTAGATGACATGCCTCCACCAAAGCAATAACTTGGGAGAACTTGGAGCAAGAGTTTTATTTTGTTGATTTTTGTATATGTTTTGTACAGGCCAAGGGCCTCTAACTATATTGGACTTAAATTCCACTTTTGTTGTAACCAAGTACCGTCTTGGAAATTTGTAAGCCTTTAGGGCATTTCGTATTTGTTTTAACTTTCATCCTATTTCCTTAGTATGTAACATATGCTATAGATTCAGGGTTAGACTTGTGAATGTATATCAACATATATTATTTTTTTGTAAAACATAATTGGAAACTAATGAAGGATAATTATTTTATCATTGTTGTCACTTATTGATGTTATGGATGGGTTATTGCATTTATGAGGCGTTACACATTGGCGTCTTGGCTCCACGCCAGAAGTAGCCCATACGAAGGATTTTATGAACCAAAGATCGTTCCCCAGAGTGGTTTGCACAAACCCCTTCATGTATTTCTCTCATCACATAGGTGGCTTGATCATCATTTAAACACCTGAGGCATGGCCATAAGAAACCCTGCTTGTATAATATGCCTTCTATTATAACGTAACTGGCCAACCGAGCTCTGACCTTATCTGTGTCATTCCTATATTCTAAAAGCACTCCCTACTCTAAGAACTGAATATGGCCTTGTGCCCATGGGATATGCTCATTTTGAAGTAGGTGGACCTCTTATTAATCTTGTGAAATTGTTGATTATGCCAACTATTCAATTCTAACTTCGCAACTGAGGTTTGACTAGTCGGCCAAGGCTAATTGGGCCATTTCATCTACTTTGGAGTTCTCAAACCGTTAGATATGCTTGATGTGGAAACTGTTGAAAAGACGGGTGAGGGGTAGAGCGATGTCTTTGTATGATCTCATTTTTTTCTCCTTTACGTCAAACTTCCCACTTATCTGTCTGACCACCAATTGGGAATCACTGAACACTTGGAGACGGTCTACCCCAATGTATTTGGCCAGTCTGAGACTTGCTAGTAGGGCCTTGTACTCGGCCTTATTGTTACTGGTGTCAAACTGGAATCAGATGGCACACTTGAAGTCCTCACCCTCTGGGGTAGTGACGATTAAGCCGGCTCCGCTGCCTTCTTTTTTGAAAGAGCCATCAACGCTTAAAGCCCAGGAGTAAAGATCGACCTCCTCAGAAATGATGTGGGCTGGCGCAAAGGCTACATCTAGGGTGAGATTAGTGAACTCAAGGATAAAATCTACAATGGCCTGACCTTTAATGGCTGTTCAAGGACTGCATGAGCCTGCCAGATGACTCTGGTTGCTGCGTAACTTTTTTCAAAGGTTGGCCTGTGAGAACCACGATGGAGTGGGCTTGAAAATACAACACGGTTAATGGGTACTTCCACTAACTCTTCAACTGGTTCCCTCTGGACTAGTTCATCTTCGTCTTTGGCATCAACGCCCTCAATGATCATGGCCTCCTTCACCTTTACCTCTTTTAACGAAGCAACGTAACATTCTTTGGCTATAGTCTGCTTGCCCCTCACGGTGCCAAGCCCATGATCAGTTGGGAATTTCATTGCCAAATGGTATCTGGACTTCACAGCTTGGAAAGCATTAAGAGTTGTACGCCCAAGTATAATATTGTTACCGGAGGGGCAGTCAATGACCAAGAAAGTGAGGATCTTCGTGGTCTACCTTGGGTACTCGCCAATAGTGATTGAAGATTGATGGATCCTATAGAGGTTACCTGATCACCTATGAAACCAACTAAGGGGGTCTGCAAGGGTGATAACTTTTCTTCTCCGATTTTAGGCTGCTTGAAAGTATATTACGAAAGATAATATCTGTTAAGCTGCCATTGTCAACGAGTACATGCCTGACTTTGTAGTTTAAGAGAACAGAGGAAATACCAGAGGATCGCCGTGAGGGTCCCAGACTCCTGTAAAGTCTGCATCCGTGAAGGTGATTGGCTCCGACCACTGTTTGGGCTGCTTGAGGGGACGCTCGACTGCCGTCACTTCTTTGTCCAACTTTTGTCTGATCTTTCGAAGCTCAGCTCGCTGTGTCGACTGAGATGGTCCGAGGCACACTAGCCCTCCTACAATGACCTTGATTTCTCTCACTGGCGACGAGGGTCCACCTTGAACTCAGGGTTGTTATTAGGCTCTATCATCATTCTGCTTAGGCAAGTCGTGTTGCCTTGGTAAAGTGCGTCTGTCATTCCACCTTAAGGGATCAACTCTAGTTCTTTGACGTGGTCAGGTTGTGGTGAACAGAGTCAAATGCCCTTGGTGGATCAGTTCCTCAACCTAATCCTTAAGATTGACGCATTCCTCGATGTTATGGCCATGGTCACGGTGGAAACGACAATATTTGGACTGGCCTCGGCAGATGGAGGGAGACTTTAAAGGTTAGGACCATTTTAGGTTATAGTCTTGTTGGATTTGGTTTAAGACTTGCTCCATGAGTGAGTTGTGAGAGGTATATTGCGCAAAACAACTGGATGGACGAGAAGAGGCCGATCGGTCGGAGCGCGATGTCAAACGAAATATTGGGGGGTTCGGTCTGTGTATTGAGAGAGTCTGGGCTTAGGCTCTTTTCTCTTTTCTTCGGATTGTGGAGGTTTGGGTATAGAATCTTGGCGAGCTGCCAAAGAATCTTCAGCGTTCATGTATTTCTAGGCTTTGGCGAGGAGGATGGCCATGGTCGTTGGATGATTTTTGGAGAGAGAAAAGAGGAAATCATACAGTCTCAAACCGGCTATGAAGGCTATTAAAATGACCATGTCATCGTTCTCCTCAACCAGTAAAGCTTCAAAATTGAACCAAGTAACAAAGCTACGTAGTGACTCCCCTTCCGTTTGTTAAATATTTAGTAGCTGAGTCGCTAGGCGTTGTTGAGGCTGAACGCCAACGAAATGGCTCAAAAAGGATTCGTCAGCTAATTAAAAGAAGTGATCGAGTCTGGCTAGAGATGACTAAACCAGAGTCGCGTTGACCCCTTAAGTGTAACAGGGAAGGCCGGACACATGATCTCATGAGGAAAAGTATGGAGGATCATGAGCATCCTATATGCTTCCAAGTGGCCGACCGGATCAATTGTACTGTCGAAGGTGTTGATCGACAGCATTTTGAACTTACGGGGTAGAGGTTTATCTCTGACAGATGCGACAAAGGGGGAGTTAGCGGTAGAGAAAGGTTTGTTCTGCATGTTCTGCATGACCCCCTGAAGTTGGAGTTTCATGGCTCATAGCTCCTTCTCCCAAATGGGAACATTGTTTTCTCTGGCATAAAGTGGGGGTTGAACACTTCTAGCTTCTCCTTCATGGACTGCATCGTGGTGTGGTGGATGGAGATTATGAAGAGTTGAGGCTCCCCCTAATGAAGCTGCGACCCCTGATGAGGGGGATGCAGGCCCTCCAAGTTCGATGATTGAGCTTGTGGAGTGAAGAGTGGAAGAAGAGGTTCTCCTTGGGAGATATGTGGTTGAGATGAGTGGTGGTTTTGGGTTTTTTCTCGGTTTGGAGAAATGTCTTGTTGTGGCGGAAGAGAAGGAACAAGTAGATCACATTAGAGCAAAGCGTTGATCATAGCTTGGTTTTACTCAGCCAAATGGTTAATGCTGTTAGTGAGTTCTGTGAAATATGGTGGTGGGTTGTTTGGGTTGGAGGACTCAGCTTAAGGGTTGCTAGCATTGTGTTGCGAAGCTATGGATCTCGTCGTAACCATTCACTCCGACACAAAAGGTGGGTGTGGATAGGAACGTTTTCGGCAACAATAAATACAACTATCAACCGAAAAGATTCCCATAGACAACGCCAACTACTAATGCAGTTTGGTCGGCAGGATATGGGTCAGATCGATCCAAGTGTTCCATTGGTTGGCTGCTCTTCGTCTTCCCAATAGCACCTGCAACAAGTCCAATAGGAAGGTTCCAAAATGGAGGTTGTTCCTTCCTGTGGACCCTCTAACGATCAAGTTAGATGAGGATGTGGTCGGAATAATAGTTTAGAGAGAGAGTTAAACGTAGAGAGAGTGAGAGTAAATTACTTGTTACCAAACGTTCCTCATAAGCTTCCTTATATCTCTTGTTAAACATTTTTTTGTTCATTCATGCTGTCCCATTGGCCGAAATCCTGCCACCTACTTGTCGTTGGCCATGGCCATTTCGCCATGCTCTAGAGTAAGAGGTCTTATTACATTTAATATCTTAACAATCTCATTTAACGCTTTGCGTGTGGGTTCAATAATTTTGAAGAATCTTTGTATGCCACATAGCTAGACTCTTGCTAGGCATGTATCCAACTGGTGCCTGGTATTGACTATTGTTGGTTCTCTACCAAGTTTGGTGTTGGGCCTGTTCTAGGCTTTATGATGATAACTAATCAAACCATGGCTTGGCCCTTCCTGGGTCATGCCCATCACTATATCTTTTCACAAGTGTTTGTGTTTTTTAGGTAATATGTAAATTGTTAATTTAGGCAGTTTATATTGTGATAATAACCTCTCCATGGTCAAAGCTATTTGTCTATCCATATACAGTACATGAATTGTAAAAATATACGATTATACATTGCAATGTATGTTCTTTATGTGAAAATTTGGGTCTTGGCATCCCAACATTGATTCATGTCTGAATCATGGGTGCCTCTATTTACACACCCCTTTTTGTTTCAAAGCACACCATTAATTGATTATTCTTTTATTACAATAATAACCTTATCTTAAATGACCAAAATGACCAAAGACACAGTAGTTGAATACATAACCTTCATTAGTTAAATTACCATTTTGGACAGAATTCTAATTACACACCAACCCTAACCAGTGTTGCCCTTTCATCGATTGCTCCCAACTCCAGCCAACGAAGAGGCAGTGGTCGCGATAGGTGGTGATGATGCAATCCTTCTTGGTGATCGCCGCTTCCATTCCGATCGCCATAGCTTCTTGGTCGTCATAGAGGTGGCAGAAACCGCGGATCAGCATCGCTTTGTAGAGCGTAATCGGCGGCAATCTCCATCCAACGCATCATCGCCATGTCTCGGAAGAAGGTTATGAGCTCTTTGGGAGTAGTGGTGACAGTGCAAGACGGTGTTCGCAATTGTGGCCGGTGAAGGGGATACTGAGATTAGGGATTTGGGAGAGGAGGGGTTTCCATCGGGAGAATAGAATGGCGGTGCCGATGGTGAATTTGGTGAGGAGTTTTTGGAGGATTTGACAGAGAATCAAATCTGCCAAATCGCTGATTCTATCTTTCTTCTTCAGATTGTTGGCATCGTTATGGCCTAGGGTTTGTTTTGCAATTTGGGGTGATGAAGATGATAATGATGTGATACGAAGCATAGAAAGAGTTGGAAAGATTAAGGTATTCTGGTTTTTTTTTTTTTTTTTTTTTGAGTTTGAGGTGTGTACTAAGTGGTGGGCCGTAAGGACAAAAATGGAACGTTGTGGTGTGTGTTAAGAAAAATTATGTTTTTTTAAATTATTGAAGGTGTGAATTCAGTAGTGGTGTGGCTTGAGACTAAATGTGGTGTGTAAATAGAGACATCCCTGAATCATGCTTCATAGGCTACAAACATTAAAATGCTACAATTGTACTAAAATAGGCACATCAATTTATGGTGAAAGAAAGTCATGACTTATTGCATTTTTTAAAATGTGCAGGAGAGGTATTAAACATAACAGGGAAGGGCAAGAAGAGTATGAAGTTGCCACCAAACAAAAAAGTAACTGTGAATGTGGGAAGGCAGGATGCCAAGTAACATTTCCAAGAACATGTGTCCAACTCGATTTCTTCAATCAAACATAATTCAAACTTTAGGGTTCAATGTTTGATTCTCAACCATGTTATATCACATATTAGAGGCAGTTGAAGTTCGGGAAGCAATGCGCGGGTATGATCAACTCCTTGAACTGCTAGAAACGCTTCATCGTTATGGTAGGAATTAAAACTGGGAAAATGGTTGTTGGAAAGTCACCTTATTATGATAAACTTCTTGATTTTATTAAACTGTCTCGTCTGAATTTGAATTTGAATTTGAATTTGAATTTTTAGTTTCACTACAATAAATTTAGAGGTAAATTACATTTTAGGAATGAAATATTTTAGTTGTTAAGAAGGCTATTATTGTATTTTAGTAAAGAAATTGACATTAGTAATGAATAATGCTTTTGGGACCAAAATTTTTGTAAAAATAAAATCTTTTTGACATAAAATTATTTTGTCCCTAAAAATATATTTATTATCGACATTTTTAAAATTATGTCACTAAAGGTTTTTTTTATTTATTTATTTGGGTTAATTACTCACATATCATGTTACAAGGACATGTGCATTATTAAATCCCCCAAGTGTTTGTATAGATAAAAAAGTCCTAATAGCTGTACTTAAAGACTTTTTGTGACGATTTTATGAATCTGTCGCTTAAAACTAATAATTGGTGACGATTTTCTAAATCTATCACCAAAAAATGACAATTAGTCACGTTATTCTGTGACAGATATTTAAAATTGTCGTTAAAAATTAACCATTCATGACCTTTTTTTATGTAATCACCGCTATAAAAATATTTTTAAAAAAATGATTTTGTTGTAACAATTAAAAGTGAACAAACTTTTTGATATACCAAAAAGTCAAGAGGACTTAGTGGGGCATCCATCTTTCTAATAGAACTTTAGTCAGTTTTCCTTCTTTTTTTTTTTTGGTGGGGGGGGGGGGGGGGATGGGAATCGATCTCGAGACATCTTTCGTAGGAAAATTTTCACCTTTAGAATAAAAAAAAGTTTAATTCTTAAAACCTTATATGTTCATTGGATATGGATTGAGTCTTGTTCTGGCAAAGCTACTCTTATTTGATTTCAGTTACTTGTGTCTGAAGAATTTTTTTAAATTGAATATTTTATTTAGCTTTTTCTTTCTTGGATGTTTTGTATTTCATTAATAATTTGGTTCTATAATTTGAGGGAAAGGAAAATAAAAGTGAAAATGACAAAAAAAAAAATAAAAGCAAAAAAAAAATAGAGAAATTATTTCATTAATGCGGGTTTTTGTGGACCTACGAAGTTAGGTTTTCATAGCCTGATTAAAGGTTGAAAAATAAATAAATAAATAAAGTTATACATACTAATTGGTATATCAATTAGTGTATTAACAGATAATGTCACTACAAGAAAAATCACTTTTGGCGACTAAATTTTTAGTAGCCAAAAGTCTATTTTTAGTCGCCGAAAGTCGAAATTTGACTTTTCCCGACAAAATTCTTTAGTCGCCACATTTGTCGCGTATACGTGGTTGGCGTAGGTATTGGCGACTAAAACTTGTTTAGTCGCCAAAAGACAGGTCTTTAGCGACCAATAATTTAGTCGCCAATAGTGTTTTACACTTTTGGAAATCAGGTCTTTAGCGACTAATAATTTAGTTGCCAATAGTCACTCAATCGCCGACTAAACGGTTTAGTCGCCAAAATAAAGAGTTTTGGCGACTAAATTTTTAGTCGCCAAAGGTGTTTCCGGCGAAAAAAAAAACCCCACTTTTTTTTTGCTTTTCCTGAGTTTCGAACCCCAACCGTCCCACATTTCAAGCCTTTTTGCAACACACTCCCTCCACTATGCCACTACAACTTCACATGAATATATATACAATATATATTATTTATATAGTATATTAACCGGTATTAATACAAAAAAATATATATATATATAATTATTTTAATTCAATATAATTTATGTAAAAAATAAATTATTTACTAAAAAAAAATTTAGGCCACTTTTGGCGACTAAAGTGAGTTTTAGTCGGCAAAACCCCTCATTTTAGCTACTAACTTTTTTTAGTAGCCAAAAACATCCACTTTTGGCGACTAAAGTGACTTTTAGTCGGCAAAACCCCTCCTTTTAGCTACTAATTTTTTTTAGTAGCCAAAAATCTCCACTTTTGGTGACTAAACTGAATTTTAGTCGCCAAAACCCTTACTTTTGGCTATGAAATTGATTTTAGTCGCCAATAACTATGCATTTGGCGACTAAACTGTTTTAGTTGGCAAAAGTGATCAATTTTGGCTTCTAATTTTAGTCGCCAATTCTCCTACTTTCAGCGACGAAAAATAGTTTTTTGGTCACCGAAAGTGCTGTTTGTTGTAGTGTGTAATATAATTTAATTGACTTTGAGTCTTTGTAGTTTATATAGTAGGTGAGGTCTATAATTTCAAAACTGCAATATTACAATATATATTGGTATATTAATTAATATAGTAATTGATATATGTAATACCATTGTTGAATAAAACAACACTAATTAAGAAAAGATTGACAAACCACTAATCAAGAAACATAACAAAAGGTACAACAACCTTTGATGAAACAAGACATTTGTAACCAACCATTGATGTTGGAGTCTTAACTTGTAGAACTTTATGGAACCTTATTATGATCACATCACACATTCACTCAATGAATGTCATTCTTGGTTTATGAAAGATGCCAAGCATTGGATCATTTTTAGAGCCTTCTCACAATTCGGATCTATGATGTGAAAAACATGATCCTCTCCTTGCATCTCTACAAACTCAGCCTTTCCAAGCCAGTCACTCTTAACCAACGATTCATAGTAGAGTCTCCCTCTGTCCCTCAATATGTCCTTCTCAGCAACACATACCAGAACCCGGTCACAAGCCAAACCTGAAAGACTCGGAGCTCCATCCGCAACCGGGTTAATTAGCGGATCATCATTCCCCCTATCTGACGGGCAAACAAACCGCCACCAACCATCCACCATGGCCTTCCTCACCGGGTTCTTGGCCTCGGACCCAATCGGTTCTTCTCCCCAAAAGTATGGGTGGATCATAATTATGCCAAGAATATTCAAGCCACCTTCAACAGGGTTTGAGTGCCCAACCCGAATTGCCAAGTGGTGGGCAATGCTTGAACCACAACTGTCCCCAGCCAGGAACACCCTGCCAAAGTCAACGTTGTCACTAAGCCAAGCCTCAGTGCCAGCACCGGAGACATGTGAATGAACCCATTGAAGAGAAGCCCACGAGTCATGGAAGGCGGCGGGAAGAGGGTGCTCCGGGGCTTTTCTGTAGTCTATGGAGACGAGGATGATGTTGGCCTTGGCGACTAGTATGTTGAGAGAGTTGTGGTACTTTGGATCAGAGATTGATGATAAGAAAAATGCTCCACCATGAAAGTAAATCACGAGGGGTAGTTTGTTATGGTTCTGGTTATGAGTGGGTGTGACACTTGGAGGACGGTAAAGCCTGGCGGAGACACCGGTCTCGGGTATGATGAGGATGTCTTTGGATACAACACCGGTTTGAAGATCAAAGCCTGCAGGGGCAACCTCGTTGCCACAGAGTCTCTCTATGGTTCCATCTTTGTATACTCTCAGGTAGGGTGGAACCTCATGAGATACTTCTCTTTTGCTTGATGAATTCATATGTGTGTGTGTGTGTGTGTGTGTGTGTGTGTGTGTGTGTGTGAGAGAGAGAGAGAGAGAGAGAGAGAGAGAGAGGAGTGATTTTTGGGTGAAGTCAAAGTCACATTAATTTTATCAGTGTCTGAGATGGTGCTACGAACTTTACATGAAGATTTGGATTTGGATTTTATTTATTTTTTAAGGATTCTTCAATGTCAAGTCTGAAACTCACACGCAAACTTGGATTCAAATGATGTTGTCGTGTAATAGAGATGGCCTTTCATTCGTCCTAAATATTTAGGCCTTGTTTGGGAAGATTAAATAAGTGTACTTTTTGTCTTTTTTGACTAAAAAAGTGAGGTTGAAAATATGGATGTTTGGGTTAACTTTTTTACTTTTTATGGAAAAATGTGTAATAAAAAATTGTAAAAATTAATTTTTAGAGGAAAATTTGAATTGGGAGTTGTGCAGCCGTAATTGTTGACTTTTGGTGAATAGTGTTAACTTTTTAACTTTTTGAGTAACTTTTTGACTTTTTGAATTATTTGGGATATCCCAAACTTAGCCTTAAACTTATTTTGTCGTGTAATAGAGATGGCCTTTTTTTTCAACCATAATAGAGATGGCCTTTCATTCGTCCTAAATATTTAGGTTAAAAATTAATATTTTAGTTTTATTTTATTTTTTAAAAAAATGTGTAAAAAATAAAGAGAATATGTGATTCAAAAAAATAAAAAATTTGCTTTTAACCATATTCTTAAACTAAGCCTTACAAATTTTAGTCACAATTTTATTTTCAAATATTAATTTCTAAATCCATAAAAACATTACCAACAACGTTATGTGTCAATTTTTTTATTTATTTATTATATACATTTAATCATATGAATCAAATTTCTTTACCACGTTATTACGATTGATTGTTTCAATCTCAAATGTGAGTTTCTAACACTTCCATTCATGAATATAAATTTTATAAATATATCAATTAAATCTCAATCACACATCTTTATTCATAATAATTTTTCATGGCAAAATAGAGGTTTTTCCAATCGATGCTTCTTCTTTTTTTTTTTTTTTTTTTTTGATAACCGGATGTCTAGGGCATTTCAACTAATCCCGAAAAATCAATTTCACCGCCCACTTGCGGGAGTCTCGTTTTACTTGCGGGAATCCCATTTTAAGTTAGAGCAAACACCTTAATATTACCAACCAACTTATTTATTATTGGGTATTTACACACAAGTCTCATTTTATAAATTTATATTTCATTAAGTCTTGAATAAGTTTTTTTTGTTCCTTTAAGTCCCATTAATTTTTAATAGATGAAATTACCCTTCAAGCAATAGTTGTTCATCATTCGTAATTGTTTATAAAAAAAAAATATGGTAATATAATATTTATTTTGATTTTCAAAATTTCAAATTATCACAACTTTACAATATATATTTACTAGGGATAACCCGTGCCTGAAGGCACGGTCAATAATGTTTTTGGTATTACACGGGTTATGGAATTTAATTGTAATAAATCAATTTAAAATGATATATCACTTCAATTTAATACTTCACAAATAAGAAGTTAAAATTGTTTCTACATAGTAAACTGGCAAAAACATTCATAAATTTCAAATAACAAACTTCAAAATTACAGTCCAAATAATAAATTTTATATTACTGTGTAGCATAAGCAAATAATAGAATCTAAAAATATTTGCTAAAATTCAAGTCCAAACAACAAATTTTAGAATTCAATCCATGCTAAAATGACACATGTATAGCAAACCTTCAATAAAAGGATGTTACTGAATTAGTATCATAACTGATAACCTTTTCAGTTTATCAAATTTCAATACCTTCAAGAAAAGGTGAACGAATATTTTGGTACAAAAGAGTAATCATCCTATCTAATTAAAAATAATAATAATTAACCATCCGGTTTAGAATGAGAGCTAACCAACTACACACATAAAGAGAAGCGACAACCCAAAGTTTCCAATACGAATCAGCCACCTACAACAAAATCACTCGCTTAAATTCACTTTAAAAAACCAATAGCTATGAGAAATCACATCAAAATGCATATGAGAAATCAACAAAATGATTCTTTAAAAGCAACTCTAATTTGACAACACAATAAACTCATTGCAGTAATAAAAATAATTTGAAGAACAATAACAAATGCGTGAATGGCTTAATATAATATTATTGAATCAGATGATTTTACGGTTTCAATTTGAACAATACCAAAAAAACTCAACAAACCCATGTTTAAGAGTTATAATTGCAAGTTTCACAATTTTTTGCAATGATCTTTGAAAAAAAAAATCATAGAATCCAAAAATCAACTCAATAGGCAGGATAAGAAACTGAGTGAATATTAAATTAAATTGAGTGAATATTTTTTTGTGTCCTATAGAAATTAAAGCTCTATTTCTTTTTCTAAAAAAAGGTCTCATCAAATGGTTCAGCAATTAGAAACTAACCTCTCTGTATCTCATAATGGTTCATCAATTCTCATCTCTGTCTAACCCATTTTCGTCAAATTTATTGTCTCTCGCAATAAAACCTATCAATTTTGACCCACTTTAATTTAAAATATCAAATTTAGTAAATAATAATTTGAATTTGAATACATGAAGAAGGAAAAGGAGGATTATTTTCTTTTGAGATTATTTTCTTTGACTTGGTTTGTGTCGTTGGAGTTAAAGAAGGAAAAGGAGGATTCGTATGTGATCACTATCAACTGTCATAGTTGATAAGGTTGGTTCAATTTATTTATTTCTCAAAATTATTTGGCTCTTTGTAATATTTGTATTATACACAGGAAAAAGATAATAGATTCCTAAACATGGACTATGTGAGAAAGGCTGAAGGTGTTTCAATATGGATTATGGGAGTAACTTTAAGACCAAAGTCAACATATTATAAGTTTGGAAAAAAATATTTTCCATATACAAAATAAAAATAGAGCAAATTGTTTGAATACAAAAATAAAGCAGATTGTAAAAATAAGGTAGATTGTTTGAATACAAAATAAAAAAATCAAACTTTGAATATTTTCATAATAATCCTTTAAACCATGGTTGCTATATCCACCAAAACTATTCCTTTAACATAACCTATGACCACCAAAACATTCAACTAAGAAGTATTTGTATTCCTTTAACATAACATAATTCTGAAGATTCAGAAAATTAGTATAAAGCGCTGGCAAAGTGGGAAAAGAATGCAACACCCCCCTCAGTCAAAACAAAGCATGTTCCAATTGTTTCTTCATATTCTCCAATCTGTGAGATCAACAAAGAGTAGTAAATCATAATACTTTAAAGTCACAAAGAAAGTAAAAGGAAAATGAAAAAAGGATCGAACTGAACAGAACATTAAACCATTGAACTATTTCTAGTTGAAGTCATTGCAGTTATTCAACAAATTTCCTAGTTTTATTTATTTTTTTGCCTCTTGCTGAAATTCACTGTTGTGGTCTATGCAGATGTAACATGCCCGCGAGGGACCTCGCTACAGTTCAGACTCGATTTTGTCGCGGTTCCAAATCTTGAACCAAAGAGTCCAAATCCGGCTAATCGTTTTTGAGAAAAACAGATTTTTTTGAAAGAAGTGCCAAACATGGACTGCTTTGCCAGATAACAGAGTCGCCACCTAAATATTTTTTAAATGGGAAATTTAGGAAACCCTAACTCGGTGCCAAAGGCCACGTGTCCGTCATCACCAAAGTTGGCTCGGGAACTTGGGTACGATTAGGGAAGGTCACATCGTGAGCACCCCCGCTCGCCCGGTCAAAGACCGGCCTCTACTAACCATGATATCTGTTTTTGAAAACTTTGTGCGTTCTTATTCCGGTTATTAGCCTAGGTTACTATGTGATGCTGACATACAAGTATAGACTGAATCGCCTGAATTGGAACAAAACATTTCATGTTTGTTTGTTTGAAAATGGTTTGATGGTGCTACTCGCAAGTAGGCTAAGACGCGGATTTGCCACCCTCAGGTGGGCTTAGAAAACATGATTTTGCCACTATCTAGTGGGCTTAAAACAAACAATCAATGATTTGTCCAATTTAGAAAACTCAACCCCCACCCACAGCATTCAAGGCGCTTATATCACATAAGCAATTAGCCTCATAGCAAGCATGCTATCATGGCAACACTCACACGCATGCAAGGATGCTAAAGCATAAAAACTCACCGAGTACTCCAAGCCAAAACAGAAAACTGATTAGAAATCATGCATGAATCCTAAATATGCTGAAATGCCTAATGCAACACATGCAAAATGCAACTATAGCAGGCTCGGCTATTCTAAACATGGTATATGAAATGCTACAGTTAGCATGTATTCAATTTGGAATTGAAATACAAATGCAGTTTGTATGATGCGCCGAGCCCGGTGCGTGCAAAACAGATGAATGATGCAAATATGCTATCATACTGTATGCTAATTGAAATATGCCCTATATCTAACCATCATAAGCGGATAAATAAAAGGGAGAAAGAAATGGAGGTTGGAATACACACATCACACTCACACACCCTTATTACAACATTGCCCTCGCGCAGAGGGTCCGAATAAAATAATAATCTGAGACGAATAAAAAGAATATTACATTTCTAATTAATGTCAGATTAAACTAAGAAAGTCAGAAGTCGCATGCAAGCCAGGGGCTGCCTTGCTTCTGATGAATGATGTATGCTGGGCTGCTCTGGTGCGGAAATCCACTGGGATGCCCCAATTAGCCTCTGTTTGCACTGTTTCTCGAAATGCGTGCCGGACTCCGGAAAGTTGTTGATCCTCGGTTTTGCTGCAACAGAGAGCAGGAAAAGGGCATAGCAATGTATTTTCACAACTATATGCATGCCTCGATCCTCGTGCCACCAATCACGCATACCGATGCATGATGGCCGAGGAGTCAGATTGCACAACTCAATATGGGATGAATGCAGATGAAAACCTAACTCCGTCATGGGTAATCCGGAGTGTCGGTGACTTGGGAATTGAGACCCGTTCCGTTACTCGGAGTACAAAACGCGCCTCGTTTCCCGTGCAATATGCATGATATGCATGAAATGCAACTAACATATATCCTAGCATGCACAATGCTATGCAAATGAGATGTCTCGAAATGCGTGCCCACGGGCACGCAAATCGAGATGATAGCATAAAAACATGGAATGACATGAAAAATGATGTACAATGGGGCTAAAATGAGATACCTCGAAATGCATGCCCACAGGCACGCAAACCGAGGCGGTGACATACGGGCATGAAATGGAAATCGGATAAAACTGAAGTGCCTCGAAATGCGTGCACACGGGCACGCAAACCGAGGCGATGATGTGAAATGCAAATCGGATAAAACCGAAGTGCCTCGAAATGCGCGCCCACAGGCACGCAAACCGAGGCGATGATGAAATGGAAAATCAGATAAAACTGAAGTGCCTCGAAATGCATGCATACAGCCACGCCAACCGAGGCGATGATGAAATGGAAAATCGGATAAAACCGAAGTGCCTCAAAATGCGTGCACGCAGCCGAAAGCGATGACATACAAGCATGAAAATGCAAATTGGGCTTACGCCAACATGAGAGGGCCTCAACCACACTCACATAGGCTGCCGTCAGATAAAAATGAAGTGCCTCGAAATACGTGCACACGGGCACGCAAACCGAGACAATGGCATACAAGCATGAAAATGCAAATTGGGCTTACGCCAACATAAGAGGGCCTCAATCACACTCACATAGGCTGCCGTCAGATAAGAATGAAGTGCCTCGAAATGCGTGCACACGGGCACGCAAACCGAGGCAATGGCATACAAGCATGAAAATGCAAATTGGGCTTACGCCAACATGAGAGGGCCTCAACCACACTCACATAGGTCGCCGATCACGAAATTTTGCCTCGACATCTTGGCACGCATAACCGAGGCGAGGCTCTAAAGCACCAAAATGACATGCGAATGAGATGTAGCAAATGGCATAAGGAAGATGCAAAATTGAGCAACTAAGATAATGCAAAAACAGCCCCAAATTATGATAAAATTGCAACCGATGCCCAAAATGCGATGAAATGCACCGAAATGGCCTCTGACCCTATTAAATATCTGAGAAT
Source organism: Camellia lanceoleosa (assembly GCA_025200525.1). Classification (NCBI taxonomy): domain Eukaryota; kingdom Viridiplantae; phylum Streptophyta; class Magnoliopsida; order Ericales; family Theaceae; genus Camellia; species Camellia lanceoleosa. The sequence continues at coordinate 46,648,168 of CM045766.1, forward strand.
ATGGACATGGAATGCAAAACAGTGGCAAGGCAGCCCTAGACTAGCATTTTATTAGCACAAAGCAAGGCCAAATAATGCTCACAAGTATGGAAACAAAAGCTTGCAAAAATACGGTAAAAGAGGGAATTACAAAGCAAGTGATATGTACAATGCTCAAACTGAAAAATCAGTTCTACAACATTGAATATGGAACAAAAATATGCACAAATGCAAGAGATGACAACCTCTAAATCAGTATGTATATATGCTAAACATAGCATGCAAAAGGGGCTATAAAGAGAGGTATCATGAGCAATGACCAAACCACTTAAGACCCTTGACAAAAAGTGTAGAATAGACCAAAAAAAGACACTCTCTAAGCCTGATGGAGGCTCAAAACAGTAGCTAAACAAGTCTAACAAAGCATGCAAATTTACGGTAAAATGAAAGAATTTCAAAGGAAGTACCAAAAATATACACTAAATGTCTTAAGACCCTAAACAAAACATGACAAGGAGACAAAAATAAGACTTTGTCTAGGCCTGATGAAGGCCAAAATCCGGAGCCAAATGAGTCTAGCAAAGCATGCAAAATAATGGCATTCAAAGAGGTATTGAAACAAGTGGTAGTAGAAGGTCCCAAATGGGTAAGAACCCTTAAGGGAAGATGAAAATAAGCTCAAAAAATGGTCACTTTCAGTTTTGGTCGGAGCTTAAAACAACAAGCAAAGAGGGTAGAAAAATGATACAAAAATGGAGCTCAAAAGGGGAAATAAGTGCTTACCCTTGTAGACCAAAACCTTGGCTGCTTCTAGGACTGAAAATGACGACTCTTAGCTGCTGGAAAACCCCTCAAGATGCTGGAAATGGAATAGGGGTGGTGGTGCTTGGTGGTGATGAAGGAATGGTGCCAAACTTGGAAGATTTTTGAGAGTTTTGGAGCTTGGAATTATAGAGAGAGAGAGATACAATATAGGAGCTCTCAAAGGTTTTTTTCCAACCCTTAAAACAGATCTGGAGGGCTGTATTAATAGGCAAAAACGTTTAGAAAAAGAGGGGGGAAAAAAGGGGGGGAAACATTTCAAGTTTCCCTCCAAAAATGGCCAAAAGGGAAAGTGGTAGCTACGGGTTTCAAATGGCCGAGAGCCCTTCAACAAAGTCGAAGAGAGGCTCAAAATAAGACGCTTTGTAGTTTACGACCAAGTCCAACGCAGCCCACAAGTACGCCTAAAATACCGTGCAAAAAGGCCCAAAAAGAGGTAAAAAAGGCAAGTGACAAATGGAGATGTCAAACAGTAAAAGGTCCTTAATCAAACATGAAAAGGACCTCAAAATATGACTATCTCAAGTTCGGGTCGGGCCCAAAAATGCAAGATGAGGGTTCGGGAGCCAAACACGTAGTTCGGTCTCGAAAGTGGGTCGTTAGGCACAAGAAGGGCATACGCCACGGCGTGGTATCAAAGGCCCCTGTGATTCCTTGTAATGATAAAACAGAGGTCCCCGCCGAAAATGAACAAAAACCGATGCGAAATGAATGCTCGGGCCCGAAAATGTGAAACGCACCGAAAGTGGCGTACGGCCACGAAGTGGGTATCAAAGGCCCCAGTGTCCCTCGGAATGATAAAACAGAGGCACTTGCCAAAAGCCGGAGAAATCGGAGATGGTTGGGCGGTCCCGAACCGAGGCACACGGCCTGACGGCTCCGAAAACCGGGAACCAAGCTCCGAAATGGGCAAAATGGCCTATGGCCACGAAATGTAGCCTACGGCCATTGAGAGATGATCTACGAGACCTCTCCCTCCCTTCTCAAAGAGAAAACAGAGAAAACCGAGCCTGGTTCGCAAACCGAGACAAAGCACAAAAGAGTCCGGAAGTCCGGAGGCAAGGCTCGTAGCCGGGACTCTGCAACCTCAGAACGAGCACAATATGCAATATCACCAAGCGCTCAATTGATGACGTCTGAGTCTTAAGGTCGGTCAAAAATGGGGTGTCTACAGCAGAGTTAAAGGTCCAGGTACTAGGGGTGAGCAGCGGATATACCGACCCGCCAAAACCGACCGAACCGAACCGATCCGCCGCATTTTGGACGGATGCGTGATGACGAGCGGACGGTTGCGGATTGATTTTCTCCAATCCGCCAATTTGGCGGACGGATGGCGGATTTGAGATTCATTTGGCCGCAACCGAACCGCCAAACCGCGAACACCCTTAAAAATTTATAAGACTTTGTGTTTTTAATTTGTTTAAATATTTTGTTTGTGTTTTCAATTGAAAAATAGTTCAAATATTCAGTTTAAAAAAATTTTTAAATTTGAATATATTTTTTGAATTGAAAAAAATAAATGTATTATTTATCTATATTTTTTGGTTTTTAAATCTAACTCTAAAAGTAATAAATAGAAAATATAACATATTCTGGTTGGTTTTTGTTTTCAAAAACATATATAAATATAACAATATAGAGACATATAATCTCTACTATTGCTCTGCTCATGATTTTGGTGGTTTGAATTGTTTTTATATTTTAAGAACCACAGATTGTAATATTTTATGTGGATGAGGCATGCTGTGATTGTAATATGAGGATAAGACATGCAGTGATTGTGATATTCTAAAGTTTCAAACTTTGTTTATTTGGATAATGTATGTAGTAATTGTAATACTTTTTTAAATCATTGACTGTAACACTTTCTTTTTTTTTTCTTTTTTTGAGGAAATGCACAAGTTGAACTATGTTGAAAATTTATAAAATTTCAAACCGCCAACCCGATTCGCATCCATCCGCCAAACCGCCAATCCGCTCAATCCACATCCGCCGGATTGGCGGACGGATGCGGATTGATTTTCTCCAATCCGCCAATCTGGCGGACGGATGGCGGATTGGAGGTTTCGTGGCCGCAACCGACCCGCGCCCACCCCTACCAGGTACCCATATTTTGTTACCTAGTTCATAGAATTATTTGTTTATTTTTTGATATGTAATTATAAGTTAAATTTAAATTCTATTAACCCCAAATTTACCCCACTCATCAGTCGTCAATCAACAAAAGATTAAGAAGTCATCACGGATTCATCAGAGGGGGGTGAGTTGCATTCTTTTCACTCTGTTTATCATAACATAACGTAACCTATTTCTTTGTGGTTTGTTTATATAAACATTCAGAAAATTAATCCCAAAATAATTACAAGATTAATCACTCGTGTATCACTGCTTATGTTAAAGGAATAGTTTTGGTTGTCATAATATTCAGAAAATTTATATGTTGGCAAGTGTCTTTATTTGAAACACACAAAATTTGTATGATACAAATGGAAGTGAAGCCGAAGAGAAGGAAACTATACCCAGTTAAATAGAGATTAGACAAATTTACGTTTATTTTCACAATTCAAACTTAATGCAATTACGCATGAATAGCCTTACCTTGGAGTTGGTTGCAATAGCCTGCATTAAGGTTGTGAATTAAATTTCTTAGCGGTATTAATTAATTAATTGTATTTATATATTGATGGCTAACATATTTTGAATACAAAATAAGAACCTAACATATTATAAGTTTGGAAAAAAATACTTTCCATATACAAAATAAAAATAGAGCAGATTGTTTGAATACAAAAATAAAGCAGATTGTAAAAATAAGGCAGATTGTTTGAATACAAAATAAAAAAATCAAACTTTGAATATTTTCATAATAATCCTTTAAACCATGGTTGCTATATCCACCAAAACATTCAACTAAGAAGTATTTGTATTCCTTTAACATAACATAATTCTGAAGATTCAGAAAATTAGTATAAAGTGCTGGCGAAGTGGGAAAAGAATGCAACTCACCCCCCTCAGTCAAAACAAAGCATGTTCCAATTGTTTCTTCATATTCTCCAATCTGTGAGATCAACAAAGAGTAGTAAATCATAATACTTTAAAGTCACAAAGAAAGTAAAAGGAAAATGAAAAAATGATCAAACTGAACAGAACATTAAACCATTGAACTATTTCTAGTTGAAGTCATCGCAGTTATTCAACAAATTTCCTAGTTTTATTTATTTTTTGCCTCTTGCTGAAATTCACTGTTGTGGTCTATGCTGAAATTAGTTATTTTAGTTATTTTTTTACGAAAATATATGTAAAAAATAAAAAGAATGTTGTAACAACTTATAAAGACTTTTTGGTTACAATCTAAGTTTGAAATAGTTTGTTATATTCTTAAACTGCTTGATTAAAGCATTTAGGTGCAAATTTGAAATATTTTAAAAATCCTATTCGGCAAAGTAGCAATGAACCCTTTATATATTGGGAAAAAAAAAAAACCAAAAAACAAATAGAAAAGAACAAAAGTCTCTTTTCAAGTCATTAAAAATAAAAAAATAATAATAATAAAACTTCAATGAGGTGTTTACACTATTAATCTCATCTGGGTTTTATTTATAATATTTTTTTACAAATTATGTAAAAATAGTTTTTTATTTTTTTATTTTTTGCATCTACCAAATGCAATCTCTTTGGGATGAGTTGACTCAACTGGTCTCACTGAGTCAAGACATTCAAATTGAACATAGTTATCTCAAGCAGGGCATGTTTAAACTTGCAACAAATATTATGGCACACCTCGCTTTGTTGACTCAACTAGTCTCACTAAGTTGACTGTAGCTTAGAATTTCTTTTGTGTAATCCAGAATTTCTTAGAATTTCTTAACTGCTGGAAAGAAATTCTTAACAGTGTATCATTCAAAAACATGATAATAACTCAAATCTGCACAGACCATAATCAAATGCAGAATTTCTTTGGATTACACTGTCTACATTTCTTTTATCTGCACAGTGTATCAGAATTTGCAGAATTTCTTTTGATTTGCAGAATTTCTTTTATGAACACAGACAGAATGTTCTTTTATGAACATGATAACATTCTGTCTGTGTTCATAAAAGAAATGCAATAGATAGATAGAAATGTGCAATAGACAGAAATCAAAAGAAATCTGCAATAGATAGAAATCAAAAGAAATGCATTTCTTTTGATAACAACACATTTATCATGTTCATAAAAGAAATGCAATAGATAGAAATCTGCATTTGCGATGCTAGACGGTCAGAGTAAACCAATCTGCCGAAGTAAACAATGGCAACCGAGCTGCAGGAGAACAATGGTTGGAGTGGTCGGAGTGAGAAATGGAAACAAAGAATTGGAGAGAGAGAGAGAGAGAGAGAGAGAGAGAGGGTCTGTGTTTAAATTTTGAAATTTGGAATAGGGAGACAGATTTTGAGCTGAGAGGAGTAGGTGTGAGAGATGCATTTTGAGATATTTTAGGACTTACATTTTGCACCATTGGATGTTGATGGTAATTGATCTCAACCATTGAAATGTCCTTGTTAGCCTTTGGATTGAAGCAATCTAATGATTCACATTTTGACACATAGACATTTTTAATTTTGAATTCAAAATCAACCTTCCATTGTTATATAGATTTTTATAAAATTTATATTTCCAGAATTAACACAATAAAATCTATCGAACAAAATTAATATTAAATACAAAATTATCCAAAAATAAAAATATATTTTTTTTATTATAAATTTACAATTTAAGTCATTTTTAATAGTAAGCTTTCTTAACTTACTTAACGAACAATATTTTTTTGTCTAATTTTTTCAGTTTTTTTTTTTTTTAGGTTTAAAATTCAAAATATTCTTAGTTTAAAACTGAAAAAACCGACTTAGTTTTAAAACTAAAAGAAAATTGAGAAATTTGTCAAAAACTAAAAATATTCTAATACTGGAAAAATAAAATTAAGAAATTTCTCAATTTTACTAGATAGTTTTGCAAACTGAGAAATTATTAGTTTTGCATCGTTAAAAAAATAATATTTTATTTTTATAAAATTTTATATTCAATATTGGTTTTGTTTAATAGATTTCATTGTGTAGACTTCAAAAATATAAATTTTATTAAAAATAAATGTGTATAACAAAAGTTATGAAATTTTTACTTTTTGAAACCAAAAAAACAAAAAAAATGTCACACTAGTAATATCACTTGAATGAGAGAAAATATCTACTGTTTTTGAGGTATGGTTAGGTGATTACCAAAAGATTTGTAATTGGTGAAGAAAATGGGCCCCACATTTTGTATTTGGACAAGAGGCATAATACTTAGAGATTGGTGGATAATATTATCATGTAGTACACTTATAACGTCTAATAAATTTTTGTTAGCCCTCATTGAATTGTCATTTCTCAATTCCTTCCATCTTTGAAAATAGGACTTTATGAGTTTAAAAGAAAAAAATGAGAAATGAGTGGAACACTAACCTTATCAATATGATTTTTAGGTAATTAACTATTTATTATTTAGTCCCATCAAAAAAAAATTATTTATAAATGGTTCTTTGTGGCTCCCATGCATTTGAATTTGTATTTATAGGCATGTTAGAGTTTTACAAGCATCATAAGAAAGTTTAAACTAGTCCCCTTAATTATAATTACTTGATTGAAGTAAGAAATTTGTGAGAAAAATATTTTCGATATGTAATTTGAAAATGTACTTTCCTATTAACTTATTTTGTAAAATAAATTATATCGGTAATCCTTATATTTTGTCGATTGGATCATTTTAGTCTCTCAATTCACTTGACTGAATTTTGATCTTTAATTTTACATTTTATATTTTTTTATTATTATTATCATTATTTTTTTTTTTTAAGATAGGAGTAAACTCCAAAACAAACCAGGAAAGACCAGAGGCCTCCTTTACAATCAACATGTTGAGAGAAGACGGGCATTCCTCAATCCATGTTTGAAAATTTACCGACTCAACCGCCATTCGAGCAAGATGATGAGCCACAGAGTTCCTTTCTCGACGCACATGAGAGACCAAGAAACGCCTGAAGTTCCTTGATACCGCTACTACCTCAGAGACCAAATGTCCATACCCAAGTGAATAGCCTTAACAATATCACTTGAATCCCCTTCTAGATGAATATCATTCAGACCCAAATCCTTCGCAAAATGCACTACTGTCAAAGTTGCATATGCTTTCGCAATATCCACCTCGGCCCAACACATTAATCACGTCGAACACGCTACCATCACTTTACCCAACTCAATCATTCTGAATAATAACTCCAGTACCCAAGTATTTGAGATCTTTGAATTCTCCTCAGTTCACACATTTAATAAAAATTTTCATTAATACAATTTTGTCATAGAATAAAAATACTATAATACCCTCATCTTCTTCTACCCAAATCCTAATTTTAAAACATCATAACCATTTTCTATTGCCAGTGCCACCTCTCTCATCCGCCATCCCCTTTCATCGCCTCTTTCCCTCTTTGCCTGCGATCACTTTCTTCTATAAATCATACATTCCCTCAAGTCTTCAACCGCGAATCACTCAAGATTGACTGTGGAGGTCTAGAATGGAAGGGGATGAGCTAGAAATGACGATGGTGGTAGCGATAGAAGGTTGAAGGTGGCAGTAACAACAATAAAAGAGGAGTGGGTGAATGAAGAAGAAAACAAAAAAACTATGTTTAATCTAATTTTAGAATATGTTTTAAAAAATAAATAAATAAAAACTTCTCATTTCAAATGGTTTTATCTTTATAGGAGCAAAAAAATTTAAAAATATCTTTATGGTTTAATCTAATTTATAATTTTTTGTCAAATTAATTTATAATTTTCTCAAGAAAAATTCAAAAAATTGATTCAAACATTAAAACCAAACATAGCCTTAGGTTTTTAAAATTGAAAATGAGGGTAATATTGGAATATAGAGATGTGTACTAAGAATTTATAATTTTATAATGTGCGTATTGAGAAGGAATTCATTAAGTGTGTGTACTGAAAAGAATTAGTGTGTGGAAATAGAATTACCCGATATTTTGTCTTATTAATTTTTTAGTCTATTTTTCTTTTTGTGACTATTTTAGCCTAGGGTTTTAATGCCAAATGAAGCCTATGTGGGTTGATTGTGCTTGGTTCGTGGTTGTTGTTGCCTTTGATTCAGAGTTGATTAGGATTATTATTTTAGGTATTTTACAATTCTGTTTTGAAATTTTTTATTCATCTATTTAGTGAAGTATTTTCTCTTATTTATTTGTGATTATTTAGAATTCACTTAAAGGTGCTTTGTGAGGCTATTCGTGTCTTGTTTGGAAACTATTGGTTGATAGTAGAATTAGATTTTGATCCTGTAGACGTACCTCACATTGAGGGAACCACGTAAAAATTATTGTGTCACTATTGATTTAATTTTTCTGCATTCACTTTTATTTTCATTGACTGATTTACTTGTGAAAAATTATATATTTTCCCTAACACCTCCAAACAAGATACAACAAGCCTAGATACTTACCTAATGTTGCCATGATTCCCATTTCTAAATATTGCAAACACCATCCCTCTCCTCAATCGGTACATTCTTACTAAATGCAATGGCTGAGATCATCTCTAACAGTGAACCAAAATTTTCACCAAATTTGAGTAAAAAAAAGCTAATTTTCTCAATCTGATATTTCTTCCTCCAACTGTGCATCAAAATGAGAGGGCCGACCGGCCGGTCGACCGGTAAGGCAAAATTTTTATTTTTTTATTTTTTTTACCCTATTTGAACCTTTTTGACCTGTTTGAACCTACCGATTTGAAAGGAAACCGGTCGACCGGTTGGTCAACTGTCTGGTTGACCGATTGGTCTCCTCCAACGGTCACGCACAGTAAAGTAGTGAAATTTGTACCATGTTCTCACTTTGATGAATTTTTTGATGAATTCTCATTTTGATACCAATTTGCTAAAACCATTGGAGCTCCAAAAAGTGACTTTTTCACCAAAATTTAAATCTGATGCCAGGTTTGATTCACCGTTAGAAATGCTCTGACTTTGCAAAAATGATTTTCTTCCCTGAAGCCCGTTTGTACAATATCAATATATTTTTCATAGCCAAAGCTTCTCTTGGATTCGCCAACCCAAAAGGCAAGCTATCGTCCGCAAAAAATAGATGGGAAAATTAGGCTCCCTCGACCCACCAAAATGCCCATGAGAACACTATTTATTCTATTTGATTTTAGTTTTTAGAATTCACTTTTCAAAAAATTCTATTTTTTTGATTTTCGTATTTTTTGTTTTCACTAAATTTTTTTAAATATTTTAAGCATTTTCTTTAATTTTTAGATATAACTAACATAAATATACCTAAAAAGTATAATATTTGTGAAAAAAATTTTAAAAAAAAATTAACCAAAAATATAAAAAAAAAAATGAAAATTCCGTACATTTTTCATATTTTTGCGTATTTATTAATTTTTAAAAATATTTTTTCACAAATATTTTACTATTTAGATACATCTAAGTAAGGTGCATTTAAAAAAATAAAAAAAATTACATAAAATTTTAAAAATATTCATTAAAAACACAAAAAACAAAAAACTCAATTTCTAAAAAACTGAATTCAAAAAACTGAAACCAAACACACTAGTTAGTTTCAGCCCTTTGAATTAATGATGACAATTCCTCAGCACAAAACACAAACAAATACGGCGAGAGTGGACATCCTTGCTACAAGCCTTTTGTCGATCGAAAAGATATAGTTGGTTTCCTATTCAGTAAAATCGAGAATGACACCGAATGCACATGGTTCATAATCAGCTATAACGCCCCAAAATAATAACAACCCTTTTTATGATAATCAAAAGAAAACGTAACATGCTAAATAATAACCTTTTATTTATCTTCTTTTACCGTACAAAAGGTGACATATGCTAGTGTACGGGAAGCAAATATCCAGGCGAGCTCGTACTCTTTTCTTCCAAGCTCCTGTCAGTCAGATCGACCTGCGAGCACAACAGTGGTGAGCTACCCGGTGGTGTGTGGCTGGAAACCCCCTCCGACGATCAAGTTAGAATACACACACAGGGGATAGATAGAGAGAAGGGAGAGCGTTGAGTGTTTATCTCACCAAATGTTCATCTGTCCAGCATGGGGGGCGCAGACATGCTTATATACGTTCTGCGCCCCAAATCTACTCTTATTAATCTCTCGACACGTGATGCTGCTATCCCATCTCTCAGCACAAATCCAGCTGAACATCACCTACCTAAACCGCCATTTACCCACTCTCTTTGGGAGCTCGGCGGTGGGATCAACATCTCGCTTCTGCGCTATGCTGCACTTCACACCCAAATGCTCAAATAACCGAGCTCCGTAAAAGCTGAGCTCGGGTGCATTCCGGCAAAGTCAAGCTTGAAGTAGGGTATGCTGGTTAACCAAAGGCCTTCATACCGAGCCACGGGTGCGTGCCTTCCGACCAAGCAACGCACGAACCGTGGAACCCTGTGAGGCTGCGGACATCTCAGCCGAACCCTCACTTGACTGACTTCCGTATCAACAAGTCCGAGTAGCTCGGTTCCACACGCCCTTTGCCATTACCGAGAAAAAATCCCTTCTGGATAGGCCCAGGCTACCACGGCCCAAATGTGTTCGGCCCACAATTTGTCCGGCATTACCACGGCCCAATCCAGATCATAAATCTCCCTCTCAATTGCCCCGTAATTCCGTCTGCGCAAGCGTGACCGGGATTACTTGTTCTGACCGGGGTAACACTTCCTCGATTCTCAGTTTGCAAGACAGTGACCGGGTTAGTTGACATACCTGTCTTCAAAACTTGCCCGGTCAACGCCTCGATTCACCATCCTGTCTCTTCAGTATTGACGCCGCCGTCAATAGGGACACGTGTCGTGCGTTGATTGGCCTCAAGGAACCAACCCTGACATCCCCTTGTATTCAAAATTTTTGGCGGTTCCTTGGGCCTATATACATGCCCAGTCTATCTTCATTTCGTTCTTACTGACTCTCTTCTATTCTAAGCATCTTGAAGCTGCAGTGCCCTCGCCAAGCCTCCATTCTCGCTCTTCCTCTGTGTTTGTGCTTGAAGGAACTGCATCTGCCTCTACTCTGGTAAGTCCTTCGAGCTCTTTGCTATTTCATTTGTTATTCCACGCTTTAGGGCAATAATCCATAGATTTTAGGGTATAGGCCCCCAAAACGCTCCCATGCCCCTTGCACTCGTTACTGTTCTTCATCCTCCCTGATGAACACTTGAAGAGGTCTTCTTTTGATCCCAAAAAACATTAAGACCGAGCAACTTACAAGTTTGCCCAAAACCTTAGTAGAAACCGAGGTAAACAGAGGACTTGGCCGCTCGACCGAGCTAACAACTGGTCCGCTTGAGCGACCGAGCTCCTTGGTTTGCCTTTGCGACCGAGGTGGTCTGGCACTCTTCATGACCGAGCTAAAGTTAAGCTCCTTTTGCGCGACCGCGCTTCCGCTTACACTTACCTTTCTTCTCCTGCAGAGTCCAAAGGGACCACAGACCAATACTGAGGCTCTCAAACACCGAGCAGCCATTTTAACTCAAATCTGTGCCAGTCCTCCTCAGCCGAGCTAAATCAGCCAGCTACACATGGGGCGATACCACTTCCTTGTCGACTCCCTGGCTGCCTTGGCCGCTTTCCATGAAAAATACGGTATCCCGACTGACGTCCATTTAGAGCTTGGAGCCATAGACATCAACCCCTAAGGCAGACTAGAGCAATGCCCCTTCACTGTGCTATCAATCATTGAAGGAGGCCTCCGTTTCCCGGTCAACCCATTAATGACCGAGTTCTTGCGCCGCACCGGGTTAGCACCCACACAGGTCTCAACCAACACTTACCGAATAATCAATGGCATCCACGAACTAAACAACCGGCTAGGCACCAACTTAGGTTTAACCGAGATACTGCGCCAGTACACCCTTGGGCACACAGGCGATGGCCTTGCCTATTATTTAAAAATTCGACCGGGCAAAGAAAAAATAGTGATCGGCACCCCAGACAAGGACCTTCACGAGGACAACTTCTTCTGGGTGTCTAGCAACTATGAAACAACTGATGTACCGGGATGGTTCATAAGCAAAAACTTTGGTACCACATGTAAGCCGCGTTAACTTGCTCGGTCAATTTCTTTTGTTCAACATTCTGTACTTGACATTTATCTTCTTTTCTTTGCAGCAATTGAAGCCTTGCAAGCCAACTATCATTTCCTCAACGAAGCTGCCATCAGAACCGTACTGCGGTACCGTAACCGGGACTGTCACAACTTGCTCAGCTACACCCCAACATACCGGTACTCAGCTCCACGCCGGAGTAAGGTCACAGACTTTCTCCATGCTCCATCACCTTCTCCAGATCCCACACTTCCAAACGTCCCCTTCATCCGTCTAACCGAGGCAGAAGAAATGGCCAAGGGGAACCGCATTAAGAACCTTATCACTGCCACCTCAACCGAGATCCCGAGCATCCAAACCCGCTCAACTGCTGCCGGTCAATCCAGCGGGACTGTGGTTGCCTTGGCCTCTCCTACTGCCGAGCAAGCTAGCAGAGAGACACGCCGGGTTGGCAAGAGGCCTCGTGCTGACCCTTCTGCCGAGCTAGTTGCCAAGCTCAACATCGAGCAGCCTGCCGTCACCGTTGACCCAACACCAGCTTTGAGGCCCCAACTCAAACACCGAGGCAAGGAGATCCCGACTACGGCTTCGGTTAACGGCGACAAAGAACATTTGCTCGCCTTTGATCTCTCCAAGGCCCTCCTGTTACCGAGTGACGTGGTCGGCAGCGACCACGTGCCAGACACCCGGCTGGTGAAATCGGCCGTCAAGTCCATGACCAGGGTAAGAATCTCAAACTCTTTAATCAAATTTCACAAGTGTTTGACTGGTTTCCTCTCTAACCAAACTTTCTTCTTGTAGGCCATCCAAAAACAACACTTGGTCATAGAGCGCATTCACCGACTCCGACAGAAGGCCACTGACTCTGCCAGTCAGGTTGAAAGCCTCCAAGCCGAGCTTGGGTGGGCCAAGTCTTCTTTGCAAATGGCCAATTCTGACAACTCGCGACTGCTCGGTAGAAAAAGAAGAAAGAGATGCTAAGAATAAGCTAGATGTTACAAGCAATCCAAGGAAAAGGAGCTGGAGGGCGCAAACAATGCCAGCTTCAAAGAGGCCGAAGAGAGCTACACGAAGCAAGTCCATGCCACCCAAGATATCTACTTCAATGGAAGGCCGAAGATCGTGGCAGCTTCGACCAAGGACCTGGAACCGATATATTTGCCTCTCCTCCAGCTATCTTCCTGCCAACTTACCTTGTGCCATATGCCAACGACGTCTTAAGCGCGTTGCAGGCTGAGGCCGAGGAAAAAGGCGAAGAAGAAACCGAGAAAAATGCTGAAAACGAGAATTGCCAAGAGCAGCTCGGCCAGACGGAGACTGGTGTCCAAGACCCAACACCAACGGTCAACCTGGAGGCGTGAGGGGCAATTCTCGACCTCTCCCTTAGCTTAGCTTTCTTTGTCTTCTTTCTTTTTGTCTGAACATGTAACCGGGCTAGGTGCCCCACTTTTTGTACTTATCTTTCACATTAATGAAAAAAGTTCTATTTTCATCAAGTGTTTGTATGGTCTTTAAGTGAAATAACTTCAACCAAACAAAATACCTCGGCAAGGCTGACCAGCTTGCTTAAATTCATTAACCGGAAAAGACATCTTGGCTTTATGCACAAATTTGAGCAACTCGTCAACTTAATTAACCGGAGTAAAACATCTCGGATTTCATGTCAAAGTTGAGCAAAACATCAACTCAATTAACCGAAATAAATCATCTCGGTTTTGATCACAAATTTGAGCAAGTCATCAACTCAATTAACCGGAGTAAAACATCTCGGTTTTAATGTCAAAGTTGAGCAAAACATCAACTCTTTCAACCGGAGTAAAACATCTCGGTTTTAATCACAAATTTGAGCAAGTCATCAACTCAATTAACCGGAGTAAACATCTCGGTTTTCATGTCAAAGTTGAGCAAAACATCAACTCAATTAACCGAAATAAATCATCTCGGTTTTGATCACAAATTTGAGCAAGTCATCAACTCAATTAACCGGAGTAAAACATCTCGGTTTTAATGTCAAAGTTGAGCAAAACATCAACTCTTTCAACCGGAGTAAAACATCTCGGTTGAGAATCTCAAAATTTAAAAAGCAACAATCAGAAAGCTAATGCAAAGATGAGACACTTCTATATATTGACAAAAAGAATATTACATTCTGAAGTGTAAGGCAAAAAATTCTTTTGCACAAAAAGAAAGCAAAAGCTAAAAGTAGTACAGTTTGAGGTTGGCTGCATTCCACGGCCGAGGTATTCCTCTTCCGTCCAAGTCTTCCAAGTGGTATGCCCCCTTGCCCGCCAGACCGGTTATCTTGTATGGTCCTTCCCAGTTTGCCCCTAGTTTGCCTTCACCTGGCACCAGGGTATTGCCCATGACCTTTCTCAAAACCCAATCACCTACTTTGAACGGTCTGGGGTGCACCGTTTTGTCGTATTTTCTTGAAAGCTCTTGTTGGTAGGCGGCCACATGGATGAGAGCCTTTTCCCGGCGCTCTTCCACTAGGTCCAATTCCAGGGCAACGGCTTCGGCATTTAGCTCGGGTTCAAAACCTTCACTTCGGAAAGTGGGCATACCAACTTCCAAAGGGATGACCGCCTCCATGCCATATGCCAAGGCAAAAGGAGTTTCCCCAATAGATCGCCGCGGGGTTGTTCAGTATGCCCAAAGAACGCTAGGGAGTTCCTCAGCCCACTTTCCCTTAGCTTTCTCAAGCCTTTTCTTCAACCCATCAAGGATGGTCTTGTTTGATGCTTCGGCTTAACTGTTAAACTGTGGGTAAGCCGAGGTAGAATTGTAGAATTCAATCTTCAAGTCTTCACAAAATCCTCTGAATAGGTGACCATCAAATTGGGTGCCGTTATCAGAGATCAGAATTTTTGGGATGCCAAACCACATTACCACATTCTGCGAGACAAACCGCTTCACGTCTTTCTCCTTGATTGTTGCCAAAGGCTCTGCTTCAACCCATTTCGTGAAGTAGTCTATGGCCGCAATGAAGAACTTCTGGTTGCCTGGTGTAGTTGGGAATGGCCCCACTATATCGAGCCCCCACATCGCAACGGGCCAAGGGCAGGTGAAGGGAAGAAGTTCTCTGGCCGGTTGGTGAATTTGGTGGGCAAACTTCTAGCACTTTTCACACTTGCGAACATACTTCTGCGCGTCGGCTTGCATGTACAGCCACCAGTAGCCTTGCGAAATAGCTCGGTAGGCCAAAGATCTGCACCCTATGTGACTGCCACAGATGCCTTCGTGAATTTCGTACAGGAATGCGTCCACGCTGCTCGGGTGCACACACTTTAGATACGAACCGGTAAAAGACTTCTTGTATAAAGCGGCTGACGGAGATAGCCAAAACTGCTCTGACTTCACCCAGACTTTATGTGTTTCCTTCTTCTCGGTTGGAAGGGTCCGGTCTTTGAGAAAGAGGATAATAAGGTCCATCCATGAAGGACCTAGCTCAGCGCAGAGAACTTCGCTCTGCCCGGTTTCCTCAATGCTGGGCCACGGAAGGAATTCAATCAGGAGAGGGTTAGAAGATGTGCTATCGACCATGGAAGCAAGGCCGGCCAATTCATCTGCTCGGCCATTTTCTTCTCGGCCAATCTGTTGGACCCTTATTGCCTGGAATCGTTTGATGTGGTCTCTGACCAGAACTTGGTACTTCATCATTCTGTCGTCCTTTGCTTCGTAAACCCCAGAAACTTGGTTAACCACAAGCTGGGAATCACTGTAAACCATTAGCTCAGATGCATACATTTGAAGCGCGCTCTTGAGCCCGACCAAAAGCGCTTCGTACTCAGCCTCGTTGTTTAAGGCAGGGAATCCGAGGGTGATAGAATGTTCAATAGTCAGCCCGTCTGGCGAGATCAAAACTACACCTAGCCCGGCACCGTGACGGTTCGAGGCTCCATCGACAAAAAGTTTTCACATTTCGGCAACAAAGAGCTTCCAACAGTCGAAGGGGTCTTAAGAGGCTTGAAGGTTGATGGGATCACGGTTGTTTGGCTGTTCGGCTTCAGGTTCTGTTCTGAGCGGTTCCACTTCAGCCCCCCTCGACGATTCGGCGCCGGACTCAACAAGTTGATCCGTAATGCCTAAGTTCGTAGGCGAATCGTCGGGTTGCAGTATTATGCCGGTTGCAGGCTCTGTGCTGAGCGGTTCCACGTCTTCCCCCTTGGTGATGCGATACCGGACGAAGCAGGTTGGTCAGTGGTACCCAACTCCGTCATCGCATCGCCGGGCCGTGGTATTGTACTAACCGAAGGTTCTTCAGCGGGGCACGCAAGTTTCGCGTCGCCATCATCGCCTAGCTATGTTATTGCGGTCTGACCTGCATTCACCTCCTCATCTGCCACGGCAATATCCACCGGGCATACCAGATGAGTTCCATGTGAGAATTCAGCAACGAAGTCGGCCAATGTTTGAGCTTTTATGGCAATTCGTAGCTGGAATTTGACGTCAAATTGTCCCAATTCAACCGCCCACTTGAGGATTCGACCGAAGAAGTCCGCCCGTTCGAACAAAGCTTTGAGGGGGAACTCAGTCAAAACAATGATTGTATGGGCATGGAAGTAGTGCGCCAACTTCCTAGAGGCCATCATCAATGCCAATGCAAGTTTTTCCAGCGGCAAGTATCTCAACTCTGCTGGTAGCAAGGTTTTGCTGACTTAGAAGATGGTGAGGTGCTTGATTCCTTCTAACCAAACAAGCACCGCACTGACGGCATGCTGGGAAACAGCCAGGTAAAGGTAAAGTTCTTCGCCGGGTTTTGGTGTGACCAACAAAGGCGTTGTAGACAAATACTTCTTGAGCTCGGCCAAAGCGCGGTCGCATTCTTCATCCCATAAGAACTTTCATTTCAGAGCTTGACAGAAAGGGCGGCAGCGATCTGATGACCGGCTTATAAATCGGTTAAGCGCGGCGGCCATTCCGGCCAGATGTTGCATGTCCTTAGCCAAGCTAGGCTACTTTAATTCTTGTACGGCTCTGATCTGGGTGGGGTCTGCTTCGATGCCTTGGTTTGTGACTAGGAAACCTGAGAATTTTTCGGATCCCACGCCAAAGGCACACTTAGACGCATTCAGGCGTAGCTTGTGTTGTTTGAGAATGGCGAACATCTCGGCCAAGTCGGACAAGTGGTCTGCTTGATGTCGGCTCTTAACCACCATATCATCAATGTAAGCCTCCATTGTCTGACCTAGCAGAGTGAACATCTTGGTCACCATCCTTTGGAAAGTTGCCCCGGCGTTCTTCAAACCAAAAGGCATGACTCAGTAGTAGAAGAGTCCCCTCGGTGTAGTAAAGGAGGTGATCTCACGGTCGGGGCCATGCATGGCAATCTGGTGATAACCGAGGTAGGTATCCAAGAAACTGAGCCTGTTATGTCCAGCCGTCAAGTCCACGAGCTGGTCTATTCTTGGCAGTGGAAAGCTGTCTTTAGGGCAAGCCCAGTTGACGGTCTTATAGTCGACACAAACTCGCCACTTCCCTTTCTTTTTTGGTACAACAACTGTGTTTGAAATCCACCGAGGGTAGTGCACTTCCTGAATAGCTCGTGCCTCAAGCAAGTTCTTTACTTCCTCTGCAACTACCTCGGCGTAATGCAGCGCCGATCTCCTTATTCGCTGAATGACCGGCCTTGGTCCGGGGTAGACGTTCAGGTGATGGAAAATAAAACTCGGATCGAGGCCGGGCATGTCATAAGGCGACCATGCGAAGACTTCGATATTGGCCATCAAGAACTCAACCATCTCAATCCTTTCTTGTGCGGTAAGGCTTGAGCTGAGCAAGAAGAACCTATCTGGACTCTCTGTATCAATTCGCACTTCGACCAATTCTTCGATGGCTTTGTCCTCCGCCCTAGTTCCCACATCATCAAGGACTCCTCGGTCTTCCGGTCCCTCTATCATCTGGACGAAGCCTTTGGTAGCTCGGCTCCCGTTGACTGTCACAAAGCATTGCTTCAACATGACTTGATCACCCAAAATCTCCTCAATTGCCCCCATAGCCGAGGGGAATCTCATCACCTGATGGAAGGTTGACGCCACGGCTTGCATAGCGTGAAGCCATCCCCTTTCAAGGATCAGGTTGTAAGTAGATGGCACCTGCAACACCCAGAACTCCACTTGCTTGACCACGGATCCCACTTTGACCGGAAGGATAATTTTTCCCAAAGGCCACTCCGGTTGCGAGTTGAAACCAACCAACGGCGAAGTCGCCGGAGCCAAGTCTGTATCTCGGAGTTCGAGCTGCTTGAATGCGTCGTAATACATGATCTCGACCGAGCTTCCCTAGTCGATCAAGATGCGCTTGACATCGAATTCCTTGACGCAGAGAGTGACCACCAAGGCATCATTGTGCGGTGTCTGAATGCGCTCTAGGTCCCTTATAGAGAAACTGATCACGTCGTTCTCTTCGGTCTTCCCCCTCTTGATCGCGACCTGGACCGACAAAACTTCCCTCATGTGTTCTGCTTTCTTGATCATACCTCGGAGTTCACACACACACGCCGGTTCCACAATGCCGTGGATCACATTAACAATGCCCTGAGGGGGTGCGTCCAAGTCATCCGGTCCACGCGGATCAACCGGAGCGGGATGCGCGGCTTTAACACCCCCATTAATGTAAAGGTCCAGGTGTCTGGCTGCGACTAGCTCTTCCAAGTGTTGCCTCAAAGGCAAACAGTCCTCTGTTCGGTGGCCGCGCTCCCGGTGAAATGTGCAATGGTACCGCGGATTGAAACCCTTCTGTCTGTCGCCCAACTTAGCAGGAAACCGGACATAATCCTCGTCACGGATTTCACTAAGTATGCGATAAATTGGAATCTTAAAGACCATGGTAATGCCTGTCCTGGCCTTCAACCTTCTGTTTGCATCAGCGACATCATCCCGGGGTAGTCATCTCGGTCATTTCGACGACCCCTACCCCGGTTTTTGCGATTTGAGCCACGGTCTGATTCCTCTGCGCGATCATTTGAACGGTTTCCCTCCTGTCCGACCGCGTCTACCTTGCCAGCCGATCTCTTATCTGTTGCTACCGGTGTTGCCTTCGTGGTAGATGCTGCCGCATCATCTTCTACTCAGATGTGCTCATTAATGCGCTGCATTAGCTGGCCCATGGATGTCGACTGGTGCATCGTAAGCAAGTCCCGCAGTCTATGTCCGACCGGGAGACCATGCTTGTACTGCGTGATTGCAAGGTTGACCGAGCAATCCAAGATCTCATTGAATGTTTCCCAGTATCTCGAGTTGTATGCCTTGAGCGTGTCGCTCAGCTCCATCTTGACACTGAGAAGGTGGTCAACTTCCTTTGGCGTTTGGTGTTGGTCTTGAAGCGCGTCACAAATGCTTCCGCCAACTGATGCCACCTTTCTACGCTCCCCTCCGGTAGCCTCTCAAACCATTTCAAGCCCAGCTCACCCAAGCTGGACGGGAAGATAAGGCACATAAGGGCGTAATTTCGCCTATGTCTGGCCATAACCTGTCGGAAGTGGCTTACATGCATATAGGGATCGGTTTTTCCATCGTAAAGCGTGAACTTTGGCTGGTGGAACCCTATCGGAAGTGGTGTTGTTTCTATCTCCAAGGAGAAAGGTGTGGCACTCAGCCTTGCCAAGTCTGTGTCAAAAAGTGGAGGCGCAGCTAGGCGGAGTGGAGACATTCCGACCTCTTCACTGGCGTGGCCCCCATAGGATAGCCGCTAGAACGCCGATACTCTCTGAGCTTCCTGTCGGCGAGCCCGTTCCCTCAAGACTGCCCGCAAGTCCTCTGAACAAGCGGAATAGGAATACCTCGACGTCGTCGCCGGACGTGAGGGTTGATAGGTGTTGTCTTGCGCACTGGACCTCTGTACGTACACGTCGGAATCTCCAACCTTGTAACTTCTGGTGATTGAGATGGATGGAGTATGTCGCTGGCTCTGACTGCATGAACGGCAAGGTTGGGTGCACTCACTGTGGTCTTGCACTCCAGCTACACCCTTCCCTTTAACATGTCGCTTGAGATCCTCTATCTCCGCCGCCATTCTCCGGATGACGGCGTCTTGGTCCCTTAACTTGTGTTCCAGTCGTCTGGCGTGCAATTCTCTCTGCCGCCGATGTCCGCCTGGACTCCGAGAATGACCAAAGCTTCTTCCGCACTTATCTCGCACGTCTCTTGAGTGTCCTCCTGGGGATGTCTCCAGGTCCGCCATTGGAGGAATGGCGGGATGTCCTTCTCTCCGTCTGCCTGACTCGAGGGTAACTCCGTCGATGGTAGACAACGGAATCTCGTCGTTGTTCGCCATGGACGGCGATCAGATGAGTCTGGAAGACAAGGTTTTTTCTGTCAAGTTTTCCACAGACAGCGGCAATTGTACAGGAAGCAAATATCCAGACGAGCCCGTACTCCTTTCTTCCAAGCTCCTGTCAGTCCGATCGACCTGCGAGCACAACGGCGGTGTGTGGCTGAAAAACCCCTCCGACAATCAAGTTAGAACACACACACAAGGGATAGATAGAGAGAAGGGAGAGCGTTGAATGTTTATCTCACCAAATGTTCATCTGTCCAGCATGGGGGGGCAGACATGCTTATATACATTTTGCGCCCCAAATCTACTCCCATTAATCTCTCGACACGTGGTGCTGCTATCCCATCTGTCAGCACAAATCCAGCTGAACATCACCTACCTAAACTGCCAGCCCACTCTACTGGAAGCTCGGCAGCCGGGATGTAGCATCTCAGCTTTCTGCGGCCATGCTGCACTTCACACCCAAATGCTCAAATAACCGAGCTCCGTAAAAGCCGAGCTCGGGTGCATTCCGACAAGGTCGAGCTTGAAGTAGGGCATGCCGGTTAACCAAAGGCCTTCATGCCGAGCCACGGGTGCACGCCTTCTGACCGAGCAACGAACGAACCGTGGAACCCTGTGAGGCTGCGGACATCTCAGCCGAACCCTCACTTGACCGGCTTCCGTATCAACAAGTCCAAGTAGCTCGATTCCACACGCCCTTTGCCATTACCGAGAAAAAATCCCTTCTGGATAGGCTCAGGCTACCATGGCCCAAATGTGTTCAGCCTACAATTTGTCCGGCATTACCACAGCCCAATCCAGATCATAAATCTCCCTCTCAGCTAGTATATATTCATAAATCCTAGATCCTGAATCTATAACATATGACATATTGCCAAATTATCAAAATACTAAGGTCATAAAAAAAATAAATAAATAAACTAATATTAACCCCAAACTCAGATTAAAAAAAATTAACAAATGTCAACCAAACTATCTATCATAAATTCATAATCCAATACCTTCAACATTAAAGCAGCAACAAATAATCAAAACAACTTAAATAATGTAAAATTAAAAATAACTCACATTGCCAAATTATCAAAGTACTAAGGTCATAAAAAAAATTAAATAAATAAACTAATGGCCCCGTTTGGTAGAACTGTGAGAAAATGATTATAGATTATGACTTAACAGATTATAGATTATAATTTTAAGCTTTAAACATAAGCTGTTAATCTATTTGGTGCAGCTGTGAGATTATGGATTTAATCAGTAGAGTAGTGTTTGGTTGAATAAGCTGTAAAATAACTTTTTGCTGTGTAATGTCCTTTTTGCCCTTTTTTTTCTTTTTCTTCATTTTATTTTATTTTCTTTAGTTTATAGTTTATTTTTTCAAATTAGAAGTGGTGCATGCATAGTGAGATTGACCATGAGAAAATTTTGAAAAATGTTGGAATACCAATTAAAATTTTCAAATTATATTCATTTTAGTTTATAAATACATGAATATTAATTGATATTTTTTTAATTTATTAAAAATTGTTACAAATACCAATTAATATTTTTTTTAATTTATTATTACAAAATTGGTACAACATATACCAATTTATTAATATTTTTTTAATTTAATTATTATCAATTAATGGCTTGATCAATATCAATTAATACTAAAATTATTAATTAGTATCAATTAATATAAAATTTATTTCAATAATGGCTTAAAATGCTTTATTATTATTATTATTATTATTATTATTATTATTATTATTTTATTTTTATTAAAAAAACACTGAAAACCCTAGCGCGCAAAAGAGAGAGAGAGCTCTGGTTCACCGGAAAGGGATGGAGATGGGGGACAACGACGAAGGTACAACAGCGACATAGCAGTGCTAGGGTTTGAGACCGTGACGACGAAAGGTTGATCGCGACGACATGGAAGGGTTTTAGATCGATCGCAGACACCAACAACGCTGGAGAGAGAGAGAGAGAGAGAGAGAGAGTCAGATCGTCATCATCGTCAGATGGTCACCTGCAAAACCCTAGTCGGTAGCCCCTATCATCAGATCGTGTGAAAGAGAGAGCTAGTTCACGCTACCAGAGAAAACTGATTCACGCCACCGGAAATCGCCACCTAAAATCGCCTCTCAAGCTTTCTCTCTCTCTGAAGAAGTGAACACTGTGTAATTGTGGGTTTATATAGTGGTTTTTTGGTAATAGTTGAAGTTGATGAAAGGCATTTAAGTAATTTCACCCCTTCCTTTCCAGCTTGCTGCTTAAGTTAAATTGTTAAGCACCCTACGGCTACTTCAAGAAAAAGCTGATTTTTCACTTACAAAAGGCTATAATCTGTATTATTAAGTTACACCAAACATAATAAAACAGTTTAAATTAAGCTAAAAGTTGAAATAAGCTAAAAAAAACTCTACCAAATAGGCACAATATCAACTCTAAACTCCAAAAAATAAAAGAAGTTCGAAAGACATGTCCTACAATCGTAGTTATTTCTAATCACCACCGTAGTCCCAACTAATCCTAAAAAGAAAGCTCGGCTGCGCTCAAACAGAACGCACCTGAGTTGCCAAAAGACAAAAAGGGTCAGTATACAAGTATATTGGTATGAGTACAAGATTTGACACCCACGTATCCATCAAACACAAACAAAAGTACATTTAATTCTTATTACAGGATAAGACAAGTAATTCCACCCGCACCGAGATGAAGGGGTAGTTTCCCGAGATACAATAGCATTTAGTTTCTTACCTGTATATAACTAAATATAAATTAAGTATAAAATAACAAAATAAACATTAAAAAAAATGATGGGTCAGCCCTGTATAAAAAGTTAGTAAGACCCACTATTCTGCAAAAAAAATAAAGTTAGTACTCCCTCTGTCCCAAAGTAATGGTCCCTTTTGGGGAATCCAACTTTTTTTGGTAGTACAATTATTGCACTTTAAAAAAGTTGATTTTCCAAAATTACCCTTTTGATAGCACATTTTTTGGGAATATCAATGTCATAATTGTACTTTTTATATTGTTTATTAATTTAAAAGAAGGATATAGCGACGTAGGTTTTACCCCGCCTTTATTGTGTTCCGGACTCGGGTTCCATGGTTGGTTGTTGTTGTCTATGTCTTGTTCTCTCCCTTTAATTCTTTAAATTTGAATTTTGAGACTGGTTGGGCGAGTTTGGAACAGGTTGGTTACCTTGTAGTACAAATGGTTGTTGCCTAGATTTTGGCTTCTTCGCTTGAGCGAGCCTTGGTTAAACTGTTCTTCGCTCGAGCAAGCACTCTTGCGCTCGAGCGTGCGTCTGCGTCTCTGTTAGACCTGAAGGTTGATATCCTTCGCTCGAGCGTGCTTCTGCGTTGCAGACCTGAAGCTTTGCATTGTTCGCTCGAGCGACACTTCCTTCGCTCGAGCGAGGCGACTTTTTTGTGTCTGGTCGCTCGAGCGAGAACTCCTTCCCTGTGTATATTAGATTGCAGCAGTGATGTTTTACATCACTTTTTGATTCCCTTTCTTTCCAAAAACCCTAATCCGACTGTCTCTCTCTTTAAAAACTCACATTCTCTTTAAGATTTCATCTAGATCTGTTGTGTTCTTGACGCTAGTGTCTTTGAGAATAAGGTAGAGGGCTTCAAGAGCTTCGTTTTGATCCAAGAAGAAATTAGTTTCGTCATCTTTGGAATTCCACCTTGTTGCTTGGGTTTTCCACACTTGAGGTAGGGATTTTCTACACTCTAATATGGCTTTTAGCTTAGTTATTTGCTATTGTGTATAGATTATGAGATTTGGTTGTGATTTGGACAAATCTAAGTTCTAGGTGTCTTATGTAAAGAGGGATTTTTGATGAAATTGGTATAAATGGGTTTGAGGTTTGAATACAAAATTGTATTGCACCAAAATAGTTATTTTTGAGGTTTGTGTTGATATTTGGTAAAAAGGGGAATTTTTTCCTAATTTGATTAAATCATTATTTTGCATAAATAATGGGGATTGACATTTAAAATGTGAAATTGGAAGGTTGTAGTTATAATTGGTGATATTGGATATGTATTATCTCACCTATGAAAGTTTTGAATAAACTATTTATTGCAATATTGAACATCTCTTTGGAAATAATTGTATTGAGATATCAGTGGAGGATAGTTATGATTGTTGTAGAAATTACATGAGGATTAGGCAATTTAATGCTAATCCATTATTGATGTCATTGAATATGACTATGCATATAACTACATTATATATGTATGTTTATTGGGAGGAGAAAGGGGATGTACTCCAAGTGTGATTATGTTTATAAAATACATTGCATATATATGTATTTGTTTGGGAGGAGAAAGGGGATGTACTCCATGTGTACTTATGCTTATAAATATATAGCATATGTATATTTGTTTGGGAGGAGAAAGGGGATGGACTCCATCTAAAGCAAGTTGGCTGGAGTGTCCAGGGTGAAAGACCAAAAAACTTATATATACATGGGTGCTGATTCCCGTGGACGAAATATTCGTAAAATGGAAAAGTTTGAAGTGTTTATATGTGTCTTGCCAAATTGGAAAACCATTGAATTGTAGTCTCATGTTGGTTGTTGAAAGATAATGAATTTAACTCATGAATTGAGTAGCATATAAGAATTGGAAATGAATTGATGGAAAATGGAATAAGATTGGCCTTAGTGGCATATGGATATGCAGGTCTTGTGGTTGCTTCCATGATCGGTATTGTTTATGTACATGGTATTTATACCTTTGCTAAACCTCATAAATTGTGTTAGATTATCTTTACTGGGCTGTTAGCTCACCCTATACGGGGAATATCATTTTCAAGTGCAAGCGAGATGTTTCTTCCAAGGCAATAGCATGGATGGACTTTCAAGAAGCAGAAGCTTCTTATTTATGCTTTATGTGTGTATGTTTGTTATTTGTAAAACCAAGGGTTTAAGTTGTAATGAGCGAGACTCAATTTGTGTAACCAAGCAATGACTTGGAAAGATGTAAGCCTATATAGCATTTAACTGGTTGTTAAACAGTTAACTCTGATGAATGAAAGTATTATATTTCTATTATACTCTTCCACAAGATAAATAGGTTTATAGTATTATTTTGGGGGCGTGACAAAGGGCAAAATAGGAAATTTATATTATTTTTGTTTTTGATTTTTGAAGAGGGACTAATATTTTGGGACAATAAAAAATGAAATAAGGAACTAATATTTTGGGACGGATGGAGTATTATTTAATCATAAGTAAATTGCTGAACAAATATAAAAACGCACTGTTTCATACTTAAATCATTTGAATTGACCAAAACTCAAAGAACAAAAGTTGTACAGAATCAAATTTTCCAAAAGCTATGCGAAAGGATTTAGTATAAACTGAACAGGTTGAGAGAAACACTTGATAGAAGAACTTAGAATTCGACCAAAAAATCTGAAACTGAAAACGAAAATAAATTGCCCTAAGATGATTGTTTTCGAAAAAGTTCAAAACACGAAAAGTGTTTAGAATAATGTTTTACTTTAGTTTATGCAAAATCAATAACAATGAGTTTGTTTCGTGGGTTAAAACAACATCTAAATCTGTAGGGGTGAGCAGCGGATATACCGATCCGCCAAAACCGACCGAACCGAACCGATCCGCCCTATTTTGGACGAGTGCATGATGACGAGCGGACGGTTGCAGATTGATTTTCTCTAATCGCCAATCTGGTGGACGGATGGCAGATTTGAAATTCCTTTGGCCACAACCGAACCACCAAACCACGAGCACCCCTAGTAATTTATAAGACTTTTTGTTTTCAGTTTGTTTAAATATTCTGTTTGTGTTTTCAGTTTATTTAAATATTCTGTTTGTTTTTTCAATTAAAAAAGAGTTTAAATATTCTATTGAAAAAAAAGTTTTCAACTTGAATAGCTTTTTTGAATTGAAAAAAATAAACGTATTATTTATCTATATCTTTTGGTTTTTAAAGCTATCTCTAAAAATAATAAATAGAAAATATGATATATGCTGATTGGTTTTTGTTTTCAAAAACATATATAGATGTAACAATACAAAGACATACAATTTCTACTAGTGCTCTGTTTATGGCTTTGGTGGCTTGAATTATTTTTATATTTTAAGAGCCACAGATTATAATACTTTAGGTGGATGAGGCATGCTGTGATTGTGATATTCTAAAGTTTCAAACTTTCTTGCTTTAGATGAGGCATGCAGTGATTGTAATATTTTTTTAAGTCATTGATTGTAATACTTTCTTCTCTTTTTTTTTTTTTGAGGAAGTACACAAGTTGAATTATGTTGAAAATTTATAAAATTTTAAATCGCCAAACCGATTAGCATCCATTCGCCAAATCGCCAATTAGCTCAATCCACATCCGCCAGATTAGCGGACGGATGCGGATTGATTTTCTCTAATCCGTCAATCTGGCAGACGGATGGCGGATTGGAGGTTTCGTGGCCGCAACCGACCCGCGCCCACCCCTAAAAATCTACATTGCTAAAATGAATAAAAACTATTGTAACCAAGATCATCCGATTACAAGTTCTAATCGATCTTTTTAGTACAAAGTTAAAATACAAAAATTGTCTAGAATTACGTATACATGCCTCTACCCAAATTTCATAATTTAACGAAGTCATTTTATATTTTTCAAGATATACCAATCAAAACAATTCAAATTATATCAATAAGTTCATATTTAATTCTTTGTACCTTAACTCCACCACTTTGGCCCTTCACTTCCGGCCTACACATATATCACATGCTTCCCATATACCTAACACCGCTCTGAAGCAAAACTTGCACGGGAATATCGTCCCGAGTTTGACCCACACTCCCCAGATAATTAGCATATATATACGCACGTAAATCAAAGCACTCATCTACTCCTGAGAACGAGATAACAATATATATACACAACTCCTCATTTACTCATGAGAACAAATATAACAATGCCAAGCCTAAGGCATTTAAATAAATCTCATAATTCTCTCCTTTTTTTTTTATACACTCTTTCTCGCCAACACTTAAATAAAACAACAATCCATTGAGTCATAGTTGAGTATTCGGAATTTATCTATGAGTTCTTAATTTATTTTAATTTCATATAACTATGAGTGTGATTACAAACATAAAATAAATACATAGAAAAACCCTAAACCTTGCATACACAACTAATCAAAATAATTAAAATCAATCCATCATCTTCATATAAAAACAATATCAAATAAATAAAAATAAATAAATAATAACAACACAATAAACATAAATTAAGAAAAGTGAATTTTGCATTCACAATATTTTTTTAAAAAAATCAAATAATCACTTGAAGAATTAATAAAACTCTCAAAATAAAACCTTAACTCTCTCTTTTCTCACATCTCTTGCTGTCTCTCTTTCTCTCTCTCTGGCTTCCACTCTCTGTGTTGATTAATTTCCCTCTCTCTCTCTCTCGCCGTCCTCTTTGCTCTCAGGGCTGCCCTGTGCATAGAGCCCTCTTTCTTTTTATTTTGGTTTTTTGGCAGCACTCTTATAATAACCTAGTCAGCACTTGGTGTGGGTTCAATGCTTTCTCGCTGTGCGAGTCCTGACTTAAGCAGAGCTTGTCTTGAGAGGTCGGGGCAAGTTCCCAAGTTATAGTCTCCTCGCTCGAAACAGCTAATAGGACACCTTGGTGATCTCTGTAAGGAGCGCTGCCTTGGACCTGCAGAAGGGTAGGGAGGATTTTCCTGTAACCAAAAAAAAAAAAAAACTAATTAATGATTATTTTATCTTTTATAATATAAATATACTTTATAAAATCAATACATATAATACTTTTTTTATATATAATTAAATAGCACATTAAATTCTCATGTATTCACGCAATTAATAAAGTCAAAAAATAAAATAAAGTAATAATAATAATAAATAAATAAATAATGACTTATGAAAAAATTAGAGTTGCTACAGTTTGGGTTTGGTAGGCTCATTTTGGAACTGATTCTAGTGATCCGAACTATTCACTTTTTTAGATTCGTTGAGTAGAATATACATGCAAAAAATAAGATGATTCGACATTTGAAACATATTTGTTTTAAAAAAATAAACGACAAATATAATTTCAAGAATAACTATCCATTTTTTATAATATAAATTTGAATCAAACATATAGCTACCGATATTCGATTATCTTAATTTTTACATGAATATTTTACTCAACGAATGGTTCGGATCATCGAAATGAAACATATAGTCAGCTCTATAGGCCTCTTAAGTTCTCTCATATTAAAATTTGAATTTAAGATAAACCTAACCCTTTTTAGAAATACCCTTTCATGTAAAGAGCTTGTGCGCCTAACTAAAATGTGTGCACTTTGAAGATGCTAACATGGTATTTACTTTTATTTTTGTTATTTCAAAACTGTAAAACGTCATAACTTTTATCATACACATTCATTGTTAATAAAATTTAAGACAAATTATATTGATCGTCCCTATATTTTGACCCTTGTATTAGTTTAGTTCCAATAAAATTGGCTCGATTTTGACCATTATTTATGATTTTATCTCAATTTGGTCCAATTGATTATAATTGTTAGTATTTTTTGAAAGTTTATATGCACATAAGTGGTATGTGTTATACTTTTATAAGTAAAATTGTAAATTTATTCAATTTAGTGAATTAATCTCAACTAACTATGTCACCATTTTTCTTCAAAAACCCTAAACAATGTTGTCAATTAAACCAAATTGACACAAAATCTAAAATTAAGGGTCAAAATTGAGCGAATTGAAATTATAATGATCAAAATGAAACAAAAGGCAAAATGCAGGGACTATTGATATAATTTAACCTAAAATTTATATTTCCGAAATCTGCGCAGCAAGATTTATCAGACAATACTAATATTGAATATAAAATTTTATAAAAATAAAATATAAATTTTAATAAAATACGAAATTGAGAATTTATCAGTTTGTGAAATTGAAAATTTTCTCAATTAGTTTTTTACAGTAATATTCAATATTGTTACTTCGCCAAAAAGCTATTTTTTATTTTTATATAATGTTATATTGGGTAAATTACATCGTTGTAGTATAAGTAAAATATGACTTTAGTCTTCATAATTTTAATTTGAATAATTTAAACTTTACACTTTTAATTTTATTATAATATGGTCCTCTGTCACATATCATTAGAAATAAATAAAAAAAAGACCATATACAAAATTAGATGAACTGAAATAAAATTTAAAATAAACTATAAGAACTACTAGTGTAATGAATATATATTACGCCCATCATCCTTATATATTTTGGTACCTCTTTTACATTTGACTTTGGATGCTTGTATATATGTGTATATATGTAGGGGTACTTACCAATTAGTCCTGTTAACTAGACTTATTTACCTACAGGTCCTAACTAATAAATTTAACACTATAAAAATAAGAGAGTGATAAATTTATCACTAAAAATTTATTCATAAAACAAAGAGACTGATAAATTTATCACTATAAAATTATTCATAAAAAAAAAGACTGATAAATTTATCTTTATCACTTAATAAATTATATCAAATAAGACTTAATGGATAATAAGTCTTTAAAGTAGGACCTATTGAGTAATAAGTCTCAAAAGTAGGACCTATTGGTAGTTTACCCTATGTATTCGTGCATTGTATCGGTTTCTACAATTGTTTTGACCAAATAGTATAAGGTGCATGATAAGGTCATCTGATTTAGTGGGACATGTAATTTTTTTTTTCCTGTTAAACAATGTAACAGAGCTTGAAGGATGATTATAATTGAAACAAATTCAGAAATGTAAGGTCTACTACAAATTTTGTGAATTGGTGTTGATTGAAATTGGTATTTTGTGAATTTTGTATTTGACTTGTGGTCCTTGAATCCTTCCCGAGCTTTGGAGATGGAAGTGAAAGTAAGGAAGCGGCATCAACAAGTACATTGGTGATGGAAGTAGCGGTGAGGAAGCAATGAGCAGAGACGGTGGGTGCATTGGTGATGGAACAAATAGAGAGAAAGCAGAAGATGAGAGAGATAAAGGTATATACGCATATGATCAAATAATAAGGTCATCTAATGTAGTGTTACATGTAATTTAATTTTAATTTTATTTTTTTCTGTTAGACAATGTAACAGAGCTTGAAGAATGGTTAGAATTGAAACAAATAAAAAAATCTATTAAACTTTTAAGGTTTGATTTATTAATAGAATCAAATTTGGGCATTTTTTTTAAATTTTGTTGGCTTTTTGGCTTTCGAAGATTATTTTGGTAATTGCGAGCGTACCAACAAGGATCAATTAGTCCTCACAGAAAATTAATTGCCAATCAATTATTAGACGATTGTGTTTTAGTTCTTTCAGCCTCAATGAAGAGGATTTTTACTGATGGCTTGACTTAGGAGAATTAAACAGATAATAATGAATTGAAGAACAATCGAAGTATTTCATTAAGATGAAAAAACTTACAATAATCCAAACTTAGTCTTGTAAAGGTTTACAGCAAATCTACTTAGAACTACTCCTATGAAACGAAGTGCAGTGCAGGAAATTTAAAATACAGTAATGTAAAGAATTGTAAATGTAAAACTGAAAAAGAAAATAAGTATAAAGAACTGGTTTTTTGGATCTGAGTCTGGGGGTTTTTTCCTGAGGCCTTCTCTACTATTTATACTGCTCAAGGGTGACCATCGAGTTGCACTTCCAACCGTCGAACTGCTCCTCCATGATCATCGATCATGTTGCCCCAATATTAGCTCCATTACGCCATTACTTGCAATTAAGCTTCCCTCCTAAATTTGAATCTAAAATGCGAGTAATCGTTGAAGCCACGTCACGTTGTATTCATTTGTTGATCCGCTGCTACTCAGATCTCTTAATAACCAATATTAACTGCCACGTGTACGATCAGGATCGAGGACCTGAATAGTCTTCCTATATTACCCTTATTTCGCCACGTGTCGACTTGTAATTGCTTGTACAAAATATGTAACCAATATTACCCCCCACACTAATATACCCAATACTTGGTGATATTAGTGGATCAAAAGTCTTTTCCCACGTCTTAGAACGTGCATGGTTTCCAGAAATGCAACTGTCATTTATCATCTGCATTAAACTCCCCTTCAATCTTTTGAACACTTCCACCCCCTTAGTATTCGAACAGACTGGTACACTTTTTATGGCCGAATCAATTATTCCCTTCATTGATCGAGCACACAAAGAGTCATATGATGATGTTGTTCCTCCTCGAAAGAACCTCTATGCATTAATTAGCCACCTTTACCCACCCTTCTATATTCAGGTCATGGATGCCTTTGCAGATTATCAACCCTTGGACTTCGAACGTATTGCCCTTAATCCTTCGATTTAGAAACTTACAATTATGGACATGGGAAGGTCTTCTTCTGACTCATCCTCAGACTACGAACAAATTGCTCTCAATCCTTTGATTCAGAAAGTTGCAAATATGGACATGGGAAGTTTTCCTTCACAACCCTCTGCACGGGATAAGGCTGCAACCTCTTCCTCTTCTGGGGCTTCTGACTGGACAAACTGGTCCAAACCCGAGTTCTGTGATTTAAGGGAATGAATCAACCATCACTTTGTTGAGTTTACTGGTCCTTTAGAATTCCCTTCCTATGCGCAAAGCTCGGTGGTCTATCCTTACATGCCCGTTGACTACCGACGCAGTTTGGAGAAGAATCTGCTTGTGGCATGGTATACATCTTCCATGCCTACAAAGACAGTACATGTTGCCCGACGCCCAGAAGAGGCACAAGGATACAATCCATCATTCTTAGCTCAGAAGGCGAAGATTTGCTCTTCTGACTGGCTTGATTATATCAATGCCCTTGTTCCTTCTGCCCTTACTCCACCTCCTGAGATAGAAGCATCCACACCTTCTCTTCCGCCAAATCCTTGCTGGATAGAGAAACTGAGGCTTGTTCTCTCTGCGGATAAGGTATTTCCACCTTACAAACCACCACCTTCCCCTACTCCGACTGAGCGGAAACATGCTCAACTTTTGCTCGCTACTTTTTCCCACTTGCCCTTCAATGTTCTTGAGGACAAAGTCCCTCTTAAGAACTTTCGATGGGCTTGTGATATTCTAACTCGGGGTCATGTCCTCAATCCCCTCACCCAAGCAGAGCTTCACATGTTTTTAGACCAACTTTCATTGCTTCTTCACTGGCATCAGACCTCTATGAACACCACGCAATCTTTAGACCAACTTTCATCCCTCCGAATTCATGCCAAATACAAAGCAGAAAACTTTATTGAAGAATTCGATGATTTCAAGAATAAAGATTCTGTATACTGGGATGACTTGGATATAGACGAATTGGAACAAGGATTGAGAGAAACAGCTTTCGAAATAAAGGCTGAAGACCTCTTTTACGAAGTGAGAGCACATCAACTCATGCAGCCAATGTTAGAAGAAATAGAGGACAGAATAAAGAAAGAACAGAAATTCATTAATCATAGTTGGACTAAATTTCATGATCTTGTTATTTATTCCATTCCCTATTTTTATGAGCTTGAGTTTGTACCCAAAAAGGGCCATTCGATGTAACCGTTTTTGCTTTAATACCACTAAGACTTCTCTTTGTTTGATATGGTTTGATCTTGTCTCCATTTGTTTTTAAAAGAAATTTCAGAGCTTTGAACTGAACAATCTTTTCCTTCGAACCTAGATTCAATCGTTTTAAATGAATATTAACAAAACGACCATGAATTTTTCTAATTTATGGAATGTAGCAGATAGTTTTTGTTGTTTTTCCATTTAGGATCCGTGCTTCAAATTTAACAATCTTACTCTTCAAAACTTGTTTCAATCACAACCAACATATGGTCAATGATTTATTATGATCAATCGGTATTAAATTGATCTTTTTGTCTTGAACAACAGTCCATACTTTCAAAAATATGAAAGCTCCTTTTGATGGCTGCACTGTTTTAGTTTGAAAAGACAACTTTTCTGAATATATATATAAACCAACTATTGGTTTTGATGTTTCGAATGTCAATTTCCATTCCTAAGGGATTTCTAGTTTTACTTCAAAGAACATCACTTTCATTGAGAAACCTAAAACAGGTCTTTAATCCCTTTGAAGTAAACGAATACTTGAGCATTCTTGCATCCATTGGGTACAGAATGTGCTTCGAAGCCGGCTTCTTAGTTTCGAAGCTGTTGTTATTGGACTTTTAGCGCCAAAATCTGGTGTGTTATGTTCTGAACACCAATTCCCATCTTCACAAGGTCTCAAGTTTCACTTCGAAGGACATTACTTTCACTAAGAAACCTAAGATAGGTCTTTCAATTCCCTTCGAAGTAAATGAATACTGGAGTATTTTTACATCCTTAAGCATGGAATGTGCTTCGAAGCTGGCTTCTTAGTTTCGAAGCCATTTGTTATTTGATTTTCGGCGCCAAAATCTGGCTTCGAAGCTAAACATTCTACTTCGAAGCTAGCATCAACATCTGGGATGTGTTTTCCCTCCAAGAGTATCAATATTGAAGGAAATTCTTCGTATTCGTACTTTTAGTACTTAATGAATTTACGCGATGTATCTTTCAAATATAAAGGCTTTTGAAACCCTTTTATTTCACATTCTGAAATCACTTGCTTGCTTGACATACAAACCCTTTATCTCTATTCATCTCTCACTTCTTTCTACTCCCTTTCCCAGCTTCGTCCTTTGAGAAAGCATTCTATCAATGGCTTCCTCTTCATCGAAAGTGCCAATTGTAGAGCGTGTGAGCCCATCTGTAGCCCTGAAAAGGCTGATTGATGCAAAATGCGAAAAGTACAAGGCTGGGGAGAAAAGTACCATTGACGGACGCATCTTCATCCCTCGTCGTCATGTGTAACAAGACTATGTACTTGGCCCCATATTCAAGGAGATTCCTCTTGAGCTTCCAGCTCTATATCCTCGTTTGGAAGACCATTGTCTCCTTTACGAAGATGGCCTTGACTGGAGGAACTGGAAGACGAACCGCCCCTACCGATGCTGGCCCACAGTGAGACCGGAGTGGCAGGAATGGTACGATCGAGTCGTCCCTAGTAGGACCCTGGACTTTCAAGAACTCTGTCTCCTCGACGCCCTCCGACTATCCAGGTTAACCATCTCAGAGGACCCCTTTTTAATTCCTGCTGCTCTGTGCTTTTGGAATTCTGTTTTTAATTTCGTCCAATTTAGATGTGGGATGATGGCCCCTACTGTTCTTGACATTTGCCATCTTTTAGGATTATCTCCCATTGGAACTCCCCTTGGACCAGACTATCCTGACCTAGTTGTCCCTTTTTCCCTTCCCTCTTTTAACTAATCTTATAGTGATTTTGTCAAGGTTGAGAATAGAAGGGAGGGTCCTGTGACCGATAGGGAATTCTTCTCTTTCTTATTATATTGGCTTTGCAAGTTCCTTTTCTGCACCTCTTCCCAAAGAATTATGCCTGAATTTGCCCCTCTTGCCAAAGCCCTTGTTTTACAGAAGAGGGTGGCTTTAGCCCCATATGTTCTAGGTCACGTATATAGAGCCTGCTCTATTTTCTGTGAGAAACCCTTAGACGTCAATCAAGGGGGACTGATTTGGATTCTTCAGCTTTGGCTTTTTGCTTACTTTCCTGAATTACAAGCCAAATGCCTTAAATTTTATGAACCACACCCTCCTACTCATGGCATGAGGCTAGCCAATGCTTTCCTTTATCCTTCTACTTTTGTTTTTTACTTCTCTTTCTTCCACCAACTTTTAGCTTCTCCTCTTTCCCACTGCTTTCGCCCCTTTGAACCCAATACTATTGGCCCACTTTGGCTAAAGAATTTCCTAAGTGATAGGCTCTGTGCTTCACCTGCTCACAAAGATATATGGGCCTCCATTTTAATCCCCAGAGAATTATTCATTGGGACCATGAACCCCAGAGCTTACAAATGCATTGCTGAGCTCTATTGTCCTGCACAATTTGCTAGACAATTTGGCTTCACTCAGGGGGTCCCAATACCTCTCTGTAGTAACACCAACCTAAGTCTTACCACAAGGGATGTGAAAGTTCGAAGGTCTAGACTGGAAGAGACAACTTCCAAATTTATACAGGACTTTATCGAAATTGAGTATATCCCCTTCCTTCCCCAAGGTAACATTTTGAAGAGATACCAAAATTGGTAGGTGACTAATATGGAAGTGCACTTAGCCATTTCCTCTCAAGATCTACTGACGGTGTTGGATGTGTCCAAGCCCAAAGGAGCTGGAGTTGCTACTTCTTCCACTGTTCTGACCACTCTAGCTTCTGTGTCTGCCTCCACACAATCTGCCCCTGCTGCTTTAACTTCTCCTAGAGTTACTTGGGCCACCTCGAAGAAAGGTATATACCCTCATCTCTTCTCTTTTTACTTTTTTTACAATGCTTTTAGTCTTATCTTTAGTTCTTTTTTTGTGAAGGTGGTGCAGGTGCCTCACAGGGAGACTCCCCTCAAAAGAACCAGGCTCTAAATCTCCTCAAAAGCAAACGGCAAGAAAAGAAAAGGAGACTTCTACTTGAGCCTAAAAAAGAAGTTTTTGAGGTGCAAGCAGAAGAAGAAGAAGAATTAACTCAAGAGCAGGAGTCTCCCCTTAAAAGAAGGAAAAGAGTGACCGTCCCTCCTTCTGACTTAGTCCAAGATCCCACACATGAGACAACTGTCAGAGTAGAGGAACTCACTTCTGAAGAATCTGAATCCCAAATTGAAGAGAAAGAAATTGAAGAAGAACACCCAATGCCAGTACAAAGAAAAAAGAGAAGGAAGATAACTGTCTCTCCTTCTAATTTTGTCGAGGACCTTGTACATAAAGCAGCTGCTAAGGCAGTGGAACAAGAGCATTCCAAGGCAATAATCGTCTTTGAGAGAGCTGAGAAGAGACGGCAGCAGCAATTCCTAAGAGATGAAGTTGTTGTTGCTGCTGCTGCTGCTGATGCAATTCAAAGGGATGCTGTAAGAAGGCAATACATTGCTGAGCACTACTCTCTTCGAAGCTCTCCTATTGCTGTTGTTACTCCTGAAACAAGTAACTTCTTTAAAGCCTCTACTATTTTCCCTTGTTGAATTTTTGGATATTGAGCCTTGACATCATTTTGTCCTTCTCTTCTTTTGCAGCAACAACTTCTGAGCTTATTCGTCCAATGAGGACTCCCTCAGTTTCAATTGAGGTTGATCAAATGCAAAATGTGACGGCCATTCAGATAATACTCCCACTTCCCAGGCCTACATTCCATATACCCCCTTTGAGGCCAAACATTCCTGCATCTCTTCCCTTTGGATTGAATCCATATCTCCCTTTCTTATCTTTTGATTCACCTCTATTCAATTCTTTTCCGAGCCTTGCTCTTTCCCCTCCCCCTAAGGAAGTTCCAACTGTTGCTCCATCTTTGATGATAGCTGATTCCCCTAAAGAGGGTGCTGGTAGCTTTTCGACCCATGGTTTATCACCTTTACCTACTTCCAGCCCTTCTTCCATTAACGTATTGGTGGCTAGGACCATAGAGACTGCTGAGGATGCTCCATCCATTTCTTCTATCCCTATGCAATCCTCCATGTCCCCTACTACCACTCTTTCTGCACCCCCTCATATCCATGGACGAAGTAGATGTCTTTGAAGCAAGACCAGCTAGTCTCTTCGACATACCCTCTACCTCTCCAATAACTAATGATGAGGCCGAGCCGTTAGTTTTGGCTGACTCTTTGTTAGAAATCCTTGAGAGCTCCTCTTCCTTCAGTAAGAAGTCTTCTGCACCTCTAATGGATTTAGACAGTTGTCTGGAATTGCTGATATCTTTTTCAAGGATTCCTTTCGAGGCTTCACAAAGGCCTATAATAAGAAATGGCTTCCTGCAGTGCTACAAAGTTGTTGAACAATACAGTATAACTGTCTCAAGTCATCTATCTCAGGCAACAGCTACTATCGACTTCTACTTCAACATTTGCCATACTGCCAAGGCTGTAGAGAAGGAATTAGTGAGAGATCAGAGCTTTGTTTCGACAGTACATTCTGAAGTCTCAGTGCTAAAGGAACAACATTCCTCTGCCTCCTAATTTCGAACACAACTATTGGAGAGGAAAGCTCAACTTGAGGAGGAGCTATCTGCAGTGAATCAAGCCTTAATTCGAACTGACACCAAACTGCAGATCACCAACCAAGAATTGGTCGATCGAAAGCAAGAAATGACCACAACCATTCAGTTGGTTCCCTCATTTAAGAATAGGAAGTCTGTTGTAAAAAAACAACTCAGGCATTGTAATGACTTTTGGGCCAATTTATGGCAGAATGCATTTAACTTTTTATGAAGAAAAACAAATTTTGATTTATCATTTGAGTGCTCTTGTGTTCTTTTGCTTGACATTTATTCTACTCCTTGTGTTTCCCAAATGGTTGAAAAATAAGGTTTCAAATATCTACCATTGATCTTTTTGGGATATATGTATCCATTCAAATTTCTCAAATGGTATGCCCCAAAAGGCAGGACTCTATGAATTTGATACGGTCTTTCCCAATTAGGAAACCATTTACCAAACTTGTGGCTTTTAATTCTTATTGGGAGTATTGTTTTCCATACCAAACCACCTTTATCAAAGCCAATGTATTTGACTT
Organism: Camellia lanceoleosa; assembly: GCA_025200525.1. Taxonomy (NCBI): domain Eukaryota; kingdom Viridiplantae; phylum Streptophyta; class Magnoliopsida; order Ericales; family Theaceae; genus Camellia; species Camellia lanceoleosa. Next base: position 46,686,020 of record CM045766.1, read on the forward strand.
TCTTATTGTAATTTTTAGCTGCTTTCTTCTTTTAAAAGAGAATACTATTTAATGTCAGAATTCTGGTTTCATCTATGCTTTCTAATTCTAAGCACATACTCTGATGGTATTTGTAGACATCCCCGAACGTCCCGGGAGGATGACTCCCGTTTTGTTCATTTTGTGGGTCTAATACAGTTCGGACTCAAATTGTCACGGTTCTTAATCTAAACCAAAGAGTCCAAATCCGGCAAATTGTTTTGGAAAACTGATTTTTTTGAAAGAAGTGCCAAACATGGACTACTTTGCCAGATACAGAGTCGCCACCTAAATATTTTTTAATGGGAGAATTTAGGAAACCCTGACTCGGTGCCAAAGGCCACGTGTCCGTCATCACCAAAGTTATCTCGGCTCGGGAACTTGGGTACGATCGGGGAAGGTCAGCTATGAGCACCCCCTCTTGCCCGATCCGAAGATCGGCCTCTACTAACTGTGATATCCAATTTTGAAAACGTTTATGTGTTCTTATTCCTGTTATTAGCCTAGAGTTACTATGTTATGCGCACAACAAACAAATATAGACTGAATCGCCCAAATTAGAACAAAACATTTCAGGTTTGCTTTGAAAGTGATTTGCTACTTGTAAGTAGGCTAAAACGCAGATTTTGCCACCCTCGAGTGGGCTTTTTGGAAAATATGGTTTTGCCACTATCTAGTGGGCTTAAAACTCTCAGTTTCAATGTATTATTCCAATTTAGATAATTCAACCTCCATCCATAGGCATTCAAGCAGTTATATCACATAAGCAGCTAGCCTCATGGTAATCATGCTGTCATGGCAACACTCACATGCATGCGGTATGCTAAAGCATAAAAACTCACCTAGTACTCCAAGCCAAAACAAGAACTAGTTAGTAATCATATGCATGATCCTAGTTCATGTTTAGAATGGCTAATGCAACACATGCAAAGATGCAATCTAGACAGGCTCGGCTATCCTAAACATGGCATGTGAAATGCTACAACTAACACATATTCAATTTGGAATTGAAATACAGATGCAGTTAGAATGATGTGCCGAGCCCGATGCATACAAAACAGATGAATGAATGCAAACATGCTATCATACTGTATGCTAATTTAAACATGCCCTAGTCTACCATTATAAGCAGGTAAATAAAATAGAAGAAAGATGTGAGATTGGAAGACATACACGCACTCATACACACTTATTACACAATTGCCCTCACTCGGAGGGTCCAAATAAATATTACAGTCCGAATAAATAATACTAAATTAATTATTACAAATTAAATATTACAAAACTCCTAATTAATTAACAAAATAAATGCAGAAGGGAAAAGGCCACAATCCCGCCTTGGAATGCGCAAATGATGCATGCTTGAGTCCGTTTGGCCTGGAAAACCGGTACCATGCCACGGCTGCCTCTGTTTACACTGCCCTGCTTTTCTGAAAACTGCCAAAGTCTTGGGACATGATCTATGGGTGCTGAGGAATGCCACCGGCTAGACACAAATGCCACCGGCCAAAGGAGGAGACCACCGGCCACCTTTTTATACTATCGGCCAAAATAAATGGCCGGCCGGCACTATATTCAGCCGACCGGCCAAAACTCCCTGCAGAATCTGGTTTTTGACAGCAACAAAGGACAGACAGTGTATGTCATGGAATTTCAAGCAAATATAAGCATGGCCACACTCCCCATCATGCAATGGACTCAAGGGAGCGTAGCCCTCGATCCTCGGGCCATCAATTGGACATTTTGATGCATGATGGCCTAAGAGGCCAAGGTTGCAATTCAATGAAAATGCATGCAACACCCAAATGAATACCAAGACTCTATCATGTCGAAGTCAAGGGCCTCGGTGACCGAGAGTTGAAACGCGTTACATCACTTGGAGTATGAACACTTCTCAATTCTCACACTTGGCTTGACACCCCAAACCAAGCAATGTAATGCATGTTATGCAAACATGGCTCAAAGATGCAACATAAGATTAAGATACAAGGCATGCCAAATGCAATGCAATATGTCATGGCAAGTATGCAAAAGAACTAGTATATGACAACACATCATGAATCAAACATGCAACAGACGTGTGACAAGCAAGCAATGGTAGACATAAGCCATGAAGGCGGACCTCACCACCCCAAAGCAAAGGGCCAAAAGCATCCCAAATGATGGACAAAATGCACAACAAACATGCAAGTCAAAGAGGCCCAAAGCTAAGGCATAACAAGGGGGCATTCTACTACCACTACCCCAAGCAAACATGGCATGAACCATACAACCAAAAAAACAGAATTTTAACATGCAAAATAAGCCCCAAATACCCCTGATATAGCAGCCCCAAAGCCTCAAATATAGGGCTATGCATAATGACCTATTCCTAGTCATGAAAGGCCAACTCTTCAAGGCATGAATGAGATGATAAATGAAGACATGTAAGCATGGTATAGGGACTGAAATAGCATATTAAATGATTCCAAATCGTTGAAATAGCCTAGCCAATGCATGTTTATGATTCACACCTTCAAGGCTCACAAGCCAAAATGTGAAGCAACTATACCAAACATGCTAAACAAGGCCAACTCAGTGGCCAACAGACCTTAAACATGATAAGATATGGCCAAAAACTTCACAAAATAAAGCCAAGATATGAGAGCATGGTAGCCAAAAGTCATGATGCACTTCTAGGCACAAACAAGGGAATACAAAGCAAGTACATTAAGCATGCAAAGGGCCACAAATCCGACCAAAAATAGAGACAACATGTGACCTAAATAGCACCAAAAACATCTGATATGGCACCAAAAACAAACCAAACATGCATGTTGCTCTTTAAGCCAAAACAAGGATACAAGAGGGACAAAGGGGAGAGGGGTGTTCCTCCCCTATACAAGACTTCAAACCCTCTTTTTTACCACTGAAAATCCACTGGATTTCAGTGGTGAAAAGAACAAAACACCCAAGCAAATAAAGCCTAGCAATGAAAGCACCAAAAGGGCCAAATAAAGCCTAAGAGGGTGAGTTCGACCCCAAACCACAAAATGACCTTAATGAAGTATTTAAAGCATGCAAATATAAGACTTTTTCTAGTTATACACAAAGCTCAAATCATCATGCAAGACAGGTAAAAAGCTATTGCAAAATTGGGGAAACTAAAATAAAGTAGTTACCCTTGAAGAACACCTCAAGAACAGCAGGTCCAGCCACTCTCTTCTGATCAAAACAAGTCCAAAAACTCAAGAAAAGACCCTCCAAGTCCCTCAAAGTCGAAGTAAGGTGTGGTAGTGTGTGTGTTAGTGCAAAACTAAGGTAAAACTACACTTTTAGGCCACAAAACACACACAAAAGGAGGAGAAAGAGGGAAATATAGAGAGAGAGTATGTTTGACAGATGTATATATGTATATCTCTGGTTTTCTTCTTCAAAGACTCTAACCCTAGACAAAGGAGGAAGAAGGGCTCTTATATAAGCCAAGAAAAGGCTCTAAGCTTCTCAAGGAAGCTAAATAAAAAGGGGCAAAGGGTACAAATGGTCCATGGCTTCTTGAAGAAGCTGGGACAGCAGGGCAAGCTTCCCCAAGATGCTTGGCCAAAGGGGTCATCCTTCTAGAAGGAAAAAGGGGTCAAGGGCTCAAAACAACCATCCCCGTGCATAGGGAGTGGTGTTGGTGCATTCCAGCTGGCACAGCTGGCATGCACCAATCCTGAAGGGGTGCAGAAGGGTCACCGGCCAGAAAAATAGATCATCGGCCAAAAAAGGTGCCGGCCGGCCACACAAAGTGCCGACTGGCCATTAATAACAAGCAACAATGGCCGGTGGCAACAAAGAAAGGCCGGTGATATAAAGGGAGGGCCGGTGGAGTATGGGGATGACCAACAAGCCATTCCCTACCTTCCAAGGCAAAAACACAAGTGTTTGGTGCAAAACCAAACACTAAACGAACGAGTTAAGAGATCTTGAAGTAAGGCGCGCAGCCGAGGCCTCCGGGAACTCAAAACGAACACAAACAAGGGTGATCACTGAGTGTTCAATCAGTGACGTCCAAGTCTTGAGAACGGTCAAAAATGGGGTGTCTACAGTATTACTCAGGATTTAGCTAGTCTTGGCATCTGACCCTCAATGATTTAACATTAATTTTCACAGGTAACACTGCATCATGCCCATATACCAAGGCATAAGGAGTAACTCTTGTGCTTGACCTTGGGGAAGTTCTATAAGCCCACAATACATCCAATAATAAGTTATGCCAATCCTTAGGATTGTCTTCCACGACCTTTTGTATTCCTTTCTTCAAGGATTTATTGGATGATTCAGCTTGACCATTGGCTTGTGCATAATAGGGGGTAGAATTAACAAGGCTAATTCCAAACTCTGCCACAAAGGACTTCACCATTTTCCCATCGAACACAGTGCCATTATCAACAGTTATAGTTTGTGGGATGCCAAATCTATGGATTAAATCCTTGATGAACCCAATGACCTCAGTCTGGTCTACAACCTTGTATGGCTTAGCTTCGACCCACTTAGTGAAATAATCAGTGGCTACTAAAATGAAACAATGATGCTTCGAAGAGGGTGGGTGTATTTTCCCTATCATATCCATGGCCCATCCTCTGAATGGCCAAGGTTTTACCACTGCATACAGGTCAGTTATGGGCACATGCCTTATTGTGCCATGCTTTTGACATGCCTAGCAACCTTTTGCATTCTCTATGCAATCTTTAAGGATAGTTAGCCAATAGTAGGAATACCTTCGAAGCAACCACCTCATTTCCACACCAGGTTGGTGAGCACCATAGATGTCTTCATGAACCTCAGCCATAGCTGTTAATGCTTCTTTTGGGCCCAAACATTTCAACAATAAACCATCTCCTTCCCTTTTATAGAGAGCATTGCCGTATATGATGTATTGTATGGATTGTAATTTAATTTTCCTGCTGGCCTTCGATGATGGACCAGCCAAGTACTGCATTATTGGATGCCTCCAATCTTGTTCCTGTAAATCATTATGATTAACTTCCAAGACCACATTCTTTTTACTTAAGAGTGGTATAGATTTCTGGTATGTTGCTTGGTTTATGTCCCTTTGAGTATTATCCCTCCTCTTGAAATTCGAAACTTTCTGAGCCACATCATTAGCTCTATTATTCAAGAATCTTGGGACATAAGTTACATTTGCTATTTGAAATTGAGAAAGTAGATGTAATGCAACAACATAGTATGGCAACATGCTTATACTCTGACATTTGAAAATTCCTTTCACTTGGTTAACCACCAATTGAGAATCTCCAAATATGTCAACTATATGAACTTGTAGTTCAATCAAAATTTCCAATCCCACTATTAAAGCCTCATATTCAACTTGATTGTTAAAACAAGTACTTTCATCCACTCTGAAACCATGTGTGGTTTCTATTCCTTGTGGTGACTTAATCACTACACCAATTCCAGTTAGGCCATTGGCTTTCGATCCATTGAACCACATTTGCCATGGCTTAACACTAGCCATACCGAGTTCCATTATCTCTTGGCTTTCTGTTTGAGATGGATGATCTGCCAAAAAATTAGCCAAAATTTGTCCTTTCACTGCCCTTTAGGGAACATATTTTAAATGAAATTCTGATAAGGCTAATATCCATTTGCCAATTCTTCCCCTCAACATAGGTCTAGATAACATATACTTAACCAAATCTGTGGTTGCAATTACCAAGACAGTTGTAGGCAAAAGATAATATCTTAATTTCATTGCAGCAAAATACAATGCAAGGCACAGCTTTTTTTACAGATGAATATTTACATTCAGAAGAATTTAAAAACCTACTAAGGTAATAAACAGCTTGCTCCTTGCCTTCTTCATTGTCTTGGGCTAAGAAAGCTCCCAATGAATCTTCTGCTGCAGCTATGTACAACTTCAAGGGCTTGTCACCCTTTGGTGGCATCAGCACTGGAGGGTTGGCCAAATAGGCTTTGATACCTTCGAAAGCAATTTGATGCTCTGCTGTCCACACAAATTCCTCTTCATCTTTCATCCTTAATAAGGAAGAAAAAACTTTAGTTTTCCCTGCAGTGTTAGAAATGAATCTTCGAAGAAAATTAACCTGTCCAAGGAACTTTTGTAATTCTTTCTTACTTGATGGAGGTCTGGCTTCAATGATGGCTTTGGCTTTATTCTGGTCAATCTGTATTCCTTTCTTGTGTACTACATAGCCCAAAAAGTTTCCAAATGATACGCCAAAAACACACTTAAGAGGATTGAGCTTCAATTTGAACTTTCTCATTCTTTCAAAGACTGCTTCTAAGTGAAAAAGATGCTCCTCCATGGATTGGGATTTAACTACAATGTCATCAATATAACAGTCTAAATACCCTCCAATGAGGTCATGAAAGATAGTGTTCATAGCCCTCTGATATGTAGCCCTAACATTCTTTAGGCCAAATGGCATTTTAACCCATTCGAAGGTCCCAATATTCCCAGGACATCTAAATGTGGTCTTGTGAACATCCTCCTCTGCAATGCAGATTTGGTTATAACCAGAGTACCCATCCATCATTGATAAAATTTGATGTCCTGCTGAACTGTCTACCAACAAGTCTACTATAAGTATAGGATACTTATCTTTTGGAGTTGCTAGATTCAAGTTTCTGAAATCAATGCATACCCTCATTTTACCATTCTTTTTTACCACAAACACAATATTGGATAGCCACTCAACATACCTAGCTGTCCTAATAAAGCCTGCCTTGAGTAGTCTAAGAATTTCTTCCTTAACTTTCTGAATCACTTCTGGACTCATTCTTCTTGGCTTTTGCTTGTATGGCTTGAAATTAGGCCTCATAGGGAGCCTATGTTCTACTAATGATCTTTCCAATCCTGGTAGTTCATTATAAGACCATGCAAAGCAATCTTTATACTTCTTCAAAACAACCAACAATTGGTCCATGTCCAGAGTATTCAAACAAGCACTTACATAGGTGGGCTATTGTATAGAACCTTTCCCTAAATTTACTTCTTCTAAGGGGTCTAGAATCTGATAACTTACTGAAGCTTCTTCTTTGATCCCCTCTGGCTTTGAAGCAATTTTCTTACTTTGTTCTGCTCCCAGGTTCTTTAATTCAACATCCTTACCCTCCTCCTTATAAACAAAATCTGTCCATAAGGCCTCTTCCTCCTGTATCTCCTGGACTTTTGTTTCAATGTCCAATGCACAATATTTGTCAAGGGCCAAAACTCTGGCCCGTTGCTGCTCCTGCTTGCAGCCAATCATCATGGCTTCTTTCCCTTGCTCTTGCACTCTCTGGACTATTGACTTTACATCCAATACTGAGAACTTAATTAGAGCCAAAGACTTGGCTTATTGGACTTCATTTCTTTGCCTACAACCAGGCATCATTGTCATCCTTAACAACAACCTCCTCATCAGCACTCTCCTGAACTAAGTGCTTCAGGTGTGTCACTTCCTCATCAGCCGTTATTTCGGCTGAGCCATCAAGTTTCCTTAGTATACTAAGTGGTGTCACTCTCTCAATATACAGTTTAGCCTCTGCAAAGTCTGTACAGGCTATGAAGGGTTGAGAATCTGCATCAATTTCTTCTGTCTTCCCATTGCCCAAGGCCATCATTATTTTCTGATGCAAAGAGGAAGGCACACATTTGTTAGTGTGGATCCAATCTCTACCAAGTAAAGCATTGTACTTAGCATTACTGTCGATGACGAATAATGCTGTCATACAATCTCTAGTTCCTACACTCAGGTTAATGGGTAGAATTCTCTGAGCCATCTGCTTGTCTCCAAATAAACCAAAGAATGGTTGTCTTTGGTTGGATTAACTCGATTCCTTTTCCCTAGTTTCTTCAAGGAAGATTTCGGTAGTAAGTTCACCGCTGCCCTATTATCTATCAAGACTCGGTTTAATTGTATCCCATCGAAGAAAGCCTTGATATACAAAGGCTTGACATGCTGTGTCATAGAGTTTGAGGGATACTTAAAAGGATACGAAAGGTTAATGCTCATTTCTTCTTCACTCTCATATTTAGTCTCCATTGGAGTAGCTATTCCGGAATCATCCTGCACTATACTCACTTGTGAGTCTTCACTGGAGACTGGAATTGGGTCCACTTCTTGCCCTTCTTGGTTCTTATCTCCAGCTTGGAATTCATGCGGTAGTATGTGTACCATATTTACTGATATTGGAGGAAACGAGCCAAATTGGATGGCTGGTTGTGTCTGCTTCTCCTCTTGGCTACCTTGTTCAGCCACTTCAGAAGCATCCTCCATACTGTATTCTGGCACTTCATTTCTAACAGATTCTTTCGAATGGTCTTTTCCGACTGGCTTTTCAACCAAAAATGTTTGTTCGGCCATGAAGGCTTCGAACATTTCTTCTTTAACCATTTCTTTCTTTTGGCCTAAGCCAACTTCTTTCTCTGCCTCACTATCACTCTCCATTAATGCCTTCTCCAATCCTACTAGACTGGATTTCTCTCTGGCTTTTAGTTCAAAATGAACTTCGGCCAACCGTTCTCTACTACAACTCATTTTGCTTTGTGGAGTTGGTTTTGGAATATGGCCTGACTTTGGATTCTTCTTTCCTTCTGTCTGGACCAATGAAGAGCTCTCTCCATTCTCTTTCAAGTCTTGCTGGTACTGAGTGTACCTGTGCTGAATTTTCCTTCTTTGTGATCTAGAAATTACAGGGACCATGTCTGGTTCCTTTGTTTTTGGGTGCTTAAGCAACACCCAATTATTGGGATCCACCAAAGGAGGTTTGACCATCCTACCTTGGTTTCCAATTACCTCTCTTTGAGTAAACACTGCCCTAGGCTTGTTTTGCATCACAAACCAATCTGGAATCCCAGGTATCCACGAACTTACTGACCCAACTGTTGAACTGCTTCTTTCCTCCTTCGAAGCTACCTTCGAAACTGTCTGTGAAGGCCACTGCTTGGCCCTGACTTCATGTTTTGGGCCTAATTCAGGCCTCCGATGAAGGTGTCCACTTTCTGTCCTGTGTGAAATTGATCTATGGGACCAATCCCTGGCTTCGATCCCATAAACTGAACCCTTCTCCGGTCTTCTTTCAGAATGACTGCTCTCCATCCTGTAATAATTAGGTGATCTGGATTCATACAAAGGCCTCTTGCCTTTAAAACGCATTCTATCGGCCGTTAGTTGAACCATCAATGGCTGCTACCTAACACCAGATGGATATGCCCTCTTATTGTAAGCATTGGTTGGTTTAAGACGTCTTTGCACATCCTTGTAGTACTGCTTCCCATCAATTGGAAGCCCCTTCAACCACTTGTAACTTAGTCTGCACTTGGGACACATCCTTTGTATTACAGCTGCTTCTAAGGAATTGTCATCCAGTGCTTCCTTATTAGAATCTTCCCCCTGGTGTGAGAAATCTTGTCCAATAGCTGGTAGATTTCCAGTGCCTCTCTTGGTAGCTGTCTGGTTGGCCACATGCATCTGCATATTGACTTCTTCTAATTATTTCAAAGACAGGTTCTGAAGGTCTGGCACAATGACATTGGCTGCTGCTTCCCCAATTTCTGGGAATGGATTACTGTCGATTCCTATGGCCTTTTCTGCTTTGGTTGGAAATTTCAAACTTCCCTTCCGAATTTGTTCTTGAATCCTGTCTCGAAAAAGAATACAGTTCTTAGTTAAGTGAGACAAAAAATTATGCCATTTACAATATACTTTTCCTTTAAGTTCATCAAGAGATGGAATTTTGACTCCTTTTGGTAACTTAAGGAAGTTGGCTGCAAGCAAATGATCAAAAATGTCATCTGCCTTAGTTAAATCGAAAGAGTATTTCCTGTGAAGGTCTTTCTTTTTAAACTGTTGGTCAATTGTTGTATCTTTATGAATAAATGCTTCACAGATTACAGGTTCTTTCCCCACAATCTCTGCTGAATCGATCTCATAATTAGAATCTCTATAATATGTCTTATGCGATGCATTATTTCGATCTTGTTCTTCTTCTAACAATGCTTCATATCTAGACACCTTATAGGTGAGTTCTACTAAGTCTCTGAACTCAGTCAAGTCAAACTTCTTTCGAAGACTAAACTCTAGACCATTTTGAGCCAATCTCACGAATTCTGGCTCTGGTAAGATGACTTTATATTTATTTCGAGCCCTTTTAAATCTGGTAATGAACTGAGTGGCCTTCTCATCAGGCCTTTGACTTAATCTTGCTAAATCTGCCATGGAAACCTCTGGCTCTGATTGGAAGAATTGGGCATGAAATGCCTCTTCTATTTGTTGCCAAGTCTGGATAGAGCCAGGTGTAAGGTTAATATACCATATAAATGCTCCCCCAGTTAGGGAATTTGGGAATAACCTTAACTTCATATAATCATTATTAGTAAATTCGCCGCATTGAGCAGCAAACCTAGCAATATGTTCTACTGTTGATTGGTTTCTATTCCCATAAAAAAGGGCAAAGCCTGGTATCTTGAAACCTCTTGGGTATTCATCTACCCTGTCTACCCATTCTGGATACGGTTTCCTGTATACTGGAGTTTGGACCCCCCGAGCCATTGGTCCACACATCTCTCTAACAATGTCAGCAATTTGATCCCTAGGGACCATATTTTGTGCCTGATGAACCACTACTGGAGAGACAAACACAAGATTTGGTGAGCAAACTTGTACCTGTGGTCCTCTTGGTCCATAAGGTGGTACATTTGGGATTGGTTGTCCCTGTGGTACAGGTTGCTATTGGGGATGTGGGTAACCCCTTTGAGTCTGTCCTGCGAAAGGACTTGCGAAAGGTGCTGGAACTGGTATTGTATCTTTTCCATTTGTAGGAAAACCTTCCAACCCCTCCGGTATAAATTCGAATAAGGGATTAGTGAACCCCCTTGTGCCAGGTATGGCTTCGAACATAGGATTTGGAACCATTCTTATGCCATTTTCTTGTATTGGGCCAGATCCGCCAAATTGGCATGGCTTCACTGTTAAGTACTGAGGCATTTTGACCTGGTATAAGCCTCGGAATAGGTTCGTACCAAGACTGAGGTGATGGTCTTTCATAGTTCTGATTACTAGTTTGACCATTAGAATGTCCATTAACTTGCATAGGCTGTTTATCTCTAGCCAATCTTTGTTAAGGGACATTTGAAATTTCCTCGATGTATTTTGCACTTGTTGGTTGGTGGTTATTCATTCGATCCAAAAAGGATGTTGCCCACCTTTCTATTGTGTTCATTAATTGCTGTCCCACAGCATCTACTAAGCCACCCCATGGATTTATTGGCTGAGTAGATGGAATAGTGGATGGTCCAATTCCTTGGTCTCGTCCAATATTATGAGCATATGGTACTTGTTCTGAAGTGTTGGTCTGTTCGACCATAGGTTCTGATAAAATAGGAGTTTCCACAGGACGTGTTATCACATTATCCTCTAGATTAGGTATCTCTACCTCTCCTTCCACGCCTTCTTCCAAGTGTTCATTTTCTCCCTGTCTTCTACGTCTAGCCATTTTAAATTCGAGTCCCACTAGGTGTGCCAAAAATATATGTTGGCTTTTTGGCTTTCGAAGGTTATTTTGGTAATTGCGAGCGTACCAGCAAGGATCAATTAGTCCTCACAGAAAATTAATTGCTAACCAATTATCAGACGATTGTGTTTTAGTTCTTTCAGCCTCAATGAAGAGGACTTTTACTGGTGGCTTGACTTAGGAGAATTAAACAGATAATAATGAATTAAAGAACAATCGAAGTATTTCATTAAGATGAAAAGACTTACAATGATCCAAACTCAGCCCCGTAAAGATTTATAGCAAATCTACTTGGAACTACTCCTGTGAAATGAAGTGCAGTGCAGGAATTTTAAAGTACAGTAATGTAAAGAACTGTAAATGTAAAACTGGTAAGGAAAATAAGTATAAAGAACTGGTTTTTTGGATCTGAGTCTGGGGGTTTTTTCTGGGGCCTTCTCTACTATTTATACTGCTCAAGGGTGACCATCGAATTGCACTTCCAACCGTCGAACTGCTCTTCCATGATTATCGATCATGTTGCCCCAATATTAGCTCTATTACGCCATTACTTGCAGTTAAGCTTCCCTCCTAAATTTGAATCTGAAATGCGAGTAACCGTTGAAGCCACGTCACTTTGTATTTCTTTGTTGATCCGCTGCTACTCAGATCTCTTAATAACCAATACTAACTGCCACTATACGATTAGGATCGAGGATCTGAATAGTCTTCCTATATTACCCTTATTTCGCCACGCGTCGACTTGTAATTGCTTGTACAAAATATGTAGCCAACAAATTTATAATTGAAAAATGTTTTAGAGCTCTAAAATAGTATTAATTTGTCTTTTTCCTTCTTGGGTTTTGCCTTTTTCTTTTTTGGTGCATTGACAGCTCACTAGAGTTGTTTTTAGAGCAGTTCTATTAGAACTCTCTATCAGCTTTGTTTATAATTTTCTCTTTTTAAAAATATGCAAGGTGTGAGGGTGATTTCAAAGTTCTAGATATTCTACCAAAAAGTATACATAGTCATTTCATTAGTTAAGTTTCCCCGTCCATTTTCACGTTTTTGCCCTAACTTTCAAATTTTGCTTTTTCATAATTTTACTCTCTCTGCGCTCACTATCAGCACCTTCTCTGTTCTTTTAGTCTCACTATCTTTCTCTTTATCTTTCTCTAGCCATTGCTACCGTTACCATTTTGCCACTTGTCGTCCACTTTGTACTCCATTTTCTTTAGTGACTAGAACCGGAGTTGTACCTTTATAGTCACCTCCGCCATCACAATTTCCACCAGAGGCCTCCTCCGCCATCTTGACCACCATCAAAGCTCGATCCTAACCTATAATCTGTAAGCCCTCTTCCCTCTCTTTATCTTTCTCCATTGTTTCAACCCCTAAACTCATTGATTTATTATTATTAGTTTTTCATTTTGATTACACATGTTTTGTTGAGATGGAAGGCTCAAATCTAACTTTTGTTTGTGACAAAAAGGAAGAGTAACGTCATGTTTGGTTGAGAGAAACGAAAGGAAAAAAGTGTATGAAATTAGATGAAATAGAAGTATATTTTATTTATATTTCATCTTTTTTTCTTTTTTTCTTTTTAAATTTCTTCTCAAATCTTTCAACAAAATACAACGCAAGTATTTTTAGCATAAAAATTTGCATGTTGCGATGCTTTGCGTACTGCAATTCCATGATGCTGTATCTGTTCAATTTGTTAATTTCGTTTCAAGTTTTTTGTATTTCCCCATGCAATGGAGGCCCGACCCAATGGATATCCAACCCAAAATACATGGGTCTCCTTATTTTTCCCCATTGGATCGGGTAGGTGTCATGTTTTAAATCCCCATTCGGGTTGAATCGGGGATGGTACCCGCTCCATATCCATGTGTTTTGACGACCAGTTAGGGTTTTATATTCTCTCCCTCTCTCTCTCTCCCTCCTCCGGCAGCGGCGATCGCCAGTGGCAACGGTTCCAGCGTCGGCTCTCTCCGTCGGCTTTGACCAAGATTCCGGCTAGGTAAGTTTCTCTCTCGTTGTCTCTCTCTCTCTCTCTCTCTCTCTCTCCCTAGCGCATAGTAATTGTTTCTATGAGATGAGTGTGTTGGAGCTGTGAGTAAATCTTCACTTTCCCTCTTGTTTTCTCTTCACGAGTTCAAGTTTTGAATTCCCAAAACCTGGCATGCAATTTGAACGATCTCAAGGCACTAGAACGAACGAGTGTAAAAGTAAACTGGTTATTGTATGAATCGATGCTTCAATTATAGAATCAATATATTCTTTGACTCTTGATTGGGTTCATCGAAGTTTAGTTGTAGTAATTTTGTTTCTCTGATTTTTTATTTTTTTGCTTTCAAAACCAGTAGCACCTTTTTTTTTTTCTTTTGGAGTTGTAAGATATATATATTTTTTCAATTACTAATAACTTATTTGATTGTCTCAAGATTATAAATTTAATTACTTTTAAATCTGCTCCATTGCCTCCCATTGCCAGTCCCAATTCCCCTATTAGCTTTTGGCTGGGTAGGAATAAAGAAAGAAAGAAAGAAAGAAGATGTAGTTGAGTTGTCAACTTCTTTATCAGATTGAATATTAGAACCATCATCCATGAATAGTATTACACGTAAAGTAAAGCTGTGACGGGGGTTTCAATTTTATTCTGTGAAGGTTTTGATTTTCAGAAACATGAATTTGGTGCTTTGATTGTAGTTTTGGAGTGAAAATTGCTTTTGTCTTTGCAGATTGTTGTTCTTGTTCGAGCCGTTTTCGTGATATTTTTTTTACTGTCGCCAAATTATAGTAATGGTCACTGTAGTTTCTATCTTGTGTCAATATGGTCCATGTCATTTTAATTTTAATTTTAATTTTAATTTGAACGCATTTACCCTTTAATTTTGACACTTGTCAATTAAGGACAATCGTTTAACCATTGTTACATCTACCGTCCAAAATGTGTCACCTGCATTGCACGTGACAATCTTTTAAGCGTAATATTGTTCATTTATCTCTTGTTATAAGAGCCAAAATGTCATTTAACTTTTTTCTCTGCCTCAATCCTCTACGTGCAGAACCAATCCTCACCACTACTGTGTTTGGATCTGCGACTCTGCAGTGGGAAGATTGGTGGCTGGGTTTGGTGATGGCTATGCAAAACCAGTCCTCATCGATACCATGCTCTCTCTCCACCATCACCACAAACCCACCGTCCCCACCCACCTCCATCATACCGCTACCACCATATCTTTCTTGAAAACAAGTTCCGCTACCACTGAGATTGTAGAGTGATTCACCACTGTTAGTCGCTAGTGGAGCTTCCCATTGAAATCCACGCACACAACCACTATTTAATCAAGTTTGCTATATGTCTCTCTCTAATAGTTTCAATTGAGCTGAGTAGGTAAATTTGACCAGTAACATGGTCTTCCACAAGACCATGTATTTGACGGTATTCCATCAAATCCAAACCTGAATATCACTGTGATTCTCTTCCTCTTTTATTTTCATTTCCCTTTGGAGTTTCTCTCTCTTTGTCAACGCATCAACACAATTTTCATCTTTTATTTTCTTATGATGATTTATATCCACGATAATTTATTTGAGTCTTGGGCGTGTAATCAGGCAATGGATTTTCTTTGTGGGTGAATTAAAGAGATATTTTTAGAGTAAGAGACAATTTTTAGAGAGAATGAAGTGGGGATGTTGAATGTTGTGGGCTAGGTTTGGTGATAGAAATTATTAATCCAAAAAGTTAAAGACTAAAGTGTAACATAACATTACTTTTGGGACTATTAGTTTAGTGCAATTAACCATATATATATACCATGCATGCATAGGTGGAGAAATCTAATGAGCCTCTTAATGTTTTAGCTTGTTTTGTGTGTCGGTGAGAGAGTCTGAGATCTCAAGGAGAAAGCCTCTACAATCTAAGTGAGCAAGGAGTCTAAAGTGACATTCCATTTCTATTTCTGGTGTGCTTTTTGGAGAATTAAATTTTAGATTTCAATCTAATAGTGCTTCTGATTTTTTTGTTGTGATTATTAAATTCCTATCTATGTTGTTCCCACCATTTAAAACAACATATGTTTTGAATACACTAATTTAGACTAATCGAAAAAATAAGTTATTATCAAACCAAACCAAACCAAGCCTAGCCTTAAGTCCCATCAAATGGGGTCGGCTACATGAATCCTTCTTCTCCACGTGGCTCTATCAAAGGCCATTTCGTTAGTCAAATTAAGTATATCCATATCTCTATTTACAACGCTAGCCAACGTTAATCTAGGCCTATCTGGTTCCCTAATACTTCCATCTACCATTATTGCATCGCATCTCTTCACTACCGCTTCTGTTGGTCTCCATTAAATATAACCAAATCATCTCAATCGATTCTCTCTCAACTTATCTTCTATCGGTGCTACTCTTACCCATTCCCGAGTACACTCATTCCTAATTCTGTCTTGTCTAGTTTTGCCACACATCCACCTTAGCATCCTCATCTCAGCCACACTCATCTTATCTATATGTTATTTCTTGGTTGCCCAACACTCCATCCCATATAACATCACTGGTCTAATAGCCGTTTTGTAGAACTTACCTTTTAATCTAGTGGGTATTCGTTTATCGCACGATACCCCAGATGCACTTCTCTACTTACACCATCTCGCCTTAATCCTATGGGCCACATCCGCATTAATCTCCCCCGCTGTTGTGATAATCGACCTGAAATAACAAAAATGTTCACTCTTAGGCAGTTCTTGGTTCTCAATCTTCACTTATCCTCTGTTTTCATTGTTACTGTTACTAAATTTACACTCTATGTACTCTGTCTTAGTTCTGCTTATCCGGAATCCTTTAGATTCAAGTGAGTTTTTCCAAATCTCCAACTTTGTATTAACTCCTTCTCTAGTTTCATCCACTAGCACGATATTGTCTGCAAAAAGCATACACCATGGCACGTCATCCTGAATATTTCTCATCAACTCATCCATAACTAAAGCAAAATGTCACGACCCAAACCCGCCCCTAAAAGTTTGGTTCATGACCGGCCCGTACATAGGCCTCATACAGAATTTAGAATAATATTTAAACATATACGGGGCCTTAAGTGGAAGCAATATCAACAAAAGACAACATCCATTGAGCTTGTGCATACATGATGGTTTAATTAGATTCAAGCATTTAAATACATTCTTAGAGTTACACATACAATCACAGAATTTATATAGATCTCACACACACTTACATAAGACTTAATAATTTATATGACTCCCAACACAAATTAAGGCCTCCACATAGAGACATACCTCGGTGATTTGGCAGACAGGCGAACCTTAGTACAACTCTAGCGTCAATCTCCGACGGCTCACCTACAGAAATATTCATAAAAACAGAGTGAGCAAGGCTCAGTGAATAATAGTAATGTAAGGAGATTAATTAATTAAGCATAGACTTAGAGAATGTAAATACGCATATCAAACTGTACACAGATCTTATACATAATCATATTTTAAAACGGCCTCAGACCCACATGTAACACAGAACGGCCTCAGGCCCTTATATAATACAGAGCGGTTGTAAACCCAGATATAATACAGATCGGCTATAAGCCCAGATACAACACAGAACGGCTTTAAGCCCAGATATAATACAGATCGGCTATAAGCCCAGATACAATACAGAACAGCTTTAAGCCCAGATGTAATACAGAACGGCTTTAGGCCCAGACATGATACAGATTGGCTTTAAGCCCATAGATAATACAGAACGTCCTTAGTCGTAACATATTATGTAGAGCGGCCTTAGGCTCAGATATCAACAGATTGGCCTCGGGCCCATCATTAACAAAACAGAATGATTCCAGATACACAAAGATATCATTGTTCCATAATACACCTATGTTCCATTTGTTCATCATGAATTCAAATAGTTAACTTGCAGATAACAGAGCATCAGTATTAACTCTTAACAGTAAGCAAAACGTACTGCTATAGTACTATTACTCAATAGTGCACAAAGATTTTCCCATGGTTTATTACAAGTCGATATAGTTGTCTTGCGGATAACAGAACATTAATAATAACTATTAACAGAAAGCAAATGTATCACTGCATTAATAGGGACAAAACAATTCACATCATAACGGCCTCGGGCCCACGTCTATTACTTGGGACAGAACGACTTTAGGTCCATATCAATGCCATTATTTAAGCATATCGATTAATTGAATCAAAGCACAACATCAATGGAATAGACCATTCACAAATAACAATACATAAATCATAATCACAGGAAGTAAGTGAAACATATTGTTACACTACTATTACTCACAGTGATCGGCTCCTGGTAGTAATGGACAATGTCCTCGTCTCGACCTACAAGTACAGTGCACAACGCACAATATGAGATTATACTCGATCCTTTACTTATTCTCTTTGATCATTCAATCAATTAGCCATGGTGGTACCTAGCTCATTATTCCTTAATAAGTTATAATTCATGTCTCAGAAAAACAAGAGAAATCGATGGGAAATGGTTTAGGTGAAGAAATGGTATAAAACTGGTTGACAGAAAGTGAACAATCATCACTAATTTGGGCATAACTATTTCTGTATTTAGAATTTGGGAGTGAAACCACCACCATTGGAAACTAGACTTCCGGGGCTTGATTTTAGGCTCAAGAATCACTCAAAACGGAGTCCAGAGGCAAAAGATATGCTTATTCAAAGTTGGTGAGCAGTGTCTCAAGACGTGCAGGAAACAGAGTCAAGACGTCTTGACCTGGGCGATTCAAAATCAAAATGGTCAGAAATTGGAACTTCTCATTTTCAAAATCAAACCTCAATTTCATGTAAATCAAAGCCCAAAACCCTTTAATACATGATAAATTTCACATTATTAATCTCCATTAAACATCATAACCTCAAAATATTACTCAATTCCCAAGCACAAGAACACAAGAACATAATATAACCATAGTTGGGGTTCAAAGTTCACATCTTTCATATCAATCCTTGATTTCATGTAATTGATGCTTTAAACATAAGGATTCAAGATAGATGATCATTCCTTAATTCAATCTTTGTCTTTCTCTTAACTTTCTTCAACTTTTCCCAAGTTTCCATGGGTGATCTTCCTTCTCTTTCTTCAATTCCCTTCAATCATCTTCAAACCCCCATGATTGTTGAGCTTTTCTTCAAGAATCTTGGTCTCTCCTCTCTTTCCCTCTCACGGTTCTCTTCTCTCTTTTTAGATAGTTTGGGCTCCCAAAAGATGAGATCAACCACTCAAAGGCACATCTATATATATAAATAAACACACATGGCTTAACACAATAGGGAGAGCCAAACGTGGCCTTACGAATCGCACGAAATCAAATTTTAATTAAAGTTCCCAGGTGACTCTAAAAATTGTGCTGATCATAAATATGTCTCTTATTCTGGTTTCTGAAGCCTCTAAGGCCTTCCATTTGCAGTACCAAGTTAACCACCCAAACGTGCATTAACGAATCAGACAAATTAGATTTCCAATTAATTTTCTCAAATAGTTCTAAAAATTCCTATTAACATACCTAAGTACTCAATTTTGCTTTCTAAACCTGTAAAGGTTGGTAATTTCAATTCTAAAGCCATAACTCAACAGATGATGCTTCAATTTGAACAGATATCATTAAATTAAAATGTATTAACCCATAAGGCCATAAAGATAATCTCTAATACGGATTTTGGGATCGTTACACAAAAAGATAAGAACTCAAGGTAGATCCTTGGTGTAACCCTACAGTGATAGAAAATTCATTTGTCTTTCCAGCAGGCAAGGTTCTGAAAAGCGGTTGCGGTTGCGGTCGCCATAACGGTGGCAGTAGCGCGGTTGCGGTTACGGAGTGTAAAGGTCTTAGCGTAACGGTTGCGGTAATCGAAACAGTGAATTTTTTTGTTTTTCGCACAATTTGAATAAAACTTACCGATACACACATTTTTTTTCCATGATCATATTTATTGGGTTTTAAAATAAATATTAATCAATTTTTGTAAATTTTTAAATATGTTCCAATATATTTTATATTTTTAAATCACTATAAGCTGAGTTTTTTACATTTTATTTTAATAATGAATGACTTTATATTATACAAAAAATCAATCACTAACTATTATATATAAGATAAATAATGACAAAAGTAAGAGAATAAATAAAAGACTATATATATATTTTAATCAAGCCAAATAGATAATAACCACACTTATTATTATTATTTTCAAACAATATATAGATAGACGCATACAAACAAAATGGTTGAGTGATAGCAGCTGAATAAAATAGTATAGGTCATACAGTTTTAACAAATCAATAACATCTTCTTCATCTTCCCTCTTCTCTCTCTCTATCTCTTGCTCCTCCATCTTCCCTCCTCATCTTCCCTCTTCTCTCTCTCTCTCTTCCCCAATTTTCAACTTTTTTTTGGTTGTGTTTTTTCGAAAGAAGCAGTTCGGAACCGTTACATAACGGTGCGTAATAGGTCGTTACGATCGTTACAGCACCGTTGCAACCGCTATAGCAACCGTTACGGCCGACACACCTGCGAATCTCAATCACACTGCAAAAGCGGCCGTAACGGGTGGCGGTAACCACCACAACCGTTACATAACGGCGTTACGTAACGGTTGCGGCCGCTTTTTAAAACCTTGCTAGCAGGCGATCTGATAGCGGTCGCCACCCCTTCACAGATGTCTCTAATCACATCAATGTAACCTTTTGTCATCCCTTTCTTCTCTAACACCCATCATATTATATTCCGAGGCACACTATCATATGCTTTCTCAAGGTCGATAAATACCATATGAATGTCTCTTTTCTTTTCTCTATACTTTTCTATTACTCTTCTCAAAAGATAGATTAATTCCATTGTTGACCTGCCAGGCATAAACCCAAATTAATTCTCTGACATATCTGTTATATCTTGTAATCGGCGTTCCATCACCCTCTTCCACACTTTCATTATATGACACATTAGCTTGATTCCTTTATAGTTGTTGCAATTCTGGACATCTTCTTTATTCTTATAGATTGGCACTAAAATACTCTTCTTCCACTCAGCTGGCGTGTTCCTAGTCAACAAAATTTTACTAAACAACCTAGTCAACCAAGCAACCCCTTTTTACCCAAACACTTCCAAGCTTCAATAGGGATATCATCGGGTCCTAAATTTGGTTAAATTTGATGCCTTGGTTGAGAATGAAAATCAAACAAGAAAGTATTCTCCATTGTAGGTGTTTTTAAGGCACATATGGGGAAAAAAACTCTTGAGTTTGGAACTAAATCCATTTGAAATTTGGATTTGGATAAGGGAAAGAAAAGGAAAGGAAAGGAAATGGTTTCTAATTAAATCTTATTTATTTATTTATTATTAACTCTATGTGTTTATGTATGTGTGGTTGGAGTTAATTGGGATTTAAGAGAAATTAATTTCCTTAATTTGTTTGGTTTTTGATGAAGAAGTTGAAAGAGAATTTTGTTTATAGTGGTGGCTCAAGGGATAGGCAACTTAGGTGCTCTCCTAGGGCCCCGAGTAGAACATTTTTTTCTCTTACCCTCATTTTGTAGTCACATTCTTGTCATATGACTAAATTTTGTAAAAGATTTAAACATTCTTGTGAATCTGAGCTCTCAGATGATCGATACTCCTCCAAAGTTTTTAGCACCTCATGCGCTACAAAACAACCCTCTTCCAAATCATGAACCAGTTTTTCCAAAACCATATTAACCTCCATCAAATCCTCAACCACAACATTTAATCTCTAAAAATCCCTACCTGGTCTATCCACCATATCTGCCAGCCCTAATTGTGATTCCTCTGTGTTAAGATCTTCGTGAATGATCAACAGCCTTCGATGAGCACAATCAACTGGTTCTAATGCATCACAAGATGGGAGTCAACTCCTTTCCTCATTCACTGAACTTCTTCGAGGCTCAGTTGGTGACTTTCCCCATTTGCTGAACTTTTTCGAGGCTCATCGTCACTGACTGACTCAAAATCTCTAACCCGTGAGGCCAAAAGAATTGGATCAGCCAGTCTACCCAAACCCAACACTGAAACCTCCATCGGATTGGGAATAGAAGCCCTTGGCCCTTCAATAAAACTTGGGCCCCTCTCCTTATAATTAAGAAAATCAGTTGGGCCCTCATTAAGTGCTGGGCTCCTTTCCTTAGAAATTTGAAATTCATTTGGGCCTAACTGTTCCTGTCCACCAAAATGATTATCCTTGCATGAAATAACCAAATGTTGGGCTGAGCCGACTTTTTGGCCAGGCCCATTAATAATCAAGCACTCAAACTGATTGCCCCTTTCGTCTCTTACTCTTCCTTCATTGCCGTCATCCACCTTGTTCAGTCCACCAAACTGACTCCTCACCTCTCCTTCCTCCGGTACTGGAGTCGCCCGAAACTGGTTGGAAACTCCATTGCCGATGAACCTCCCATATTCCGATAGGCTTTGATAATGCCTTTAATCAAACAATGATAGAAATTCCTTCCACCTGAACATCAACGGTCGCTGGTAAGATTAGTTTCGGTAATCTTTAACTGGTAAAATTTGTATATATTGACCTAGGCTGAAAGTGAATCTATTTCAGGGTGATCTGCATCTTCAAATATTGCTGTTGAAGTCCCAGAAAGGCCAAACTTTGTTTGCTGCATTTAAGGTTGGGTTGTTTGATTGTTTGATTTGGTTATTGTTTTGATTTCTTCTGCATGTTTGGGCACTTTCCTGATCATTTTTTTATTTTTTATTTTTTTTTTGTAATTCATATTCACATACGATGGTTGTTAGGATTCTTTGATCAATTTTTTTGTGATTCAATTTTTTGATTGATTGATTTGCACATAGACATTGGAAGTTTGGGGAATATAACAAGTTAATCTTTGTCTTTTCTTCTGGTTTGCTTAGTTGATTTGATTTGCATTTTGGCTTATGAACAAACAGAGCAGCACCAGATAGGGTGTGGGTGGAAGGATTGTTATCTAAGTTTTATGGGTCATCCTGTCCGCTCCGCTGTTTTTAGGGCTTGTAATCATGTATTGTTTCTTTCATATATATCTAATTGAAGTTATTATTTCTAGCCAAAATAAAAAAACACCTTAGTGGTACATATTACAACTATGTACTAGTGTTTGTAAAAGGTTTTGAAATTGTGTTTGATGTTGTTTACATTATAGCATCATTGGTTTCGTAATAGGTTACTGAATAATTTCAGCTGTTGGCTTTTTGATGGCTGCTTGATTTTTGTGCAAATAGTATATTTCTTTGGAAAAGGGTAGCTAAAATAAAGACTAGTGTTGGAGTAAATAGATGAAAAACTAGCTGGCCAAATAAAGAGTGCACTTTTTTTTGTGTACCTTGGCTAGGTAAAATAAAGATTAATGTTGCAGCTGCTCTTGCCCTACTTTTCCTTTCCTTGAACCTGTTGAAATCAAACCCATGGAGGCCAACGATGTTGACGACGAAGAGTTTGGGTTCTCAAGAAACTATTTTCTCGCAAAAGAGTTGGGCAGTTCTGGAAAGAAATCAACTCACAAGCTCTCTGACATCAATCTTGTCGATGAACAGGTGCTCCCTTTTGCACCCCCCTCTCTCTCTATATGTGCATATATATATATACACTTGTATTCACATTGATAATGCAGGAGCTAAGAGAGGCCACAGCTAAAATCGAGCCTAAACATGAGAGTGAAATTGCATCTTTGTTGAACAATTACAAAAGTTTGTACTCAAAATGGGCTTTTGAGCTAAGGCATGTACTCAATTGTTGTTCTATTAATTTTCCTTTGTTAATTTTTTGTAAGAAGCTGGAGTTGTTATGTGTTTGTTGTTCTTCAAAATGCCCCAGGTGTGGCTTTGGCCTTTTAATGTATGGTTTTGGATCTAAGAAGGCCTTGATTGAAGATTTCGCTTCAACAGAATTAATTGAGTGTGGTGTTGTTGTAATCAATGGCTATCTTCATTCGATTAATCTTAAACAGGTACGCTAGTATTATACTTTATAATGCTGCCGCAATGGGCTAAGTTGGTTTAACCATGTTTTTGCGTACAATTGTAGTAGTTGACTGCGAATTTGTTCATCCCGGTATTGCACACGTAATGCCATATGACATTATATTGTTTGAGCAATATTAGTAGATCTTTCATTAAGCTCTAAGATATATTACTTTGCAATGGCCATAGGATGGGAATTGGAATAAGAAGCACAAAAACTGAAAGTGTTCACAGTGGGTTATGCATTAGCTATAAGCCTATAATACAAATGCGTGGATTGGCACATGCTGTGTCTATCCACAAAGACAATCGTGGTGGCCTTGGAGGAGGATGGATAAGAATAAATATTTGACATAGAAGATAATAATTATATAAAATTATATGCTTTGCACGTCTCTCCGATGTATTGTGTCCTATAGTTATTAAATTTGCGTGTCTGTGTCATGTCACGTGTTCGTGTCCATGTTTCTTAGCCAGGTGATATGGTGCTAGTGTTGGGTGACAGAAGCATTGATAAAGGTGGGGGGAGGAAAAACTGACTGCAGAAATCATTTTGGAGTGGAAATGATGGCATTTGTTTTGGTTGGATGGTGATTGTGTTGTACTTGACACTAATTAAATCCAAAATATTTTTGAAATATTAAGAATATTTATGTTAAAATTGCTAAACCATTTTCCAATTATTATTTTTGGAAATTAGAAGATAACCTTTGGTAAGTTTGGACCTATTATTGTCCCTAGAACATTGAATCTTTGTGAATATGAGGCATCTGATGTCCTTGCAATGCTATTATGGGACCAAATGATTTGGGTAATGTTATCCTTCAATTTGTTAAACACAATCAATTCCTGATTTTATGGTCTTAATGCACGTGCCCTTAAAAATGGTTTTGTTGCTGTATTCCCTTGCGAGGGTGGCATAATAGTTAAAACTGATTAACCCATCTAACCCCAACAGGTTGGCCTGGTGGCAAGGCCTTGGGTCTTAAGGGTGTGCTCCCTTCGAGGTTCGACGATCGAAACCTCTTAGGTGCTAACAATTCCTTGGGGTCATTGGACTGGGAAAAACTCTTGATTTAACCGTGGTGCATTTGCGGGAAACTCCTTGCCGAGGGCCTGTGCACCCCTGGCATTAATTAGGCTTTGATTAGGACCCCTCGGTGGCGATCAAAAAAAAAACTGATTAACCCATCTAATCTTGCATTACCTATCGGCAGTGTTGAATTTTCAGAATGATGTATTGTACTTCACCATTGGAGCACTCATGTTGCAGATTGACTGCGTCTTTGCTCATGTCATATGATTGCTTGATGGAACTTCTGTTCTATTTGCTCAAAGTCTGCTGAATTTGATTATAATTTTCTGGAGGCCAAGTAAAATTGCTATTTTGTATATTGAACTAGTAGTTAACCATGTGCAATGCAGGGGGCACAAAACAAATTTTAAGTTATATTAGCAAATATATGTCAATTATTATTTTTGCATGTATATTAAAAAATATGAATGATACATACTATGTGCTATGTAGTATTGTTGTTATATATTTATGAATATTCTATTTAATCAAAATTATCTACAGTCTATTTACTATGTGCTATGTATAAATGAAGTTATTTATTTATTTTCACTACGTGAAGTAGATAGCTATATATCATGGAAAGTAAATCATCTCATCTTAATCACAAAAAATCTCTATCACAGGGCTACTGGTATATTTATAATAATTTTTTTCTCATAGTAAATTAGGCATTTTATTATGTAATGAGAAGTACATCATATGTTAAAAAACAAAAATCTCTATTTAAATTTTAAAAAAATATGAATACATCAGCATAGTGTAACCTTGAGCGAACTTCAACTCATGGCCTCAATAGTAGAATTGGCCTGTAAAACTGACAAATTTTATTTGAAAAGTTATAATAACCTCGATAATGCAAATCATGTTAAATAAATATATTTTTTTTATTGAAATAAAGACATGATGTGATAAATGTTTTCAATGAAGTCCACTATTAATTAAATATAATTTGAAAGAAATGGTGGACTCTTCTCCTTAATTACTACTAATAAACCACTGAAAACTTTTATTTGTTTATCTTTTAACATTTTTATATGAAATAAAAATTATTCACTCGCTCTTTTATAAAGCCTTATTGATAATTAATTAGAAAGTATTAATAATCACCAAAATTGAATTCAATTAATTTAGCAATTTACTTGAAAACATGTTTTAAGACTTAGCAACAGTTGAGTGGTGTCTATCTTAGACCTTTCATCCCATTAATATTACATTCGTATTTATGAAAGCTTTGAATTTGTAGATTAAGTTTGGGGAACCAGCAACAACACCCAACACCATATCAACTATACAAATTTTAAACAAAAGAACTATCATGACTTGGAGGGTGGCACCTACCAGCTCTGTTCTCCCTTTGCCTATGATTGGAAAAAGTTTCGGCCTTCAAATTGCTTACTGTCTCGTAATTATAAAGTAAAGAAATAATAAAACAATTTGTTTTTCTATGAATTTATTTATAATTGAGATATATAATAGACATTAAATTTGCAAAAAAAATAAAAATAAAATATTAATTTGTTTTTAAAAAATAAGTTTTCTGTAAAGCTACCATTTTTATAAATACAGTTAGAGTATTTTGCAGTTTCTTGATAGATATTTTAAGAGCTAAAATTATATTTCTAAATGAATCTTATGTAGTTAAATTACACTATAATTTATTTTATTTTTTTTAATAAAAAAAATTCAATCAAAAGATTCATAAGATTGCAGTTATGTATCAACATCATTTAATGAACAAAAATTTCAAATTAGATGAATGTTTATATATATGCACACACACACTTCAACTTAAGAGGGTTGGATGAAAGTGGTGGTTGAGGAGATACATAATTACTTGAATTAAAAAAAAAAAATACTTATAAGAGAGATACGGGCAGTTGGGGAGGATGGAAACAGAGAATTAATTGAATCTAATGATTTCAATTGTATTTTGAAATTTTAGTAAATAAAAAAAAAAAATTGATAGCTTGAAGATAACGCTGTGCGAAGTAGGATTTATATAATATGTAGGGAACTTAATGTATTAAGTAATTAATGGAGTGGGTTTACAATATCTTATGATGTGGCAATTTAAAAATGAGACAATGTAGAGTGCTACGTAGACACAATTTAGGAAAAATAATAAAAATAAGGATAAACTCTACTTTATATATTGGGTTGGGTAATGGAATCATGCTCTCAAAGTAGAAAAAGTTAAACTTCAAGCAATTATGACTGATTGGCAGAATTTGTTTCACCGTCGGACATTGTATTTGCATTATAATTTGAGCAAAATTCTATCCATTTAGCTCAGAAGGCAAATATTAATTGTTCTTTTTTCTTATCATGTTTAATAGCAAATCATGAATATTTAACTTGTAGGTTATGATAGTCTTGGCTGAACTTCTATGGGATCAATTGAAAACCCAGAGGACTCCTTCAGGAAACTTGTCTAAAGTTCAACAACCATTTAATTCCCGATCCATAGACGATCTTCTTTCTTTTCTAGATGGACCGCAAGTGGCGGGAGATGAATGTTTTGTTTGTGTTGTTGTTCATAACATTGATGGGCCTGGATTGCGAGACTCTGACACTCAACAATATCTTGCAAGAATAGCTGCGTGTTCTCATATACGCATTGTTGCTTCTATTGATAATGTGAATGCACCTCTTTGTAAGTATTGTCTTCTTAGCATTTTTTTTTTCACAGGAAAATATTCAACATCGGGCATCTTGTAAACCATTTTCCATCATTTTTTCCCCCATTCATTTGGTCTTTTGCATTATTTTGTTAAATGTTGCATTACCCATATACCCACTAGGTCACAAAAAATGTTTAAGACCCAACAAAAATTCTCTCACCATTTAACCCACAATGATGTGGAATGATAGATGTTAACTTTTGATTTGCCATACACTCAATTGTGTAGGGCATATCTTCGTTGCCACATCATTGTTGGTGAATTTAAGGGTCCAAATTGTGTGGGTCTCTAGCACTTCTCAAGAGGTCACACATGTTCAACTCCCTTCCCCCTCCAATGTACCCAAAAAAAAAAGTTTTTATTATCTTCAGTTATTCTACAGCTAGGTGATGATCCTTGATATAACTAGTGAATTATCAGGTTAATGTAGTAATAAAAGTGGTGATTTAATTTTGGGGATTTATTGTTGGTTGGATGATTGTGGTATCTATCCCCCTCCCTCCTTTCCCCTTCCTTTTTAAAAAGAAAAAGCACTCCAATTTATTTTTGAAACATAATTATCACCTTTATGGGCCTCATTTGAGTGCAGAACACTAGCCTACAACTAGAGCAGTAAAAAAGCTTACCTTGTGATGCTTCATTGCAGCTGAACTTGTAGCATTATTGAATATAGTACCTTTTCTGCTAGTTCATTTTTGTGTATAATGATGAATGATTGGGTTTGATACTAGTGTGGGATAAGAAGATGGTTCACACACAGTTCAACTGGTGTTGGTATCATGTCCCTACATTTGCTCCATACAAGGTTGAAGGAATCTTCTATCCATTGATTCTTGCACATGGAGGCACTACCCAAAGTGTTAAGACAGCTTCAATAGTTTTACAGAGTTTGACGCCTAATGCCCAGAGTGTGTTCAAAGTTCTTGCGGAACATCAACTGGCTCATCCAGATGAAGAAGGCAAGTAATTTCTTTTTTGCTTTGGAGTTATAATATCTGTCACAATTTGGATCTTTTATTTCATGTTACCCTTTTTTTTCTCTTTTCAGGGATGCCAATCAATACATTGTATACAATCTGTCGAGAGCGCTTCCTGGTTAGTAGTCAGGTAACACTGAATTCCCACTTGACAGAATTCAAAGATCATGAGTTGGTCAAGACTAGAAGACATTCTGATGGCCAGGATTGCTTGTACATTCCTCTAACAACAGATGCGCTTGAAAAGCTGGTACTGGACATCAGTCAATAGTGGATGACTCAGCTCTAAAGGTGAGCTGGGACATTTTTTACCCAAAATATTAGACATAGGTTGTGACCGGAACTAGTGTCATCATGTGTTGCACAAGTTTAGATCCATCAGTGAATTTCAGTCTTTTAGCGCAACAACATATGCTTACCAAAATCATTGTATTGCATCTATTTCCTATTTCATTCTCCTTGAAACTGCAGGAAAAGAGCTTTGTTGTGTGGAGACTGTTCATCTTGGATGGGTTATAGTTTCAGAGTTTAATTCATTAGATTCCAATGCAATTAGCCCTGCAGGATTGTATGTGTCACCTTATGAATGTCATCCAAGCACAATGTTATTCAATTAATAATATGTATATGGGAATGGCTTCCCTCCAGTCCAACTGAAGAGTGTTGTTGGGCCTGTGCTGGTTCATCATGGGTCTCGTTTCGATAATCCAAACTGTTAATGTGTAAAACTTGTCGAGTACTATATAATTATAAAAAAATCACGTTGATCGAATAACGATAGATACATGATCAAATTAGTTTTGTATATGAAAAAATAGATGGTAAAAAAATAAACGGTTGACAGAAATCTGATAAGATGAAATAGCTATCAATATCCGATCAATGTGATTTTTTACAAGCGTATAGTAATTGATAAGTTTTGCATATTAAACGGTTCGAATTATTGAAATGCGATTCGTGGTAGGCCCTCATGGGCCCAGCAACATCCTCTAGTCCTTAATAACTGGAGTGAAGCCATTCCCCATGTATATATATATGATTGTGGCCTCAATTGCTTGTTCATTTGAAATCATAGCCATACTCTGGAATTTTAGGATGGGATGATTCTATTCACACATCACTAATACTCTCAATACACACCATAACTTAGGATATGCAAAATAATTTTTAAGGTTTAAAAATATCCTAGTTCGCATCTAACTTTTCATTACTAATCCTATATTAACACACCACTAATTATTTGAATACACACTATTACACATGCTAAAAATTCATCATCTTTACCACTACACAACAAAAATCCCACAATCTTTAGAACAAAGACACATAGAAACCATCTTTGTTGGTCTTGATCTCCATTGTCGGCGGAGGTTTCATTCGGCTTTCATCTTCATTGGTGTTGATCTCAATAATTAGTGTTGAACTCTTGTCGTGTCATGTCTGGTCTCGTCGTTCCAGCGGAGTGTTTCATTTAACCTCCATCTTCACCTGCGTTGATTTTCATTGTCGGTGTCAAACTCTCGTCCTTGTCCTTGTTTCAAATTCATTAAATTAGTCATATTCATAAATAAAGAGTTGTACAAACTTAATGTGTTCAAAAATTTATATTTGAACAATGAAAAAAATTTTAATTTATTTTAACTGAATTAATTTAAAATGTTTAATTTTTTATGTATGTACATTTAATATTTGATCAATCTTAATAATTTGAACAAAATTATTCTGTTTAAATATAAATAATCGAACACTGTATAAAAGTTCAATTCTGGTTATCCGAACAAGACAAACAAACTGATTTTTCCAGCATATGAACGAGATAAATAAAAAAGCACAAAATTAAGTCATAAATTAATTTTTTTAATATTCAAATCAACTTTTTCAATATTTATATGAGAATCAATCATCTCAATGTCATTCATGATGTGCAATCTTCAAAACAAATTGATTTTAATATTCTTAAACTCTAAATTTTCAAATGCAATAATATTTTGAATTTGAAAAATAAGTATAACGGATAAGAGAATGAAGTCAGTTAATTGATAATAAATGATATCATAAGTGTATATTAATGGTGAAGATGATGAAAAAATGCATGTGTATGTTAAAACCATAAACTCTATAGGAATGATGGATGTGTAAACAGTATTTTGTATTTTTAAATATGAAATTTTTGAATAGGTAGAATACATCCCATGTTTTCTTTAATGATCATTTCATTAGAGGATATTATTGGAATATAAATTTAATCAATTAATAATGTTTACTGAGAGTATTAGTAGTGTGTAAATAGAATCACTGTCATTCTGTCTTTTGTGTAAAGACAAATTTGCACCACTTCTTGGTAAATTTCCCACATATATATACTAATAAAGCATGCTCGTGCAAGGCACGGGCTGGTTGAAGAAGATATTTGGATTTTATTTTTAATTTGAATAAATAATAAATACATTTTCTAAGATTTATTATACAATCACAATAATGTAAACTTTTTAGGCGTTGATGTTTTTAGTCAACTGAACATAAAGTTTAAATTGATAAAATCTTTTTTTTTTTTTTAGAGGGGAGATGCAATTACACAGAAGAAGAGGCCTCAGCCACCACCAACGCTGTTAAAGAGGGAGGAACCTCCTCCATCCAAACACGTGGTGAATCAAAATCAAATGCTAGCCTACATAAACAATGAGCCACCGAATTGCCATCCCGACCAACATGCGAAACCGAGGAGGACAGAAAGCGCTTGAGCCGCATCCACTAAATGACCGTAGCAAGATAAATTGTTCGCCTTTCCTTTGATGGCAGCCACCACATTTTGAGAATCACCTTCAAGATGAATATGCATCAAACCCAAATCGCATCCCAACTGAAGAGCTTTAATCGCACCCATGGCTTCCACACAATCAACATCCTCCATATACTGAACTCGCTCTACCATAGACGCAATGACTGCCCCATGACAGTCCCGAATGATAATGCCAACACCAGCACTTGCTTGGGCCTTCCGAAACGAGCCATCAAAATTCACTTAAAGACACCCTCTCGTGGCGAGTCCACCTTCTCGATCAAGGCCCGCCACAGGAATGTGGCTACTTTGTTGAGCTTGATCGAATTCGGATACATATTGCGCCGCAAAAGTAACAACCTCCTCCACAGACCGTGATTTATTTTCGAAGATAAGGGAGTTCCTAGTATTCCAAAGACACCAACAAGTAGCAAAAAATAACCGCATGTGCTCGAGACCAATCGTGTCCATGAGATGACTAACCCACGCAAAGCAATTGTGAACAGGGGCAGAGTTGATCACCAAAGGAAGGGAGCTCGATAGCCACACATTCATTGCGAATTCACAGTTGTGAAAACAATGTCCAACCGTTTCAGCCTCAAGTCCACAACCAACACATAAATCCATAGTGACGATATGGCGTTGCCGCAAGTTTGCCCTAACGGCTAGCAACCCAAGACACATTTTCCACCCAAAAATCTTAAGTTTAGGCGGAAGATGAAGCTGCCAAAACCGATCCCAGAATTGCCCATTCGACTGCCCATCGGATGAGGTAGCACCGTGACCCTCCACATGGGCTATAGCCACACATAGATGATATGCCGATCGCACCGAGAACTCTCCATTTCGGGAAAAATGCCAGACCAGTTTATCCGCAGGTAACGTTGGACAAATAGGAATGCGTCTAATAGCTTCCACGTCCATGCCCAAAAAATTATGAGTAAGCATCCCATCATGCCATGCACCCTGCCCAGAATCAATCAAATCACTAACCCGCGCATCTTCGAAAAGAGTCAAAGGTGGCAAAATTACCTTAAAAGTGTGAGGCCTTGGAATCCATTTATCATGCTTAATCGAAATACTCCTACTATTCCCAACTCGCCATCGAAGCCCAGCATTTAAAAGACTTCGAGATCCCACTAAACTCCTCCAAGTGAAAGATGGATTGCTCCCGATCAAAGCATCAAGAAAAGAAGAGTAAGGAAAGTACCTAGCCTTGAACACCCGTGCAACCAAAGATTGAGGTTGCTGCACTAAACGCCAACACTGTTTGGCCAACAAAGCGGAGTTAAAATGTTGAAGGCACCGAAATCCCATACCACCCTGCAATTTAGATTTGCACAATTGTTTCCAGCTTATCCAATGAATTTTCCGGGCTTCTTCTTTTTGTCCCCACCAAAAATTGCACACCATAGACTCAATTTCATGACACACTCCATCGGGAAGACGAAAACATATAAGTGGGTATGGCCTGAGCAACCGACTTAATAAGAACCTCTCTACCTGCCACCGATAGAGATTTTTCCTTCCAACCGTTTAATCGGTTCCACACACGTTCCTTAACAAACCCCAGAACAGCGCGCTTAGAATGCCCCACACAATATGGTAATCCCAAATACTTCTCATAAGTCGCCATTGAACCCACCCCAAGAATGGATGTCACCACTCGCTGAGTACCCAAGGCTGTATTTTTACTAAAGCAAACAGCAGATTTTTGAAAGTTAATTTTCTGCCCCGATGCGTGCTCATACTGTTGGAGGATATCTCGCAACACACCCGTCTCCTCGTCCGTAGCAGCCGCAAATAGAAGGCTGTCATCGGCAAAGAACAAATGCGACAACCGCGAACTACCCCGGCAAATAGAAATCCCCGATAACCGGTTAGCAGCCATAGCATGGGTGAGGAGCGCCGACATTCCTTCCGCACAAATGGTAAATAAATACGGCGAAAGCGGATCCCCTTGGCGGAGACCCCTTGATAGGTGAAATATTCTTGAAGGCTTCCCATTAACAAGTACAGAGAAAGATACAGAGGACACACAATTCATGATTAGTTGCACAAACCGTTGCGGAAAACGTAAGCGGATCATCATGTGATGAATAAATGGCCATTCCACTCGGTCATAAGCTTTGCTCATGTCAAGTTTCAACGCAAGACAACCATCTTTCCCCGTCCTCTTATTTTTAAGAAAATGGAACACTTCAAAAGCGACCAATGCATTATCAGTAATCAAGCGGCCCGGAATAAACGCACTTTGAGTGTCAGAAATAACAGCAGGCAGCACTTCTTTAAGACGATTAGCCAGCACTTTTGCAATGATCTTGTACACAACATTACACAAGCTTATTGGCCTAAAGTCTGACATGAGCTTTGAATTCTTTATCTTAGGAATTAGCACAATGAAAGTGTGATTAATATGTGAGACCTCATCAACTCCATTCAACACCCCAAGCACCGCAGAGCTCACACTAGGACCCACCACTTGCCAAAATTTTTGGAAAAATAATGTAGGCTTACCATCGGGTCCGGGGGCCTTCGTTGGATGCATTTGGAAAAGCGCATGATGGACCTCAGCTGCAGAAAAAGGTCTATTCAGTTGAGACGCACTGCGATCGGAGACTCTGGCTTGGATCAACTGCAACACGAGTCCCATATTTAGTCCCTCACCCGCCGAAAATAACTCCTGAAAATAATGCACAAAATTGTCTGTCACCACGCATTGATCCTCTTGCCAAATCCCATTAGAATCAACAATCCCAACAATCTTCTTCTTCTTATGACGTTGGGTGGCCTTAGAATGAAAAAACGAAGTATTTCGATCCCCATCCTTGAGCCAGTTTGCGCGAGAACGTTGACCCCAAAAGATAGATTCCCGTTCCAAAATCTCATCAATCTCACACCGTAGCTTACTCAGTGTTGCGACATCGGTTGGAGAATTGGAGCTTAGAGTAAGCAACCGCTGTAGTTGCTCGGTTTTCTCCTTCAGCTGTCTTTTGACACACCCAAAAACAGAACGTTCCCATCGGCGCAAAGAAGAGCTTACAAGTGAAATAGTAGAGACCAAGCTCCGCACATCTGCAGTAGATGAAGGCAGCCAATTATCAGTAACAACTTGCTCACACCTTGCATCCCGTAACCACATAGCTTCGAACCGATACATGCGATGCCCACTAGCAGTAGAATGACGTTGTTCTTTTGCCCCATAAATATCCACACAGATAGGAAGGTGATCAGATGAGGTACACGCCATAGTATAAACCTTGGCATGGGGAAACAAGGATTGCCAAGCATCATTTGCAAGCCCACGGTCCAATCGCTCCCTAACCAAATCATTACCATCGCGGTTATTAGACCAGGTAAAAATGGGCCCAACAAAGCCCATATCAGCCAGGTGTGCCTCTGCAAGCACATTTCGGAACTGTTCCATTTGTGATCGACTACACCCCACAACGCCATACTTCTCGTGACTGAACAAAATTTCATTAAAGTCACCCGCACAAAGCCAAGGCATCTGGAAGCTTGTTTCAAGTCTACGCAATAAAGCCCAAGAATTTTTACGCTGTGCCATCTCCGGGTGTCTGTAGAAACCGGTAAATCGCCAAGGATGTGCCCCCAATCCAGTATCCACAAAGACATCAATATGACCCACCGAAAAATTTTTCACACTAATCTGGATATCCGCAGTCCATAGCAGAGCAAGGCCACCCCCGAGTCCAACACGATTCACATAAAAACCACCACCAAAACCCAATTTGTGCCGAATCCCATCCATTTGCTTCGAAACGAGCTTGGTCTCCATAAGAAAAACCAGCCCAGGATCTTCCTTCTTCAGTAGAAACTGAAGTGATCGAACTGACTGTGGGTTCCCAAGCCCACGGCAGTTCCAGCATAAGACATTCATTGCGATCGGCGGGGCTGAAAATCAGCCTCCACCGTTGAAAGATTGGGATGCGGGTTGAAAACATTACCTCCAAGCATACACAAACGTTTGCCAATATGCTGCTCCGAAGCCTCATCACCCTGAGGCACACCACAAGCTGCCACCTCCTCCAGCACTCGCTTATTCCTCGTATCAGGGGAGTGGACAGTGGTTGATTCCATGTGCTGGCGGGCCACCCTCTTCCACTTCTTTTTGCCCAGCACCGTTACACCCAAAGGCCTAGCCTCAATCTCCATCAAAACAGTTGGAACAATAGGCGAAGATTTGGCCACTGGGACTGGCTCAATTTGAGTGGGCTGTGCTTCTTGTAGGCCCACATCAGTAAGTGGAGAATGGGCCCCAGGCCCGTCAACAGCAGCAGCCTCCCGCCCATGCAAAAATTCAAAATTAGTAGGGGAGGGTGGAGAGACGGGAATGCCCGAATTTGTAGCCATATTTACCACAGTTTCTGGACAGACGCCATCAATCACGGGGAACAAACTCTGTCCAACGTGCACGTCCCGATCCCGATACTGTGCAGGTACCACATCCGCCGGAGCACCGGGTTTCGGAATACTCGGCAGGGGCCCTTCGTCCTCCTTCCTATACACAGAAGCCAACCTGGTTGGAGTCCCCTGACCGACGGGAGACCGAACCTCATCACCTCGATTAATCAGACCGTTTCGCCGAGCCCCTTTGCCTTTGAAATTATCCATTCGTAACCAGGCCCCATACTGCATCACATCAATCCGAGAGCCCTCTGCAGAAGAGAGTTTTGCATCGCAATCTCGATCGGTATGGCCTAACAAGCCACAAAAATAACAAAAAATCGGGAGACGCTCATATTTGAAATCCACCCAGATAGGATCTGTAGAGGACAAAGAGAGTTTCATCCCCCGCCGTAGCGGCTTTCGAACATCAATAGCCACTCGAATCCGCATGGTTCGTCCCCATGCAATACCCCCATCTTCAAAGTCCATATCAAGAAACTGGCCAATAGCGTTACCCACAATCTGTCCAACCTCTTTGTTCATAAGAATTAAAGGAAGATTGCAAACATGCACCCAGAAGTGCACCATTGTCAAGCGGATATCAGAGGGTTGAACCGTTGGATCCATCTCTCCCAACATGAGAAGATGCTTATCAAACGTCCAAGGGCCATTCGATAATACTCACCTTTTGTCCACAGCATGACCAAACACGAACACAAACAGGTTGTCCCCAAAGACTCGCACCTGCATGCCTTTGGTAGGTTGCCACACAGAGGACATAGTGCTCTTCATGGCATCAAAATTAACAGGCCTACGAGTGAGTAACTTGCCCACAAGGCACAGATTCGATTTGCCCCTCATCAAGGTTGTAGAGTCTCCACCAAGATTCACAACTGTGTCCTCCTTCGAAGTGAGAGATAGCGTACGCGTAAGATCGAGAAGCGAGTCAACCATCGTGGAACTCGTGCCGTCGCCAAACTTCTATTACAAGAAGAAAACCCTTGCACAAGGCAAGAAACAGACCTCCACTCGAGAGAGAGAGGATTTTTTTTTGCTTTCTAAAAAAATAGAGAGGTTATATTAAATTGATAAAATCTAAAACTGAGAATTTATTTTATTATAAATGTGAAACTCTATTTCTTCTTTTTTCATTTTAGGGGTAATAACCATGTGCCATGTGTTTTTTTTTTTTTTTTTTTGGATGACAAATATTTAATTTTACAAAAATTCAAGGTTCAATAGTCAAACATAACACCAATGTAAATAATCACTCTAAAATCACTTTTAAAGAAAATGAAGAAATACTGTGGTGTAACTTTATAACAAAATGTGTGTCTTGCCATAAAATGCGTAATTTATCACCAAAATTCGTAACATCAACTACAAAATAAGTAACTTCGCTACAAATTAGTATAACAAAAAATTCAAAATTTGGTGTTTGATGGTGCAAAAATTTGTGACTTAGTTACGACATTTTTTAAAAGAAGAATTTAGTCAAAACCCCTCTATTGGACCATTGTTTGTTGAAAATAATATCCCAATTTATTTTGCTTCATAAACCCCCAAGGGGGGAGCACATAATTGAGTAAAGACAAAATAAAATATATATATATTTTTTCTTAGACAATATTGTGAGAGTAACAAGTTACTGTAAGACAGAATAACATGTTACTATGACGGTAATAAAAAAAAATTTAAAAAGAATTTCATAGTCAACATAGATTTTATTTGATAGGTCTTGATGAGAGGATTCAAAAAATACTAATTTTATTAAAAGCTGACATTTAGATCAAAAGTTATATTATTTTAAAATATATTTTAGTAATAATGGTATGTGTTGGACTTTTCAAGGAAATTTTTTTTGTACTTAGGGTTGGTTTGGGGTGTCCTAAAAAAGTACACTTTTTGTCTTTTTACGAAAAGATGTGCAGAGAAGTAGAGATGTAATGTGATGGAAAAAAGATAAAAAGATAAAAAGATAGATTATATAGTATATGCCAAACTAACCCTTATTCTTAATGCATTAAAGTTTTATTGTGAGGAGGCTTTGACCAAATCCCCCTTTTTATTACACCAATTTATAGCAAGATTATGCATATTGTGGTTGATATTGCGAAATTTTGTGATTAAGTTATTTTATTTTATTTTTGTGGTAAAGTGCATGTGGTATGCACCTCTAAAAACAGGTGCATATTATAGCATTTTCTAATAAAATAACTCTACAAAATCCCGCTTTTAATTTGTTTTTTTGTCACATGGTCTATGGGCATGGGTCAAATGTTAAAATACAAAAATTTGTATGAAAAAATGTAAATTACTTAACTTATTTAAGTTTATTACCTGTGTACTATCTTTTATGAGAGCATGGACGGCTTAACTTTTTACAAATTTTAGGCACTAAAATTTAAATGAAACATTTTTATATATTTTATACATCTTAATATTTTTAAATTAAAATATTAATAAATAAATTATTAAGTTAATTAATAATTTTTAATGATATAAAAAATATCTTTCAATGAATAATTGTGATAATTTTATTGCTACATAAGAGAGTAGTTATTTATTTCTTTATTTATTTCCCGAATTAAAATATTCATATTTCATAACTGACTAAGTTTTTCTGTATAATTATGAAAAAATCATCATCTAAATTAATACCAGCAATATTGGTAAATATTACCAAAACAAGAGGGCAAAATGGGGAAAATTATTTATTTATTTATTTATTTTTGTTGTAGTTGTAATTTCTAGTATTATAAGGGCAACTCATATTTTAAACAAATCTCATGGGTGTATTGTTACTTTATTTAAAAACAAAATATTCATGTTTTATTACTAGCCAAGTTTTTCTGTATAATTACGAAAAAAAATCAACATCTAAATTAGTACTAGCAATATTGGTAAATATTACCAAAAAAAAGAGGGCAAAATTGGGAGGAGGGGAGGGGGGAAACCTCTTTGACCAAAGCTATTTTCAAAAATAAAATATTCGTGTTTCATAACTGGCCAATTTTTTTTTTTTTGCATAATTAAGAAAAAACCATCATCTAAATTAGTACTAGCAATTGGTAAATATTACCAAAACAAGAGGGCAAAATGAAAAAAGATAAAAAAAAAGAGTAAAGCCTCTTTGACCAAATCTATTCTTATATATATATTATGGGCTGTGCTACATTCCCCTAATTTTTGGCCCCCTAATCCCCCTAAATTTCAAACCAAGGCAAAAAAAAATGCCCAAAACGACGTCGTTTTGGACATTAGAGGGATTAGGGGGGACTTTTTTAGGGGGACAAATCATTTTCTATATATTATATACTAGTTTAAAAAGGTTTTACAAGTCACGGGCTATTATTATAGTTTGTTTAAGATTTGTATTTTGATAATTTTTTAAAAATTAAAATATTATTTTATGAAATTAAATAGAATAAATTATTAGATATATAATAGAATTAT
Source organism: Camellia lanceoleosa (assembly GCA_025200525.1). Lineage (NCBI taxonomy): Eukaryota > Viridiplantae > Streptophyta > Magnoliopsida > Ericales > Theaceae > Camellia > Camellia lanceoleosa. The sequence continues at coordinate 46,724,928 of CM045766.1, forward strand.
GTGATATATGCATCATTTTTTGATTTGTTATACACCTAATGATATAGACTCCAAATTTATTATAGAATTTAATTATGTGGTATTATAGAATTATGTATTATATGTTTACCATTTCATTTTGGATGAAATTATGAGTCTTTAACATTTCTTCTGAATTTATTAAAAAAAAATTATGATATGTAACTTTTCTCAACAAATAAATATAAAACAAATATTAAGATAATTCTCTCATCTAAAAAAACTACTAAAATAATTCACTAAACTAATAAATAAGCAGAAGAAAATTATTTAACAATTTCAAGTTTAAAAAGTCTGTGCAAGGCACGGACTATTATTATAGTATGTTTAAGTTTTGTATTTTGATAATTTTTTAAAAATTAGACTATTGTTCTATGAAATTGAATAGAATAAATTATTAGATATATAATAGAATTATGTCGAATGATATGTATCATTTTTTTATTTGTTATACACCTAATGATGTAGACTCCAATTCTATTACCATATCATTTTGGGTGAATTTATGAGTCTACATTTCTTCTGAATTTTTTTTTTTAAAAAAAAAAAATTATGGTGTGTACCTTTTCTAAACAGATAAATATAAAACAAATACTAAGATAATTCTCTCATCTAAAAAAAATTACTAAGATAATTCACCGAACTAACAAAGAAGTAGAAGAAAATACATATATATACAAATGACTAATTTTATTAATACATAAATCATACTCACATAACAAATGACTAATTTTACTAATAAGTAAATCATTAAGTAAATTAACAATTTTTAATGATATAAAAAATATTTTTCAGTTAACCATTTTGTTAATAAATAAGTCATTAAGTTAATTAACAATTTTTAATGATATAATAAATATTTTTCAATAAATAATTTTAATAATTTATCATTGCATAGAAGAATAGTTTTTTTTCTCTAAGTATTGTGTTAAATTAAAATTTATAACAAACAATAATTGTAATTTTTAGTATTATATGACCGAATCATATTTTAAACAAACCTTATGATTGTATTTGTAATTTGTTAAAAAATAAAATATTTATGTTTTATAATTGACTAAAAATGTTTGCGTAATTACGAAAAAACTTGTTTCATAATTGACCAAGAATATTTGTGTAATTACGAAGAAAAACCTGTTGCATAATTGACCAAGAATGTTTCTAAAATTACGAAAAAAACCTTCACTTAATATATAAGCCACCATTAGTGAATTATTCAAAATAAAAGGGTAAAATAGGAAAAAAAGACGAACCTCAAACAATTAAACAGTTCTTATATATAGATATATACTAGGTCAAAAAGCCCGTGCAAGGCACGGGCTACGATTATGTTATGTTTGGATTTCTAATACTCTCTCGTTCCAAAATAATAGTCATTTTTGAAAAATCTAATTTTTGTTAGTAGTACAATTATTGCACTTTAAAAATGTTAATTTTCCAAAATGAAACTTTGATAATACATTTTTTTGAGACTATCAATTGTCATAATTGTACTTTTTGTGTTATTAATGAATTCAAAATAAGGGTAAAATAAGAAATTCACATTATTTTAGTCCTTGATTTTTGAAAATGAACTAATATTTTTGGACAATAAAAAATGAAATAAAGGATTAATATTTTGAGACGGAGGGAGTATATAATGTGTCTAGATTTCTAGTGCAGATGGCTGGAGTCTCGAACTCCTTACTTAGGGTTGGTTTGGGGTGTCCTAAAAAAGTGCACTTGTTGTCTTTTTACGAAAAGATGTGCAAAAAAGTAGAGAAGTGATGTGATGGAAAAAAGATAAAAAGATAAAAAGATAGATTATATAGGTCATGCCAAACAAGGCCTTAATATCGGTTGGCCCAAAGTCCAGCACCAAGTGAGCTGCAGCTAAATGATGAATAAAAAAGAATATGATGCCTTCATAAAGCACAATATTTTTGCTACCTACAACAAGGCAGAATCCTTTATTGTTTTGACAATATCATTTGATTGGAAACCATACACATTTTTAACTGGTGTAGTATTTCCTATTCAGCACTTTGTGTGATCCATACATATTTCGTGGCATTATAGTGGACTCTACTGTCAAAATTAATCACAATAATAGAAGATACCACATGGCATATATTCTATCTGCATACAAAAATTTCTCCTCTTGAAGGGACTTTGGATCTTTCTCCTATACTGGCATTCCTTGTTTTAAATGCCTTTACAAGCACTGCTGCTACACTTCCTGTTGAACTTCCACTGACAACCATATCTCATGAATTTCCAACTTCTTTTACAACAGCATCTAATGTTAATACATCATGGCAGAAATGGATAAGAAGGCTCTATGGAAGTAGGAGAAAGAGCTCCAGCGGTGGCAATTACGCCATTTCGTTTGTTTTTAACCAATTACCTTTTTAGTTAATGGGCTGGATTTTGATTGGGTTTTTAGCCCTTCTTGCTGTTTTTGTTTTCAGAAATGATAGAGACTCATTTTTTCTTTGACCCGCACAACCCCACAGACACATGTTAGTGAGTTATAGGAGAAAAAATAAAATAAAATAAAATAAAAAGCAAAAAGTTGGCCAATCCCAATACATTAAGATGGTGGGGGTCAAGAAAAAAGGGGATCTCAACCTTTTTTCCTTTTATTTTTATTGTTTTCAAGAAGTGCCATTTTGATTAGGGTTTTTAATGTGAGAAATTATTTTTTGGAAACATTATTGACCATAAGCGTGAGTATTTCTCTGTACATGGTCATGGTGGAATTCCCAAACCGACCTGATAATTTTTGCTTTCTCTTCCATGGAGTTAGTGTTGGACTCCTGGGGTTTTTTTTTCTTCTATCACTTCTATTAATTTTTTGCTCTTCTGTTATGGTAATCCAAGGGTTTAATTTGGTTTTTTTAGAGCTTATTGTTTACTCATAGGGCTAGGGACTTATGTTAACTGCCATGAGATTAATCACTACAGTTTTATTTATTGTCAAAGTATCAATTTACAGGCACAAATTTGTGGATTCAACTTTATTAATTTAGAGTCCATTTGGCTGTCCCAATAATATGAGATGCCACTTTCCAATCATTGCATATACAAATTACACATACAACTCAAAATCTTACCTTATTTTTGAAATTTTATATTTGGCCTTTTTCTCTAGAGCATAGAATTACTTGCTTTAAATCTTACAGATTTAAAATCTGTTCTGTTCTTTGAGATTTGTATTCTTATATATGTACATATATATTCAAACTTTATATTTCTACTTACTCTATAACTCTCAATTAGAGGCATTTTTTTGCGGGTATCAATTAACATAACCACATAAGATTGTCATGCCTTATATATAAATAAAATAAAATAACATTAGAAATCATATTATTTTATTTTTATATACTTCATCAGTACATAATTAATATAATTGCAAAATATTTTGAGTTGATTACATGTATAATTATATTATTTTATTTTTTGTGTTATTTTAGTCTTTATAATTTTAAATAGTTTAATTTTGATTCTAAACTCTTAATTTTGTGTTAATTAGTTGATTAAGAATAAGCCACTGAATTGATCAAGTTCATAATTTGATTTACAAAAATATAAAATGTGTTGTTGGTGTGTGATTTTTTCATTATAAAGACTTTCACAATTATAATTAATTAGACAAAATTGGTGGTACAAATGTTAAGAAAAGGTGTCTATATTATATATAAGTGATGACATTTATGGTATTGCTCCTCACCAATGTTGTAACTGAATTATTTTGTTGTTTCATTTCAGTCTAATTTTTTTAAAATACATTATCGCTTAGATTAAATTAAAGTTTTAAATATAAAATTATATAATTAGAACTATAAGAATAAAAGTGTAATCAACTCAACCTTAATTTATATAATTACCTGTAATCAGGGGTGGAATCAGAAATTTTGTCAAGGAGGGGCCATATGGAGTTAATTTTAGTACATTACTAATTGAATATAATTTCTTATATAAATGTTACATGATAAGTATTTCACAAAAAAACTAAATATATTTAACAAGTCTGGTAGGATTCGTCGAACATATCATTCATAAAACTCTCCAAATATATATAATCAAATTCTCTATATATATTTATTTAATGTATATTTATACGTACATTAGATATATTTAACAACTGCTTGTGTCATATGAAATATGTTTTACTTATTTACAATTATAGGTCATTATTTAGTAATACGAAATATTGTAATGGCGTTATCCATGTAGTGATTTAAATTAATCACCTAAAGAAAATTTTTATAATAACATGCTAACTAAAATATTATTGAATTTAGTATTAAAATAGTATAACATGCAACGTTATTTAATTTCATAGGAATATTTGTTTTGGGAAAAACATAAGGAACAATTTCTGTAAATTGTAATAGATAAGGAAAATGTTTAATACTCTAAAAAAGTGTTCACATTTTAACCCTCAATAACATGGTATAGTAAATATCTACTTATAATTTGTTATGGCATGGGATCAAGGGTCATTGTTGTGCGGCTTGCACAGCAGTGACTGTTGTATAGCTCATGAGAATTATTTCAGGCTTTATTTTTCATAATTTGAACCGTTCAATTTTTAAAGAACATCGAGTAGAACATACTTGTAAAAAATTAAGTTGATTAAATATCGATAGACTTTTCATCAACTCGCATTTGTCTATATAAAACAATAAATATATAAGTATTAAATTGAATACAAATGTAAGTTGATGAAGGGTTTATCAATATCCAATCAATTTAATTTTTTATAGGTATGTTCTACTCAATGTTATTTAAAAGTTGAACGGTTTGGATTATTAAAATAAATTCTGAAATAATTCTCATATGCCGCACAACAGTCATTGTTGTGCAAGCTGCACAACAGTGACTCCAACTCTTGTGGCATGATAGGTGTCAAGTTGTAATTACATACCGAATGATATGGGACCAAACTCTATCACATTATTGGAAAATGTTTGAGACCTAAGAATACTCAAACAATTTGATCTACAATTATGTGATATAATAGGTGTTAACTTTTAAGTTGTTACATCCTTAATGATATAGGATCTTAATTGAGAAAGTTAAAAATTCATAATTTTTTTTTTTTTTTTTTTTTGGGTTATAAAGGTTGAATCCTTTTTTTTTTTTTTTTTTTTGAGGGGAGCGGGAGTAATAACCATGCGTCCTTATTACAACTTTAGTTATAAGTCAAAATTATCTAAAATGATTTTACAGTTTTCCTTTAGATGGCTGATATTTAATTCTATAAAAGTTAATGATATAATAATCAAAAGTTAAGAGTGTAACACTATCTAAAATCACTTTTAAAAAAATGGTTCTGAAATATCTCTCAACTCTTAATTATAGATAGTTATTTGTTTATGTATTTTTTTTTATTTGACGGTCTGTAATTACTAAGTCAAACTCAAGTTTTGGACTATGAGGCTAAGCCATGAGTGAAGTGTTCAAATGGATGCATTCAATGGGCCTGACCATACATGTTGGGCCCTTGTATTAAGTCAAATTGTAAATTTACCAAAATTAACCCGAGTTCTTTGTAGAATTTCCAGAAGCCCTCCACCTAATTAATTCTACCTACTAATTGAAGGGCAAAATAGAAAATAAGAATACAAATTAAATGGTAAAATAGAGAAGAAGAAGAAAGAAAGAAAAAGAAAAAAGAAAAGCCTTATGGAGCAAAGCAATTCTTATATATCTATACTACTAATAATAAAGGGAACACCTTAGTTGGTGTCCTAGAGTCATCCTTCACTTTAATGTCAAGTATTCCTTTTGTCATTAAAAAAACATTAGACAAATAATGGCATGAGACTCAAATTATGGACAAATAATATAATGAAGAAAATTTTTATTATTTGAATCAAACATTTATATATGACAAATATTCTATTTTATTTTTACTTATTTAAATTACACACTTATCGAGTGTGCCAACCACTTGTATAGATATATAAATGCACTAAAATGCTGTTACAATTTTTTGGAAACAAATTTTTTATGTATGGCGGTGTTTGGGAATAAATTTTTTAGATTTTTTTGTTTTTTTTCACTAAAAGACAAATTGGTTACAAAATTAAAAAAAACAAATCTAAACAAAATATCACATTACACCCCATAATTATTTCACATTTTCTCTCACAAACATCACATCCAACTATAAAAAAATTCAACTATCTTTCCAAACACAAAAAAAAAATTTCTCTAATAATATCTTACAACTAAAAAAACTTACAAAAAAAACCCACTTCCCAAACACCCCTAATAACATGGTTACGTTTCGTTATTTGTGGATGCGTAGCTTTCTTTGTCATCCTTGTCAATTGAAGAAATTGCCATGTATCTGGATGAGCATTTGGCTGTTGGACTTTACATGATGAAAAAGGCAAATCTATCCTTGTATATTTTGTCATGATAATTACTCAAATCTTTATCCACTAACCAAATCGAAACAGAAGGGGTCTTCAATTTGTTGCGTTACGGCATCACAACACGCAGGAGACTTGACTAGCCAACAATATTTGGTTCTAAAAGTAAACTACATCATCTCATCCATATAATAATATGGGAAGTGTTACTATCATCTTTCAAAAGTGTACTTGGTATGTATTCAAATTTTAGTAACAACGGTTAATAATTTTCATTAATTTGGATCATAAGATAAAATCAAATTAGTTTATAACATAAATTCTCACTAAGTCACTTCTACTCACAACAAAATATTACAAAATGTTATATAAAAATCAATTTGAATCTTACTAAAAAATAGGGTAAATTACAATTACACCTCTTAAGGTTTACACAGATTATCCTCTGTGATTTTGGAAATTATAAATCCTTCCCAACCAGAATTTTTTATTTAATAGAATTATCAAAAAAAAATGTAATTCATAATTACTCTCTTATATAATAATAAAATTATCAGAATTGTTAATTAAAATATATTTTTGACATCATTAAAGACTGTTAATTGATTTAAAGATTTATTAATGAAAGAGGTCATTTGTTACGCAATTAAAATTTGAAGGGGCAAGTAATTTCCATAACTACAAGGGTAATCATTATTTTAAGCAAATTTCAATGAGTGTATTTGTAATTCATCAATAAAAAATATTACAAAAATTCATAACCAATCACCACAAAATGTTATAATCAAATTTGCCACCCTAAACCTATAAAAAAAAAATTTTAAAAAAAAGAAAAAAAAAACACTAGTGTACGATATGCAACTTTTAAATGTGTTTACGAAGAAATTTTCCTACTAATATGGTTAGTTTTTCCTTCCCCCTATGTCCAACTGCTTAGTCACGCACTAGTTGCAGATGAGTATGAATTTGTTTACATAGTGTTGATAGGAACAAATATGTTACAACCCAAACTCGTCCCTAGATGTTTAGATCATGACCAACTAGTAATCTTAGATTGCTCGACATCAAAGACAAATTAAATCATTAAGGCCCCGTTTGTTTGGGGTTATAGCAAGAGGATTAGGATTACTAATACCTTGGGACTAGTATATAGGGTGTTTGTTTTGAGAGATAGCCTTGGGACTATCAATACCTTGGGACTAACTAATACCTTGGTATTACTAATACCTTGTTTGTTTTGAGAGATGGGGAGGGTACTACTAATATCTTGGTATTACTAATACCCTTGGGGAGGGGATTCATAATGAGGAGGTAGAGATGGTATTAGAAAAATAGTGAGGGGATTAGAAATTTTTTTATTTTTTTTTATTTTTTATATATTGGAAATTTTTTTTAAAATATTAATGTTTAATTTTTTTATTTTTTTATTTTTTTTATTATTTTATATAAAAATAATTTAACAATTCTTCACTATTAATCCCCTCACTATCAATCTCCTCACTATTAATCCCCTCACTATCAATCCCCTCCATTCTATCTCTGGAAACAAACGGGGCCTAATAGATAATAACGGGGCTTAGCGGAAGTAATAATAAAATATAATTAAGTCCATGGAACAATGCATACATGAAAAACTTTATACTATAATAAAAACTTCAGACTTCTTTCATAGATACATCATAAATACAAACTCATATTACATATCATCCATTCACAACAAGTTCCAAATAACAAAAACAAAACAAAAGGGTTGACAAAGTTTGACTCCACTTAAGTCCAAGTACATCTCGTCATTGAGGCTCTCCAAAATGGCTTCACAAAAGGGTGGACTCCCAAGGCTTCTCTAAACTTGGTGTTCCACTTGCTCACCTACATATATATAGAGAAAAAGGGGTGAGCTAAAGCCCAATGAGTAATATCAAAATAAAGAGGTTAAATGATTGATGTCTAGCACAGTTCAAAACATAACTTATAAGCTTCAAAAGAATCATAATCAACATTTGACATAACGAGAATTCGTAAATCATGTCTCATACGTGGTTCATCCAATAGAGCAAAGCAAAGCGGCCCAAAGGCCTAAATCGAAAGGACCATCATGGTCAATGAAGGGACCATGTAGGTCTAAACTAAGGGACCATATAGGTCAATCAAATGGACCACACGGGTCAACATTAGAGATCTCTATAAATAAATAACGAAGGGCCATATTATTATTTTCCCCAGGCGAGGGCCTTACTAAAGGATGTCATAGATAGTTTTCCAATAAAACGATCATTTATTCATTCAAAATAACATTTCAAAATAATATTCTTGCAATAATTCAAAATACATTTGAGCATATCTTTATAAAGATACTACTCACAGTGGCTGGTACAGGTGTTAGGCTTCGGGAGACCACCTACGCAAAACACATAACAAAGATACACAATGAAGTACACGTAAACAAACAAGTATTGTATCTTGATTCAATTCTCTTAGGTTTCTAGCTTATTCCATCACTAAGGATGCCTAAACAATGTCCGAGAATGCCTCGAAGAGTATGAGGATGCAAATATGCACATATGAGTATTTGTCAAAAATGTTGAAAAACAGGGTGTTTGCTTGAGCACACCTTTGGATGCTCAAGCGGTGTGGCCTGACTGCGAAAGTACTGGATAGTGCTAAAGTGGACTTGAGCCATCACTTGGTGGCTCGAGCCAAGTGCAATGCAAAGTTTTGTTCGCTCGAGTGCACATTTGGTCGATTGAGCCAACTGCAAAGGCCTGCAAAAATACTAGGAGCATGCAAAGTGTGCTCGAGCGACATATTCGTCACTCGAGCGAAGTGGACGATTTCTGGGTTTTCTAGAATTGAATTCTAAGTTTCAAAACATGAATTTCAACTCCAAAAGCTTGCATGGCTAATAAAAACATGATAAAACTCTTTGTAAGACAAGAATACTTGATAATTATCATATCATAATCCCAAAATCTCTTTTAATTTTCCAAAACAAAATGCAAAACTCTATATTCTTGCCATTCATGTGATAAATGCCACTCATTTCCTTTCAGAACATGAATATATGAGATATGAATGTAAAACTATGAACAACCTTCAAAGATGGAAAGTATAACTTCACGCATGATTGAATTTTCAGAAAAATAAAGCTTAAAGATGAGGAAATATGCATGCATGTCCCAATTTAGTTCATGTTTACTAAATTCATGGTGATTCTAGCATATCCTTCTCAAATTCATGCATATCATCCTACTAACTTAATGAATTTAACATTCACATGGAATATTTACAAGGATTAAGGTTGTAATTCATACCTAGAGCTTGAATTTAAGAGTTGCAAGTCTAAATCCTTCAATTCCTTTTCAATCTCTACAATTCTTCTCATTCTCTCTCTAAAATGTCTCTCTCTCTCTCTCTCTCTCTCTCTATAATCTTAGCCACATTTGATGTAAAATGAATTCATAAACATGTTTATAACATATATATAGGGTCGATTAAGTTAAACTAATCAAGTGGGATTAAGGCTGATTAAGTTAGCTTAAGTCTAATTGATCCTAATCTATTCTAAGTATTTTGATTCGAATCAAATTTTAATCAAACTTATCATATGATTCTAAATATTCTAATTAGTATATTGAACTAGCCAATTTCAGTTTCTGAATCCGTTGGGCTTTCAATTTTTGATTCAAAGTAGGTATTCTAACAGATATTCCAAAAATAAACAGATAAGTACAATTTAAACACATAATTATGCAAACATTCTCAATAAATAATATGCAAAATGATAGAATTTAGCTCATTATGTGCTTATCACTATAATTTCATCAAGTAGTCAAAAAAACTTATGAGTATGAGCCCATGTCAACCAACTTGGTCAGGTCAACCCACGTATTTGTGGGTTGATCCACCTAGTTGGATCCCTTCAAAGCCCAACTCAGACGTACTAACCCCCTTGGTCGACCAAACAGACTTGGAGGCTAAGATAGGTGACCTTGAACATGCAGATAACCTCCGTCGTCCTCACAGACTAAGGGCAAGATAGGCAAGGCAAAATTACACAAAGGGCTAGTTTTGTCCTTTGCTTGTCCCCCTACGCCACCTGATCCTGCAAGTGTACCACTACATGTTCCAAGATTGACAAGCCACGTGGAACCTCCAAAGAGAAAGAAAGCACACCTCTAGCATATTCTGCTTTTGGCAAGTGAGAATATACTGTAAAGACCCTAATTTTTTTTTAATTACACTTGAAACCCTGAGCCTTAGGTTAATAGCATTTTAGCCCTAGTTCCGTAAAAAAAAAAAATCTGTGTAAGGGCCCAAGTAAAAAATAATTTCTCCGTGTGTTACCATAATTAAATCATAGAACACCACTTTATGATTGGAACTATCCTAAAACTTGGTTTTATTTATTTACCTCATAATTTCTAAATTAATTCACACATTTTATTCTTATTTCTAATTTTTTATTATTGTTCTTTCATTAATTATTTATTTGAATGGAATACTATTGTGTACTTGAATATATACATAGTTTAAATATATATATATATATAATATTGGTGGAAGAGTGAGTTGATAACAACAAAGAGGTAAATAAAATAAATAAATAAATAAATATCTAGATATTTAGTCCCTTAGCCGTTAAGCTACCTTATATTATATAAATTGAGAGTTGGTCCAAATCCACACCCACCTTTTTCATCAGCTCAAGGAGAGGGTGAGAGAGGGAGAGTTTGCTCAAGGGAAGTCAAGGGGAGTAGTGAAGTTAGAAGAAAAAAAAAAAAAAAAAAAGAGAAAAAGGACTTCTTGAAGGTAGAATACACCTCTCCCTTGTCTTCTCAAATTTTTTTTTACCCATCTCATCCTATTGTCTAGATGCTCCCTTGGGCTATGTATTAATGGTAAATTGAGTTTTTGGTGTGTATGTATGTGTGGGTGTGAATTGGTGACATTGTCTTACAATTTTATTCAAAATATGCACTGCTGCAATTTCTAATATTTAAAAGAAATATCAAACCTGTTTATTTCTCAAATCTGAATTTATTGTAAGATATTTGGTGTGTTTAGAGCTTGTGACAATTTTATTAGCCCCTAATTGTGTGTTTTTAGGGCTTGGATAATTTGTTGAAAAATCTGGTCCTGAATCTCTGAAAAACAGTCCACTTTTAGTAATTTTATAAAATTCTAGAAAAATCATCTCGTGTTGGTTCTTTTGTCAAAATTTAGAACTCTGAGTCCTCTTTCCAACAGATTTTATTTGAGTGAAAACCATCGGGTAGATTGAGAGAAACGCTAGTTTTCCCAATGGGTGACAAATCTGGACAAGTTTTTGAATATAGCTTGTGGATGAATTTCTGGAGGTGCTATGCACATTCTGTGAATTGGAAATGAAACTAGACAGGTTTATTATTATTTCTGTGCAATTTCCAGCACCGGTCGGTCCTATAGGGCTAACAAGAACGCTTTGGTAAAAATACTTCTAGGTCAAATTAGGAGCTGAAATTGCACAAAAATAATAATGAACCTGTCTAGTTTCATTTCCAATTCACAGAATGTGCATAGCACCTCCAGAAATTCATCCACAAGCTATATTCAAAAACCTGTCCAGATTTGTCACCCATTGGGAAAACTAGCGTTTCTCTCAATCTACCCGATGGTTTTCACTCAAATAAAATCCGTTGGAAAGAGGACTCAGAGTTCTAAATTTTGACAAAAGAACCAACACGAGATGATTTTTCTAGAATTTTATAAAATTACTAAAAGTGGACTGTTTTTCAGAGATTCAGGACCAGATTTTTCAACAAATTATCCAAGCCCTAAAAACACACGATTAGGGGCTAATAAAATTGTCACAAGCTCTAAACACACCAAATATCTTACAATAAATTCAGATTTGAGAAATAAACAGGTTTGATATTTCTTTTAAATATTAGAAATTGCAGCAGTGCATATTTTGAATAAAATTGTAAGACAATGTCACCAATTCACACCCACACATGCATACACACCAAAAACTCAATTTACCATTAATACATAGCCCAGGGGAGCATCTAGACAATAGGATGAGATGGGTAAAAAAAAATTTGAGAAGACAAGGGAGAGATGTATTCTTACCTTCAACAAGTCCTTCTTTTTCTCTTCTTTTTTTTTTTTTTCTTCTCACTTCTCTACTCCCCTTGACTTCCCTTGAGCAAACTCTCCCTCTCTCACCCTCTCCTTGAGCTGATGAAAAAGGTGGGTGTGGATTTGGACCAACTCTCAATTTATATAATATAAGGTAGCTTAACGGCTAAGGGACTAAATATCTAGATATTTATTTATTTATTTATTTTATTTACCTCTTTGTTGTTATCAACTCACTCTTCCACCAATATTATATATATATATATATTTAAACTATGTATATATTCAAGTACACAATAGTATTCCATTCAAATAAATAATTAATGAAAGAACAATAATAAAAAATTAGAAATAAGAATAAAATGTGTGAATTAATTTAGAAATTATGAGGTAAATAAATAAAACCAAGTTTTAGGATAGTTCCAATCATAAAGTGGTGTTCTATGATTTAATTATGGTAACACACGGAGAAATTATTCTTTACTTGGGCCCTTACACAGATTTTTTTTTTTTTACGGAACTAGGGCTAAAATGCTATTAACCTAAGGCTCAGGGTTTCAAGTGTAATTAAAAAAAAAATTAGGGTCTCTACAACCTATCCCCCTTAAATAAATTTCGTCCTCGAAATTAGATCATACCTTACGTCTCAAATAGTTGTGGATAATTTGCCCGCATCGCATCTTCACGTTCCCAGGTGAACTCTTCAATACCATGATGACGCCAGAGTATCTTAAGAAGGTGAATTGTCTTCCCTCGCAAGTTCTTTTCTTGTCTGTCTATAATTGCTACAGGTCCCTCTTCAAAGGTAGCGTCCTCATTGAGTTGGATTTTTTCCCAGTTGATGATGTGAGAAGGGTGGATTATGTACTTTCGCAACATAGATACATGGAAAACATCATGTACTCCAGCCAACTGTGGGGGTAAAGCCAACTTGTACGCAACCTCTCCGATTTTCTGAAGTATCTCGAAGGGTCCAATATATCTAGGTGATAATTTTCCTTTCTTTCCAAAACGAATGATCCCTCGGCGAGGCTGAATTTTCAAGAAAACATAATCACTGGCAGCGAAGGTTAGTGGTCTTCTCCTTTTATCTGCATAACTCTTTTGACGATCTTGAGCTGCCACTAATCTTTGTCGAATAAGTTTCATCTTTTCTGTAGTTTCTTGCACAATCTCCGGGCCCAATAGACTCACTTCTCCAACTTCAGTCCAACAAACTGGTGATCTGCAAGGCCGACCATACAGTGCTTCGAATGGAGCCATGCCAATACTAGCTTGGAAACTATTGTTGTATGTGAACTCTACCAACAGTAGGTGTCGCTCCCAATTCTCCTTGAAATCCATCACACAAGCTCTTAACATGTCCTCCAAAGTCTGAATAGTATGTTCTGACTGTCCGTCAGTTTGAGGATGAAATGCGGTACTGAAACATAATTCGGTCCCTAATGCTTCCTGCAAGCTTCCCCAGAATCGGGAGGTAAAACGCGGGTCCCGGTCGGACACAATTGATATAGGAATTCCGTGCAATCGGACAATTTCTTTAATGTAGAGATGACTCAGCGATGTCAAAGTGTCGGAGATTTTATATGGCAAAAAGTGCGCAGTTTTCGTCAACCGATCAACTATAACCCATATAGCATCATATCCTCTCGATGACCTGGGTAGTCTAGTGACGAAGTCCATTGTTACATGCTCCCATTTCCATTCTGATATCGGCAAGGGCTGAAGCATCCCTCCAGGTCGCTGGTGTTCTGCCTTTACTTGCTGACACGTAAGGCATCTGGCTACGAATTGAGCCACATCTTTCTTTATTCCCCTCCACCAATATTGACGCTTTAAGTTTTGGTACATTTTCGTCCCTCCTGGGTGCACTGCGAACACTGAATGGTGGAACTCCTTCAGAACTTTTTCTCTAAACGACTCATCTTGTGGTACAAACACTCTACCCTGATGTCTCAAACTTCCATCTAAATGAATTGTCCAATCAGATATAGAATCGCCGGATGCTATTTGCGCCTTTATGAACGCCACCTCTTGATCATACTTCTGTGACTCTATTACGTCGTTCAATAATTTGGGTGTAGCGATTTGAGCACCAAGGTATACCTTTTTGTCCTGAGTTTTCATCTATACTCCAAACTCATTAAGTGTTTCGACCATGTTCCATTCCTTGAGTGCCAAGCTAGCAATAATTCCCTGGTTCTTGCGACTCAAGGCATCCGCCACCACGTTAGCTTTGCCAAGATGATAGGATAGAGTAAAATGGAAATCTTCGAGGTACTCTAGCCACCGTCTTTGTCTCATGTTCAAGTCCTTCTGCGTGAACAAATACTTCAAGCTCTTATGGTCCGTGAAAATCTCAAATTGTTCACCATACAAATAATGACGCCACTACTTTAACGCAAAAACCATTGTTGCTAACTCTAGGTCGTGTGTCGGATAATTCTTTTCATGCGGTTTCAGTTGCTTGGAGCCGTAAGCCACCACCTTCTCTTTTTGCATTAGCACACAGCCTAGCCCATCCTTGGACGCGTCGCAATATACCGTATATCCTATGTCTCGCTCCGGAATGATGAGTATTGGGGCACTAGTCAATCTCCTCTTGAGTTCTTGAAAGGATTGTTCACATGGTTCATTCCAATCGTATTTTACCCCTTTTTGCGTTAGACGAGTCATCGGCTTAGCAAGTTTGATCATTAATGAAGAAGCTCAATCGGAATTAAATCTTCCGCGTGTAGTTTGTGAATACGCTGATGTTTTTCCTGAGAAATTGCCAGGATTACCGCCACATCGTGAAGTAGATTTTAGTATTGAGTTACAAGCGGGTACTGCACCAATATCCCTGACACCCCACCGTATGGCTCCTGCTGAACTCCGGGAGTTAAAGACGCAACTGCAAGAATTACTGGACAAGGGATTTATCCGACCAAGTACCTCACCATGGGGCGCACCAGTTCTATTTGCAAAGAAAAAGGACGGGACACTAAGATTGTGCATAGATTATCGGCAACTCAATCGGGTGACGATCTAAGTGTTCTACTATGTGATTTGTCTCTAAGTTTTTCAAGCCTTTTTAATGTTATTTTCTTGCTTAACTATACTTATGTATGATGATCATGGACTATATTTCCTCTAGTACGTTTTTTCCATACTCGTTTAAATGACCGAATTACTGAATATGACTATCTTACCTAGCAAAAGATCTAATAAACGGGAAATGATAAGGGGTTGGCAATGGGTGACGTTTATCTTAGTGTTTTAAAACAATTTTATACATATGCATGACATGAATTATGATGGGGTTAATACCAAATGAGTTAAGTCTTGCGTAAGTAGTTTAAGCGAGCCCCTAGGTTGACCTGGATGTATTCAGACTCTATGCGGTGGTTTCAGGGTGTAAGCGAGCCCTTTGGTATGGTATGTGCAGGGTGTAAGCGAGCCCGAGGCACGATTTGGGTGTAAGCGAGCCCCCTTGTTGGCCGTCCCTTTTGAGGTCCACCAATGCCACTGACAGGTAAATAATCGGAGGTGGGCATAGATGGTAAGGTCTGCAAAGCAACAAAAGGGGGAATTCTAAATAGTCTGGTGTTCAATCCTTGTAGTTGGGTAGAAGGATCTCTTTGGGGGGTCCTAAACGCCTAGTCTAACTACTAATTCATAAAACCTTAATGTAAGTATGTTATGTTACTTGATTTGTTTTGTGTATGATTGATTGATAGAAGATATGGGGGTGTATGTGTTTTTACTGGGCATTCCAAGCTCATGGCGTGTCATGCCAGGTGAAGAAGCAGCTTACGACGGGGAAGGTTATCCCGAAGACAATCAAGATGAAGTTTTAGAGCCGTGGTTCACTTGAAAATTTAGACTAGTAATTTGTTTTTGTGTTCTCTCTTCTTTACCTTTTGGTTTGACAATATTTGTAAACCTCTAGTGGAACTCAAATCAGTTACCTATGTTATGACTCTGCTTGTATGTGTATATTAACATATTGTGGTTATCTCTTTTGTTTGAGTTGTATTTTATATATTTCTCTTGCGGTCTCAAATTTTGGGGCGTGACATATACATACAACCAAAATATACACTTAAGGTATGCAATCTATCTCCTTCTACATTCCTTCATAACTCTCTCCATTCAAGTATATTAAATTGATCATCATCGGAGGGCCCTTGAGAAGGACAACCACCAGTGAGTTCCTGAGGGTTTGTTTGCAAGTCATATCTAGCCAACCCAACTCTGGTCACCCAACACTATTAGCATGTGGATCTAGCATTCTGTTGGAAAATAACGAATTTTCAGCGACTTTAATGCGAAATTAAAGTGGGACTCATTCACCAATTGAAGTAGGTCTATGTGGATCTAGAATCTTTGTAGTGAGAAATTTACACCACAAAAAGAATGAACCAAAACCATTAAGTATTGAATGATAAATTATCTTATAAAGTGGGCATTATGAGAGATCACCTGTTCGGGAGCTAAAGTACAAGGTCATGGAATGATGCACCTCTTTTTGTCCAATCCAGAGGTTGACTTTTACTAATATTCTATTTTATGATTTTATTGATTAATTATTTCAAACAAGTCCATTTTGAGTCTAAAATCATTACTACTCTAAAACTATGTGATTAGAACAAAATAAATATCATTTATTTTATATTAAAAGAATAAATTCATATTTTTCTATTAAACAATGATTTTTAAATAAAATCGGATTACTTAATTCCTATAAAATTTTATTGAAAATAAGTTCTAGTAAAATCATCCCTAAAAATAATTTTTTGTGAGGATTTTTTTATGTATGTCATTAAAAATTAACAATTAGTGACTTTTTTTGTCATGATTTTTATAAATTATAGCTAAAATTTACAATTAACGACGTTTTTTTTGTGATGCAACAATGTTAGGTGGTCCGAATTTTTTTAGCTCAAATAGCTCGAAACACCCAAAACGATGTTGTTTTGATACATTCGAGCCATTCGGATCACACAAATTCGGACCACCAAGCATTTTTCTTTGTGATAAATTTTTTAAACTGTCACTGAAAATTAAAAATTAGTGACATTTTTTGTGACAAAATTTTCAAACTATCGCTGAAAATTAACAATAATGACATTTTTAATAGTTTTGATGAAAAATGTCATTAATTTTCACAAGACCTATTGAACAATAAATCCACCTATTAGGACCTAGACGTAAATTCCCCTAATAAATAACATTTATAAAAATCATCTAAAACATACAATTACACTTAGAGAGTCATTTAACTTGATTTATTGAAAAGATAATGCATAGAACAAGTACATGCTATGAAGAATAAAGGAGATTTAGGTCTTATTTGTCCTTCCTAAAAAATCAAAAAATCAAAAAGTCATTATTCTATTTAAATCACATTATTTTATTTAAATCACATTACTTCTCTACCACATCACTTTAAACCCAATCTATACCCAACCCATATTTCATAAAAAGTCAAAAAGTACACTTATTTAAAACATCTGAAACAACCCTTTACTCAATGCCTACTCAAGCACCATTCACGCATTACACTAAATAAACATGAATCTAATATGCAACTAAACATACAAATGATAGTCCTAAACTGGGTTTGAGACTACTACAATGTTGAAGATGCACAAAAAGCAACTAACAAAATATATATATATATATATATGAGAAATATGTTGAATATTAAAACTAAATCAAACGCGCCCAAAATTTATATATGACATATTCATAAAATTTGAAAAAAAAATGATATTTTTTATTAAATTCAATTTACCTCATGTGTATTCATATTAAATTATGGGGAGTAGTTTCTCTCTAGTCCACTATGGATTGGAAAGTGTTGTTTGAGTTTGTAGGGCTCATCACGAATTTCATATTAACAATCCGAGTCATTCATTTTTTTAGATGACAATGTGTAAATCACTAATAAATAAAATCAGGTCAATCAAATAACCATAGTCACATTAGTTTATTGCATTTGTCTCTTAAAAGATGGATGATCTAATTTTCAAATAATATTTGTCACATTTTTTTCTTTTGCTAATAAATGTAATAATTTAACATGATTACGATTTTCAAATCGACTTGATTTTTTATGAATAATCTATATGTTTTGGTCTAAAAAATGAACTATTCAAATTATTAAAATAATACTCATGATGGACTCTATAAATTCAAATAACACTGTGACACAAGCTACTTCGAAATTATATGTATTATAACCTATCATATTTAAAAAAATAATAAACTCACCATGAGAGATCAAAATTTCAGCATGCCATTGTGGTTTTCATGAACTACTTGCCAATGACCTCAAACAAGAACCTGAATCGTCTAAGGTCCAACAAAAAAATTACTTACTTCTAATATATATATATATATATATTATGTGAATTTCGTTACGGTTGTTTTCAACATGTAAAGAAATATTATAGCATTTTCTAAATATATATAATTTATTTTAACTCTATAATATATGGGTACAATTTTATAAAAAATATAACAAAAGATAGTTGAAAAAATGAATTCTTAAAACAAGAAATACACTTCTTGTTATTATTATTATTTAAAAAAATGATCTTGCCAACAAGTGTCTTAGGGTACCCAAAAAAAAAAAAATGATAAAATTCAATACACTTTTCATTAGTTTTATAATATTTTTTACTTATTTCAAAGCACTTTTCAACTTTTTTGTCATTTCTAAAATATTTTTTACACCAATCTCAATATTAAATAATGCATAATAGACACTTTTTTTTAATAGAAAAATCTTGTTACTCTCCTGTAGGTCTAAGGCAACGCTCCTCGCAAAGATCATCAAGATATTTTGTTGTCCGTTCTAAGTAAAAAATTATAACATGAGAACTTGTCCCGACTTCCAAGACAAGTTTCGCTTAAATCAAGACTTGTACAGCAAGAGAATATCAAACCCATGGCAAATACTGTGTAACAATACCTTGAAACTTAATCTCCTAATCAAACATTTAAAAAATTGACCTAATCTCCTAATTCACCTCACTAAAGTTCATTTAGAACTCTCAAATTAAAACTATGTATCATTATTCTTTCCAAACCTTTACCAAGTGCACTATTACCTTGGTTACATAATAGACACATGCTTAGCATTTGTTTGAATAAAATGTGCTTTTAGAATATCTCCATCAATCTTGCTAAATCTTACTTTTAGTGGAAATAACAAGCAAAATAGAAGAAAATTTGTTCCAACAACCCCGCTTCATGCTTTGTAGTTTAATATGGAGCTACAACTGCTAGTTACTACTAGCGAGGTACTATAACAGTGCTGATTATGTAAAAAATAAAGAAAAATGAAAAATTGGTGTATATTTAGAAAAAAAATAAAATAATTAATGATAAATTTTAGGAAAAATTATTGATAAATCCTATTTAGAAGTGTTTTACCCCAAAATGTCCATGAAGGAATTTTTTAACCCATTTAGTCCCATGTATGTATAGTTTTATTCCATAAAGTCATTTTTCTTGATTTACACTATTTTCTTGGACACTTATGCCCTTATATTTAATTTTGATACCCTTATAAATATTTTTTGAACGGTTAGCAATTTATGATGTGAACATTCAAATTTTAAAATTGACATTGGTAAGAATGTAAAATTAGCCCGTGGACGGCTCGAAACCCGTCAACGAGACGGGGCGGGCCCGGCCCGTTGACAATGTGAATATTCACATTGACATGTTAACATTCACATTAATAGGAGTGTAAAATTGGCCTGCGTTCCGTGGTACCGCGAAACCCACTCGCAGTCCATGGGCAGCCCGGGACGGGCCCGGTCTGGGCCGTTGACAATGTGAATATTCACGTTGACATGTTAACATTCACATTGATAAGAGTATAAAATTGGTCCGCGGCCCATGGACGGCCAAAAGCCCGCCCACGGCCCGGGGTGGGCCCGGCTCGGCCCGTTGACAATGTGAATATTCACATTGACATGTTAACATTCATATTGATAAGAGTATAAAATTAGTCAGCGTCCCGTGGGCGGCCAAAAGCCGGCCCGCGGCCCGTTGATAATGTAAATATTCACATTGACATGTTAACATTCACATTGATAGGAGTGTAAAATTAGTTTGCACCCCGTGGCTGCCCGAAACCAGCCCACGACCCGTGGGCGGGCCCGGCCCGTTGACAATGTGAATATTCACATTGATAAGAGTATGAGATTGGCCCGCGCCCCGTGGCTACCCAAAATCCGCCCACGGCCCGTGGGCAACCCGGGGGGGGCCCGGCCCGGCCTGTTGACAATGTGAATATTCACATTGACATGTTAACATTTACATTGATAAGAGTATAAAATTAGCCCGCGTCCCGTGGCTGCCCGAAACCCTCCCACGGTCCGTGGGCGAGCCCGGCCCGGCCTGTTGACAATGTGAATATTTATATTGACATGTTAACATTCACATTGATAAGAGTATAAAATTGGCTTGCGGCCTATGGGCGGCCAAAAGCTCGCCCGCTACCCAGGGCGGGCCCAGCCCGTTGACAATGTGAATATTCACATTAACATGTTAACAATCACATTGATAAGAGTATAAAATTGGCCATGACTCAAGGCGGGCTTGGCCCGACCCGTGACAATGTGAATATTCACATTGACATGTTAACATTAACATTGATAGGAGTGTAAAATCTGTCCGCTGCCCGAAACTTGCCCTCGGCCCGGGATAGGCCCGGTCCGGCTCGTTGACAATGTGAATATTCACATTGACATGTTAACATACACATTGATAGGAATGTAGAATTGGCCGTAATCGAAGCCCACGTGGCGGGGCAAGCTCGTTTGGGTCCAGACCCGAGCATGTCTGAGACCCTAGGCTAGGGCCTAGGCCATCACTTTGAAGCCCGGCTCGGCCCATCTGCCCGTTTAAGGCCCATTCAAGGCTCGATCCGAGACCCAGCCCACCTGAAGCACAATGTCTTTTTTTGTGGAAAATAATAAAATTTTGGTAGAAAAAATTAAAAAGAATTTAAAAAAATGGCCAGGCACTTGAGCCCAAGCTAAGCTGGGCCTAGGCCCAATCTAACCCAATTTACACTTCTATCAATGTGAATGTTAATATGTTCATGTGAATATTCACATTGTCACTGGCGAGTCGGCAGCCCGGCACGGCGAAGCCAAGCTTCCACGCGTCATGAGCTATGTTTACACTTCTATCAATGTGAATGTTAATATGTCAATGTGAATATTGACATTGTCACGGGAGGGGCCCGGCGGGGCGCGCCCCGGACCGCCCATGGGACGCGAGTCAATTTTACACTCTTATCAATGTGAATATTCACATTGTCACGGCCGGCCCGGCAATGACGGGCTGGCCTCGCGGGCAGGCTAATTTTACACTCCTATCAATGTGAATGTTAATATGTCAATGTGAATATTCACATTGTCACGGGCCGGTACACGTCGGGCCAATTTGATCTTATCAATGTGAATGTTAATATGTCAATGTGAATATTCACATTGTCACGGGCCGGACCGGGCTCGCCCCGAACCGCGAGCTAATTTTATACTCCTATCAATGTGAATGTTAACATGTTAATGTGGATATTCACAGTTACATAGTAGAGCCCTACATTATGACGATATGAACATTCACATTGACGGTGTGAACATTCACATTAAGAGTATTTTGGTAATTATGTCACCCATAGAACTTATTGAAACATAAGAAAATAATATAAACTAAATAGAATATAAGTAGATACATTAGGGGTATTTTGGTAATTATGTCACCCATATGACTTATTGAAACATAAGAAAATAATATGAACTAAATAAAACATAAGTAGATGAAAAGGGTATTTTGGTCTTCTCATCTCAAATAGAATTTAATGAAATAGTCAAAAAAAATATGAATTGAATGGAATATAAGTAATTAATGATGGATTTATGAAAAATGCTCCCTAAATTTTATTATTAAAGTCATAATTTTTTTTATGAGTATGTAATTATTTTAAAAAATTACATCTAATTTGTTTATGTTTACTTGTTTATAATATTTTAATGAAATAGAATTTTAAAATAAAAAATTTGATTGAGTATGTCCATAAAAAAGAGATTAATTAAAATATAAAAGTAGATTTAGGTTATAATTTAAGTCAAAATTTGTTAAAGACTTATGCAACGCTCTTACAAGCTAACAATCGTGGCACACGTGTTGGGGCCAGTAAGTAGAGGGAACGCAACGCCAATGATTGTAGACAAAAAGCTAAGAAAAGGTACAAGAAAATATCACATCAATCATATTTGTAAAAAATAATTATTAATTAGTGATAAATTTTATAATTATTACTAGTAATGAATTGTAATTTCAGTGATGCTAGGGAGCTCGAAAATGAGCTCCCCCTAATCTCCCGAATTCCATTTTTTTTTTTTTTTTTTTTCTTCTTCGACAGGAAGAAGAAGGCGGAGGGGCAGCAAGAAAATATCACATCAGTCATATTTGTAAAAAATAATTATTAATTAGTGATAAATTTTATAATTATTACTAGTAATGAATTGTAATTTCAGTGATGCTAGGGAGCTCGAAAACAAGCTCCCCCTAATCCCCCGAATTCCATTTTTTTTTTTTTTTTTTTCTTGAGGAAGAAGAAAGGCGGGCGGGCGGAGGGAGGAGGACTGGAGGGGGCCTAGAAAATGGGCTGGAGGTCGTCGGCGATGGAAGACGCGACGAGGCATGGCGCGGCGACGGAGGGCAAGGCCGATCGGCGACGGAGGGCTGGACGATGGCGATCGGCAACGGATCTGTGACGATCGGCGGCTCTCTCTCCCTCCCTCCCTCCCTCTGCTTCTCTCTCTCTCTCTCTCTCTTCTCCCTCCCTCCCTCTGCTTCTCTCTCTCTCTCTCTCTCTTCTCCCTCCCTCCCTCTGCTTCTCTCGCCGGAAATGGAAGAAAAAAGAAAAAAAAAAAAAAAAATCCCCAAAATGACGTCGTTTTGGGGATTAGGGGGATTAGGGGAAGCCAAATTCGAGCTCTCAATCATTATTCTTGTAATTTTATTTGATAGTTTGAAGTAAATTTATGCAATATTTTAATTGAAAAATGTTATGATTCCAAACTTATTTATCTAAAATTTTTTAAATAAATAATTATGTGATGAAGATTAAATTTATGTAATGTGAAATCTATTTATAAAATAAATCTGAATACAAGAGAATAATTTTAAATAATTTTTAAATAGTTAAATCTAAATTTATGGTATTACTAATTTTAATTTTACTAATTTTTTTCATTAATTATGACCAAATGCACCCTTAATTTATATTATTTTTCTTATTTAATTATAACAATATTTTTTTCTTTAATTATAACTTTATTTTAATAATAACTCATGACACTTCATATTGTTTAATTATAAATTCTTTTAGTTATGATTTAAAAAATAACAAATCATATCAATCCCTTCCTTAACCTCCTCAAATAATATATAATATAATATAAAATAATGCTCTAAAATCACTAAATTATCGCTCCAAAATATGGCAATCCTCGCATCCCATCCATGAAAAAGCTGAGTCATCATCGTCATCCATTTATTAGTATTATTATTATTGTTATATAAAGCTGCAAATGGTTTTACCTCCTCTCCTCTGTATCATCAGACTATCAATCTCTCTCTGGTAGGTATAGTTTATTGAGAAGGGAATACCAAGCTGGCATAGAATTGAAGTCTTGGCTTTCTTGAAGGAAGTTTGTTTGGTTTGGAAAAATCAGTGACAAATTTGGAGAGAGGATTAGGGAGAGAAAGGTGAGTGAGGTGAAGATGTGGGGATTTGGGGGTAGGTACTACTGGGGTAGAAGAGAAGCTGGGAAAGTGGAAGGAATTGTGGTGGTTTTCGCATGGATGTCCAGTCAAGACCGTCACTTGAACAATTACACCCAACTTTACTCTTCTCTCGGCTGGAATTCCCTCGTATGCCATTCCCAATTCCTCAATCTGTATGCTCATTTCCCTCCTCTATATTCACTGCTTTTCTTTTTCTTTTTCTTTTTTTTTTTCCATTCTTTTTGTATTGTATTGATCAGTTAAGGGTTACTCTTTTTTTCTTTTCTTTTTTTTTTGATACGAAAGAGTTTGACCTAGCTTGGGTTTTGGATTTGTAAAAATTTGAGACTTTGATGTTCGGAATATTTGTTCAGAAATATGATTGGGAGATGTTAACTATTTAACATCATATTATACGGGCACTTGATAATTTTTGGGTGTGCTGATTTTATCTGTGTAATGCGTTCAGAGAATAGGAAAATCATATTATACGGGCACTGATAATTTTTGCATGCGGTGATTTTATATAGAGCAATGATGCATCCTTCTAATTTTGAAACTCTAATTGAGGTGTAATGATGTGGCAAGGAAATAAAAAAATTTTAAAAAAAATAAAACCAAGGCTAAAACATCACATCACAGTAGTATCCACTCCCATTAGAGCTTTATTAAAACTCCCAATCATTTTTCTTTTATCTGTGTAATGTGTTCAGAGAATAGGAAAATGGTTGAGACCACTAATGATGTGATAGTGGACCCCACACTGCCTAAGTATTGTTGTGCTCTTTTTTTTTTTTTTTTAGTTTAAGTGTGTGCCAACTCACTAGTGGTGCTTTAGAACGCCACTTTTAGTGGTATGTATCATTGCAGCAGAGAATAATGTTACTCTCTTCAATAATGAGTAATAGCTTTATGGCTCTATTGAGGCAGGTTTATTGAGGGAGGCGCTTGATGAAAAAAGTCACTGAGGAATGAGAATCATCTCTCACTTATTTAAATGTTATCGATCTAGTGCTTGAATGTGGAGCTGGTACCGCACTAGTACTCCATTTGTTTTGACGGAAAATATTTTCTAAAAAAAGTTTATTGGAAAACATTTTTCATAGAAAACGTTTTCTTATGTTTGGTTGTGTTCTTGAAATTAATGTATTAATGGTTGTATTAGTGGGGGGTGACAGTGGTGGCGGTATGGTGGAGGTGAAAGTGAAAGCGTTGGGAATGGTGGTGGTAGCGGTAGTAATGGCGTAGAGATGGTACTGGTGGTGGTTGTGAGGTGGTGGTGGAGACAGCGGTGATGGTAGTGGTGGTAATGTGGTGGTGGCACTAATAAAAACTTTGGTTCTGATTTTCCGTCCAAATAGGCTTGTCTTTCATTGACTACAGAAAATGTTTCCATTGACTTTTATTTTCTGTTGTACCAAATGGCAGAAAATGCGCCTAACAAACAGAGTAAATGGAGCTTGGATTCCTGGTTGTTGGTTGGGTGTGTTGTCCTGTAATATAAACTGATATGTGAACACCTGAATCTGGTATTGGTGTTTAGGTTGACAGAGTTGATGTCCTATTTACTAGGTCTGTAGTCTATCCAAATGGAGCCGATGGGCATTTGTTGATCAATGCAAATAAATGTGCTCTGGAGCATCCCTTACTGGCAAGGAAGGAAAATTATGTTTCTTTCTTTAAGCACCTCATGGAACAATTGAGACAGGTGCCAATGTCCGATGTGTTCTCGAATCCTCAAATGTTGGCCCTAAAAATTCGAAAAAGAACAAATATCTTTGCATACCATTTATAGTAATGTTGTAATATTGAATGTTAGCATAAATATAAAACCAGAAAATATTACTATTCTCATTGTCAGTTCATTGTAAATTGTAACCTAATCTACTATCTCACCCAGATAAGAACTGTCAATGTGGATGTCAAGTCATGGTATGCCACTAACTTAAGCACATGCTTGAACAAATGTATTGCCAACTGAGATAATTACTAAAAAGTTTACTGTCTCATGTAATGGTGGAATTTTAAGTCTCATAAGGTTTGAAAATTAGCCGGGGGGATGTTGTGCACATATGCCATCTATTATGTACTCTAGTGCTAGGGCCAAAATGGAATAACCAACTGCATATATGTTATAAATGCTACACCAATGAGGATTCTAAACAAATAGAGTATGTGTCTAATTTTAGCAAATACTATAATGTAAGCAGTGTGAGATCAGGAAAGCTGTGAAAAAGGTGCTGTTGAAAGATGTCATGCAAATATAAATACAATCATCAACTATGTGATTAAAGTAATTCTACACTGATGGGAAAAATATTGTAAATTAAGTAACGGAGTTTTTTGAATAGAAGTATCGAACTTAAGGTTGACTTAGAATTTCATCATGTTTCCAACATCTTGGCATGCTTTTATTGGACTGAAGGAACAGTTTACCTTTTTGATTAATGCTTTTCTATTTTACTTCGTTTACATTTTGACATCATGAAATTAATGTTAACAATATTTGCAGATTCTTCCCTGACAAGGCTACGTCATTGGCATTTGAAATTCTTAATGAGCTTGTCAAGGTCAGTGCTATAGTAATTTTGAATTATTGTTTCTTATTTTCCCATGGGATTAAGTCTTATGGAAGTTCATCAATAACAATTGAATGACTCTTGTATGGTTGATCCCTTGATGTTCTAAGTGAATGTCTAGGGGGCCAGAATCTCATGCAAGGCTAGCCTGGTGTTCAAACACCTTGAGACTTAAACCGAGAGCCCTTAAAATAGCCAAAAAGAAGACGAAAAATTAATATTTAGTTAGTAAAATTCTGTTATTTTCATTTCCATATTTCCTGGCTCCCTAAGAAAGCTGCTTCCATATTGTAATGCAATCTTGAATGAAAAGAGGTGCCCCCTATGTTACATGGACTCGGGAATGGGTATTAGGTGTGGGTGTGTATCTAAAGATCAGACTCATCATACCTTAAATTTTAGGATATGCAGACTCGGCAAAAAACGTCATATTTTTATATTTTTAATCCATTATGTGAGATAAATATATATGTAACATACAATATCAAAAAGACATTTATAGCAATTATACAACATGTATATATAATAATAGTGTTCAATATAAGTATATAAAAAGTGTCCGATGAACAGTATCCAACACATATCTCATACCCTTATCCAAGTGTCGGGTGTTGGATATGGTATTTGATTTATTTTGAAGAGTCCGTGTAACATATGGTGCCCTTTTCTTTTTTCTTTTTGCTTGGTTAATACTCAACAATCATCAAGATACAATATTTTGTGTGTGTTTGTGTGGTCTTCGATTTCTACTAATTATGCTTCACTTTTATTTTGTATGCGAAGGAGTTAAAACTGAGGCCATGTCCTGTTGTCTTTGCATCCTTTTCTGGTGGTCCAAAGGCATGCATGTACAAGGTTCTTCAGGTAATTTTGTTGGATGCTTGCTTACATGATCATGTATGTAAGCTGAATGTTTTCATTTTCCTTGTTTGTTTGCATATATAATTCACCATATAACCATTTTTTTTTTCTCATTTCTTTCAGATAATTGAGGGGAAGTTTGAAGCACAACTCAATCTGGTATGCTTTACTTTTCAATGTTTGACCCCCCGCCCCTCTGATATATATATATATATATTCTAAAAATTTCAGCTACTATCATGTGGTTTTGTTCCAATTCACGTTATCTAGTTGACTTGGTGTATGGAACAATGTTACATACAATGGCCAAATTAGCATGACCAGGATAAAAGATTTAAAAAATTCAGCTACTATCATGTGGTTTTGTTCCAATTCACGTTATCTAGTTGACTTGGTGTATGGAACAATGTTACCTACAATGGCCAAATTAGCATGACCAGGATAAAAGATTTCTCTCTTGGTAGTTATTGCTGGATTTAGGCAATTATTTGTTTGGTGTTTCTGTAATTAGAGTTGGAAAACTTCATTACATGGTTCTTCCCATCTTATAGTTTGTTTTTCTTGCGATAGGATGAATACCGACTGGTTAGACATTGTGTTTCTGGACACATTTATGATTCGAGTCCAGTTGATTTTACCAGTGACTTGGGTACTCGGTTTGTTCTACACCCAACTGTCCTTAAGATGTCCCAACCTTCACAACTAGCATCATGGATTGCAAATGGCATTGCTTCTAGTTTGGACTCCCTCTTCCTCAGCAGATTTGAATCACAGCGCGCTGAGTATTGGCAGACTCTGTATGCCTCCGTGGTTAGTATTCATCAGATGTACTTCTATTTAATGTTTTTGTTTACCTTTTTTCTTTTTTATTCACAATTGTTCCTATGCAGAGCATGGGGGCACCCTATCTTATTTTGTGTTCAGAAAATGATGATCTTGCTCCCTATCAAATTATCTGCAATTTCGCTCAACGACTACATGACCTTGGTGGAGATGTCAAACTAGTGAAATGGAATAGCTCTCCTCACGTAGGTCTGCTCCAAATCCTTAACTAAATGTTATTTCCATTGTTTGGGGTATATTTACCTTGTTACACACCATGTTAGCTGCTGAATATGGGATTGCAACTTGGTCAAGTTTTGTTGAGCTATAGGTTTGCCTAGGCTCAGCTCAAGCTCTAGCAAGGTTAGCCTAGGCCCAACTGAACCTGACCTTCAGCTGGAGGTTTAGCTTATCGAATTGGTTTAGGCTTTTTGGGAAGCTAGGGAATTTTCCGGTTTGATTGGGTTGGTAGCATTAAATTGGGATTTGAGGTTGAAATGATTGATTGAAGAATTTATCAAAATGAATATAGGGCTTTCAACCACATGTGTCAACTTCTAAACTCAGAATACGTTATTTTTTTCTATATACTGTTATTTTCAGATATTTCCGAGTCTTGGCTGATATAATTTCACTTGATATTTTGAAATGTCATTTTTGTTTTCCATATATATATTTGCACACAGTCACACAAAATTCTAATAGGAGAGAGTATAATTGAAAAGCCTAACCCACAATTCTCTTTAAAGCCCATGTATTAAGGAGAGAGAAACTGAAACCTTATAACTAGCACAGATGGGGCAACTCCAGGCTATGTGGAACACATTTCAACAGAGTCTCCTGGGCCACAACATACACTAGTTAGACAAACGGCACACCAATCACAAGCCCAACCAAGCTCTGTTACTAAATTGAAAAGCCTAGCCCTACACTTCTCCTTAAAGCCCAGGTATTAAGGAGAGGGAAACTGAAACCTTATAACTAACACATATGGGGCAACTCCAAGCTATATGGGACACATTAACACAGCCTCTTAGACCACAACATACACTAGCTGGACAAACGGCACACCAGTCACAGACCCAACCAAGTTCTGATACCAAATTGAACAGCCCAGCCTTACACTTCTCCTTAAAACCCAGGTATTAAGGAGAGGAAAATTGAAACCTTATAACTAGTACAGATAGGGCAACTCCAGGCTATGTGGGACACATTCCAACAAGTATTTTGTGGGCTGGTAAGGGGAATAGAAATTTATGTAGATTGTCATGGGTGCTTGCAGCAGTGTTGAGGTGGGAGCCATAATGATTGTTTGTGGTGGTTTCATCAAGGAAATTGAAACCATACACATCTTGGGTCATATTAAGGCATAATAATTCCATGTGTGCATATGTAATTTATACTGCTAACAGTTGATTTTATCTGACTGGATTAATGGATAAATATAAACGGTTGGACACAGTCTGCACAGGTTGACAAAAACTTTGCTTGGGTCAGCCTAAGTTCATTTCGGGTTGTGTTTTCAAACCAAGCCTGGTCCAAATAAGTAAAACATGTCCAAGCCCGAAAGAAGTATGTACATATTACTGAGATCAATAAAGCGCCCATAGTAAAAATACCTTGAGAATGGGAGTACCTCCAGAGCGCCTATATATATAGATCAGTATATACTAAATGTGAGTATTATGTATCAATTGTTTTCTAATCTTTTGAGTAAATAAAGTATTGTGTGAAAATATGTCAAAAAGGCCATAGCCTGTACCCAAAAAAAAAAATGTAGATAAGAAAAAAGCTCTACACTGAAGTTGAGCTCTCCTATAAAATATACCAGAGAGTAGAGGATTCGCAAAAAATTCTTTATACCAAAAATGAAAAATGTCCAACAAACACAACTGCAGCTTTTGAATCCCAATTCTGTGTCTTCAAAAGTCCTACTGTTCCTTTCTCTTGATGAGCAATACATGAAGGTGCCATCAACAACTGGCCCAATGCTCCGAAAGCTTCAGAACATTTGCTGGCGTCACCCATTTGATCCCAAAAATAGAAAACAACATATTCCACAACTCTCCCACTACCTTACAGTGTATCAAAAGGTGATCCATTGTTTCTTCCACTCGTCAACACATCAAGCACCTGTTAGGCAGACTAAAGCTTCTTTTCATCAAGATATCCATCATCAAAATAGAGTCTAAAGTGGCTGTTCAAACAAAAGAACACCACTTTTGTTGTAAGTCCTGACTTCCACATAATCTTTGAGGGACAAGAATTGCACCTCTCCCCAGATATCAAGGTTAAGTACCTTATTGGCCTGCTTCCACCCCATTCTATTGACTCCATTTGAGGGGACAACCATGCAATGAAGAGAAGTTCAAGAAGATCCACCAAAGACCCCACCTCCCAATCTTCAAAACCTCTTATGCAAATGGGCGTTACACTATCCCAGAGGCACCAACTCAATGGTCTGTAACCACAGCCTCCTTATTGGCAGCAGTTTTTACAAAACAGTGTTTACAGTTGTTTTGTAAATAACTGTTTTGTAAATATGACGTGTATTGTAAAGTTCATGAGTAGTTTAAGTAGACTCTTGTAGAAATCTGTATGTTTAATATTTATAAATGGCAATATAGAAAAACCACTATAACTTATCCGAACAGTAAGTAGTCTTTTTATGCAGGGAGAGGTAATTGGTTTGATGCCGCTAAGTCTTTTGATGTTTCACAGGAGAATGAATATTATATGGGCATGTCTATCTTATGCCTTTGGTCAAACTCCATTGTTAATTTAATAAATAAGTGATTTGACATTTGCAAGTAAACCATTAATAGATGGTAAAATTTCAGTTCAATACTTGAGAGCATTGTGAATACATGTGCTCAGAAGAATAATTTACGAATTCATGGCAAATTTGCTTGGAATTCTCAAAATCATGAATTAGAATGGGAGCGTGGACCCAATTGGGCAAATTAGGTTACTAAGGGAAGAAACACACCTTAATGTTGATAACATATTAATATTCTTCTTTTAATCATTCAGATATGTCCAATGAGCCAAAAGGTTTGTTTTCGTGAAGAAAAATTTCCTTGCCACTCAATTTCTTGTGCTAACTTTTCCTTTTGTAAAATTATATATAAATATTTTGTGTTAATTTATATTCTCTTCACTTGCTTCACTGTCACATAGGTCATTATCAGCATTACGCAATCGACTACAAGGCTGCTGTGACTGAGCTACTTGGAAAGGCTGCTGTAATTTATTCTAATAGAATTAGACAACTGGAAGGAGAGGGAATGGGCTTGGAGGGTACGCAGGATGAGATCTCCGAACCATTTTACAAGCTGAAGAAAGCAGCAATGACCTCAAACCAGAGCTTTCAGAGAGTTGCTCTTGAGCTGAATGACCATTTCTTTGTGCCCAGTTCAGTGGAGTATCATGAGGACAGAGACATTGGGTCTATGCGGGATGCTCATAAAGAAGGCTTGATCCGTGTGTCGAGCCCACCTCGTATCAATGCTGATGGGGTTCTTGGTCAAATCCTTTTCGATGTGTGTGTTCCAAAAAATGTTGAAGGTTGGGATTTAAGGTCATCACCCTCATCCTCAAGATGGCATTCACCTTTCAATCCTATCAAGTGCATGAATCCTATTAAATGCATTCGTCGCTCAAGGTTATGATGTAATATATCCCACCTGATGATGATGATGATGCAAGTTTGTTTCAGCACAATGTCAATGAATAGATCTGGGCATTCATATTTGAGTCTGCACATATTTGGTTGAAGGATGGTGCAACATATGAGCAATGCTTTAGGCCAGAGAACGATGAAGAACTGGGTGAGTAAAGTTAGCAATGGGGTGTACTTTTGTGTGGTGACAAGGAAGGATGATATTGTGGTGGCTTGAACTAATCTGACAGAGAATGAATGAATGTACAGATATTTTACCAGAGAAACACTTTTTGACTTAGTTCAGAGTTTCAGGGTAGAATGGGACCCCGCTTTGTGTTGGAAGTAAGAGGAAGTTTGTTCGAGTGTGATATATTCATTGCAGTTGGTTCAACTTGATTATCCAAAACTTTGATTACCTTTGTCAGTACTTTTGCACAAATGTCTGAGGTTTTAATGTTGATGGCAATAGTAATAAATAAGACAAGAAAGCTGAAAATATTTGAAGTGTCGTGAAATGTTTGTGGAAATTTGGATAACTATTACAAGGGTTATTCCATTTACCTATTCTTCCAATTTTACCTACCTTTGAACCTCAATAACTTCTCCAAGCTCACCATATTTCACTTACTTCACCAACCTCTCATCTCTACCAACTTTTCTAAATTCACATGTTGTATTTATCAAAATTTTGTCTATATAAGCAAATGTTTGCTAGATGTTTTGGTATGCATAAGATTGAATGAAAAGTTATATTTACTCTCTTGATACTGATTCCTTACTATTCTCTTTAGCTCTCATTTTCTCTTCTATTGCTTTAATTTTATAACATGTTATTAGCACAAGATTCTAACCAGTTGAGAATGAAAAGTTAAATCACATACAAATAAGGTTGGTGTAATTTTTTTACAAAGTGGTTGAGGTAAGTATAAATAAATTCTGAATAAATATTTTATAAGAGCGGTTTATTATAAGACTAATTCTATATTTTTCTTCATATATTTACTTAATATTAAATATATTATTATTCTTGTGTTGAGTGTATAGATATGTCAAATCTTTCAAAATCATAATTCATAGATCTTGATATCTCAAGAAATTTATTTATCTTGGATATTTGATGTTGAAATCTACCTTGAGCCAATGAATCTTGGAGATACCATTAAAAATGAAAATGAAGCATCCTTGAAGGATTGCGCAAATGCAATGATATTCATTCACCACCATTAAAACTGAATACCTCATGGTAACAGATTCACTTATTTTGTGGAACAATTTGAAGGAGAAATACGAGTACTAGAAGACCGTAATCCTTCCCAAAAAGCTCCCTATAATTGGTTGCACCTGAAGTTGTAAAATTATAAATCAGTTAGTGAATACAATCTATATAATATGTGTTGAAATTTTCACGTTGATAATATGCTCCTGTAGTAGCAATATAAAAAGTGTTGATTTACAAAGTATTCTGAACTGATTTCATGCCTTCTCGTGGCTAAACAAACTAAGTAGTTGTCATTAAAAATCATCAATAGGCTCTTGTAATATCCTTGTTCTGTAGTATGCTAATTGGTCCTTAACATGAATATGATTATATGTTTGATATGATTTCGTGTGCCTTTATGTGAAAATATGTGGTTTTGAATTTCCATCTGTTCATCGTAGGAATATCTGTTTGATTATCTGCTTTGGAAATTAAATTGAAGGCCTTATCGGCCACAGAAATCGAAATTGATCACGCCATTGTGATTGACATAATTTTTAGAGCCTATGGGGAAATTTAATTGGAAATTGATTCGGATCAAATAAATTGGATTAAATTAATTAGTTAAGTACCCAAATATTTTATATTGAAATAATTGTGACTAGTGGGACTTAAAGAGGGGCACTACACACACTCAATTCCTCTTTCTTGTTCATTTGAGCCGAAATTACTCTAAGGAAAGAGGGTGAGGGTCGGCTTGAGAGAGAGAGAGAGTTGAAGTTTGATCTTGAAGCTTGATAATTTGAAAACCAACTCAAGAATTAAGCTCAAGTTTGGAAGATTAAAGCTTCTAGGTGAGTATTTCATGGATTCTAGTTTGTAAATTGTGTAATCAAACTAGTTAGGTAATCAATAGTAAGTTTGACATGAAATTGGGTTGATCATGTTGGACTGAAGGTCAATGTATGCATGCATGTGTGTAATTGCTTTGAAATTTGCATGTTTGAACACAAAATACATGATCCATGTAGAATGTTGGCTAAAGCTCATGTTTGTAATCACCATTTGCACTATGTAAGTTGAAATAGGAGTGATATCCCACATGCATGTACAAATTACGAGAAATGAGTTTGAAATACATGGAATTGTTATCATCATAGCAAGTTTGGTGTAAATAGGTTCATCCATGTGTTTGATTCATGAAATTGAGCCTCATGATGATGTAATTTGGTGTTTGTACCATGTTAGCACAACTGTATTTGAAGTTTGAGCTATTGCATGCAAGAAATGTTGGATGGAATGTCAAATTTGAGCTCAAGAACACTGTTGGAAAACCCAGAATTCATGATGTCCGCTCGAGCAAGGAAACCGACGCTCAAGCGGGAAATACGTGCTCCCAACATATTTTGCAAGCATGGCGTCCGCTCGAGTGGGGAAGTTCACGCTCAAGCGGGGAGCTATGTAGGATGAACTTCCGCTCGAGCGTAAAAATAACATATCCAGCACTTTTGCAGACCTTAAGGGTCCGCTCGAGCGAGGAAGTCTACACTCGAGCGGGGACCCTGTTTTTTGAAATTTTGTTTATGTATTCTGTGTTTCGTTTTCCGTCCTCTTTCTCTTCTAAGTACTTTTAGGCATGCATTGAGCATTGTAATTGAGTTAAAGAGATAAGAATGAAACCTAAAGAGGAAAATGTGAATTAAGGAACGGATTAAATTGTTTGTGACCCTTTTGTGTTCATAGAATGTGTAGAGCCGAGCTCCAGGGCACACCAACCAACTGATCACTGTGAGTAATATCGATATTTGAAACTTGTCATTTGTCCAATTGCTTATTTCCTTATAAGCCTTATGAGTTGCCAGTTTAAATTATGGACAAATGCCTGATATGAATAGAATGAATGGGCCAGAGGCCATTTTGATATGAATGAATGGTCCAAAGGCCGTTTTGACATGAATGAATGGTTGTTTTGACATGAATGAATGGGCCAGAGGTCGTTTTGACACGAATGAAAGTTCGAATGGGCCCAAGGCCAGTTTGTTTGGACCCGTCGTCACATGACCTAAATTGAGTATGTATGTTAAATAGAAATATGAATTGGGCCCAAAGCTGTTTGGAGCATGTTGTTCTACATATCGTTTGTATAGCTTCTTTACTTGATATTATTCACTGGGCTATTGCTCACGCTCATTCATGTGTTTGTAGGTGGGCCAAGAGAAGTCCAAAGCCAGCCCCGGTAAAGTCTATGTGGAACAACAAAGGTTTTGGAAGAGTCAGCATTTGTGTCTCATGCACGAGACTCGTCTTCGCCCTTTTGTTATGTATTCATATTCCGTCATATTGGCGAAGACTTTGCACATGTTGTATATAGTTTGTTTGGATGACTTAGACATTATATGATCCTGTATGTACATAGTTTTGTATAGTACATATTTTGATGTGAGTTATTAATGTGCATATGTATGGTTTGTTATGACGTGCCATGTAAGCACAGTTCTATGGACAAAGTTTTTAATTGCTTTTGTATGACCCCCATTAACTTTGTTAAAATACGTTCGGTTTGGTTTGAAGCTGTAGGTAATCTCATGATTACTGGCCGGTTATGTCCTTAACCCTTGGGGGCAGGTTCGGGCCATGACAGCTCTGCTCCATTCCCTGAAGTGAATGAGGTTGCATTTCATGATCGTGGACGAGGAAGAAGTCATGGTTTTGGACATGGCTGAGATAAAATTACAAGATTCATGGAAGACATGTTCAGAAACATTTGAGCAAAAATATCATGTCATTCCACTTGAAATGGAATAATCTTGAGATATTATAGGAAAAAAAGAAAAGTTCATGTAATAGAACCTCCCAAGAATGATGTATGTATTCATGTTGCATATGCATGGTGCATATTGCATAACAAACAAATTTGCTAGAAAAGTGAGTGATTATTGTGCATAAATAATTAATATTCATCTTTTGACAAATTTCACCTAGTAATTCCCTATTCATTATTGTGCATTCTTTTTGACAATTTTCTCAAAATACTATTTATCAACAATATTTTACTATAGAAATCTTTTCCATGTGGAATGTTTGCCTTCTGGGTAGCAAGCCTCAATAAAAGGAAATATTATTGGTGATGAAAATATTCATATTGATTTCTAAATATTATATTTGTTTTAGTGATGATTTTGGAGTTTGTATTTTTTTGTTTGATCATGTTTTGAAAATGATGATTAGTTGTTTATAGATATAGATTTTACTAATGTATTAACTAATTCAATAATGATTGGTGATGATATCTATTTGGTGGACAGTGCAACCACATACACAATCTTACGTGATGCAAAATATTTTATACAGTTAATCATGGAAAAAAACTAATGTCAATACAATTTCAGGTTCTGCAAACCTGATTGAGGGCTCTGAAAGAGCTAATATTGTGTTACCAAATAGAATAGAAATTTGTATTGATTAAGCTTTGTTTTCTATTAGATCCAAAAGAAATCTGTTAAGTTTCAAAGATATACGTCATAATGGTTATCATATTAAAACTATAAATAAAGGTCAAGAAGTGTATTTATTGATTACTTCAATTAATTCTAGGCAGAAGCTAGGATTAGAAAAACTTCTTACATTTTCATTATACAATGATAAAAATGATTAAGTCACATATTGTAATGCACTAGAAGTGCTCTGACCCAAAAATATTTATGCTATGGCATGGCCGACTCAAGCATCCAAGATTTATAATGACGCGTCAAATAATAAAAATTCACATGGACATCCATTAAAGAATTAGAAGATTCTTTTACCAAGTGATTATCCATATTCTGCCTGTTCACAAGGGAAACTAATTACCAGACCATCACCCACAAAAAGTAATCATTGAATCTCTATCCTTTTTGCAAAGAATTCAAGGGGATATATGTGGATCCATACACCCTTCTTGTGGGCCATTTCGTTATTTTATGATTTTAATAGATGCATCAACTAGATGGTCGCATGTTTGTTTACTTTATACACGTAATGTTGCATTTGCGAGACTCCTTGCTCAAATAATTAAATTGCAGACCATCCTATCATGACAATTCATTTAGATAATGCTAGTGAATTTACATCTCGAGCGTTTGATAATTATTGCATGTACATTGTCATTGGTATTGAACACTTTGTTGCACACATTCATACCTAAAATGGTTTAGCTAAATCATTCATTAAGAGATTTTAGTTGATTGCTCGGCCTTTGCTTATGAAAAGCAAATTATCTGTTTCAGCATTGGGCCATGCTATATTGCATGCAACATCTTTGATTGATGTCAGATCAACTGCATATCATGAGTATTCACCATTACAACTTGTATTTGGCCAACCACCAAATGTTAGTCACCTTAGAGTGTTTAGTTGAATGTCCCCATTGCACCTCCACAGTGTACTAAGATGGGTTCACAACATAGACTTGGAATTTATATTGGTTTTGATTCTCCATCAATCGTTAGATATCTAGAACCTTTGACTGGTGATGTGTTTAAGGCACGATTTGAGGATTGTCATTTTGATGAAACAATTTTCCCATCATTAGGGAGAGACAAGTCGCAGCTTGAAGCTTGACAAGAAATCACTTTGAACTCGCAGCTTGGAATACTTTGATGTTATCTCATCTTAATCCTTGTACTAATCAATATGAACTAGAAGTTCAATGATCATTCATTTGCAAAGTATTGCAAATCAATTACCGGATGCATTCATCGACACAAAGAATGTGACAAAATCTTACATACCAGTTGCTAATACCCCAGCAAAAATTGATGTCCCTGTCGGACAATCAATAGGCAAAGCAACAAATGAATCTAAGGCATGCCAAAAGCATGGAAGACCCGTTAGTGCAAAAAACAAAATTCCTCGAAAAAGGAAAGTTCAAGAACAAAAAGTTAGTAATCTAGAAGAGATCATAACTGGATCTCTTGAAGAGATCATACCTATAAATGAAAGCACTCATGAAGAGGCTAGAACCACAAAATAGGCTATAGTAAGTCTATCCAAATCTCTTACTTATAAACCTCCACAAGAGGAATCTCCTGAAGAGTTATTCCCTGAAGTGGAAAAGGTATCTGAAACTAATGAGATCTCAATACATTATATAAGTACAGTAGAAGTTTGGGATAGAAATCAAATTGTTGTTGACAACATATTTTCGTTTAAAGTTGCTCTTGAAATTACCAGAAGTAATAGTGCAAACATTACCAGAAATAATGGTGAAAATATTTCTAGAAGTAATGATGAGAATTAACCACAAACTGTCAAAGAATGACGACGTAGAAATAATCAGTCAATGTGGAAAGAAGCAATATAAGAAGAGTGAAACTCGCTTACAAAACATGAAGTATTTGGACCTGTAGTCCAATCCCCTGAAAGGACATAGCTTGTCAGATATAAGTGGGTATTTGTACTACAGCGCAATGAGAAAAATGAAATTGTTAATGTGTAACTTATTGTGCAAGGTTTCTTGCAGAAACTTAGTATTAACTATGAGAAAACTTATTCACCCGTAATGAATGCAATTTGCATTTAAATTTCTCATTAGTTTGGTAATCAAAAAAATTAAGATATGCTTTTAATAAATGTGGTTACAACATATTTATGGATTACTAGATAGTGGTATATATATATATAAATCCTCGAAGGATTTAAGATGCTTGAAGCATTTAACTCAATACCCAGAAATGTTTATTCTATCAAGCTACAAAAGGTTTTATACGGGTTGAAACAATCCAGATGCATGTGGTACAATCGCCTTAGTATATATCTATTGAAAAAGGGATATGAGAATGATTCAATTTGCCCATGCATTTTTATTAAATAGTCAGAATCTAGATTTACAATTGTTGCAATATATATTGATGATTTCAATCTTGTGGGAACTCGAGAAGAGCTTACATAAACTATTGAAAATTTGAAATAAATTTGAAATAAAAGATCTTAGCAAAACGAAATTTTGTATTGACTTGAAGATCAAATATTTGCCAAATGGAATTCTTGTTCATCAATTAAAAGTCCTGAAGCACGTTTATATGAAAAAAGCTCTTCCATTAAATACTCTAATGGTTTTCTCATCCTCCAGAAGATGGTGAGAAAATTCTTAGTCCTGAAGTGTTATATCTCAATGCAACTAATGCTATTATATATCTTATAAATTGTACCAGCTCAATATTGCATTTGCAGTCAACTTATTAGCTAGATATGATTTTACATCAACCCGAAGACATTGGAATAGAGTGAAACAAATATTACATTATATTCGTGGAACAACTAATATGGATTTGTTTTATTCAAATGGATCAAAGCCGCAACTTATTGGATACGCAGATGTTGGATATTTCTCTGATCCACATAAAGCCATATCATAAACAGGATATGGTTTTACCTATGGAAATACTGCTATATCTTGGCGATCAATAAAACAAACAATGACTGCTACTTCTTTAAATCACTCAGAAATACTTGGTATTTATAAAGCAAGTTGAGAATGTATTTGGTTTAGATCCATGATCTATCATATTGAAGAAAGATGTGAATTGTCTTCAACAACAAATAGTCCAACCATATTATATAAAGATGATGTTGTATGTATCACACAGATAAAAATGGGCTATATCAAAGGTGACAGGACTAAACATATTCCACCAAAATTCTTTTACACGCATGAGCTTCAAAAGAATGGTAATATTGATGTTCAATAGATACATTCAAGTGATAATCTGACAGATTTATTTATTAAAGCACTACCGACTGTAACATTCTAGAAACTGGTGTATAATATTGGGATGCGTCGACATAAAGATCTATCATGTAGTATTGAGGGGGAGTTATCTATTTGAACAGATTTGTGGATTGTACTCTTTTTCCTTCGTCTAAGGTTTTTTCCCACTGGGTTTTTTTCTTAGCAATGTTTTAATGAGGTAATCTAAACAAATCACATACAAGAATATTGTACTCTTTTTCTTTCACCAAAGGTTTTCCTTGATAAGGTTTTAACGAGGCATATTCTTGGTACATGATCATCCAAGGAGAAGTGTTGTGAAATGTTTGTGGAAATTAGGATAACCATTACAAGGGTTTTTCCATTTACCTACTCTTCCAATTTTACCAACATCTCCAACCTTAACAACTCCTCCAACCTCACCATTTTCACTTATTTCACCAACCTCTCATCTCTACCAACTTCTTCAAATTCACATGTTGTATCTACCAAAATTTTGCCTATATAAGCAAATGTTTGATAGATGTTTTGGTATGCATAAGATTGAATGAGAAGTAATATTTACTCTCTTGATTCTAATTCCTTGCTATTCTCTTTAGCTCTCATTTTCTCTTCTATTACTGTAATTTTATAACATGGAGTATTTTATTTTCCATTTCATATAGTAATTTATAGCTATGGAATGGGTTGAGCTTCTTTCCACTGGACTAAATTCATTATGTGGACTCGTAATGGGTTTCATTATGATAAGAACGTGGATAGATTGTAAATTTTTTTTGAGAAATGATGGATAGATAAATGTATTTCGGTAACAAAAAGAAAGTGGTGTGAGTTTTTTTTTTTTTTTTTTTCCTGTTGAATACGTTATAGAAGGGGTAATGTAGTCTTTTAAAATGTACTTGCACTTAGGAGTGTAAAAATGACCCGTGGCCCGTAGCTTGCTCATGACCTGGGGTGGGCTCGGCCTGATTAGGCCCGGGCCCGAGCCTGAGCCAAATTCGAGACCCTGGGCCTGGTCCTAAGCCATTATTTTAAAGCCTAGCTCAGCCCGCCTGGGCTAGTCTGTGGCCCAACCCATCGGCCCACTCAAGGCCCCACTCAAAACCTGGCTTGCCTGAGGTCTAGTGTCAATTTTTATGAAAAAAAAAATAAAATTTTGGTGAATTTTTTTTTAAAAAATGTTCAAGTCTTGCCCAAGCCCGGCCCAAGGCTTGGCCTACTCGAGGCTCAAATAACCCCTGGGCCTAAGCCTAATTTTCTAGCTTGTGGGTTGGCTCGACCTAGCCCGAATTTCAATGGGAGGCCGCGAGGCCCGACATGGGCTGGGTCGGGTTGGGCCCGGGTGGGCCAAGGCAAGCCAAATTTACACCCCTGCTTGCACTTATGGTCCTAAAAGGGTAAAACTTGAGTCAATTGTCTCCAAAAAAAAATTTAAATTTAAATTTAGATTTATCGTTCAAGTGCTCATTTTTTATGTCATTTTTATTTTTTTGAGAGAATAGTTTTCCAAATTTTGAAATAAGTTTTTAGTGTTTTCTAAAATTTGATTGTCTTCAAAAACAAAACAAAACAAAAAGCAAAAAAATAAAATAAAATAAAATAAATAAAGAGGTAAGGAAAATACTTAAAATAGCTTTTAAAAACAATTCATAATTATTTATTTATTTTTAGATTTTTCAAAAAGTTTAAAAAAAAAAAGTACAATCAACTCATAAGAGAATAAATTAAACAACACAAATGGTGTGTGGTTAAGAAATCAACCCACGCTAAAAATTATAAGAAGTTATTTGGTGGTTTTAAGGTTGGACATAAGGTTATTCGACTCGCGAAAATCGCCCAAGTCGAAGCGCCCTCGTCTATGTGGGCAATTTCACAAAATTGCTAGAGTCGAATGCAGTTTAAGATTTTCCTATTTTACGGGTTGCAAGCAGGCTGTGTGTCACGCCCCAAACCCGCCCCTAGAAGTTTGGGCATGACCAACTCACTAACAGTCGCCAAGACTCAATAATTATACAATATGGGGCCTAAACGGAAGCAATTAACCACTTCAAATAACATCCATTGAGCTAACGTCTACATGCCAGGATCATAGAACAACTCGTAACCTGAATCTATACATAATAACACACACTCATAAGGGATAGCTATATATATGCATATACATACACTTCCAAACCCACAACTGGGGTATAATCAAAATATTAACAGTGAAGGTTATACGTGCTTAACAACACTTGACAAAAGTCCATGCCGATGCTATGCTAGGAGCTATGAAAGGACTTCACAAAAATAAAGAAGCCTCATCTAGCTGTTTGAGCTCAACAGGGTTGACAAAAGGAAAGCCGCCAAAATTGGACTAAAACTGACCACCGGGTTGATTACCTACTGAGACAGACATAACACGAGGTGAGCATGGCTCAGTGAATAATAGTATGTAAGAAATTTTAGATGAACCCTTATGAATTATAATGCACATGAACGTACAGATTACATATTTGATCTTGTCCTGTAAACATTTCCAAAACGGCCTTAGGTCCACATATTATACAGAATGGTCTTGGGGCCACATATCAATAGCTGTTTACATATTGGAGGGTAGGTAGAACATCAACATGTACACTACCTCCTTTGGCCGTAGGCCTCGAATCATAATCAATCCGAATCAGAGTAGGGTCGGTGAGACATCGACATGTCATCACTTCCCTCAATTCCAGAGTTGTCCATATTCAGTGGCTGATAACTGAACGGCCTCGGGCCCATCGTTAACAAAGTAGAATAATCTCAAGTTCTTAAGTATTTCATCGTTCAACAACACACACGAGTTTCCACTTGGTTAACATGAAACGACATAATTAACTTACAGAGAACAGAACGTTAATAAGGACTATTAACAATAGACGAAGTATGCCATTATTAACGTATAGAGAACATAACATTAATAAGGGCTATTAACA
Source organism: Camellia lanceoleosa (assembly GCA_025200525.1). NCBI lineage: Eukaryota > Viridiplantae > Streptophyta > Magnoliopsida > Ericales > Theaceae > Camellia > Camellia lanceoleosa. The sequence continues at coordinate 46,768,068 of CM045766.1, forward strand.
ATAGACGAAGTATGTCATTACAGTACTATTACTCAAAGTGCTGTGATGGAGCTATAGTCCCTTTCGGTATGTGACCTACACACACAAGCAGTTCAGAGATTAGTCTATTTTTCTTCTAATCAATATCCGATTCGTTTGGCTTGCATTTAATTATAAGCATTTTAAAAGCTTTAGATACACATTTTAGCAATTCTAGAGGGTCAAACAGGAGAAAAGAAGCACATAGCCTTTTTCCACATGGGCCGCACGTGCGGCAGTCCCCCTCCGCATGTGCGGGAAGGTGGGCCGCACGTGCAGTGATCCTCCCACGCACGTGCTTTTATTTCAGTACCTCAGAGTTGGATTCCCCTTTTTTCCGCACGTGCGGCTGTGACACGTGCTGTGGTGCTTCCCGTACGTGCGATAATGACCCCCGTATGTGCGGTCGGAACCCCTGTTTTGCACACTTCGAAGCAAGGCAAGTTTTCAACTAGGTAAACACATTTAAGGCACCAAATAGGGGAAAATAATTCCATACTATGGCTCAACATCACAATAATATAATTCATAAGTCCAATTAAGTTGACATCAACTTCAAATTCACACACACAACTCAAGTCCTTTCAATTTATATTCATATTTGTTATATGAACAATATGTATGTATAACCATATGAACCCAACATGAAAAATCAAAGAATAAGATGTAATTCTTCCATACAACTCCATTCAATTCCAAGACAACCAAATGATGAGGGTTTCTTTCCAATTAAACAACTAACACACCTAATTAAACAATTTCCACACACACAATTTCTATTATAAACCCTAATCACATGAATACAAAAGAAATCTTTACTTAAGTCCAAGTGAGGGTTATTTTAGGTGGATTAAACCTACCTTGAGCTCAAATCACCACAATCTCTCTTAATTTTCCAATGTCCCTTCTTGTTAAAGCTTCTCCTCTTATTCTCCCTTTCTAACCCCCTCTCTCTCTCTCTCTCTCAGGAGATATTTTCATATGATGAGTTTTCTAGGTTAAGAGGTTAAAAGAGGTATATAAGAGTCATAAAAGAATTGACAAAAGAAATTTAATCAGTTTAATCATTCCGAATCAGATTTTTATAAAAATTCTTATTATGATTTAAAAAGCATGCTGATCACAGTTATAAAGTCAATTTCAGGTTATCAAGCTTTTAAGGCTTCCAATTACTAATCCAAACATCGCAATTATAACAGATATTTCTCATGATTGACAGATATAAATCCATAACCATGTAATTCACACAATTGAACTTAATTTCTCATGAAATTTCACATTAACCAGATAAATGCACATAATAAGAGACCGAAAGCATACCAGAAAACATATAGGAGAGTCGGGTTATTACACCGTGGGTTTTATTCGCACCTGCACTCACTCACCCGCATCTGTATTCAATTATTTTTATTATTTAAATATGGACCATCAGATTTTCTTGTAAGTTTTGTAAGTGTGTAACCTTAATCTTCTGTTCTCTCACTCACTTTAATCTGATTATCAAACATGTAGGCTCTAACATTATAACATTATAATAATATCACACACTGTATTGTTTGAAATACTTATTATTTAATTGAAAATTTTTCAATTTTTTGCAAATCTAGTTATGTGATGTTTTTCTTTTCTATGTTAGTTTTTATTTAATTTTCATTCTAATCTTTTGTAATACAGTTTTAATAGAGGATATTGTTGAATCTCCCGCAATCAAAAATATTGAAAAAATGAGAAAAAAAAAGTCAAAAAATAAATATTTAAAGGAAAAAGCTCAATCTGCAAACCACTAGCAACCGCTTACACATCCACGAACCCTATCTGTACAAACTACAACTTGCATCACGGGCGGTTGTGGGTTCAATTTTCCTCAAATCGTAGACATACGGGTTGGTCCAAATCACAAACTGAACTGTCAAAAATCGATCCGCAAGCACACCTATGCTCTACACCATTTATATTCTATTTGGATTGAGAGGTTTGGTCAATAAAGAAAAGAAATGGAGAGGATGAGGATTTTTATCAATTGTTTAGATTAGGGTTGATCGTGGATTGGGTTAAGTCGAGTGGCATCGCATTCGTTATCCGTCCAAAATTAGGCAGATTGAAAAAAGTCAATCCGCATCCGTCCACCGATTTGGTGGATGTGGATTGAGCAGGTCGTGCGGGTTAGTGGATAGAAGTGATCGGTTTGGCGGTTTGGATTTTACAAATTTTTGGCATTTTTTTGAATTATAATTCATAATTTTTACAATCTCCAATAACTAGTAATATGAAAAAATATGTATTATTTGTTTATAATAGGCTATGGCACCACGCATGCATATTTTAAAGGTATTTTTTTTTATATTTTGACTAAAATATATATTTTATTATTTCTACACTATATTGTTTACTTGTTAGTAAATTTTTTTTTTTTATTTTTTAAACTTCATTTACGGTCGGATCAGGTTTATGTGGGTGTGGGATGGTTAATCTGCCATCCGAACCATATCCGCGAATTTTGAAATATTTCATTCACATCCATCTACTGAAAGACACGCATTCGTCCAAAATCAATCAGATTTGATCGGTTCGATCGAATTGGGCGGATCCATGATCACTTTTAGTTTAGATGGTTAATGAGGTGAATAATTGTAAGAAAGACAAAACACATCAAACTTAAATTTTGTTTCTCACCAAAAATGATGAAATTTGGTGAGAAATTAAAATTTCTATTTACAAAAAAATTTATAATACATAAACTACCTCTCCAAAATACAAAATAAATAAAATGAAAGACACATATATTTTCTTTTAGTCATTGGCCTCATTTGGAAAGTTTGTTATTTTAGTAGGTTATTTTAGTTTTTGACTATTTTAGTATGTTTGGAAAAGTGGTTGATTTTTTTTGTAATTGAACGTGATATTTGTAAAAAAAAAAATGAAGTGATTATGAGTTTGATGTGGTATTTTATCTTATTAAATATTTTTACGTATTTTTTTAATGAATTTTAACAAAATAAATAAATAATTTTTAGCTTCCCAAACACTCCCATTGTCCATCCAAATAAGTAGGTGAAAAATCACAATCAATGTGTTTGGTTTTACTTTTCTAAATTTAGGTTTTTAAAAATTAAGTTTTTTTTTCATGTTTTTTTATTTTTAGTGAATATTTTTTAAATTTTAAACATTTTTTAAAAACTTTTTTAGATAGACCTTACTTAGATATATTTAAATAATAAAATATTTGTGAAAAAATATTTTAAAAAATTAATAAATACACAAAAATATAAAAAAATGTATTGAATTTTTGTATTTTTTAAATATTTTTTGGTATTTAGTGTATTTTTTAAATATTTTTTTTACAAATATTATACTTTTTAAGTGTATTTATATTAGGTGTGTTTAAAAATTTTAAAAAATTACTTAAAATATTAAATTTTTTTTGAAAATATTAAAATACAAAAAATAGAAGCTTTTGAAAATTATTTTTCAAAAATCAAAACCAAACAAGCAGAATAATTTTTCTTTTTTCCTCACTCAAGTGACTCCAATCATTTTGTTTCTTTTATCATCTCACAATGGTGTTATTGTGTGAAAGTTGTCTAGTATTTTCCTAAAAACCAACATAGTGATAAAGACCTGCTACTTCCTATTTTAAGTTGGGCAACACACATATTTTCTTGAGGAGTTAGAGAGAGAGAGAGAGAGAGAGAGAGTAGCTGCTTGCTGCAAGGAAAAATAATAGAGAAAAAGGAGTTTATTGATATGACATGAGTAGGGATGGCAATTTAAACCCAGCCCGACGGGGACCCGACCCCCCGACCCCGAACTAAGCGGTTTTTTCCCGAAAAATGTCCCCGACGGGCCGGGGATGGTATTTAAAAATAAACCCCCGATGATGTTCGGGCCGGGGACGGGGATATATTTTTCAACCTCGCCCGCCCCACCCCTGCCTGCATGTGTGTATAAATATATGCCTGCTGTGTGTTTTTATTTATATGTATATATACGTGTGTGTGGTGTGTGTTTGGTCAAACATAACATAGAATATATTATATATATTAGTGTGGTGTGAGTTGGCAAGCATAATCTGGGGAAAGCCCCCATCATTTGGCCCCTCTCTCTCTCTCTTTTCTCCCTCTCACTCTTTCACTCTCACCCTCTAACACACAACGCAGCTTCTCTGGATCCTCACCGCCGGCTCTCTCTGGTTCTCACCAGCAGCTTTTTAACGCCGATTCATCTCCTTCTCATGGTATCTCCGTCTCTTTCTCTCTCTCTCTCTCTCTCTCTCAGATCTCCTTCTCTCTCTGTCTCTCACGGATCTCCTCTCTCTCTTGTTTTTTGCTTTTGTTCTTCAGATCTGGAAAATGGTGGAGATGAAGATGAAGATGAAGATGTTGATGGTGGAGCTGTTTTTTTTTTTTGGGAGGATTTTGAGTTGGAAACCCGATCCTCAATTAGGGAGCGAGGTGAGGCGATAGTGGATTCCGTCGGGATCGGGCCGAGGCGGGAGTTTCTACCCGGGATCGAGGCGGGAGGCGATCCCACCCCCCCGTTGCCATTCCTAGACATGAGGGGGTGGGGTATCACACAACTAAGGTGGTGTAAAATATCACATAATTCGTTAAATTGTATCGATTTGTATTAATTCATATCACTTTAATTACTAATTGTAATTTAAATTTTAAAATTTATAATTCAAATTCTAAATTGTTTTACTCCGATATAGTTAATATATGTATATATATATATATATATTTTAACTTCTAATAAAATATCAAAGTAAAAATGAATGTGAGAGAGATTTAAGATATGAAATTTATTACAAATTAATAGTTATATATATAAAACATATTATATAAAATCACTTTGTATTATATATAAAATATTACATAAATTAGTGTTATATATTATACAAATGTACAATACTTAGTTAAAATGTTCTTTAATTTGCTAATCTGCAAAAAATAGCCCAAATCGTAATTTGTCAATCCGCTAATTTGTCAATCTACCATTCAATTTATAATTTTACTCTCAAATTATCCGAATACGGTGGTGCTACATGCACCAATTAATGTACACACTAGTGTACCAATTAGTATTATATTATTATTACTGATCTCACATATTATACAAATTATAAATATTTAAAACGTCTAAAATTATGTCACATCATTTGTTAATATATTAATTAATATTAATCGGTACATATAATATTATTCGTCCGAACAATATCGCGCACACAAGTTGAGATCTTCTTTTGATCTCTCTCCTTACCTCCTTATTTATATTTATAACAGTAGAGATGTACCTTAAAATGATTCAATGGTTCAGATCTGATTATTTTAATTTGTTTTAATTTAATTTTTTAAAAATAATCAGATCTGTACCGTTAAATCATTTTCCACCATTACACCGTTACAAGCAAGTAAGAAGGCATGGAGAGATACCAGTAGAGGATCTGAACTCCCGCGCACAACCCTCCCTCCACACAACATCACCGGTTTGACTTTGATTGCCAGACAGAGAGAGAGAGAGAGAGAGAGATCAGAACCAGAATCAGTGTGATATGAGGGTGTTGGTGACCGGTGCTTCCGGTTACTTGGGCGGAAGGCTCTGCCACGCCCTCGTCAGACAAGGCTATTCCGTACGGGCGTTCGTCAGGTCAAGCAGCGATCTGAGCTGCCTACCTCCGGCCGGCGAGTACGAGGGAGCTTTGGAGCTCGCTTACGGGGATGTAACTGACTACCGGTCCCTCCTGGCAGCCTGCTCCGGCTGCCACGTCATAATCCACTCCGCCGCCCTCGTCGAGCCTTGGCTTCCTGACCCTTCTAGATTCTCCACGGCAATCCTCCGATTCCCCCATCCTCCATTATTATTAAATTTGAATTTCATCAAATGAATTTAGTGCTTTCATTTATTATTATGTCTATTATTCTATTCTATTCTATTATTAGGTTAATGTTGGAGGTTTGAAGAATGTATTGCAAGCATACAAGGAGAGTGAGACGACCATACGGAAGATAATATACACATCCTCGTTTTTTGCCGTGGGATCAACCGACGGTTATGTTGCAGACGAGACTCAGGTGCTGCTGCTGCTACTACTACTAGTGGTTAATTTCAACTCCCCAATTTTTGACTTTGTTATGCTATTTGGCCTTGTTTCATTAACCTGATTAATAGTGAAATGATTAATAATTTCATGAATTAGTGGAGTATTAGTTATCCAATTATTCATTTTATTATTTATTTATTTCATACATGAAAGGGATGATTACATTTTACCTTTTTCACGCGTTTTTACATTACCTCTTGATGTTTATAAATGTATTCATAAATCTATGTGGTTTTGAGTGATGTGCAAAAGTGACATTTTCCGCTAGACTTAACCGCGCGTGGGCCAAATATGTCAGAGAAGCGTGTTTGCACTAAGGCTTCGTTTGGGAAGTGACCGGTTTAGCCAAAAGGCCAAAAAGTTACTAAAAAAATCAAAAAGCCAACAATTCATACCAAAAAGTCAAAGATTCTTTTTTCTCTTTACTTTTTGCACATCTTTTCGTAAAAAGTCAAAAAGTCATCACAAACATACTAGCTTTTTTTACATCATATTTTAGCCAAAAAGTTACTAAAAAAGTCCGTTCCCAAACGAGGCCTAAGATTAAGTGATTCGCACCAAAATTGGGACTTGAATTGACTGATTTGCCCTTCCAATCTCTTAGTATATAACCCGTCTCTCTCTCTCTCTCTCTCTCTCCCTCTCTCTCTCTCTCCCCTTCCCCCTGCCCCTACCCCTACCCCTACCCAAGTTTTTGATTCTACTCTCTCTCTCTCTCTCTCTCTTCACCTCTTCCCTTGCTTCAACCCAGCTATGGCGGCGAACCGGTCACCCCACCACCAACCGAAGCTGATCTTCACGGCCCCCGAGGCTCTTGGCGAAACCCGATTGGTTCGTCTCTTCTACTCCCTCCGATCAGTGTGTGATTGCGGCAGACCCATCGGGCGTAGATAAAGAGGAGTGTGATGAGGAGGATGAAGGTGACGAGGACCACAATGGAGAAGAGGGTACGGCCTCGCATTTATAAGTCTCTGTAGTCCAATTCAAGGTAGCGCTAGTGAACTGGTCGGTGGTGTTGCTGTTTGAGCCACTCACCTTGGTGGTAGACAAATTGCTACCCATTTTCTAGTTTTTGTCAAATATGAAAAATTCAGAACTATGGAGAGATCAAACCCACCCAATAATCAAATAGATGACACTAATCATATATACAGAGAGGTATATCTCTGTGTGTATATATATATTGAGAGAGAGAGAGAGAGAGAGAGAGAGAAATAGATATTGTGTGTATATGTGTCTCGTGTGTTGGGCACACATTCGACTTTCTCATTGATAATGGATTTGGTATTTGATTCTTTGTTCAAATTAATAGAATCTTTTCTTTTCTTTTCTTTTTTCTTCTTCTTCATTTTTTTTTTTTTTTTAAGAAAATGAAAAAAATATATGATGTTGATATTGGCGATGAATCGGTTGGGAGGAGTGTGCCTTTTGTGTTTCTTGAGAGAGTGAAAGACAACTTTAAGCAGTGTTATGGTGCTAGTATAAGAACTGATGGTCTAGATTCCATTGGGGATAAAGATGATGATGAAGAAGATGATTTATTCCCAGACCGATTTAGTATTGCATACAACCTTGACAGAGAATTTGGGTGTGTGTACATCATTTCTTTTAATTTATTTTTTGGGCTTTTTTATTTGTTTGTTTGGGTTGGGGGTTAAGGGTATAGAACCTGCTTAATTTTGATAGGAATTGAGTTTGATCGGAAATGTAATGGGGGTTAAGGAGGAAAGTTTGGAGTAGATGGGAGGAAGAAAGGAAGAAGGGGGGATGGTCAAGAGAGACTACTATTAAAGAAGAAGAAGATCATGATGAAGAATAGAGAGAGAGAGAGCGAGTGAGAGTGAGAGAGAGAGAGTTATGGTAGTAAAATGGCATTTATAAGAAAATTGAAGAAAAAATAAGGGTGTTCTAGTCTTTTCAATAATTCCGTCACATCCCTTCACTTTTGCACATCAATTAAAACCATAGGAGGTTTATGAGTACATTTATAAATGTTGGGGAGATAATGTGAAAATGCGTGAAACCACAGAGGGGTAAAATGTAATTATCCCTACATGAAATTATACACAGAAAGGTCCAAACTCAACAACTCTTGTGTTATGTTTGGTTGGGGGATTTGGAAAGTGAAAAAGTAGGTGAAATGTGAATAAAATATAATTACATTTCATTTAATTTCACACTCACTTTTTTCTTTTTCTTTTTCTTTTCCCTTTCCAAATCCATTATCAAATCCCTCAATCAAAGTATGGGAAGGATTCTAGACCCAAGCAAAGGGCAAAGTGCCCTTCAAATAGGAGGCGGCCAACCAATTGGCAACACTATTAACCACTCTAGGAACCCAATAAAACGAAAAAAAGAAGTATAGCACATAGCACAAATGTCATGAATAATAGCTAGGCATTACCATGGAGGGATCAGCTCTGAAACACACAACTCAGTGACAGCTTTGTTGTTGCTTTCCACTTGGACATTTGAGAGGCTCAGAGCTTGGGAGAGCACACGCAAGATGAATTACACGGGCTTCACTCTGCTGTGCTGAAGAAGCTTGGGCCAAAGTCACAATACCATCCAAAAGATTGCCTTCTCGATCTCTCAAAACAACAGCTAAGACTGCCTGAGTAGGATCAACAGAAAAGGGGCTGGTGATGCCATGGCTGCCAAGTGGAGTACTCAAGCTATGATCCAGAGCTGTTCAGAGTTCTCACTAATAAGAGGTGGCAAGTTTGACTACCTGAGTAGGATCAACAGGGATGTGGTTGAAAACAAAATAATTTCTAGCTTTCCAAATGCACCAACTCACTGTAGCAACCTCGCCCAACAAAGCACACTACTCTTTATTTGACACAACTCCCCAATGGACACCGTCCATATAATACTCCTCCGTCCTGAAATATTAGTCCCTTATTCCATTTTTCATTGTCCCAAAATATTAGTCCCTTTTTAAAAATTAAAGACTAAAATAACATGAATTTCATATTTTACTCTTCTTTTAAATTCATTAACATTAATATTTTTGAAGTGTAATAATTGTACTATCAAAGGGTAGCTTTGAAAAGTTATATTTTTAAAGTGTAATAATTGTAATACCAGAACAAAAAATTGGATTTCCCAAAAGGGATTAATATTTTGGGATGGATGGAATAGCTAAGGATATAGAGCAATTTCCCAGTTTCAGACCAAGATCACATCCAAACCAGGCCCAGACCGCTCTAGTCCATCCACAATGAAAGAGAAGGTGTTCAATGGATTCTGGATTTTTCTGGCAAATAGGACAGGCTGATGAAGCTGCACACCGACAACGAGATAGATTTTCCTTAGTAGCTAACTTCTTGGAGCACACTCTCCACCAGAAGTTCTTGATCTTTGGCGGGACATTGAGCTACCGGATTTGTTTCCATACATCCTTTGGAGGTTGAAAGGAGGTGGATGCAACAGTATTCTCCCCTGGTAACTGGGCTGAACGAGCCACCTGATAACCACTCTTCACTTTGTTGTTGCCCTTTTTGGTGAAATTCCAAAAAGACTATCCTCATTGCCCTCAGAAGAAACTGGAATAGACAATATTTATTGAACTTCTTCCTTACAAACAAGACCATTTAGCTTGCGAAGATCCCAATCCTTAGTGTTCTGATTGATAACCTCACTAACCAATTGAACCTGATTCTGTACAGGCTTCGGGGAGTGGATTCTGAAATCACTTGAATGAGGTAGCCATCTATTGTCCCAAAACTGGATAGAGTTACCATTCTCCACCTGCCACCGTAGACCTCACTGAAACAAATCTCTTCCAAGGAGGATGCTTGACCATGCCCAAGATGGACTACGACCCCGTCTTGCTGATAAAAAATTAGAATGGGATAGTAGATTCCTTTCAGTATTCTTGCACAAAAGGAGTTTGGAAACTTCAAAAGCCTCCATGCCTAGTTGGCCAACAGTGCAGTATTGAAAGACTTGAAATCCCTAAAACCCATACCGCCATTTGACTTAGCAATAGATGATCAATCCCAACTTGCCCAATGAATTGCTAGAATAAGAATTAAGACGATCAAGGAATTTCTTGGGGAAGGTGAAACAGGCCATAGCATAAACAAGGATGGCTTGGACAACTGCTTTCACTAATGTTTCCTTACCAGCTTGGGAAAGGAGGCTTTGTTTCCACCCTGGCATCTGGTGGATAGCTTTCTCAATGAGATACCTATATGCCTCAAGACTTAACCGACCCCAAAAGGTGGGAAGGCCTAGATACTTGTTGCCATGATCAATAGCTGGAATTCCCAACAACTCACAAGTGGTTTTTCTTGCCGAATCCAGAGTAGTTGAGGAGAAGATAATGCTAGACTTGTTGAAATTTGTGACACCCTAATTGTTTAATAAATAAATAAATAAATAAGTAAAATGAAATAATAATAATAAAAATAAAAATAAATAAAACTACTAGGAAAACATTTAAATGACATGTGCTCAAATGTAATCTAATGATTTAATTATGTTAGAATTTGGGCCAAAGATAAATAAATAAAAAGTAAATAAAAAAAACTTTTCAAACTTATCCCAAATGGATAAGTTCATATCCTCTAGAGCATCAATTACCTAGCTTAGGCAACGTGTCCCCTATGAACATGCTGGGCAAGTTTAATGCTTAATATAAATAGGAGGATTGATGTGAAGAAAAAATCAAGAAAAAACAAAAAAACAAAACAAAACAACCAACAAACGTGATCAGGTGAGAGAGTCAGCTCGCGGAAGAGGGGAGCCCAATTAGGAATTACTAATTATGTGAGTTATATTATATCTCGAGTTACCAACTTATGTTTTGACTTACCATATTTATTTTATACAAGTTATGTTTTATAAATTATTATAAACTATATTAATATTTCAGTTACGTGGATTATTTTCTGAACCCTATTTGCTTAAAATAAAACACATGGATATGTTTGTTTATATTTTAAAGAATATTTGACTATAACCTTATAAGCAATTATGTTTTGTAAGTACCACTACAGGAGTCTCACGCCTTGGGGGACTTAAATAACCATTGACTCTCTGATTAGTCACTTTGTGACCCTCTGTCTATCATGGATCCATTGACCTTATGTTCTGCTCTGGATCCATTGACCCTATGTTCTGCTCTGTACTGTGGTTATGATTATTATGTTATATGTCTGTTATTAAAAATAATTTCTTTGATTCAAACTATTCATCTTTAACCTAAATAATTATCCAGGGTGATTTTATACCCTCATGCTCTCAGTATAATATTTCTCACTCTGCCATGTGCTTATTGCTGTTAAAACCCCTTTCAGGTGAAGAAATTTAAAGAAGGATGGTTTTACCCTGTGGATCAGAACCTTAAATTTGATATGAATATCATGTTTTTTTTTCTTGTAATCAATATCCGACTAATGTTATATCATAAATGATAATTTCCATGTATACTTTGGATATTAATCTACTGTGGTGCAAGCAATGTCAGAACTTAACTTTGGCGACTCTTTTTGGTATAGACCTGATCCCCCGGACATTGAAGGAATTTTTGAAAATAACAATTATGTCCTAACCTTACCATAGGAAGTAGGAGACTCGGAAGCAATAATTAGGCAAGCAGACCCGATCCTCAACCGACTTATGGGCCGACCAGTATACTTAAGGGCTATCCCCACAGCAGTAGAGACACAATGGTGGAGGGTTGATGCTAGGAGTACCTTAGACAGGTTTTTGGACCTACACGGGTAGTAGGCATGGCCCCGAGTCAGGAATATCCTCGCTATTTAGTAGCACCTTTACCTCCAGAGTTTATGGCTCGACAAGGACATGCTTTCTTAAGTGATCACATCCAAGCAAGAGTCCCTACCCCTCAGAACCTAATTGACACTCATACGGTTAACTTTGGTGACATTACGACGTATGTGGAGGTACCTGTATCATAGGACGACAACTGTGGGGTTACGAGGCAGGCATCCCCATTTACGAGGTGGCATGGTGATGTTTCTGCATAGAGCAAAACGGATGGGAGTTTGAGCAGCAAATGCAGCTGCAGTACCCCATGGCTGTTTTCAACATAAGATCCTGGTAACAAAATCATTTCTTTTGTTGTTTTATGTTTTTTCTTTTGTTTGGTATCTAAGCAAGCTGACCATGACCTAGTTCTAATCCGTTTTGTCATAAAGGGTTAGGCACTAAAATTGACATAACTACAAGTAATGTATCAACACCATTATACATAAATAAAATCAGTGTTTTGTGAATAATGTTTATATTATCTATGTTTTGCAAATTATGTGAATATATTTTAATTTAGGTGATTGATAGAAGTCATGCACCACGTTTATTAAAATTGTTTTATAGCTATGGCTAACGATGGAAATGGTACCGGATCATCATCCAATGGAGCCGATCCAATGGAAAGGATTGTGGAAAGAGCTATTACCAGTTTCTTGCAAGCCTTGTAGAACAATGGGTCACCAGAACATCGAAAAGGGACAACTACGATTAAACAATTCCAAGACCTGAATCCTTCCACGTTCACAGGAGGTTCAAACCCGTTGATAGCTGAAGCTTGGGTTAAAGAAATGAAGAAGATTTTTCGTGCCCTACCCTGTACAGAAGAACAGAAAGTATCCTTCGCCACTTTCACCTTCAAGGAAGATGCGCAGGAATGGTGGCTTCTCACCTTAGAAAAAGAAGAGGTCGTGACTTGGGCGAGATTCCTAGAGGTGTTCTATGAAAAGTATTTTCCATAATCACTACGGGAGCAGAAAGCATCCGAGTTCTTACATTTGAGGCAAGGAACAATGTCGGTGGCGGAGTACGAAAGTAAGTTCACATGACTAGCATGATTTGCACCGTATGTTATTCTGACAGAAGCCCGAAAAGCAAGAAAATTCGAAGCAGGATTAGATGCAGAAATCAAAGATAGGCTCGAGGTTCTAAAATTACCAACCTATGCAAAGGTGGTGGATCGAGCATATATCGCCGAAAAAGGAATTAAAACCGCACGTTCTAGTGGAATGGGTCAAAAGAGGCGGTTTTGGGAACCAGTAGGAGGATCAAGAGCAGCCCCACCAAAGAAAGTAAATCCCGGATCTACTAGCTCAACTGGATCAGCCAACCAAGGTTTTACTATTCCCAAGGGTAACACCATTCCGAATTGTCCGAGTTGCGGAAAAGCTCATAGGGGACAATGCTATCGGGCAATAGGAGCATGTTATAGATGTGGTCAAGTTGGCCATGTGATGAAAAACTGCCCGAAATTCACCAACTCTGTGATAAGTACCTCTGAACTAGCTCAGAAACTAGAAACCGCCACAGGAGGGAAGAAGGAACAAAGACGCCAAGGAAGAGCTTTTGCGTTAGTACCCGGAAACATAGTTGTCAAATCGCGATTCGTATCGTGAATCGAAATGACTTTGTACCGAATCGTGAATCGTAAAGATTCGGTCACTTTTTTAAAATTACATAAAAATATATATTTATACATTTAGATGTTAAATATATCTTATGAATATGAAATATTTAGACTTAAATAAATGAAAATGTTATTTTGAGTGATAATCACGTAGTTAATAGGTAAGAAGTTAACAAAGATTCTTATGTAAGATCACTATCTTACTTTTTTTCTTTTTAGATATTTCTTATCAACCATTCTTAATAAAGACGATAACTAAATAGACAAATTATCAATTTCCAAAATAACAATAATTAACAGCGATATTGATATTTGGACAATAAGCATACGTACTTTTCTAAGTAACAATAAGCAAATAATAAGAAAGAATTATTTAGAATATTTTATTTTAAAGCCTAAAACATTTTCAAAAGTATAACTGATCTCACATATGTAATATTCAATTATATTCAATTTAATAAAATAGCAATAGATAATTCATAGTGTAACTTTAATCTTAAACATCTTTAGAAGAGATATTATGATTTTTTAAAGGGAAAAAAAATGAGAAGAAAGGTTAAAAATATGTTGGGTCTGACTGAATCTGATTGGATTCTATTACAGACTTCATGATCACTAAAATAATAACAAATTATGTATATATGTTGGTTATTTTGGTATTAAACGCTATTAAAAGTTGTATTATGTCATTTTCACTAAAAACATGGAGAAAAAAATAGTTGAAAATATGCCGGACACAATAATTTAAAAAATTACATGAATCATAAAAAGTGAATTGAATTGTGAATCGATTGTGAATCGTGCGATTCACTAGAGATGTACTTCCAAAATAGATTTACCCATAGATTTGTATCGATTTTTCAAAAAATTTGAATCGAATCGCGAATCGTAAGATTTTGATAACAGAGCCCGGAAACTCCAATGCTACGGAGAACGTTGTGACAGGTACACTTTCTATCTGTGGTCACTTAGCTCGTGTTCTCTTTGACTCTGGTTCCACTCATTCGTTTTTGGCACCACACTTTGTTTCCAAGTTAACATCAACACCTGAACCATTGGGATATGCATTATCTGTGGCTTTTCCATCTGGTGTCACCGCACTTAGTACAAAAGTATACAAGTCCTGTGTTATATCCTTAAAGGATGAAACCTTGTATGTGGATCTAATTCCACTCTACATTAGTAGCTTCGACATAATCTTAGGGATGGATTGGCTTGCTGCCAACCATGCTTCTATCGACTGTACGACCAAAAAGATCTTTCTTCGGTTACCCGATCAACGCGAGCTGGTTTTCGAAGGACCTGGAGTTTCTACCCCTCCGTATTTGATATCCTCTGTTATAGCCTAACGGCTTTTGAGAAAAGGTTGTGGTGGTTGTATTTGTTATGTGGTCGACACGTAACAAATAGATCCAACACTCGATTCAATACCGGTCGTTCGAGAATTTCTTGATATTTTCCCCGAAGACTTACCTGGCACCTTAGTTGATCGAGAAATCGAGTTCACCATCGACACTCAACCCAATGCACAACCAGTCTCCAAAACTCCTTACCACATGTCATTGGCAGAATTGAAGGAACTAAAAACCCAACTCCAGGAACTCCTGGACAAAGGTTTCATTTGACCAAGTACCTTACCATGGGGAGCTCCAGTACTGTTCGTAAAGAAAAAAGATGGCACGATGAGGTTATGCATCGATTACCGGGAGCTAAACAAAGTCACTATCAAGAATCGATACCCCTTGCCAAGAATTGATGACTTGTTTGACCAACTTCAAGGTGCCCAAGTATTCTCCAAAATCGACTTGCGTTCCGGCTATCATCAACTAAAAGTCAAAACAGAAAGCATTGAGAAGACGGCCTTCTGAACACGTTACGGGCACTATGAGTTTCTTGTCATGCCATTTGGCATCACGAATGCTCCAGCAGCCTTCATGGATCTCATGAACCGAGTGTTCAAACCATATCTTGATGAGTTTGTCATTGTCTTCATTGACGACATTCTCGTATACTCCAAATCACTAGAGGATCATGAGCGACACTTACGAACCATGCTGCAAACATTACGTGATCACAAACTTTATGCCAATTTGAAGAAATGCGAATTTTGGATCACTAGTGTACACTTCCTCGGCCACGTCATCAACAAAGATGGCATCTCGGTTAATCCCCAAAAAGTTGCAGCAATCGTGGATTGGCCACAACCTACTAATATATCCAAAATTCGAAGCTTCTTGGGTCTAGCCGGCTATTACCGACGCTTCGTTCAAGATTTCTCGAAGATAGCATCACTCTTGACCCAATTAACTCAGAAGAACGCACCCTTTGAATGGACTGACAAGCAGGAATGTTGTTTCTAGGAGTTGAAAAATAGGCTTGTGACAGCCCCTATCCTAGCACTTCCCACAGGAATTGATGGGTTTGTAATTTATAGCGATGCCTCATACAATGGTTTGGGTTACGTTCTTATGCAGAATGAGAAAGTCATTGCATATGCCTCGCGACAACTAAAGACTCATGGGAAGAACTACCCAACTCACGATCTAGAATTAGCTGCAGTAATCTTCGCCATCAAAATCTGGCGTCATTATCTCTACGGTGCAATCTGCGAGATTTACATCGATCACAAGAGTCTTAAATATCTGTTTACGCAGAAGGAACTGAATATGCGGCAACGTCGATGGTTAGAATTTATAAAGGACTACGATGTAGAGATCCATCACCATCCGGGCAAAGCTAACGTAGTAGCAGACGCATTAAGTCGAAAGACTTCCAGAAGTTTGGCATGTATCCTCGTCCCCCGCAAGATCAATGGACTGCTCGCCAACGTAATTGTGGAACCCACATTGATTGAAGAAATTAAAGCATGCTAGTGTGAAGATAAACTTTTGAAGAAAAAGTACGAAGAGCAGAAAACTACTCCTGATCTTGACTTCACTATAAGCAATGGGATGCTAAGATTTCGCAATTGAATTTGCGTACCCGATGTACCAGAGCTCAAGGAGAAGATATTGGTGGAAGCTTATAGCTCGAGGGTTGCAGTTCATCCTGGCAACACCAAGATGTATCATGATCTAAGAGAACACTACTGGTGGACAGGTATGAAAAAAGACATAGCAGACCATGTCTCCAAGTGCTTGCAATGTCAATGTGTTAAAGCGGAACATTAGAGACCTGCAGGGTTACTACAACCACTCTCTATTCCTGAATGAAAATGGGAGCACATTACTATGGACTTCGTGGTTGGGCTACCACAGTCAGTTTCAAAGAATGATGCGATATGGGTTATAGTAGACCGATTAACGAAGTCAGCGCATTTCCTACCAATCAGAATCACGTACTCCCTTATTAAGTCCGCCACTCTATACATCAAAGAAATCATTCGATTGCATGGTACCCCAGTGTCAATCGTGTCTGACCGAGACCCCGGCTTTGTATCTCATTTCTAGAACAGATTGCAAGAAGCTTTGGGAACAACACTAAAGTTTAGCACTGCTTATCACTCGCAAACTGATGGACAATCCGAAAGAACAATCTAGACTTTGGAGGACATGCTACGGATGTGCGTATTGGACCTCAAGGGTAATTGGGATGAGCACCTACTTCTAGTGGAATTCACCTATAATAACGGCTACCACGCAAGCATCGTTATGGCACCATATGAAGCATTGTATGGAAGGAGATGTCGGTCACCCCTATGTTGGGTAGAAGTCGGAGATAGGAAACTATTAGGTCCCGAAATCGTGCAAATAACGAGTGATAAGATTCAACTCATCCAACAGCGAATTCGCACAGCTCAAAGTCGCCAGAAAAGCTATGCGGATACACAGAGACGAGATTTGGAATTTCAGGTAGGAGAGCACGTTTTCTTAAAAGTTTCACCAACAAGAGGAGTCATTAGGTTTGGAAAACGAGGAAAGTTGAATCCGCGTTACGTCGGACCATTTGAAATACTAGAGAGAATCAGCCTTGTAGCATATCATCTTTCTCTTCCATCAGAATTGTCCAATGTTCACAATGTGTTCCATGTTTCGATGCTTCGACGATATCTTCGAGATCCAGAACATGTTGTCAATTATGAGAGTCTCGAAGTTCAAGAAAATCTCTCTTATGAAGAACAACCCATGCAGATCCTCGATCGTCGGGACCAAATTCTCCGAAATAAGACTATACCTCTTGTCAACGTTTTATGGCGAAACCATCGTGTCGAAGAAGCTACGTGGGAAACTGAAAATCAAATGCGAGCCAAATACCCACACCTTATTGAAAACCAAGGTACGTCAAGTTTGAGGACAAACTTCCATTTAGGAGGGAAGAAATGTGACACTTTAATTGTTTAATAAATAAATAAATAAATAAGTAAAATGAAATAATAATAATAAAAATAAAAATAAATAAAACTACTAGGAAAACATTTAAATGACATATGCTCAAATGTAATCTAATGATTTAATTATGTTAGAATTTGGGCCAAAGATAAATAAATGGATAAGTTATCAAAAAAAACTATTCAAACTTATCAAAAATGGATAAGTTCATATCCTCCAGAGCATCAATTACCTAGCTTAGGCAACGTGTCCCCTATGAACTTCCTTGGCAAGTTTAATGCTTAGTATAAATAGGAGGATTGATGTGAAGAAGAGATCAAGAAAAAAAAAAAAAAAAAAAAACAAAACAACCAACAAACGTGATCAGGTGAGAGAGTCAGCTCGCGGAAGAGGGGAGCCCAATTAGGAATTGCTAATTATGTGAGTTATATTATATCTTGAGTTACCAAAATCTATTTTACTTATGTTTTGACTTACCATATTTATTTTATACAAGTTATGTTTTATAAATTATTATAAACTATATTAATATTTCAATTACGTGGATTATTTTCTGAACCCTATTTGCTTAAAATGAAATCTATGGATATGTTTGTTTATATTTTGAAGAATATTTGACTATAACCTTATAAGCAATTATGTTTTGTAAGTACCACCACGGGAGTCCCACGCCTTGGGGGACTTAAATAACCATTGGCCTTCTGATTAGTCACTTTGTGACCCTCTGTCTGTCATGGATCCATTGACCCTCTGTTTTGCTTTGTACCGTGGTTATGATTATTATGTTATATGTCTGGTATTAAAAATAATTTCTTTGATTCAAACTATTCATCTTTAGCTTAAATAATTATCCATGGTGATTTTATATCCTCATGCTCTCAGTATAATATTTCTCACTCTGTCATGTGCTTATAGCTGTTAAAACCCCTTTCAGGTGAAGAAATTTAAAGAATGATGGTTTTACCCTGTGGATCAGAACCTCAAATTTGATAATAATATCATGTTTTTTTTTTCTTGTAATCAATATCCGACTAATGTTATATTATAAATGATAATTTCCATGTATACTTTGGATATTAATCTACTTCCTTTATTTTATTTCGCAGCGTTATTTAAATTAATTACTTGTAATTACTCTGTGGGATTTTAGGATTAGTTAGTCGCGATCCAGCCTTGGTCATTGGGATGGGTCGTGACAAAATTAATGATCTGTCCAGAAGTAACACAGCAAGATTCCAAAATATCCTTCAAACATTGGCATTCCAGCAGATTTGCTTTGGCAAATAGGAGGGCATTGGCGAAGAACAAATGAGACAACTTTGGGCAATCCCGCTTGAATTTAAGTCCATTAAAGGGAGAGAACATCCATAGTGAGCACAAATAGATAAGGAGACAAGGGATCTCCTTACCTAAGACCCCTAGATGGAATAAACGCTGCCGTCTTCACTCCATTAGCAAACAGTGAGAAAGAGAGAGTAGACACCACTTGCATGACCCATTTGATCCACAAACTATCAAAACCCAATTTCACCAAAAGAGCTTCCAAAAAATCCCATTGAACTCTGTCATAGGCTTTATTGAAATCAAGCCATCTCATGCATTTTCCCCCTCTTCTTGAGTTTCAAATGGTGAAAGGCCTTATGCGCCACAATGATATGATCTTGAATTAAACTGCCTGGGACGAAGGTCGACTGGTGAGGAGAAATGAGCTTTTAAAGCACCGACTTAAGCCTATTAGCCAGAATTTTTGAGATGATCATGACATTAAAATTGCACAGGCTTATAGGGCGATATTGAGAAAGTTTCTCCGGATGTGGGACTTTCGGAATTAGCACTATGTTGGTCTGATTCCATTCCTGCAGAAAACCATTCCTAAAAAACCTTTTGATTGCCACGCAGACCTCTGTCCCTATAACCTCCCAATACTTGTTATAAAAAATCCCCAAGAAGCTGTTAGGACCAGGCGCTTTGAGGGAACCTAGTTGGAAGGCCGCATCCTTAATTTTTTGGTCTGTGACTGGCCAAATTAGAGATGCATTCATATCAGAAGATACTTGATGCTCCACTGCTGAAAGAGCTGCCTCCATGTCCTTCTGCTGGTCACAGATGAAAAGGGTTGAAAAATAATCCAAAAGATGGGATTGATATCCTCATCCGAAGTTAACCACCTACCCGCTTCATCCAGCAATTTAATCAAACAGTTGTGTTGCCTACTCTGCGTAACCGAGGCATGAAAGAAGGCAGAATTGTGGTCTCCACACTGCAACCATTTAACCCTAGACCTCTGATGCAACCCTAGACCTCTGATGCAAGTACATTTCCTCCCTTTTGATTGTTTCAGCAATCTCTTTTTGAATAGCCTGTTGGGCTCGCTAATTATCCGTAGAATGGGGACAGGCTTGTAATCTAACAAGTTTAGCCTTCAAATCATTGAATCTATGAGTGTTATTCCCAAACTCTCGCATACTCCAACTTTTCAAGCCTACTTCACATGATTTGAGTCTTTGACACACACAGAACATTGGAGAACCCAAGAAGTTCCTTGCCATTTGGAAGCTATAACTTCTTAGCACACCGGGGAGATGGTACACATTGATTCAAACTTGAATAACCTAGGCACTCTTTTAGGGGGGATGACAGTATTGAGGAGAATATGACAATGATCCGATCCAATGAAAACTTCATGAAACACTTGAGCATAAGGGAACATATCTCTCCATTTGACCGTGGCAACAACTTTATCCAACCTTTCATGAATATGAACATCACCACCTTGGTTATTAGTTCATGTATAAGCTTGCCCATTAAATTCTAAATCCATAAAAGCACACTCATTAAGGAGGTTCTAAAAATTCTCAATCCTCCTAGCATTAGTCTCAACCCCACATTTTTTCTCCCAAACAGACCCAATTTCATTAAAATCTCCTATGCAAAGCCGAGGCAGATTATTCTCTCTAGCGATGGACCGAAGATAGTGCCAAAAAGACACCCTTTGAGCCAGCTTAGAAAGGGCATAGATGGAGGTAATTAGCCAATTTTGATCAGAGCCAGAGATCAAATAGCAAAAAAAGATTGCTCCCCTTATGTCTTACATCCAAACCAACTTCATGAATCCACCACAAAGCCAAGGCGCTTCCTAACTAGTTCCAATTCTGCTCGCTTATTTTTCGTCTCCGTCAAGAAGATTATTCCAAGACGATGGGTTTTACTCAACCCTCGCAAGATCTGGACTGTCTGGGGTCGCCCAATCCCCTGATAGCTCCAGCTTATTATAAACATGAACCTTGTGGCTGTTTGGGGCCAGCCACCAATGCCCTGTTCAAGTTATCCCTCTGAGAATCCAAAGGATAGGTATTGGGTACTTGGGAATAGAAATCTGTCTCCTCCACTGAAGCACTAAGATCATCACGAATGACAACATCAACTAGCTCTTGACGAGCATGTTTGCTTGACTTCTTGCCCTGTTTACTAGAGGAAGTACCCCCTCTATTTCTCCTGAAGTTACCCAATCCCCTAGCAGTAGTAGCACCATGAAAGGGGTGGATATGTAAGGGTGAGCTAATGGGCTAACTTTATAGCCTTGGATGAAGATTCAAGCTGTAGGTCCTCCTCAGGGGTCTTCCTTATCTTCCATTCAAAGCACAAGATAAGAATGCAGTGGATACATTTTTGCAAAGGTAAGCTGTTTGGATATGGAGATAGGGCTAGAAGAAGGGCTATCTTCATGAGAAGAAGATGGATATGTAGACAATAAAGAGCCTGGGCTGGGAAGGGAGTCTAGTCTGTGAAAGAAGTTTGGGCTTTGTAAGGAGTTTGGGCTATCTGGGGTTTCTGAGACAAAGTAGGCTGGTTCAAGAGCTGCTGGGCTGGGCACAAAAGAGTCCCTGGGTTCCAAATTAGTTTTTGCTTCTTTATCGTATTTAGCGATAAGCACCAAGGGTCAAGAAGTCAAGAATCTCTACTCTAATAGGCTCAAAGCTTTCTGAGAAATTGAGAAGCTTCAACTGGAGCTACTACTCATTCAAGCCCAAGAGAAGACACAAAGACGTTCCACCGCTATTCCCTCAAAAGCCCCTTTCCAATAAAAGATAGGCAGATGAACACCTTAAGCCCAGGCTTGGTAGAAATATGAAGGTGGGGCGGTGGGGCATGAATTTTTAAAGGTGACGACGGATTAAGTGAAGGGATTGAGGAGGAAACCTGTTTAGATGACATCAACTTGCAAATAGGTGGAGCTAGCTTGTGTGGAACATTCCTATCCTCAAACGTACTACTGCCAAGTGGTGACTGTAGGTGCACGCCAAGTGACTCTATTATAGGTGTCTGGCCTAAGGACGGAGGTGTTTGCAAAACCCCATGACCCAAAGAGCTAGTCTGTCCTTTTGCAGATCGTGCGTGCGTTACTTCCTCATGCACCAATGCCTGATACTGCCTTTGCCGGAGTATAGATTGAAGACGCTCCTCCATCTTATCTATCTGGGCACAATAGAATTCAACCAAGAGCCCAAAATTCTTTGCCACTCCAGTGCGTAACTCTGGGCCATACCCAGAACAATTCCCTTCTTCCCGATACACTAATTTGCAGGCCTTATTGTCATGGCCAATCCTTCCACAAGCATAACAATAATCGGAGAGGCGCTCGTACTTGAAATGAACCCAGGTCTCCTTAATCTCATTTGAGTTCAGAGTTTGTCTCTTGAGCATAAAACCTTTAGGCCATGTTTGTTTCGAGGCTTGAGTGGCCAGATTGGACTACCATGGCTCTGGGTCCCACACACATCATGTTTGGTAGTGAAATGGGTGGCGGATTGATAGTCTAAGGGGCTTAGTAATCCCCTCTCAATAGGGAGATTAGCTTGGTTGGATTTTGGGTGGGATTAGAAAAATAGTGAGGGGATTGATTCTATTTTATATAAAAATTTTATTTTATTTTTACTAAGTGCACTTGTTTGTTTTAATATTTGTTTTAGTTTTTTTAATATAAAAATTATTTATTTATTCATTTTATATAAAAATAATTTAACAATCCAATCACTAACCATATTCCATACTATCATCATAACAAACACACTTCTACTTAATTCTCTTCACTAATCATCTTCTTACTAACAATCCCATCCAACTTAGTCCGCCAAACAAACGTGGCCTTAGGGAGAGGGAGGGAAACATCCATCTCTACTCTGATACGAAGAAAACTCCGTGAGAGCGAGAGACCTTCATTAGGAGCTTCCACTCTAATCAGTTTCCCAATATTACCGGCAATAATTTGGCCGTTTCTGCGTGTCATCTTCTCCATAGGAAGCCCATGGACTTGGCCCCAAAAAGGACAATGAGTAAAGCCCATTTCAGAAATTGCTTTCCCTATCTCAAGAGGTTGGATAACTAAGAGGTTGCCCATAATGGACCAAGGAGAATTCTTGAGAACCAGAGAACGGTCATCCTCATTATCGAGCTTGAACATGAACACATTATCCGACCAACTGAGATCAAGACTTTGGCTCTCGTTTTCCGGGCTCCAAGAATAATACGAGTGACTGCTAGCCTATTGAGTGACTTCGAAGCCAAAATCTTCCCAATCAAACACAGACGGGAATTGTCACTGCTCTCATCTGAACCTTCCTCCAGCTCAAAAGAGCATAAAACATCAAGACCAGGCTCCACATTCGCCATGGAAAACAACCGAAACAGGGAAAAAATAAGGGGAAGAGAAAGGTAAAAACTAGAGAAAAGGGAGCTAAAACAGGTGAAAGGATAAGCGGAATAGAAAGGTGAAAACCGGAGAAATGGGGAGCTCAGAATGATAAGCAGTAAGAGAAAGGGTAGGCAAGTTTGGAATGACTCCAGAGAAAACCCTAAGGTAGAGAGAAACCCATCTAGAGAGAGAATTTTGCAGATACTAGTTAAGCACCATTCTCAGCTCCTCTCAATATTAAAAATTCGCCAATATCGTTAGATTGAATGTCCGCCATATATGTAATCCAATTAATAAAATTTGCAATCAAACATGGAACTGTGAGGCTATGGACCAACAATCCCAATGCTATGCTATAATCCTACGAATAAAACATTTCATTTGGGTATTATTGGTAATTGGTTGGGTCATTGGGTATTGTTTTGACATCGTTGTGTGTTTTGTTTTTGTGGCAATAGATTCATTCTGCCAAGTCATTCTGTACAGAGTATGAGAAATCAAAGGCGGTTGCAGATAAGATCGCCTTAGATGCCGCCTCAGAGGGGGTTCCTATCGT
Organism: Camellia lanceoleosa; assembly: GCA_025200525.1. Classification (NCBI taxonomy): domain Eukaryota; kingdom Viridiplantae; phylum Streptophyta; class Magnoliopsida; order Ericales; family Theaceae; genus Camellia; species Camellia lanceoleosa. Next base: position 46,792,170 of record CM045766.1, read on the forward strand.
GGTTGTCTATCCCGGAGTTGTATACGGTCCCGGCAAACTCACCGCTGGAAATATAGTCGCACGTTTGGTAAAAACCATTCATTTTTTACTTCAGCTCAATTGCTTGTATATATATACATGTGTTTATTTATTTTTATTTTTTATTTTTTATTTTAAATTATTTATATGATACATTCATGTCTAAATAAATATGCATGACTTTTTGGATTGTTGCTGAACTTCAGTATTGATGGTAGTTCATGGTGGCTGAAAAATGAGATTGATTGAATTGAAAGTGATGGTTGTTGATACAATTGTGCTGAACTGAGTATTGGTGGTGTATTTGTAACAGCTCTGATCAATTCTCTTATGCTTATTGTGTTTCAAATTTCTAGCTGGAAAATGTTATATAAATCTTACAAACAAATCTTAATAAAGCTTTGATATTTTAACTCAACTATCATATCTGCGAGTAAAAATAATTTGTGAAATTTGTATGTTTGTCTATAGCATTAGTCTTTCTAGTTGGTTAAGAACTTACATGTATGGAATTCATTACATAGAGATAGAGGCGGCTACTTTGGAGTAATAGAGTAATCTGTTGTGCATTATTGTTTTTCCAGTGCTAATTTCTAGCTTTTTACAAGAAGAAGTGAGAAAAGATTTTTTTGCACCTTCATGGGTATGATCATTGATTTTTTTGAGGCATTGAGCAAGTGTAGTCATGCTTGTATGAAATGCATCTACTTGGCTCTTATGACTGTTGTTATGTACTGTTCTGTATATGATAATGAAATTGAAAACATTTTATGCTCTTTTCAGATTATTGAACGTTTTAATGGGCGGTTACCTGGTTATATAGGCTATGGAAATGATAAGTTTTCTTTTAGTCATGTTGATGATGTAGTAGAAGGGCACCTTGCAGCTTTGAACAAAGGTCGACCAGGCGAAAGATATCTTTTAACAGGTGAAAATGCATCGTTCATGCATGTTTTTGATATAGCTGCAGCCATCACTGAAACGAAAAGGCCTTGGTTTAACATTCCGTTATCTGTCATTGAGGTTTATGGATGGATATCACTTTTTTTCTCTAAAATAACGGGAAAGCTTCCCCTGATCAGCCCCCCGGTATGCTCTCAATCCTTCCTCAAGTTTATGCTGATCTTGAATTTTGTTTAGAATATTATGTGTTTTTGTTTTTGTTTTTTTTTAAAGTAAAGAATTATGTTGAAGGTTGTGTAATATGTCTACCAACCCTCAGATTACCAGGGTTCTCCTTTATTTATTTATTTTTCTGATGAGCATCAATAAGGATTTGTGTCCTCTCTGAAGTCTGCACTACTTTTGCTACTGCGATTTCCACCACCCTAAATTGTGAGTGAGATTTATGATTCATTTATGCATTTTTGTTTATTTATTGAACAGACAGTGTATGTTCTTGGACATCAGTGGGCTTACTCTTGTGAGAAGGCCAAGGCAGAGTTGGGGTATAACCCTAGAAGCTTGCAAGAAGGTCTAGCAGAGGTACTATCCTGGTTGAAGAGCTTGGGCTTGATAAAATACTAGATTGATGATATTTGGCTTGTGATGTGGGTGTACATGTACTAATATTGCTGTATATTAGCAGCCTATCATGATATGAGTGCATTTATGTTAATGGGAAGAGGTATAGCCATTGTGAAATTTGCTTCATTTGCCTTGAGCTTGCCATAAGCTGTCACTCACTGTCTGATGTTTCAAATTCAAGAAAAATTATATTTTGGGATAAATGTACCTGATTTGTTATGCACAAATTTATGTCTGGCTTGTAAAGGCGCATTTACTTATGTAGAATCAACATAGAATGGGTGTTGATATCTTTCGTGGTCTTCTGGTTAGAACTTAGGCCTCATTTGGGAACATGTTAATTTAGTAATTTTTTAGTTGTTTGGCTAAAAATGTAGCTAAAAAAATCTTGTATGTTTGGGATGACTTTTTGGCTAATTACGAAAAGATGTGCAAAAAGTAAAGAGAAAAGAGAATATTTGACTTTTTGGTACGAATTGTTGATTTTTTGGCTAATTTAGTAACTTTTTGGCTTTTTGGCTAAAAAGGTAAGTTCTCAAACGGGGCCTAAATTAGCTAAAAAGTCAACAATCCATACCAAAAAGTCAAAGATTCTCTTTTCTTTCTACTTTTTGCACATCTTTTCGTAAAAAATTAAAAAGTCATCCCAAACATACTAGTTTTTTTTAGCTCATATTTTAGCTAAATAGTCAAAAAATTACTAAATTAGCCTATTTCCAAACGGGGCCTAAGTAGGTTCATCAATGCTATATTTGATTTTGGTTATGATGCAATAGAAAGCGAAAGTCAACAACAAAAAAATAATAATAAAATTAAATAAATAATTTCATGGTCGATAGAAAAATGAATTGATTCAAGAAGTTTTTTATTTTTTAAAAGTGAAAAATATTTTCTAAACATAAAGAGACAAATCTATGACGTCACTATTGTTGTTGCCATTACGGCCATCCTAAAGTTGTGGCCACAACCCTTACCACCTCTTGGGCAGTAGGAGTTCGGTAAATTTGTAAGTACAGGTAAAGATGGGATTTATTCAATCTGTAATGAAATGGATGGTTGCTTTAACGGAGGAATTTGACAACCAACAGTATGTCTAGTCTAGTTTCAGCAACATAACATGTTGGATGGGTCAATTTATTTGGAAGAGAATTCTATTGGTGTGTATCATATGTCCAGTACGATTTTTATGATTTTTGTTGTGATATATTATGATGTTAGTTATAATTTATTGTGATACTAATTATGATATATATATTTTTATTAAGATTCAAAAGTTTTTAGTTATATCTCATATGGCATTGTTTGGGAAGTGGGGTTTGGGGCTAAAATAGTCATAAAAAATAAAATAGGCTTTTTAACTCCCAATAAGACAAAACATTTAATCCATAATCATTACATTCTTTCTCTCACAAAAAAGTTAAAAAAATCAAAAAGGTCAAAAGTCATTCCCAAATCAGGCTTTTTAGCTCCAGGCTAAAATAACCAAAAAAATCAAAAAGCCAATCCACTTCCCAAACCAAGCCTTAGTGTTACTTTTTTACTTTTTTAATGACTTTTTAAATTTTTAACTATTTTAGGGGATGCCAAACATGCACTTAATTATGACTCGATTTTTCTTTTTAATTATGCTTAAAGAGAATCTAATTATGTCCTTTACAGTAAACATCACAAATGTCATGACTTGCCTATGCTTCACACATAGCAATACTCTATTTGGATGTATCCAGGACTGAATATTTGCTCAACCAAAGTCATCTCGATCTTTGTCAGAGAGTTTAGGAGGGTAATGCTTCGATGCTTGGGAGTCATCTTGATCTTTGACTCCAGTTTTAGCAACATCTAAAATTTTACTACCCTATTTGTTTTTACATCAAGGAATTCGCATATAGAATTTTTATTTGACATCTAAGTGAGAATACTGGAAAAAATAACATTCACCAAGTTTGTTTCTAATTTTTTGAAAATACTTTTCAGAAAATTCTATTTTCTTATTTTCTATATTTTTTTTATTGATTTTTTTTAAAATTTTAAGTAATTTTTTTAATTTTTAGACACACCTAACATAAATACACTTAAAAAGTATAATTTTCGTGAAAAAAATCTTTAGAAATTCACTAAATACCAAAAATTAAAAAATAAAAAAATAAAAATTCATTATATTATTCATATTTTTGTGTATTTATTAATTTTTTAAAATATTTTTTTATAAATATTTTACTTTTTAGATACATCTAAGTAAGGTGTATCTAAAAAAGTAAAAAAAATAATTAAAATTTAAAAAATATTTACTACAAACAAAAAAATACGAAAGGCAAAAAATTCAATTTCCAAAAAATTAAATTCATAAAACCAAAACCAAGATTATTAAAATATAACAATTTATCTAGGGGCAAACTCAATTCGACGTTATGAATCTACCCAATTGCACCTAGTCAAAACCGTTTAAACTTGTCTGAACTTATAAATGGATTTAAATAGGTCAGTCCTTACTAACCTAGTTAAAATTAAATTTAATTGAATTGAACATGGCACCACTTTTGTTATCACCACCATGACTCAACCATTGCTGCCATCTATTAGAAAAATATTTTATAAAATAAAACGGATTGATCGAGATCATTTGTTAAATTCGTATGCAAATGTTGGGGAATTTTCAAAATGATTTTCAAAATTTATAATTTAGTTTTTGAGTATTTTCAAAACCTTTCTTGTTTTTCTTTAAACAGTTCAAAATAAGCTTGGGAATTTCATCCCACATTGAAAAGAAAAGAAAACATGAAACACTTAATAAAGTGCTACATAAAATATTCTTTTGAATATGAAATTATGGAATGGATGCTAGTATATATGCACTCACACTGCAAGAATGGAGTACTACGCCCACATGTGGCGTGGACAGTGTGGCATTTGATGGTGCACTTTGCACTGGCGCCTTTCTATTTACATCAGACAAGCTGGATCCAATGTGGTGTGGGTGATGTGGAATATAGTCAGCTTTGCGTGGCAGTGATATGGTGTCCATTGGCGATGAGTCAACCAATCGATTGAATGGTTGCGTATTTGATTTGAAGTGGCTTGATCATAGCCGTTGATTGAACGTGGATCCAATGTGGTGTGGGTGACGTGGAATACAACCAACTTGGTCAGGTTGAAGATCATAGCCGTTGATTGAACGTGGATCCAATGTGGTGTGGGTGATATGAAATACAGTCAGCTCTGCGTGGCAGTGATATGGTGTCCATTGGCGATGAGTCAACCAATCGATTGAACGGTTGCGTATTCGATTTGAAGTGGCTTGATCATAGTCGTTGATTGAACGTGGATCCAATGTGGTGTGGGTACAGTCAGCTTTGCATGGTAGTGATGTAGCGTCCATTGGCGATGAGTCAACCAACTGATCGAACGATTGTGTGTCCGATCTGAAGCGGCTTGATCATAGCCGTTAATTGAAGATATGCATGATCATACAGTTGAGATAACACCCAATCATGATTAGGTCTGATCAGTCAAGGCATTTATTCAGTGTGAGATGGATTTGCACCATAGATCATCGATCCAACGATCGTATCTGATCTATTCAGTGTGAGATGGATCTACACCATAGATCGTCGATTCAATGGTCACATCTGATCAGATGAGATCAAAAGACATGACTATTCAATCAAATGCATCAAAGCTATATAAATAGGCTACAAAATCAGCCGTTTCAATCCATCCATAAATCCTAAAAGTATTCCTACAAATCTCTCTTTCTCTTGATTTAAAATTTTCGATCAAAAGTTTTTTAAAGCAAGTTTTTATTTTTCTTACTAATAATCAAGTTTTGTAGACTTGGTTATTAGTGTCTTGGCTTTCTTGATTATATCAAGAGTATTTTGATCTATTGTCGTTAGTACAGACGCCAATAAACTTGATCCTAGATCAGGTTTTATTGTATCTTAGAGGCGAATTTGTTATAATCCCTTGCATACCTTTTGTGTAGGTGCAAATATTATCTTTAGGAAAATGACTAAGTAACGCGACTTGAAACTACAAAGAGTTTTGAAGACCCAAAAATCACCAATTAAAGAATTCAAGACAAATTGCTTCAACAATTCAATCTAGCAGGATTACTCTCATTTATTAAAGGTAAATTACAAATACATCCCTTGAGGTTGTTTGCTTAAAATATAAATTGTTCCCTATGATTTTAGAAAATATATCTTATCCTTTCAACTTTCAAATCGCATAACAATGACACTTTTTATTAATAAATTATTAAGTCAATTAACAATTTTTAATTATGTCAGAAATATATTTCAATTAATAATTATAATAATTTTATTGTTGCATAGGAGAGTAGTTAGATTATTATTTTTTTGTTAAATAAAAAATTATAAGAAAGGATATTTGTAACTTTGAGAATCCCATGGATAATTCGTATTTTAAACAAAATCTTAGGGTGTATATTTATAATTTATTCTTTATTTAATAGACGGACATTGAATTATTTTAAGTGCTTATTTGATTACGCAAATTATAATATAGGATTGAAATTATTGATCCGTAAGACTTACATTTCAATGTTTGATTGTAATTTTTATTATTTAGACTAAATTCTAATGGACATATTATCTAATAAAATTTATGAATTTTTTAACCGTATAACTAATAATGCAAAATAAATATATAAATGAAATTATATATTTTCATATTATTGCAAAACAAATATGGACAAAAATAGATTATTTAACCTACTAATCTAATTGGAGTTCAATATATATATACTAACCTAATTTGATAATCAATCTTAATCAGATAAATTATTAATTCTCTTATTATCAATTTGGTTAATCAAACAAAGATTAAAATGTATTATTTTTTTAATAACAAATTATGTTTGATTTAATAACAAATCATTTAATTATTAAAAAATAGTTGAAAGCATTAAAAGTAATGCCTTATTTTTTTTTTTTTGTTGACATTTTCAATACATTAATGCTATTAATAACTTTTTTTTAATAATATGAATCATTGTTGTATTCATAAAAATCATTCAACTTGTTGCTATTAATTCAATTCTAAAAGGAAGTGTTGATGCAACTTGTTATTAACCACGCAGTGACGTAGATCAGGCAAACAGTTGGGTTTTGAAATTTGAATTTGGGCGGTTGATTGGATGGTAATGGCTATGGCTGGCTACAAGGGCTTCTTGTTCTTGTTCTTGCTTTTGAAGTGGTAAATCCGTACGAACGTTTTATCCTCTTGGAGAGGGCCTGAGCTTATTTTGGATAATTTAAACATAAAAAATGATCTCTACCCCCAGCTGGGGGTGACACCTAGTGAGGTGTCACCCGGGGGTTGGAGGAGAAAACAGTTTTTTTTTTTTTTTTTTTTTCGGCCAATCCCACGCCGCCACGTCACTGGGGGTGGGGGTGGGGGTCTTCCGTACTGGGTGTATGTAGCATTGTTGTTTAAACATTAGGTAAATTAGACCATCTCCAACGGATCACCAAACCCAGCATCAAATTTAAAATTTGATGAAAAATTCACTTTTTACAGCTCCAACCGTTTCACCAAACGTATATCAAACTGAGGATTCACCAAACATTTCACCAGACTGAGAACAGAAGAAATGTTTCACCAAATCAACATTAGGACGTTGGGGGCAAGCCGGTTGACCATCCGGGCGACCAACCGGTTAACCAACCGGTCGCCCCGGAAAAAAGTTCAAACGGTTCAGTGAAAAGTTCAAACCAGTCAAAAAAAAAAAAAAAAAAAAATTTTTTGTCTAGGTGGTCGACCACCCGGTCGACCGGCCGGTTGACCACCCGGTCGACCACCCAAAAGTTCAAAAAGTTCAGAAAAAGGGTTCAAACGGGTAAAAAAAAAAAAAAAAATTTTGGCCCTTACCGGTTGACCGGCCGGTCGACCGGCCCGGTCAACCAACCGGTTGCCCGGCGCAAATTTGATGAAAAATATTTGATACGAACCGTTGGACCGCGAAGTATCAGATCGACAAAATTGCCACTTTTTAACTCAAATTTGATGAAAAATTTGAGTAACCGTTGGAGATGCTCTTACAAATATAATTTTGATATTTGATTAAAATACGAATCGTCTTCTGTGATTTTAAAAATTATATTCTACTCCCTAAGTTTTATAATTTCATAACAAATTATCCATTTTATTAATAAATTATCAAGTCAATTAACAGTTTTTAATGATGTTAAAATATGTTTTAATTAATAATTTAAGTAATTTTATTATTGTATAGGAGAGTAATTATGAATTTCATTTTTTTAGTTAATTTTGTTAAATAAATTTTTTTAATAAGGGGGTATTTGTAATTTTTCAAACTATAGGCAACAATTTGCATTTTAAGCAAATCTCAGGGAATATATTTATAATTTACCTTTTAAATTATTTATAGTTTATGTAAGAGGTTTGGTAAAATATTTAGTAATTCATTTGGGGTCCCTAGCATAACTCTTAAATAAAATATATTTAAAAACTATTAAATTGAATAGATATCAATAATTTTTTCATCGACTTATATTTGTATTTAGTTTTATATTTTAAATTATATTTATCATTTATTTTTGTATATACAAATACAATTCGATGGAATAATTAACGATGTTTGATCAATTTGATTTTTTTTATATATTTTATTCTATATACTTTTAAAAAATAAATAATTCAAATTATTAAAATGAGTTCTGAAATGAGTCTAATAGTCGCACCACAGTGGCTACTATCCTCCCTGCATAGCAGCTTAATGTTGCACTTTTTCAAATAAATTATGCTTTGTCTTTTTATATTTGGTCATTTTTTTTCTTCTTTAATTCTTCATGTTTTAATTATTTTTAATTTATTGCAAAATATAATTTATGTTCAAAACTAAAAAGATTATAACGCATTAACAATTACATGATATAAAAATATTTTATTATATATAACTCACACATTTAATACAAATCAAAACTCTAATATAATATATTTTTCATGTCATGTAGCAGTTAAATTGATTTTTTTTTGGGTCTAATTTTAAATAATAATCAACTCTATAAATTAAAAGAAATTAAATACAAAATACTGAAGTTGAAGGGGAAAAAAAAATAAAATTGAACAACCAAAATAAAGAAATAGCTAAACATAAACGTCTTGTTTGTTTGGCCGATTAAGTTGGATAAAATTATGAATACGGTTGGTGGGATTGAATGATGAGATTATTAGTATGGTGATCTTAGGTTGGAGATGTAAGATAAAATGTATTTATTTATTTATTAGTATGGTGGTATTAATTAATCAAGACTAAATCTATAAAATTACCAAAAAACTTTCCTCACATATAATATAAATTTGTTAATTTTGTAATGTGGAAGGCAAAATGATAATTGAGCCATCAATTTGTGTGAAAAGATTAGCTATCTCAACCCTTCCATGAGAATGCTAATCTCACCATAAGAGGAGATTCAGGTATTATTTGGCAAGTTGGTTTGCGGCTAAAATAATCACAAAAGACAAAATAAGCTATTTTAGCTACAATAAATAAAATATCACATCTAACCCATAATCATTACACTCTTTTCTCACAAAAAAAGTTAAAAAAGTCAAAAAGTCCTTCCCAAACCAAGCTTTTTAGCCCATGCTAAAATAGTCAAAAAAATCAAAAAGCTAAAAAACCAACCCGCTTCTCATACTCCTATGAAATTGCTATTCTCGTGACATTTTGTTACATATAAACATAAATTTTGTAAGTCCCACAAATTGATACAACACTCCCTTCCAAACCCCAATCAAACATAGCCAAAGGGCACAATTTAATGGGGGCAAAAACAAGCAAGCAAGGGTTGTAATTTGGCTGTGAGGTAACCGGGTGCACACACAATAACGTAATCATAGCTCAACACAAAGTGGAGTCCTAACGGTCGACTCTCCATCCAGTGCAAGTGCAGCTCCCACCGCCATTTCGGTCCATCGGATCAAAATTTTCGAAAACTCTTTCCAGTTTGTGTGTGTAGTATTTATAGCATAGAAAGGCTAATAAGCCACAGAAATTCGTTTGAAATTTTATCACATCTCAACATAGCGAGACAGAGACACACAAAGAGAGAGAGAGAGAGAGAGAGAGAAAATGGTGGTGGGCAAGCTAAGATACGAAGAGTTACGGAGGCAGAGGTTGGAAGAGAACAAGAAAAGGATGGAACAACTCCATCTCCCTCATCTCTCCCAAGCTCTCAAAAAACACTCCACTCCTACTCCTCCGGTTCTCTCTCTCTCTCTCTCTCTCTCTCTATATATATATATATATATATAAGGGTTGGGTATTGATGAAGTGTGTGTTTTTTGTACAATGAATGAATGAATAGGTGAAGCGGGCGACACCTCGAATCATTCGGACAGAAATGGTGGCTGTAAGAAGGTCGAATCGCGTAGCCAACAAGCCTGCCCCTCTTTACACACAAATCGTATGTTTTTATTTTTCTAATCTCCCATCATCACTTACCCAACAATAATACTCAATATGACTTTGCTCCTTTCGTTTCTCTCACAGATCACTTATGAACGTCTTGAGCTCCCCAGAAGGTACTATGTTCTACTCTATTTTGGGGTTGAGTTCAGTCAATGATGACCTTTTATTTCTTTTTTTCATTTGTATAATTTATGTGACACGGATGGGGGGGTGGGGGGTGTACTGCATTATTGGGCAGGAATTTGAAGAATGGAATGTATAAGAGGAGGGATTTGTCGAATCGGGTATACGCTTCGGATGAAGTCAGGGAGTTGGCTATATCCAAAGCACAAGAGGTGGAATCGGGTCTTGGAGGAGATTATCCTACTTTTCTGAAGCCCATGACCCAGTCTCATGTCACTGGTGGGTTTTGGCTGGTAATAACTCCCTTCATCATCCCTTACTCAAACCTTATGCTTAATTCTAAATTTGTCTATTTAAGTTTCTTCATATCAATTGGTATATCTTTTTACTTACTTAAAACTTGACGAAAGGCCTGAGATAGCCTTAACACTCTGTTTGAATCATGAATGTGGGTTAATATCAAATTCATCATCTAAACACAATTTAAGGTCATGTTTGTTTGATTTCATAGATGAGGGGATTGGATTAGTAATCTTGTAGATTCTACATAAATCGTGTTTAGTTGGCAAAAGTGGAATGAGACTAAATAAATAGTCTCATACGACTATAAATGCTCTCACATGTTGGGATTAATTAGCATTCCCATGGAAGGGTGAGATTGCTAATTGGGTGTAAAAAGACCATATTGCCTCTACGAAAACAACCAAGTATCACATTTTATACAATGAAGAATTTTAGGTAATTTCATAGATTTAATCACAACCAACTAATATTACCACACTAATAATCTTACCACTTAATCCTACCACACTCGTAATTCTATCTAATCTAGTTCGCCAAACAAATGAAGCCTAGGTGAATACAAGTTTCTAAAGAATTAAATGTCTACACATGCTGCGACCCACGCAGGGCAAAAGAAATTCCTGCAACCACCCATATTGCATGAAAGCCTTATTCTATCTTTTTCTAGTTCACTGCAAATTAGACGAGTGTATCAATTTTTGTAAGCTGAAAATTTATGCATATTTGGATTCAATCCTTCATTTGACTATTATGGCTAAAGGTTTATTTATGTCATCAGCACTACTACAATCACTGAAATATTCATTCAATGAAGTTACCCATCATAAATGTTCGAATTTTTCGTGTGCGTATCTTTTTCCTTATGGCATAGCCTCAAGATTCTTCTCACTTTTGAATGGTTACACCACCCACCCCTGTTGTTTTTAATAATTCGTACCCTATGTACAAAAACAATTTCTCCTTTTATTTTTATTTTGTTTTTGTTTTTGTTCTTGTTTTTGTTTTTAATGATTGTAATTCATTTAGTTTTGAAGAAATAAATAATCATTTGCACAAGCTTTATGAATGAATATATAGGGCCTTCCAGTTCATTTCTGCCGCAGGAACCTTCCAAGGCGTGATGAAACTGTTACATTGGTAGATGAAGAGGGAGAAGAGTACCCAACAGTATACTTGGCTAGGAAGGCCGGGCTTAGCGGTGGATGGAGAGGATTTTCAATTGATCATGGTTTGGTAGATGGTGATGCAATCGTATTCCAACTAATCCGACCTACAGTATTTAAGGTAATGAATTCAAACTGACTTACTTCTGATTGAAGCTATGCTTTAGAAAAAAAAAAAAATTTAAAAACACTACATGGTTCCAGAGTAACATATTTTACTTGTAATCCAGGTGTACATCATAAGGGCAAATAGTTTTAAAGAGGGTAACAAGGATCTTTGAAATGTCTTGCATGTTTGATCCTTGGGGGGCGAATGAACAAATGCAGGTAACATTATTTCTGGAATAAGACTAATAAAGCAAACATATTAACTGTTTGGTTCTAATTTTTTGAGCTCTTGCTTGGTGTAGTCCTTTAATGCTTTGTGGGCCTGAAACTAAGTGTGTATTTCAACATATCGATCATTTCATGGGCTTCCGATCATGTGTCTCCCTCCTCTGTCTCACAGTTTTAGTGTTGGCCACTATGCTACAATTTAAATTAATGATAACTCTATCATCACTTGTCATTTGTTTCAAATTGTGGCAACATGACAGGACTAGTTATTCTGTCTACGGATTTAAATAATAAAAAATAAATAAATAAAAAGAAAAATCAATAGTAACATGTATTTCTATAATAGTGACATATTGTTTTAAAGTTTAAACAACCATAAGAAAATTAGTTTCACCATAAATATTTAGACCATTACAAATCAATAAAAGAAGATATTATATGGATTTAGGTTTGAGTTTAAGTTTTATATAGAATAAGAGAAAATACCGTGTCGGGAGGGTGTATAATATAAATATAGGCTATTTATATACGGTCCGGACTGGTTTCAATCCAAAACCGTGGGGTTCAATTCGGAATCGATCTGTGGACTATGGATTTTTAATTTTTCAATCTAGAACCGAACCACAGATTTAAAAAACCAATCCAAATCTATTGAATTGAATTGGATCAGATCAGATTTCGAATTTTACGAATTCCTTACTCAAGCTGGTAAAAAGCCAGCTTCCAGCTTTTTACCAATTTTGAGTCACATTACCTCTCACAAAACTTTTCCACAAAAAACAAAACAGTCACATCACCTCTCACAAAACTTTCTCACAAAAAGACAAAATAAGCTAAAGAAGCCAAAAAGCCAGCTTTTTACCAACTTCCCAAAACACCACTATGTGAATGATGGTGATGAGAAAAAAGGTATACTCGGTAAATTGAGTTGAGGTTGGAGCTTTTTTTGGGTGAGGAGGGACAGTTGATAAGAGGATTGAGATTGGCAGTGCATGCGGTTCGCATGGATTTAGTATATTTTTTTTTTATTGTCCCTTAATATCTCCTAGTAATGTGTTTGATTGGTACAAATGGATGAGTTATATTATATATAGTTCCATTGTATTGTGCTAGTGGGATGAGTTATATTATATTATATAGGGACAGTTGATATGAATTTTGGGGTGGGGGAGGATTGTGGAAGGATTGAGATTGGCAGTGCATGCGGTTCGCATGGATTTAGTATATTTTTTTTGTTGTCCCTTAATATCTCCTAGTAACGTGTTTGATTGGTACAAATGGAATCTTCAAGGGGATAATTAAAAAAGGCTTGTTAGACATTTTAGTCAATGTAACTCTAATTTTGGGTTTCAACGGGTTAGCTATTGGTTAGATACTTTACCTTCTATCTTTTCGCTAGCTACAATTAAAGAGTACCATGGGCTCTCCAAACAAATATGTATTTGGGATTTTATATATGTATATGTGTATGTAGCAATTTTATATGTTCTTCCAATTCTATTTGATGAATTACGGAATAACTTATTTTGTTTTTTGTATAATTTTTTCTCCTCATTCTACAGGTTTTGTATGCTTGTATGGGCAAATTTCTTATTATTGCAAATTTACATTAGTAAAATATCAACAATTAGTATTTTTTGTTTTAAAAATTAATTAAGTTAGTTTGAACGATTAGCTAAAAAATAAAGAGTGTGGTTGGAGAACACAATAGCTAAAGTAATTAGGTAAAATAAAGAGTGTACCTTTTTCGTACTTTAACTAATAAAAAGTAGAGAGTGTGATTGGAATTGTTTAGTGGGATTAGTAATATAGTATTGTTAAATCGCATGGTCATGGAATTGTCCATAACACTCTGTTCAATAATAACAAAAATAATTATCTCAATTTTATCCCATGTTTTATATCATATTCTAATTATCTTACTTGTACTCCCTACTTTAATATCATTTCCAACAAAGCGGTGAGGTTAGTGATAGGTTGCTGGCATCATCAGGTCACCAACAATTACCCCAACTATCAATGAAATGAAATGAAATAATGTCATGCAAACTCTCACTTGTTAATTAGCAATGCAAACTCTCACTTCTTCCCATCCCTTCATAAAACATATGGATGTATTAGAAAAATACTTAAAGTATATCAATTAAAACATATGGATGTATTAGAAAAATACTTAAAGTATATCAGTTTTGAAAACAAATCTAAAAACCATCAATATTACATATGCTAATTGTTCTTGGTTTTTGAAGAAAGAACTATGTATTTGGGTGTTGTTTGTGTTGTCTTCATCATGTTGTTTTAGCTTAAATTTTCCAGTTGCCCCTTCTGGTATTCAAATGTGCTCTCAAGTTTTCAGTTTGCCGTTTCATTTCTTGCAGGTGAAAAGAATGTTAGTTGCAGCAAAGTTGATAACGACGTACGAGTCTCTTCTTCTTCTTCTTCTTCTTCTTCTTCTTCTTTTTGAGTGTATTTAGTATTACTTGTTTGGAGAAATGCCAATCACTGATTTAGAGGTGTAGCTTAGCTTTGGCAATCAACAATGATGGGCACATATGATTTTTGTAGTTGATGACCTGCCCATGTGTATGTATGAACTGTTGCTATTAAGTCAAAATACTAATTAAGTCTAATGGTGCTCTTTGTCCAAATCCAATGGGGTGTGACACTTTTATCTTTATACCATATTTATACTATTATAAAGTGAAGTCTAAACTTGATATGTATGTTACCTAAATTCAATTTTTAAAAATACCTTCAAAAGCAGTTTTGTAACTGCTAATTTACAACCTTATGATTTAAACATGTAACTGCACATCCATTTGGGTATGCAACCTTATAATATAACAGGAGTCCTCCCTTTGGTATGAACGAAAAATTATGTAATGTTTTTCTAAATTCCAAAATAGGTCAAACACTTATTTCCCATAAAAAGTTAACTTCTGCTTTTAAATTGTGAGGGGGTAAAAGAGGAAAAAAGGCAGAACACCCCAAGTTTTTAGTTTGGGTAATTTTATTTTGGGGAAATTTCAGTAAATAAATGATAAATTTCAATAATTATAATTACAATTTTTTTCATGAATATGTAATAATTTTATAGAATTACCACCGATGTGTAATTACAATTCTACCTCATTACACTATTTTTTCTAATTACACTTCTTTCAAAAATTTTGAAAACTTAGGTAGCGTTTGGTAGAACTTGCTAAATATGATTTGAAAATAGGAGTTGTATGTTGTTTGGTAAAAAAGTTTTGAATTGAGTAGGGAATTTTTAATGTGACATATGATATTTGATACAAAAAGTTACAATTCATAACCAAACACACAACTTAAAATTCTATTAAAGCTTATAAAAAATTTAGAAAATATATTTTTTTGAATATATAAAAATTAACATGTGTCAATTGTAAAAAAAAATAAATAAAAATAAAAAATAAAAAATTGCACTTCCCGGTCAATCGGCTGGACGACTGGTTAGTCCAAATTTTCTTGCCTACGACCGAGTTTTCAAAAGTGAATGTGGAATTAAGTTTTGAAAGCTGCAAACAAATATCATAGGCAAACCAAAGGGTGGAACTAAAGTTTCAAAACCCTTCCAAACATAGCCTTATTTCCTCTCTTTACACTCTTTTATTCCACTTATAGCCTCATTCAAAAGCCTTCTCTCTTCTCCTCACACCAAAAATCTATAAAACCCTAACTCCTCTATCTTCAATTACTACAGCTGTCGCTGCCAACACTACCACCTCCGAGCACTACCCTGTAACCCCACTACAATGGTCACTACCTCGTAACCCTCCATCGCTACAATCATCACTTTACAATCTCCCTCGTGACCACCACTTCCGTAGCTTCTTTCAATGTTTGTGTTTTGTTCACTAAATCACAGTTGAACAAATTTTATTTGTTCGGCGGGACATGGCCAGATTATGTTTGTTCAGTTGAAAACCGCCAAACAAATCAAGTTTGTTTGGTTGTATCCCACCAAACGGGTCAAAATTGATTAATTAACCATGTTCGGCCATAGAAATCCATATAAACTTAAATTGTTGGCTACTGAAGACCGAACAATCTCAATTTGTTCGGTAAACTAGAGTTGGAAGAAGTTTCGAACTTACTTTTTCCAAACAACGTGAAACTACACCAAAATGCTTGAAATTCATACCTAAACATCTTTTAAACACAAAAATCTTGTATATTATTTATTTATAATAATTATATATACATTTTAAATATAAATCTTATTTATTTTTGTTTGTTGTGTGTTATTATTTATATGTATATGTGTATGCATTTGGATTTGTAGATGGACGGAGAGAGTGAAAGATGGGAGAAAGGGTAGCGGTGATTGGTGAAGAGAAGTGATGGTGGCTAGGAGACGGTGGTTATTGGAGGAGAAGTGGGGTGATGGTGGTGGTGATGATGGGTGAAAGAAAGATAAAAGTATATAAAGAGAAATATGAACAGGAAGGCTAACAAGAAAAATAAAGCTGTGTTTGGTTATGTGTTCCAAGCACATTTCCACCTGTTCATTTGAGTGTGGTGTTTGTTTTGAGCTTTTAAATTATAATTTCACACTTACTTTTGAAAACTCCTTTCCAGGCGGGAAAATTTGGCTAACTCGGTCATCTTCCCCAACGTCCGGCTAGTTGACCGGAACAGTATTCGTTTTTTATTTTTATTTTTATTTTTAATTTTTTTTGAGCACCTGTTATTTTTATATAGTAAATAAAAAATATTTTCGGAATTTTTTTAATTTTTATATGAGCTTTGAATAAAATTTTGAGTTGTGTATTTGGTTATGAGTTATAAATTTTTGAATCAAATAACTTTTCTAATTTTAAAAACTCAAAACTTCCTCCAAAACTCAATTCAAAGCTCTTTTCAAAACTTATAACCAAACAAATTTTCCACACTCAAATCATAATTTCAAAACTTACAAACTCAAAATACAACCCTATTATCAAATCATATTTAGAAAACTCTACCAAATGCTAGCAAAGTTTTTTTTAGTTCTTAATAGTAATCCTATAAAAGAATAAAAATATTATAATAACAGGTATAGTGAGCTAAAACGTTGTGTAAGCAGAATTTTCCTTTCAGTTTTATTAGGCAGTTCAAAAAATGTTTTAACTTTTTGTGTTCATCGAATTACGCTACCTTCATGCTTGTTGTTGACTTGAATTGGCAAGTAGTTACAGTAAATTGGCAAGGAGTTAGTTACATTGTACTGTAACGCTTCTTCCATCTATAACATTATTTATATTTGTGGTATATGACTATTGAGAGGGTAATTTGTGAGCAAATTGGGCCGAGCTAAGAAGAGTCTTCTTTGGAAGTTGGGTCGCGTAATGGGCCGAGGTAAGAGTTGGTGTAGCTCAGTCTTGGGCTAAGAAGCTACTAGGCCGGTTGCTAGGGCTTGGACCTAGCTATCTGAAGACAGTCCTTTATCGGACCGAGATGTTGTCAGTGAAGAGGGCCGAGCTATGTGTAGCTCGGTCGGGTGCCATTTGGTAAATTGGCTTCCGGTCACACGAACTGAGTGATACTGGACCGAGATAAGGCAGCTCGGTCGTGAATGTATATTCGAGCATGAGGGTGTGGCCATCTCACTTGGTTGGTAATGATTAGGGTGTTATCAGGATAGACATTATCTTTGGGAGTGTGATTCCTAGGAGGACTTTGCTACGGAGAGTTGGAGTCTTATTAGGATTGTGTCAGGTGGAATCTATAAAAGCTCATGGCAGGACTTATGTACAGGTATCACAATTCTTATTCTTAAATACACAAAGTTTTTGTGTAACAACCCTATCACGTATAATGATTAGTACTTGATTAATTAAGAGGATTTGAGATTTCATTGCCGAGTATTATAATTTATTTGGGATTTATGAGAATTGTGAAATCTGACTCGTATATGATTTTATTGAAGGTCTATTTTGGAATTAGAAATTAAGGGTCCAAATGGCTTAAGTAAGTGAAGTTAAGAAGTCGAATCAATTTAATCCTAATTATGGACCCATTTGGGAGTTTAATTAAATATTCGATTCGGTTTAGTAAAATTGAGATTCGATTGATTAGGTTCTAATTGGAGTTGATTAAGTCACGAGGATTGCGAATTGTGGTTATTATAAATTAAATTTAATTACGATGTGTCCAATTTGAATATGTAGTTTATTGGTGGAAATTTGAGTCGGATCAGGAATTGAAGGCCTAAATGATTTGGGAAATCTAAATTGACAATGATAATAAATTTAATTTAATATTTGGAACTTTTTGGGAGTCTGATTAAAAATCTGATTCGGATTGATAGAATTAAATATATTTAATTAGGCTCTAATGGAAGTCAAATTAGACTAATTAAGTCATGTAGGAAATTGTAATTAGTTATGACTAATTAACTTGAGTGCTAATTATGATAAATCAAGGCTAGGTGATGTTTAATTAAACTAAAGTGTGATTAGTGTGCTAAACTAATGAAGCATGGGTTCATATTACATGGATTTATATTATAAAGCCAAGTGTCCCTCTAAGTTAATAAATAAAAGAATAAAATAAAAGATGGGATGGGAGTCAAAGAAGCTTGTTTCTGCTGCAGACAAACTAGAAAGAGAGAGTGCACTGCCGAGAGAGAGAGAGAGAGAGAGAGAGAGAGAGAGCTTGCCTCCTTGTTCTTATGGGTTTTGAAGGAGATTCAAGATAGGAAAAGGGAGGATTATCAGGAAATTACCAAATTAAAGATTAAGGGTAAGAATTTCAATTTTGATTTTGTAGAGCTCATGTATTACATTTAAAATTAAGAGGAGTTTAAGATCAATTCCATGGAATTTGTGAGGAAATGGGTTTGAACAAGGAAATAAAGCTAGGATCCATAATTATGGAAATTGATTATTTTGGTTTGATGTTGAACATCTCACTTGAATTTGGGCCTTATTTCTACATGCATGTTAGAATTTTGATGTTTTAGACTTAAATTCATGTGTGAAAGAAAGACTTACAAATTTAAATTTGGAATAGATATAAAGAAAAATAAGCTAGGCTCATGTTTATGGAAAATTAGACATTGATTTGGTTTTGATCTCTAACCTATGCATGTAGTATAATGAAAGAGTTTTATTCAAAATTTAAGTGTGTTATGGGACATCTATGATTATGAATTTAGTTTTGGGTGTGTTATGAAGGAAATTAATTTAATCTATATTTGCGTAATTCAAGAATTAAATTATGATTTGATTTTGAATATAGAAAATTAGTTGGTTTTCCACACATGCAAATGCTTTCCTAAAGTCATATAACTTTAATTTCATGTAAATTAAAAGAAATTAGTGATTGAGTGATAAAATTGAGTTAGATTCAAAATTATAGAAGTTAATTTGAATTGGGTTACATGCATATGAGTGATTATGGAAAATAAATTAGAAAATAATTATCTTTAGCTTGATTTTGTAGAACCATCCTATAATACTTGGAGATTTGAGATTTAATTCATGGAATTAGGATGAAATTGGGTGTCAAATATAAAATAAGTTACATGCATCATGAATTAAGAAAGCTATGAAATTAGTCTCATGGGTTAAGTAAGAAATTAAGTAGACTCATGGTTATGGAAATTAGTTAGAAAATTTATAAGAATATAAGACTAGTAATTTTGATGTCAATTTTATGCATGTGAATAATTTTCTAAGGAACTTATGACTTTAATTTCATGCTTGGGGGGAAAGTAGAAGGAACTTGAAATCAATCTTATGTAACTAAAAAGAAAAGGAGAAATTGGGGCCATGTTAAACTTATGGAGTTCAATTTAGAGATTAATCACTTTGGATTTGGGATAGAAAATGAATTAAAACTAAATTTGGTAATTGGGGCATGATTTGAATAAATGATTTTGGATAAATGATTTTTGAATAAATGATTTAACAATTTATGACTTTAATAAATAGTTCTCCATGTTTGTATACTAAAGTACATGTTTTGAGGCTTTAAATACCAAATTTGAACTTTAATTGTAATTTTGGAATTTCTGAATTTTCGTTGTCCGCTCGAGCGAGGGAAGTTCCACTCGAGCGTGAAAATCGACCTCCTAGTAGTTTTTCAAATTTTACAGTCCGCTCGAGCGACCAAAGTGGCGCTCGAGCGGAGACCCATTTTCAGCACATTTTGAAAAGTTGCATTTAGTTCATATTTTTATCCTCATCTCTTTCCAATGCATTCTAGACATAATTTATGACTCAATAAAGAATAATAAGCTACTAGTCAACATAGATTAGTTAGTTAAAGAATGAATCATTGATCTTGTGGTAATTATTTAAGAAGCCAAGTAAAAGATCAATCTATTTGGAAAAGAGAGACTTAGTAATGAATGAATATGTGAAATAAGAACCCGGTTTATTTAAATAAGAAAGAATAAGCGTAGTAGAACCTTGGACTATTTAGACGGAAAAAGATAAGAAAAGTCAAGTTTGATCAAGGAAGTAATATTGTATTTCAATGTGTATATGTTATGTGTGCTGCAGCACGTTATGCTTATTGTGATGGATACGCAAGAACTCGTGAGTAATAACTTTGTAAAGTTATGTTCAATGTTAAATATTTTCTGAACATTATGACATGAAATGATTTGTCTTCTGAAATGCTATGCTATGTTTTGAAATGAATGAATGATTGTCCAAGATTTTCAAAGTTATCCGTGGCATCCTTAGCACTACATGATATGCGTTTCTTTATGTGTCATCAGGTCCCTTTATGGGTCATCAGGTCCCTTTATGGGTCATTAGAAACGTCTCTGTGCACATGAGTCATCAGAATACCTTTAAGTAGTCCTTTATGGGTCATTTGCGCTAATGAATGTAATGAATGATTATACAAATATGATTATATGCAAAATGATTATGAAAATGATTACGAAAATGATTTGGAATCTGAATATGCGTAAGACTCTACTTTTGATGAGAATTTGATTTCTAACTCTGTGATGGACATCATTCATTAAATCCTTTACTCTGTTATTATTCATTGGGTTTTAGCTTACTGTATTATTTATGTATGTAGGTGATCAGGCGCGTGAACAGGTTTAGAGGCATCTGTCTAGTATCTGTTCTGTCAGCCAACCTATGTGCCTCCCGTGGAGGTTCCAGATATGTTAAGTGTTATCGTTCTGTAATTTAAAGTTTAAGTTATGTTTTCTTGTTTGGTTCGTCAAGACATGTGTATTTTACAAAAAAGGACTAAGTCCCTTTCTGTCTAATCTGTATATATATTATGACTTAAAGATGTTGTGTATATATGTATATATAAAGTTTAAAATTTTTCTGTCTCATATTAGTCTGCACAGCTCAATGGACGTTGTATATTCTTATAATCTGTCTCAGGCCTTTCCATGTTTGTATACTAAAGTACATGTTTTGAGGCTTTAAATACCAAATTTGAACTTTAATTGTAATTTTGGTATTTCTGAATTTTCGTTGTCCGCTCGAGCGAGGGAAGTTCCACTCGAGCGTGAAAATCGACCTCCTAGTAGTTTTTCAAATTTTACAGTCCGCTCGAGCGACCAAAGTGGAGCTCAAACGGAGACCCATTTTCAGCACATTTTGAAAAGTTGCATTTAGTTCATATTTTTATCCTCATCTCTTTCCAATGCATTCTAGACATAATTTATGACTCAATAAAGAATAATAAGCTACTAGTCAACATAGATTAGTTAGTTAAAGAATGAATCATTGATCTTGTGGTAATTATTTAAGAAGCCAAGTAAAAGATCAATCTATTTGGAAAAGAGAGACTTAGTAATGAATGAATATGTGAAATAAGAACCCGGTTTATTTAAATAAGAAAGAATAAGCGTAGTAGAACCTTGGACTATTTAGACGGAAAAAGATAAGAAAAGTCAAGTTTGATCAAGGAAGTAATATTGTATTTCAATGTGTATATGTTATGTATATGCGAGTCACGCTATTGTCTTTGATTGTGATCTGTACGCAACTATCTGTGAGTAATAACTTTGTAAAGTTATGTTCAATGTTAAATATTTTCTGAACATTATGACATGAAATGATTTGTCTTCTGAAATGCTATGCTATGTTTTGAAATGAATGAATGATTGTCCAAGATTTTCAAAGTTATCCGTGGCATCCTTAGCACTACATGATATGCGTTTCTTTATGTGTCATCAGGTCCCTTTATGGGTCATCAGGTCCCTTTATGGGTCATTAGAAACGTCTCTGTGCACATGAGTCATCAGAATACCTTTAAGGCCGTCCCTTTATGGGTCATCAGATTTGTTAACGCTAATGAATGTACCACGTATGATTATATGCAAAATCTGAATATGGAAATGATTATGAAAATGATTACGAAAATGATTTGGAATCTGAATATGCGTAAGACTCTACTTTTGATGAGAATTTGATTTCTAACTCTGTGATGGACATCATTCATTAAATCCTTTACTCTGTTATTATTCATTGGGTTTTAGCTTACTGTATTATTTATGTATGTAGGTGATCAGGCGCGTGAACAGGTTTAGAGGCATCTGTCTAGTATCTGTTCTGTCAGCCAACCTATGTGCCTCCCGTGGAGGTTCCAGATATGTTAAGTGTTATCGCTTACGTAATTTAAAGTTTAAGTTATGTTTTCTTGTTTGGTTAAATCAAGACATGTGTATTTTACAAAAAAGGACTAAGTCCCTTTCTGTCTAATCTGTATATATATTATGACTTAAAGATGTTGTGTATATATGTATATATAAAGTTTAAAATTTTTTACATATTAGTCTTAGCACTTACGACTCAATGGACGTTGTATATTCTTATTTGCTTCTGCTAGCCCCTATTATTATGTTAATCTGTCTCAGAGGCCTTCGGTAATCCCAGGATTATTGGCTGGTTACGATGCTAAACCTATAGGGGCGGGTTTGGGTTGTGACATTTTGTGTCTATTGTCTACTTTGCTGACTTAGGCATCAGAGAGGTTTCCGGCACACTCCCGCTGGCTAGCTCACGTTTGTATTCTTAGATATTAGAACGATGACATTTGGAGGAGTGCAAACTTGATCAACAGGATTATACGAGAAGATTATTCTGTGCTCGTACAACTATAGTAGGAAGGCTTTAAATGCATCCTAAAATTTTGATTGAACATCTCAACTTGATGAATTATTATTATTATTATTATTATTATTATTATTATGTCACTATTTAAAATAAACAAAAGTACTTACAATTGTAAAAAGTGCAAATCATAACTATTCTCTTACTCTCTCACTTTTTTCACCTTACATCTTCATACTTCTCTTGAATCCATCTTTCTTGCATTCTGAGAGAGAGATTTGCACCGGAGAGATACGGCCGACCTACGGTGTCACGACCCGAACCCGCCCCTATGGGTTAAGGCTATAACCGGCCAGTAATCGTGTGATTACCTACGGCCTCAAACCAAATAAATCAAAACTCATCAAAGACAAAGGGGCCAAACAAAAGCAATTCAAAAACTTTGTCCATAGAGCCGTGCTTAAATGCACACCATATCATTCCAAACATTTATATGTTAATAACTCACATCAAAATATGTATTGACACAAAACGCTGTACATACAGGATCATACAGATTTAAGTCAGTCAAATCCAAGTCTCATATACAAAAGTAGTCCAACATATTCGCCAACATAACAAAACTGTAAACAAGGTCAAAGGCGAAGAAAGTCTCGTATGTGAGACGTTTAGGCTGACTCCTCAAAACTTAAACTGTCTCCCACAAGTTCACCGGGGCTGGTTCTGGACGTCCCTTGGCTCACCTACATGTACATGAATAAGCATGAGCGAATGCCTAGTGAATAATATCAAATGAGGAAGATATATAAGTAATCATTGAAACAGTACAGCGAACGACCTTCGGCCCAATCATTTATATTTATCGACCTTTGGCCCAATCATCCATGTCTATCATTCGTATCCATCGGCCTTCGGCCCAATCATTTATGTCAATCGGCCTTCGGCCCAATCATTTGTATCAATCAGCCTTTGGCCCAATCATTTATATCAATCGGCATTTGGCCCAATCATTCATATCAATCGGCCTTTGGCTCAATTATTTATATCAATCGGCCTTTGGCCCAATTATTTATATCAATCGGCCTTTGGCCCAATCATTCGTATCAATCGGCCTTTGGCCCAATTATTTATATCAATCGTTGTCCACCATTCAAATTAATGAACTTATAAAACTTACATATGAATAAACAATTGGACAACAGTATATTTCAAATATCTTGTTAAGATATTACTCACAGTGATCGGCTTGTGGATTTGCCTCGGAGCTTGACCCTACACATTTCATGAACACAAAAGGGTCAGTAACAATTTAATCCGTTCCTTAATTCACATATTCTTCTTAGGCTTCATTCATATCTCATTAACTCATCTACAATGCTTAACACATGCCTAAGAGTGATTACAAGTGAAAGAGAACAGAAAATGAAACACAGAACGCATGAACAAAATTTCAAAAAGCAGGGTCCCCGCTCGGGCGTGGACTTCCCCGCTCGAGCGGACCCAAGAGGCCTGCAAAAGTACTGGTTACCTCAAAATTACGCTCGAGCGTGAGTTAGGGTGCTCGAGCGGAAGGCATGTCTATAAAAGCTCCCCATTCGAGCGTGAAACATTCCGCTTGAGTGAACACCCAACTCTGCAAAAAGTGCTGGGAGCACGATTTTCCCGCTCGAGCAGCACTTCCCTCGCTCGAGTGGACATAAAAAATCTGGGTTTTCCAAATTAAGTTTTTGAGCTCCAATTCGATTTTCTAGCCAATTTTTCATGCATTCTAAGGCTCAAAGTTCACATATACACATATTAACATGACACCAATGCAAGATTACAACATTTGGAAGCTCAATTTATTGACCTATCTACATGCATGTTCCAAAATGTCTCAAACTCATCACCAACATGTTTAAATTCAAACATTCAAGACTTGTACTTTCAAGATTTGTGCATGCATGTGGAAGATGCTCATCATTCTCAACTTAGATAGCACAAATGATGATTATAACATGAGCTTCAATTGAAATTATACAAGGATTATACATTTTCATGCTCAAACATGCAAATTCAAGGTACTTTCTTGCATGCATGCACAGATTAAGCTTCAATTTAACAAATCCAACATAATTTCATTTCAATCTTACTCTTGATCACCAAATTAGCTTGAATACCTAAAATTACAAACTATAATCCAAGAATTACTCACCCAGGAGCTTGACTCTCACAATCTATAACAATTCTTGGATTATCTTCAAGGTTTTCAAGCTTCAAGCTAGATTTTGCACAATTCATCTCCCTTTCTCTCGCCGGATCTCTCTCTCTCAATTGTATCCTCAGATTTTTGAGCTCAAATGAGTTAAAGAGAGTGTATTGCCTCCATACCTTATGCCCCACTAACACATTATTCTAACATAAAATAATAGGGCATTTAATTTATCAATTTAATCAGTTTAAATTGACCAGAACCAATTTTCAATTAAATTTCACTGTTGGCTCTAAAAATTACGCTAATCACAATGGCGCAATCAATTCCGGGTTCTGTGGCCGCTAAGGCCCTCAATTTAATTTCCAAAGTGGATTATTTAAACAGATATTCCTACGGTGAACAGATAAAATTTCAATATCACATATATTCACATAATGGCACACAAAATCACGCTAAACACATAATCATATTCAAATTATGGACCAATTAGCATATTACGGAACATGGGTATCACAGGTGACGCTGGTTGTGACGGACCTCATGGTGCCGAGCTGTTTTCTCAATGGGCACGGTCCTCCGGCTTGTCGTGCACGGTCAAGGTAGATTGGCCGACCAGGCGTAGAGTGAGGCCTGGCCAAGCTATGACTTGATAGACATTCGACTAGACGCGCATTGGCGTGACACAACCGAGCTAGTGGCAGTCCGGAATGAATCTAGGCCGAGAAGAGGACTAGCGCGCTTCACCTTCAGTTAGCCCGGAAGAAGTTTGGACCAGGATGGTGGTCGGCGTGCGCTCGGCCGGCTAGCTCGGAAGCTCGATCGTGTTGGCAGTGGTTGTGATTTTCTCCAAGGAATAGGCCGGTTGTGGTATTCCGGTCAGGTGTGTCATTTGGGCCAATGGCGTGATGGAGAGAAAATCTGCTTCAGGCATGCGTCAATATCGTTTGGTAGTTTCACATGTACCATTTGGAGGCTTTGGCCTTTACACGCGTAAGGTGGTGGGAGGCGAGCACTGTCACATGTCCAGGGAAGAACAGCAGAGGTAGTGCGCGCACAATCCCTGAGATTGCATGGCCAGCCTAGAAAAGGAGACAAGATGAACGTTGGAGGTATGCTATCTGAATCACCTACTCTCTCTGCAACATCTCTTCCTCTTCCTCAAGTAGTCTAACTTGACCGTTGGAGGGCCTATCCGGCGAGACGCCGCCGGGCAGCTCACCATTTCTGTGTTTACAGGATCAACGTCATTTACGCGAAGCTTGAGTTCAAGGAGTACGGAAAGCAAAAGATATTTCTTCCCCGTACACATTCTGTTTCATATTGAATTAAAAAAACGGATAATGAAGAAGACGTTTCAAACTGCCTCTGATAAAGAAAGTACATTTTTTGTTCAAATTCTTTGTTTTTGGGCGTCAATTTTATGAACTTTGTTCAAAAATTCAGTACAAAACAAATTACATTTATTTGAAAACTTGTTCATGAGTATTTCATATCTAAACAAATTCCATACATGCGACAGTGGTGGTAGACAATGTTATTGTTGTTGTGCGTTTGAAACCTCTACTTTGAGAGTTTGAACAATAGTGGGGTGTTCTAAGGGTATCGTGTGATTTTATTTTTGTCCAGAGGTGAATTGGGAGCTATTTGTTGTATGGAATGTCCTAAAAATGTATTTAGAATTTTTGAAGATAGAATGTGTATTATTTGAGATATTCAAAATAATGAAGTAAATTTTAAATTTCAAAATAGAATGTACAAAGCATTAAAGTGTCTAACCAAAATTTTAGAGTGCAGTTAGAGCCTCCCCTATAATTGTATGAATACCTAGGATAAATGACAAATATACCAAGCAATTCACGGTTTTATATATTGATTTTTGGGAAAAAAAGAAAAAAACTTCAAAATTTTGACCTTGGTAACAAATCAATTCTAAATTTTTAATTGCTTCAATTTAAATAATGAAATTTTAAAATTATATTAATTCTAACCATTCATTTCTATGGGCAATTTAAACAATCTAACAATTTTTTTTGCTTTTATTACTGTTGGCAGTCATCTGCTATCCTTACCATGATCCATCACTATCCCCATCTCTTTTTCCCATCTACCACTATTACTCATTTTCCTCACCTCACTACTACTCCTCTCATTCCTTTATCAATTCATAACAACTGTCATTGTCCAGCACCACTGACAAAAATAATTAAATTATTTAAATTGCCCCTATTAGAATTCTCGTTTAAGTATTTGTGTGTGTCCATAAGTTGCTTTTGTAAGGACTCAATAGATTCCGTCAAGGAACTGACTCCAAAATTATCTTTTTTTAACTTATCATTTTTGTTTCCATCTTAACCACTTAAATTCAGATATTCATACTCTTTATATATATTGTGGGGATGTATTTTCCGAGTATTAACACGTGGCCGAGGTGGCACCGAAGTGTCAGCCGAGGTGTCACGTGACATAACAGTTACGCCGAGGTTATCTCGGGGTTGCCGAGGTTACCTCCGAAGATATCGGAATCCGAGATAAGAGGATATGGGCAAGAGTCCTAGAATGAAGAGGAAGCTCAACCAGGATATGGGCAAGAGTCCTGGATTGGAAGAAGACTTCAGTTTGGGTAAAGATAAGTCTCTTAGAGAGTTTATCCTAATCCCACTGGGAGTCCCAGACAAGCAGTAATCTTGAGTCCATAGAAGTCAGGCTTCTAATGGGATTTGGAGGGAATAAAACTATAAAAGAAGGGCACCCCCGGCGGGTCTAAGGTACGCAATTTTAAGTCTTGAACAGTAATTTAAGCACTTGATTATCTTTGAGAGATATTGACTTGATCGTCGGAGTGCCCCCGGGTGGAAGAACCACTGCCGGAACCTTTTCTTTCTGTGCAGATTGCAGGGTGCTGTAGACACCCCATTTTTGACCGACCTTAAGACTCAGACGTCACCGATTGAGCGCTCGGTGATGTTGCATACTGTGCTCGTTCCGAAGTCTCAGAGTCGTGGCCGCGCGCCCTGCCTCCGGACTTCCGAACCCTCTTCTTTACCTTGTCTCGATTTGCGAACCAGACTCGATTTTCTCTGTTTTCTTTCCTGAGAGAAGGGAGTGGTCCCGTAGACTACCTCCCAGTGGCCGTGAGCTACTTTTTGTGGCCGTAGGCCATTTTGCCCATTTCGGAGCCCGGTCCCCGGTTTTCGGGATCGTCAGGCCGTGTGCCTTGGCTCAGGACCGCCCAACCATCTCCGAGTTCTCCGGTTTTTGGCTTGCACCTCTGTTTTAGCATTCCGAGGAACCCTGGGGCCCCTGATGCCCACTTCGTGGCCGTACACCACTTCCGGTGTTTACAGCCGGTTTTCGGGACCCTGAACTGCGCGGTTTTGGTCCCGAGCATTCATTTTGCATTGGTTTTCTCTGATTTTTGGCAGGAACCTCTGTTTTGTCATTCCGAGGGACACTGGGGTCGCAGATACCCACTTCGCTGCCGTATGCCACCTCCGGCACCTGCAGCCCATTTTCGGGATCCCGAATTGCTCGGTTTTGGCCCCGAACGTTCATTTCTCATTGGTTTTTGTTCAAACTTGGCAGGTACCTCTGTTTCAACACCAGGAAGATCACTGGGGGGTGGGAGGCCAGCAATTATCCCAGATAGCCAGTTTCGCTCCTCCGGAGCCCGTTTTTCTCACTTCCGGGCCAATGTTGAACACCTTGGGGGTATTTTCTTCCAACCAAAGTTACATATCTGTGATCAGAGGACATGGGAGGACACTTTGGTATGGTGGTCGGCCAGAAACTGTGGGTTTCATTTTTGGGCCTCTCCTTCAAGCTCTATGTTGTGGCTCCTGCTTCAGTGTTGCCAAATTTCAATCTTGGATCCTTGTTCTACACATCTGGGAGGACACTTTGGTATGGTGGTCGGCCAGAAATTGTTGGTTTAATTTTTGGGCCTCTCCTTCAAGCTCTATGTTGTGACTCATGATTCAGTGTTGCCAAATTCCAACCTTGGGGCCTTGTTCTACACACATGGGAGGGCACTTTGGTATCTTGACCGGTCGGAAAATCTTCGCTCATTTTTCTTGGGGTGGCCCGGCCGGCCATGGTGGTGGCCGACAGGTGGGGTGGTGGCCGGCCACCTTGAAAACCACTCCGGCCAGATTCTTGCTTTCACTGCTCCAAATTGTCGGATATTTTTCCTGAAATATCACCCCATCCGGGGGATATTTTGGGAGGGAAAGCTTGGATGCTTTGCCCTCCCCTTTTACACCTTGTTTTGCCTATTTAAAGGAACCAAGAGCTCCTTTGCCTAGGTTACAAAATTGGTCTTCAAGAACACTTAGGCAAAAACCCTAATCTCCATAGCCAAAACCTTCAAAAAAGCTCCAAGTCTTGCTTGATTCCTTCACCAACACCTAGCCTCACCATTCCAACTTTGATTCCAGCAGCTAGGAAGTGAATTTCAGAGGTTGAGAAGCTACAAATCAAAGCCAAGAAGCAAAGAAAGACAAGTCTTCAAGGGTAAGTATTTAAAACCAACTTTTAGGGCTTTTTCTTGATCTTTTTATATACTCTAATTGGTTGAGAATTAGGGGTCAGACCCCTACTTATTTTGTGCTCATATTGAGCCCCTCTACAACATTGTAGAAGGGCTCAACTTCATTTGGTATTTCTATATACTAGTTCCTTCAATATTCACCAAGTTTGTCACATTTTTGCATGCTAAAATTGACCTATTTGTGTTGGTTTTTAGGGGTCCGACCCCTACTGATTTCTTGCTTATTTTGAGTCCCTCTACAACATTGTAGAGGAGCTCAACTTCATTTGACCTTTGTATCTACCACTTCCTTCTAATTTCATCAAGTGTGCCCATTTTTGCATGCAATTTTTGACCTATTTGTGTTTGTTTTTGGGACTTCGACCCCTACTGGTTTTAGTCTTTTTGACCCCTTTACATGTTTCATGAAGAAGGTTTGGTCATTTGATGTATAGATTGCATGTCTTATGTTATACCCTTTTGTGGCTCCATTTTGCCTTCCATTTCTAGCATGTTTGTCTTATGATTTAGAGGCTGCCATAAACTGCATATATGCTTATTTTTGGGCCCTCTTTCATGTTGTAGAAGAAAGTTTGTCCATTCGGTGTTTGTATATACCACCTCCCATTGTAATGCTCTTTTGGCCATTAATCTTGTATGATTTTGTGCCATATCTATGCTTGCATTTTGGCCATGTTTGTTACTGAAAAATGCCATATTTGGAACTGCCTTGCTACTGTTATTGCTGCCATGATCATATTTTGCATGTATAGCATGGCTATAGGCCATTTCGGGGCTTAATTTCACATTTTCGGGATGATTGCATGCTTCGGTTGTCATTTCGTATCATTTCGGGGCTGTTTTACATCATTTGTGAGTGCTGAAATTCCTTTGCCATGCTTGCATATAATTTCCCATGTCATTTCATGCCTTAATGCATTGCCTCGGTTTGCGTGCCCGTGGGTACGCACTTCGAGGCACTTCGGTTTTATCCGATTTTCATTTCATCATCGCCTCGATTTGCGCGCCTGCGGGCACGCGTTTCGAGGCACTTCGGTTTTATCCGATTTTCATTTCATCATCGCCTCGATTTGTGCGCCTGCGGGCACGCATTTCGAGGCACTTCGGTTTTATCCGATTTTCATTCTTTCACCATCGCCTCGATTGGCGCGCCTGCGGGCACGCATTTCGAGGCACTTCAGTTTTATCCGATTTTCATTCTTTCACCATCGCTGATTTCGGCGCTACCAGGCACGCTTCAAGGCACTTCGGTCTTATCCGATTTTCATTCTTTCATCATCGCCTCGATTTGCGCGCCTGCGGGCACGTGTTCCGAGGCACTTCGGTTTTATCCGATTTTCATCTTTCATCATCGCCTCGATTTGCTCGCCTGTGGGCACGTGTTCGAGGCACTTCAGTTTTTATCCGATTTTCATCTTCATATCATCGCCTCGGTTTGCGTGCCTGTGGGCGCGCATTTCGAGGCATTCTGTTTTATCCGCTTTACATTTCATGCCATCGCCTCGGTTTGCGTGTCCGCGGGCACGCATTTCGAGGCATCTCATTTTCATCATTCCGGCATCCTATGTGAGTGTGGCTGAGGCTCCCTCATGTTGGTATAAGCCCATCATCGCATTTCGCATGTCATTTCGCATTCCTCGGTTTGCGTGCCTGCGGGCACGCATTTCGAGACATCTCATTTTCATAGCATTGCGCATGCTAGGTTGTATATTAGTTGCATTGCATGCATATCACGCATATCATGCATATTGCACGGGAAACGAGGCGCGTTTTGTACTCCGAGTAACGGAACGGGTCTCAATTCCTAAGTCACCGACACTCCGGATTACCCATGATGGAGTTAAGTCTTGTTGTAGCATTCATCCCTATATTGAGTTGTGCAATCCGATCCCTCGGCCATCATGCATCGATATGCGTGATTGGTGGCACGAGGATCGAGGCATGCATATATTTGTGAAATACACTGCTGTGCCCTTTTCCTGCTCTCTGTTGCAGCAAAATCCAGAGTTAGCAACTTTTCTAATCCGCGCGCATTTCGAGAAATATTGCAAACGAGGCTAATCGGAGGCATCGATTTCCGTGCTGCAACAGCAAAGATCTATCGAAGCGAGGCCTCTGCTCGCACGCCAGTTTTACCGCTTTCTTAGTTAATTGTCAATTAATTAGAATTTGTATATTTATTCGGACTGTATATTTATTCGGACCCTCTGCGCGAGGGCACAACTGTAATAAGGGTGTGTGAGTGTGATGTATGTCTTCCAACCCCCATTTCTTTCTCCCTTTTATTTATCCGCTTACAATGGTTAGATATAGGGCATATTCCAATTAGCATACAGCATGACAGCATGTTTGCATCATTCATCTGTTTTGCACGCATCGCTCGTACGATCATACAAACCGTGATTCAGATTTCAATTCCAAGTTGAGTACTTGATAGCTGTAGCATTCCACATGCCATATTTAGAATAGCCGAGCCTGCTATAGTTGCATTTTGCATGTGTTGCATTAGGCATTACAGTATACTTAGGATCATGCATGATTTCTAATCAGTTTTCTGTTTTGGCTTGGAGTACTCGGTGAGTTTTATGCTTTAGCATCCTTGCATGTGTGTGAGAGTTGCCATGATAGCATGCTTACCATGAGGCTATTTGCTTATGTGATACAACTGCCTTGAATGCCTGTGGGTGGAGGTTGAGTTATCTGAATTGGGACAATTCGTCGACTGTTTTAAGCCCACTAGATAGTGGCAAAATCATTGCTTTCCTAAGCCCACCTGAGGGTGGCAAATCCATGTTTTGTTCCAATTCAGACGGCCCAGTCTATACTTGTTTGCTGCGAGCATCACATAGTAACCTAGGCTAAATAATCGGAATAAGGACTCACAATGTTTTCAAAAACAGATATCATGGTTAGTAGAGGCCGGTCTTTGACCGGGCGAGAGGGGGTGCTCACGATGTGACCTTCCCTAATCGTACCCAAGTTCCCGAGCCAACTTTGGTGATGACGGACACGTGGCCTTTCGGCACCGAGTCAGGGTTTCCTAAATTTCCCATTTTAAAAATATTTAGGTGGCGACTCTGTTATCTGGCAAAGCAGTCCATGTTTGGCACTTCTTTCAAAAAATCTGTTTTTCTCAAAAACGATTTGCCGAATTTGGACTCTTTGGTTCAAGATTTGGAACCGCAACAAAATCGAGTCCGAACTGTAGCGAGGTCCCCCGCGGGCGTTGTTACAGGTGCCATCTATTCTGCCTGTGTTTCTACAGCTAGATTACTAAGGAGGGCAGTGTGACCGGAAATTCACTCACACAATTTGGCGCCGTCTGTGGGAACGAAAGAAGGGTAGATGGCCAGTAACACGCAGAAAGAAAAGACTGGGGACAACGCTCATTCTGGGAGTGGAAGGCCCGTCGACCCTAACGCTGAAGGAGGAGACCACAACGAAGAAGCCCGTGATCAGAATCACGCAGAGAAAGGCGTCGGCCAAGATGGCGACACATCGAAGAAAGCGGACCAAGGCAAGTACTATAACGAGGACAGCCTCCAGATCTGGAAAGACAGATGTCTGAGGAGGGATGAAGAAGTAAGGGAGATGGCACACAAGTTGGCAGACCTTCAATCGGTCGTCAACTTCATGATGTAAAATAACGTCATGCAGCCGCCATACCCGCTGCAGGACACGCCAATGCCAGCGGCAAACGCCCAGAAGGAAGGACGGAAAGAGATCCCCGAAGCGCCTCAGCACACGAGGAGTGGAAGGCACTCTCACCGACCCTCCAGGGAGGTCGGTAGAGAAGAGCCGAGAAGAGAAGAGTCCCGAAGGACAAATCGCGAGAAGGAAGCAGACCCCAAAGAACATCGGCATGTTCCGGGGCGGATATTGTGCTTCGATGCATCCTGCGAGGAAGGATCAAAAAGGGGCCACCATGAGGCCGAGAGCAGTGCGCCGAAAAGGCTGAAGTCCAAAGACAGTCGGGCTGCAGGGAGAAGTAAAGAAGACTTGAGAGATTACCTCAGGAGGAAGCAAGAGAATGCTGGAGCCGAAGTAACCTCCCCGGTTAAGCCGAGGACACCATTCTCGACGGAATTGGACAGATTTGTCGCGCCGAAAAGATTAAGTATGCCGAGGTTCCAGATATATGATGGTAAGTCAGACCCTAACTTCCATGTTGGATTATTTTTGAATTCAATGGCATTATACAGTGGGAATGAGCCGTTGCTCTGCAAAGTGTTCCCTTCATCCTTCGGGGAGATTGCATCGGATTGGTTCCACAAATTACCGAAGGGCAGCGTGAAGAATTGGGAAGGTCTGGCCGAGATGTTTGTGGCCAGATTCATAACAAACAAACTGCAGCCATTGAGGGTGGATGCTTTGATGGCTCTGAAGATCGGCAAAGACGAAAGCCTTAGGGCCTATGCAAAAAGGTACTATGAGGTGTTCAACAGAATACCTGAATGCAATCAAGACGTGGCCGTCGTGTCTTTCAAGAACGGCCTGAAGGATGACTGTCCGTTGCGGAAATCTTTGGCGAAAACCCTGCCAAAGAGCATGGAAGAACTCATGGCAAGAATTGAGAAGTATGCAAAAGCCGAGGAAGATACCTCGGGGAACAAGGAGACAAAGACAGAAAAAGGCAACGGCTCGCCGAAGCGAGGCCGAAGTAACAATGGACCTAACAAACAGGAGACAGAGTTGAGGGCCAAGCAGGCAGTAACGACGGTGTTCCGAATTCTGGTCCACAAAGTCCTTGATCAAATTCGAAATCAGCCATACTTCAGGGCGCCGGCAAGAGCGCCAGGGGAATTTATGGGGAGAAACCTCGGCAAGTGCTGTGCCTACTACAATCAGGAGGGGCACCCAACTCAAGGTTGCAGAGCCCTTAAAGCACATCTAGAGGATTTGGTGAGGCAAGGCCATCTAAGAGACCTTGTGGATGAGGCCAGAACCAGGGAAGAACAGGCACGATTGCCTTAAGCACCGGCAGCCCCGCCTCCCCCAGCGCAGCAACCACAGGAAGGAGGACCTCGGGTGGTTAATGTAATCCACTCAAGGGTGAATGAAAACGACGTACGGGGGGAGACACAGCGGGTAAAACACCTACAGCACGTCAACCAAGTCGGACTGAAAAGACCTCGGCACGAAGATTGCCAAGGACCGATGATAGCTTTCACTGAAGCCGACCTTGAGATGGTCCAGCACCCGCATAACGACGCCTTGGTAGTATCCCTCCAGGTTGGGGAGTGCCAGGTGAGGCGTATCCTGATTGATCAAGGCAGCTCCTGTGAC
This sequence comes from Camellia lanceoleosa, assembly GCA_025200525.1. NCBI lineage: Eukaryota > Viridiplantae > Streptophyta > Magnoliopsida > Ericales > Theaceae > Camellia > Camellia lanceoleosa. Next base: position 46,827,169 of record CM045766.1, read on the forward strand.
ATCATGTATGTCAGATGTTACAAGGAGCTAGGCCTTCACCCTGATGACATGGAGCAGTCAAACGGCCCGATGGTCGGCTTCAATGGGACGCTAACATGGCCGTTAGGCGCAACAAACTTGGAGATACAGGCTGGCACAAAGAAGATCAAGACGGAATTCATTGTGATTGACACGCCCTCCCCTTACAACATCATCTTGGGGAGGCCGTGGTTGCATGCGATGGGGGCAGTTCCCTCAACATTGCATCAACTGCTACGATTCCCAACAGAACATGGGATCGAGGAAGTCAGAGGTGATCAGCTGCAGGCAAAAAATTGCTCCATGGCAGCAATGAAATTAACCTGCAGCATTCGGGATCCAGTGAAAGCAAAAGTCGAAGAAGAGGACATGAAGGTCCTAGATGACGTCGGCAAAGAGCCGACCGAGAAAAGTGAAGAAGCACTGAAGAAAGTCCTCGTTCAGGAGAACGATGAAGAACGCTTCTTTCTTCTCGGCACAGGGTTAGCCGAGGAAGAGGAAAGGGAGCTGGAAGCCTTTCTGAAGAAAAATATTGAGGTGTTCGCCTGGACACCTTATGAAATGCCTGGCATTGACCCCGAGGTCACATGTCACAGACTCAACGTGGACAGGTCGGCCAAACCTGTGATACAACGAGCTAGAAGACCGACGTTGATGCACGTCGAAGCAGTGGAGGAGGAGGTAGACAGACTTCTGGAGGCCAGGGCCATCAGAGAAGCCCACTATCCGACATGGTTATCAAACACCGTGGTAGTGAAGAAGAAGAATGGCAAGTGGAGGGTCTGCGTAGACTTTACAAACTTGAACAAAGCTTGTCCCAAAGACAGCTTCCCTCTGCCAAAGATCGACCAGTTGGTGGACGCTACGTCGGGCCATGGAAGAATGAGCTTCTTGGATGGATATAGGGGGTATCACCAGATAGCCATGTACCCCCCGGACGAGGAGAAAACAGCGTTTATCACTCCCAAGGGTCTGTATTGCTACAGAGTCATGCCTTTTGGGTTGAAGAACGCAGGAGCAACTTACCAACGGCTGGTAACCAAGATGTTCAAACACTTGATTGGCCGAACTGTAGAAGTCTACATTGATGATATGGTCATAAAGACCAGGGAACCAAAGGATCATCTTGCTGACCTAGAAGAGGTCTTTGACATACTCAGAACATATCGGCTCCTGCTAAACGCATCGAAATGCGCTTTTGGAGTCGGATCCGGTAAGTTCTTGGGATACCTGGTGACTAGACGGGGCATTGAAGCTACCCCAGATCAGATCAAGACCATTCTGGAATTACAGAGTCCGACGTCGGCAAAGCAAGTTCAAATGCTTACTGGAAGGGCCGCAGCCCTAAACAGATTTATAAGCCGAAGTTCAGACAAATGTAAGCCTTTTTTCAATCTGGTGAAAAAGGCCACGGATTTTTTATGGACAGAGGAATGTGAGGCCGATTTGGCTGACCTGAAGAAATACCTTACCTCGGCTCCAGTTCTCTCCACACCTTAGCCTGGGGAGGAATTGTTTTTATACTTAGCAGTTTCAGAGCACGCAGTAAATGCTGTGATAATCCGAGAAGAGAAGGGAGAGCAGAAGGCTGTATACTACGTGAGCAAAACCTTGGCCGATGCAGAAACAAGGTATCTACCACTAGAGAAACTAATGCTGGCCTTAGTAATGGCCTCAAAAAAAGCTAAACCATTATTTTCAGGCTCACAAGATAGTGGTTCTAACAGAGCACCCACTAAAATCCTTGTTGCAACAAGGGGACTTAACTGGAAGAATAGCAAGATGGGCCGTAGTTTTGGGCCAATATGACCTGGAGTTCAGGCCAAGAACAGCAATAAAAGGCCAAGTCCTGGCCGACTTCGTGGCAGAGTTCTCGCCAGAATACATCGAACATCGGGCTCCGTTGAGCCGAGATGAACGGTGTTCAAGCAAGGAAGGAGAAGCCCAGCCAAAGGCTAAGGAACCAAGGAAGGAAAAACTCAGACCCTGCAGCATTTACATCGGCGACTCCTTTCAACTTTTTGTTGATGGGAGCTCAAACCGGCAGGGGGCAGGGGCAGGAGTAGTTTTAATTTCCCCCGATGGGGAGATATTGGAGCAGTCTATTCGACTAGGGTTCAAAGCCTCGAACAATGAGGCGGAATATGAAGCACTGATTGCTGGACTGAAGCTGGCAGTAGCAGCAGAGGCAGATGAGGTAATCGTTTTTTGTGACTCACAACTCATAGTAAATCAAACTACATGAGAGTTTGCTGCCCGAGATGAAAGGATGTCGGCATACGCGAAAGAAGTCATCAGGTTGTCAGGCATGTTTCAGAACTGCCGACTTCTTCAAGTCAGCCGAGATGAAAACAACCACGCCGATGCGTTGGCCAATTTAGCAAGTTCAATGCAAACCGGAAAGACGAGGACAATAATGATCGATTACCTATCAAACCCGAGCATAGAGCCACCGAACACAATGCAAGAGGCATTATGTGTGGACATGGGACCAAGCTGGATGGATGCAATTATTGCATTCCTAAAAGAGGGAAAGCTGCCAGAAGATCGAAAGGAAGCACACAAAGTCAGATTGAAGTCGGCAAGATTCAGTCTGACAGCGGAAGGACATCTCTACAGACGATCCTTCACTGGACCTCTTTTAAGGTGTGTACACCCTCTCCAAGTCGAAGACTTTTTATACGAAATTCATGAAGGAGTCTGTGGAAGCCGCGCAGGGGGCAGATCGTTAGCCCACAGGGCCATTACCCAGGGGTATTGGTGGCCCTATATGCAAAAGGATGCAGAAGCCTATGTGAAGAAGTGTGAACAGTGCCAGAGGTTTGCACCCTTGATACATCAGCCAGCTGCCGACCTGAACCCGGTTTCTAGCCCTTGGCCATTTGCCCAATGGGGCATGGACCTCGTTGGACAATTGCCCCAAGCAACTGGACAGCGGAAGTACCTACTGGTGGCAACAGACTACTTCACAAAGTGGATAGAAGCAGAACCTCTTGCCAAGATCCGAGATGTGGATGTGAAGAGCTTCATCTGGAAAAACATCATCACCAGATTTGGGATTCCAAGAGCAATTGTTGCCGACAACGGAACACAGTTTGACAGCAAACTTATCAAGAATTTTTGTGCAAAATTCAAGATAAATAATTACTTTTCGACACCAAGCTTTCCCCAAAGTAATGGGCAAGCCGAAGCATCCAACAAAGTAATTCTGGACGGAACAAAGAAGAGGCTGCAGGCAGCAAAAGGAAAATGGGTAGACGAATTGCCCAATGTGCTCTGGGCATATCGTACTACGCCGAGGAGATCAACAGGGGAATCCCCCTTCGCCATGGCTTATGGCACAGAAGCAGTCATTCCCTTGGAGATCGGCATCCCAGGGATTAGAACCCAGGGAGTTGAGAACGGGACTAATGATGTGCTCTTAGCCCGAGATCTGGATCTACTAGAAGAAAGAAGAGAGAAAGCTGCAATCCAGCTCGCAGCATACCAGCAGCAGCTTGCCAAAGCTTACAACAAGAAGGTCAATCCAAGGGATTTTCAAGTGAACGACCTAGTCTTGAGAAAAGTCGTCGGCAACAAGAAGGATCCCAGAGAGGGCAAACTTGGCCCAAACTGGGAAGGACCCTACAGAATTACCTCGGTATTGGGGAATGGGGCATATCGGCTAGAAGATAATGAAGGCAAAGCATTGCCTAGACCATGGAACACTTGTAATTTAAAGTTTTTCTATCATTAGATGTTGTTTTATTTTTTGCCGATGTGATCAATAAAATGTCAGCCTGATTTTCTAGAACTTATGAAACTTTTGCATAGTGTTATTTTTAATAATGAGAACCCAAGTGGAACTTAGGTTCACATTGGGGGCAGAGAGAAGAGAGTGATGCTTAGCCGAAGTTAAGCCGAGATAATGCCTTATCTTTACTTGTTGAAATTTGTAGCAATTTACAAGATAAAGTTAAGATGAAGATGAATTCCTTATTTTTACTTGTTGAAATTTGTAGCAATTTACAAGATAAAGTTAAGATGAAGATAAATTCCTTATCTTTACTTGTTGAAATTTGTAGCAATTTACAAGTTAAAGTTAAGCCGAGATGAATTCCTTATCTTTACTTGTTGAAATTTGTAGCAATTTACAAGTTAAAGTTAAGCCGAGATGAATTCCTTATCTTTACTTGTTGAAATTTGTAGCAATTTACAAGTTAAAGTTAAGATGAAGATAAATTCCTTATCTTTACTTGTTGAAATTTGTAGCAATTTACAAGTTAAAGTTAAGCCGAGATGAATTCCTTATCTTTACTTGTTGAAATTTGTAGCAATTTACAAGTTAAAGTTAAGATGAAGATGAATTCCTTATCTTTACTTGTTGAAATTTGTAGCAATTTACAAGTTAAAGTTAAGCCGATATGATTGTTTATCTTCACTTGTTGAAATTTGTAGCAATTTACAAGATGAAGATTGATTGAGTTTATATGCTTTATACTTATTGAAGTCTATGGCAAGTTTACAGGTGAAGTCCTAGCCGAGGTAAATCTTCAGGTAAACATGCCCGAGGTATGTAACCCCGAGGAAATTGTGCAAGGGAAGAATCATATGAATCATGCTAAACATTCTAAGTATAGAATCAAATAGAAGCAATGAAGAAAAAATTAAAGGCTACAGCATTCAAAGAAAAACAGTTGTGTATCAAGAAGGCACAATGGCCTAGCAAAAGTTGATTGTTTATAAGTAACAAAGAGAGGCACATCGGCCATTAAAAGAAAGCTTGCATTGTTCAAGAAGCAAAAGAAAGTAAGTACAAACTAAAAAAAAAAAAAGAAAGGAAAGACATCAAGGTTGTGATTCTTCAGTTTGAGGAGCGGTCTGGATCTCCACCTCGGGAGTCTCTTGGAGAACAACCTCGGCATCCTTGTTTGCCACAACTTCGGCCGCTTTGTCTGCCGTAATCTCAGCGTCAATCTCTTCCAAAGTTTTGTCAACATTTCTCTCAGCCAGGAGTAGGTCAGATGATAGGTGCCCAGTGAAAAGATCCTTGGGTGCTTCCTCAACCACATCACCCTCTTCATCCACAGTTAAGTCCAGGACTTCTCCAGGAGGAGGAGGGGACTTGGCCTCAGAGTCATCCTTGGATTTCCTCACCAAGGCACCATCATCCTCGTTGTCTTCATCCTCAGCTTCTTCCACAGTCTGACTTGGAGGAGCAGGAGGAAATGGCAAAGGAATGGCTTCAGCCTTGCGCCATGACGAGTCAGCAGGAAGATCAAGTTTTTTGGCTAAGGACATCCAACCAAGGGAGAAACCCCTGTTGCATGCCTGCCTAACTTGTGACTTATAATCCTCAGCTACATCAGCCATGCCTTGGGCATAGGCCTTTTCGTCGGCCGCATCGATCTCGGCTCTCTTGGTGGCCAGGGCCTCCTCAAGCTCTTTCTCAGCTTGGGCCTTTTTCACCTCGGCCTCTCTCTTCTCAGCCTCGGCAACCTTTTTTATAGCTTCGGCCGCTTCAACTTTCTCTGCGGCGAGAGATCGGGCTTTCATTGCAGCCTCGGCTTGATCCTCTAGTTTTTTCATTTTTGATTGAAGAGATTTGCTCTCCCTTTTCAAGGCAGCAATTTCACTCTTCATATCAGCCATCTTTTTTCTGTTATCGAAGGCTTGAATGGATAAAGCGTGGGCGTGTTGAATGGCCTGAAATAGCACAAGGCAAACATTGTTTCAAAGCGTTTGAAAATAATTCAAGTGTAACAAAGGAAGAGAACAAGAGTACCAAGCAGGGACACTTACTAGGACTGAGTGTTGGAGCATCAGGGCATAATTTTCTTCCTGACTGTATGCTGCATTTCGCTCCAAGTCATTTGGCATAAGCAGTGCCATGCTGAGACCAACTGCAACGTTGATATCATCAGCACTCTCAGAAGACATGATCAGCCTGTCTTCGAGATGGAAATCTGGGGCCCATGGAGCCCTTGGAGGTCATGTGACGAGGACCCCGCTTCTGGAGGATTGTGATGGTAGAGCGTCGGCAAGTCTTTTGGCGGCGGTAGAAGCAGACTTCATACCCTTAGCCCGTTGGGATAGGGGAATATCATCTTCGGCCTCGGCATCAGTAGCCTTGGCTTTTGGTTGAGCCTTCTTAACTCTTGTGGGTTTTAGTGGGGGCGCTGACTGGGCTGGTGGAGCATCCACGTCAGTAGGGAGGTCGGCCAGAAGGTTTTCAACAATTGGTTTTGGGCGGCCCATCTCGGCTGTTTTGACAAGGCGACGCCGACGTTTCCTTTCCGGAATTGGGATCAGGAAAGGGGCTGAGGTGGACGGAAGGTCGGCCGGGTCAGAAGTGGAGCCTTGATCTGTTCTTGATGAAGAGGCGCCTTGAATTGCTGCAGCAGAAGAAGAGGAGCTCTTTTTCTTCCTCCTTGGAGCGTCGGCCAATGTAGACTTGTAGGTGGGGATGAAATTTAACAACAGTGGAACTTTGCGTTGGTGAATGGGAAGATCTAAAAGCTTCTTCAGGCCTGTGCCTGGGAAGTAGGTTTGACGAAAGTTTTTGGGAGGCAGATGGAGGTCTGCAAAACAAACAAACAGACATTAGAAACGGGATAAGCATGGAAGACTTAAAGAGCAAAACAAATAAGTAGTAATACAGGGCTCTTACCCTTGCCCTCTATAACTGTTCGAGGCAGAGGAAAAACATGGACATCTTCATCTGGACCAAATTCCCAGTTTCCAGAAGCAATGAGATAATCATCTCCAGCCCCCTTGTTGGAGTCTGGGAGATCGGCTATGATTTTGAATTCGGTGGACCTCGGCTTAAGATAATATACGAAGCCCTTCTCCTTCAGGTTAAGGGGGCACATTGTGTAACAATATTGAAGGTCGGCTAGTGTGATCCTAACATTCTCTCGTTGGGCTAAGGCTATGGCACCATTGAGTACTCTAAAGGAATTGATAGTAAGCTGCATTGGGTTTAACTTGTAGAAGTGGAGCACTTCGCGAAAAAGGGGATTAAGTGGAAGCCGAAGTCCACATTGGACAAAAGCTACCACTGGAAAAGGCATGGTATCGTCCTCGGGCATAATAGAGTCTTCCTCCCCAGCTAGTCTCAGATGGACATCAGCTGGGATGGAGAATTCTTGCCTAAAGTACTCTAGTTTGGTTGGGTTGTTAACCCTATCTCTCCACACACCCATGGATTTGGTATACGAGTACTTGGCTACAGGGACAGAGTTTTTCTAAAGGGTTTTTGGGACCTCGGCTTGAGGTTAAAATGTGTATTGATAAATTTGTTTCAGTTTTTCCTAGAAAACGAAGGTCCTACAGACAAATCCCAAACCTAGATCTACAATGAACGAGTATGGAAGGTATAAATCTGGAAAACAGAAAAGCAAGAACGAAGCTTCAGATTCAAGAACAGAAAGGGTTGAAGACCAAGAACAGTGGTGAAATAGTGCAAAGTGTTCATGACAAGTACAACATCAAGAAATAAAGACACATTCAGATGAACGATTCACAAATCAAATACAAAACAGCAATGCCAAGAAATTTCAAGGGTAAATGAAGAACTGGAAAAGAAAAGCCAGTTGCTTACCAGAAAAGGTGAATGCCGGAATGAGCTGTGCCGAGGAGAGACGACGGACGCTACAGTGGCGGAAGCTTCTTAGAAATGGCAGACGCAAGACGGTAGTAGAGTCGAGAGCTTCGAGCAATGGCGGATTCGAAGGAAAAGAAGCCTTAGAGAGAGAAAATATGGAGTATTCAAAAATGCAGAAGTGAAAGAAATGAGAGAGGCAAACGTTTTTGTCAAAAACGCGAAACGGCGGCAAAAAACATTTAGTGCGCCTGCAAGATGCGGCGTCGACCAGACGGACGAATAAGAGAAAAACGCGTCAGTGAAACGGACGAAAAATGGTGTATGACAGCTCATACGCAAAGTAAAATCGATCTGAATCCTTGTTTTGAGAAGAAGACATATCGGCCTGAAATGAATGATCTCGGCTAGAAAGTCCTTAAGCCGACGTACGAGAAAAACGTTCGATGATAGGTTCCATCACCTCAGACTGCCGAGGTAATAGAACCTAGGGGGCAGTTGTGGGGATGTATTTTCCGAGTATTAACACGTGGCCGAGGTGGCACCGAAGTGTCAGCCGAGGTGTCACGTGACATAACAGTTACGCCGAGGTTATCTCGGGGTTGCCGAGGTTACCTCCGAAGATATCGGAATCCGAGATAAGAGGATATGGGCAAGAGTCCTAGAATGAAGAGGAAGCTCAACCAGGATATGGGCAAGAGTTGTGGATTGGAAGAAGACTTCAGTTTGGGTAAAGATAAGACTCTTAGAGAGTTTATCCTAATCCCACTGGGAGTCCCAGACAAGCAGTAATCTTGAGTCCATAGAAGTCAGGCTTCTAATGGGATTTGGAGGGAATAAAACTATAAAAGAAGGGCACCCCCGGCGGGTCTAAGGTACACAATTTTAAGTCTTGAACAGTAATTTAAGCACTTGATTATCTTTGAGAGATATTGACTTGATCGTCGGAGTGCCCCCGGGTGGAAGAACCACCGCCAGAACCTTTTCTTTTCTTGCAGTTGCAGGTGCCATCTATTACACTCAGTGTTTCTACAAATTTGGATTACTAAGGAGGGCAAGCAGACTGAAATTCACTCACACACATATATATACACTAGTGGGTGTGTGCTTAATCGATAGGTATATTGTTAAATGTGTAAGATATAAATTCTAAGTTTGATTTAAAAGTATATATATTGTGTGTCGTTAAAATGATAAATATATTATTTTTCAAATTAGAAGTCCTAGGTTCAATCTCTATTCGTCTAAAAAATCAAACCTTGACACTATAGAAAGCCTTCATTTTATAATGGTATAGATAGATAGAAGAACATGCATATCTTTTTTGAACTAATCATTTTTGTTTCCATCTCAACCACTTAAATTCAGATATTCACACTCTTTATATATATATACACACTAAGGGTGTACTCACTTGATGAGTATACGGTTAAATGTGTAAAATATAAATTCTAAGTTTGATTTAAAAGTATATATACATTGTTCAAGTGATAAAGATTTTTTCAAATCAAAAGTCTTAGGTTCAATCCCTATTCATCTCAAAAATCATACCTTGACACCATAGAAAGCCTTCACTTTATAATAGTACTAGATAGATAGAAGAACATACATATATTATTACAAACAATTGACCCGTGCAATGTACATAAAAGAATTTTTTTTATTATTTAACAAAAACAAATTCTCACTGATAAAACAGTTGCAACTACTCTTTTTCTAATATAATTTTGTTTGTTATTTTTAATTTTTTTTTTATTAATTTACAGTATATGTGCTTTCTCCTAAGACATAGTGGTATTTTCACAAATAATTCTAAATTCTGATGGCATATATACACAATTTATCTTCATTTCTTTTCACTTGACATTAAGAAGAGGGATGATTTCAGACACTAGTATAGATCATTATGATCCATAATTCTCTCACATGTCTACTCAAAAATTGAGTCATGCATTGGAGAAGTTATCAGTTGGTCTTGGGAGACCGTCACATGGTGCTTCAATGGTATTGTAATTGATGAAAATGGTAGAATTTACGAATTTGTATTAAGTGATTGGAAAATATGAAGGAAGCATGATAAATTATGATTGGTGTGGAATATGGTCACGTGACGCCCCAAGACCAATCAATAATTTGTCCATGGATTGTCCTTAACCTGAACTACTTGTCTCTTTTGCGAACTACTGACAAATAGATCTTTGACCTTCTTGCTTCGTTATTTTATTTTATGTTTTCAGTTGATAACTTAGTAGGGGTGAGCATGGTCCGGATTGGGTTAAAACCAGGACCAATCCTGTTATCTACGGTTTCTAAAAAATTAGAATCAATCCAATCCGTTTAAATCGTGAAACCAATTCAAACCAATTCATTTAAACACAACATAATTAAATAACAACAAAAAAATATTAAACATTTTAATTTTATGAAAACATAAACATAGCATCATCTTAGTTCCACAATAGCAACATGTCTTTTCATAATAGCAATATACTGTTTTAGAATTTAAACAACCATAAGAAAACTGGTTCCACCAAATTAAAACTAAAAACCAACAAACAAAAGCAATAAAAGAAGATACTATACGGGTTTAGGTTTGGGTTTAGGTTTATATGGAATAAGAGAAGATACTATGTGGGAGGGTGTATAATATAAATATAGACTATTTGTATACGGTCCGTATCGGTTTTAATCTGAAACCATGGAGTTCAATTTGGAATCAATCCGTGGACTACAAATTTTTAATTTTTTAATTCGAAATCAAACCACGGATTCAAAAAATCAATCCAAACTTATTAGATTGAACTGGACCAAATTAAATTATGAATTTTACGAATTCCTTACTCAGCCCTTGCTGTAACACATCTTTCAAACAACCTTGTGTTGGTGATGCTTTGGATAGTGATGTGAATAAATAGTAAGTGGTGGTGCTAACTACAACTTGTTAGGACAATGTAATTATTGGATGGATATCTTTGTTCATCAATCACTCTGTTTAGTTTTAGTTTTCAAAATTTACTTTTTAAAAAATTTTATTTTTTTGTTTTTGTATTTTTTTTTGTTTTCACTAAATTTTTTAAGTATTTTAAGATTTTTTTTAAAATTTTTAGACACACCTAATATAAATACACTTAAAAAAAGTATAATATTTGTGAAAAAATCTTTAAAAAATTCACTAAATATCAAAAATACAAAAAAAAAAAGAAAAAGAAAATTCAATACATTTTTTTTTGGTATTTTTGTGTATTTATTAATTTTTTAAAATATTTTTTCACAAATATTTTACTATTTAGATACGTCTAAGTAAGGTGCATCTAAAAAAAATTAAATTTTTAAAAAAATATTCACTAAAAATAAAAAAACACGAAAAAAAAAAACTGAATTTCCAAAAAACTGAAACCTAACACACTAGTTTTTGGGAGTCTCATGAGATGAGTGTTTAAAAATTGGGGAAATTGTATATTAGTGGAGCGATAGAAAAAAAAAATTTGCATTTTTATGATGGTGCAATTTTGTTGTGTATGGTACAAATATATTTATGTACTTGGTGCAACTATTTTTGTGTGTCAGAATTGCATAAAAAAAATCTCATTTATTGTATAATTATTTTTTCACTGCTCCATATATTTGTAATTTTCCCTTAAAAATTTAGAAATATTGTGATGATTGTGGTTTTTTGTGGTGGTGAAAGTTTATAATTTTAAAATTTTATACTTTGGAAAATTATTTTTAAAAGTGTGAAATTCTAATGTTTCTATGTTAAAAAATGTGAGAAATTTAACTTGTTCTTATTGAGCATGAAATTATATTATACATAAAAAAGAGTAACTTTGGATTTCTTTTATTCTAAAAATTTTAAAATTTCACACTTTTAAAAACTATAAAAAAATTGTAAAATAATTATAAACTTGGATTTTGTTGGTGTCATATTTAAACCATCAAGTCAGAAAGTGATATGTGGCAAGTATGGGCAAATACAATAATAAGCAGTCACACGAGGCATTCAAGAGCCTCCCACCTTCGAAGCAGTTTACATGAGTGGCAAACATAAATGTTAGCAGCTGGGAGGGAAATCATAAGAAGAAGTGGCCATAAGAAGCAGTTATAAGGAGGGAAATCATGAAGAGAAAAAGTAGCTCAACTGCTTTGAAGTTTAGGAGAAGGCTATAAATAGAAAAAAAGTAAAGATGAAAGTGCTCCCGAACAAATCCAGACTTTATGTCTTTGTTATTTCATTTATCTTTAAAATTCTGCACTGCACTTACTTTTTAAAAAAGTAGATTAAAGTAACTCTTGCACTTCTAGAATTCAACCTTCGAAGTTACCCTTATTAAAGATAGCATTTTGTAATTGCATTATTCAATTAATTAATTACATTTTTTTGTCCAATCTCTCTCTCCCATTTTGTTTTTAAATTCAATTATATTAGTTCTTACTAGAACACAACGAGTATAATCCTCCTCATTAAGGTTAAAAAAAACCTAATCATAATTATAAGTGAATTGACTTATAAAATTCTATAAGGACTTTTCAAATCCTTATTGGCATGAGGCAATCATATTTTTAACCCTCAAAGTGCTAAAAAACCAAGTGGTTTATTTCACTTTATCCCTGAACTACTGTCAAATTGTTTACTCAATGAACTATCGATTATATCTATTAAGTCTTTAAAGTATATAAATCAAATTGTATTTAGTTCCTAAAATATCAATTGAATTTATTAAATCCCTAAAGTATTTAATTTAAACCTATTTAGTCTTTGAAAGAATTACAAAAATAAAATATAAACCCATAAGTATTTAGTAAAAGACCTTACTTGGTTAAGATTTTATTCTAGAAAAATATTAATTTTTATTATATCTTTAAAAAGTGGATGTTAGTTCTTCTGATAAATTTCCTTTAGAAGGATAAGTACAATTATCTATAGTATTTTTGTACCTATCTTCTACAATAGCTACTTTTTTAATTTTTTAACCTGGTGTCCAAACCAGTTTACACGTATAATAACCACTTGTCTTTATCTAGTATTATATATCAAATTTCATTTATAATTTATAATTGATTGTTTTTAAATTTTTCATTAAATTCTTTTTATAACTAAATTAACATATTATTTTGTTCTCGCGAAGTGCTATTATTTAAATTTTCTAATTCTAATTTTTCGGTATATCTAATAGGTTGAAAAACTAGACTCTAAATACACAGCAAAACAAAACATTTTTTTAAAGACATAATAAAAATTTATTATTTTTCTAAAATAAAATCTTAATTAGGTGAGATTTTTTACTAATTTATAATACTTATGGACTTATGTTTTATTTTTATAATCATTTCAAAAACTAAATAGGTTTGAATTAAATAATTTAAGGACATAATAGATTCAACTCATAATTTAGGGACTAAGTACACTTTGATTTATACAGGCGGTTGGTACACTCGATGCGTGCGCAATTTAAATAAATAAAATTAAAATAATTTTTTTAATATATATTGCATGTTATTCAAGTGATAAGAATATTTTTTTTTTAAACTAAAAATCTTAGGCTCAAGTCGAACACCATCATATATACCAAGTGAGGTTTTTTCTTTCTTTAATTTTTATTTTTATTTTTACATAGAGAAATGTGACACTTGATATAAAAAGACAAAGATTTCAAAACACCAAAACCCTTGTTTTATATAGTATACTAGCAGCTAACACGCGAGGTGTGTGCGCAATTCAAACAAGTAAATAAGTAAGAATGAAAACAAATGATAAGAAAATAAACATTATTATATATATGTTGTGTAAGTGGTAAGAGTCTTCTTATTTAAATCGAAGGTCTTAGGTTCAAGTCATGTGCATCTCTTTGTATAATTTTGTGTTTTAAAATAGAAAAATCTGCCATGTGGGTACGAAGAGGATACCAACTAAGGCCTTTGTTTAATACAATAGTATAGATATTTTAGAGTAGATTTAATTAATAGTTCAGAAACTAAGTAGACAATCTAGCAATAATTTAAGGGTAGAAAGTGAAATTAACCGTTACGAACTTTACATTGTCAAAATCTGTGAAACTTCAGTTCACTGTTTCAAAAGTGTGAGTATTTATTTTTTTTAGTTGTGAGCTTAAATTTTACAATTTTTTGGTACCATTTGTAAAAAAACAAAAATTCTTAATTTCGCTCCACATTTTTTTAGCTCTAAATTGCGACAACATTTTTTGTGTTCAAAATTGAGAATATTTTATGCTTCTAAAACTATGAAATTTCACAAGCTTTTTTTTTTTTTTTTTGGGGAAGCCTTTCACACTTTTACGAGATGGATACTTTTAAAGTAAGATTTCTCATTTCGACAAAATAAAAAAACTAATTGTGAAATTTCATATTTATAACATAACAAAAAGTAACCAATGGGGTTAGCCCGATTGGTTAGAACTCCTGCACCTCACTAGGAGATCAATAGTTCAAATCTCTCCACCTATGTGCATGTCTTATTCCCCGTGTATTAATTTAGATTTTCTCTCTCACTTTGGGAGTTCTTTTGTAAAAGTTTGTATTATATTTGATTCTCATTACTATGATCATAATTCATTACATTTCATTGTAATATCTTATATGAATCAAATCAAAAAAAATAAAATAAAATAACAAGAAGTTGTGGGTGATGAAGTTGTGGGGGGTGTCATAGTTTTCTTTGTGAAAATTGTGAAATTTCACAACTTTTAAAATAAGAAAAACTTTTTAAAGGATGCTTCAGAATTTTCTTTGTTAAATTTACACTTTTATGAGATGGATATTTTTCAAAGAGGAAATTCTCACTTTCAAAATAGAAAAAGTTCAGTATGAAATTTCACACTTCCATGCATATTGATGAGTTAGTTTGAAACAAAATTTCCAGAGTTCCTTATAATTTTGTGAAATTTTACAGTTTTCATATCTGTAAATTTCACACTACAGACATGCACCCTAAGGCCGCCCACTTCAGTATCAAGTTTGGCATAGCTTAAATAATACAAAAAGTCAAAAAGTTACTATCTTATTTAAGTCACATCATCTTATTTAAATTACATTACCTCTCTAACACATCATATCAAACCCAACCCAAACCCAACCCATATAAGGCAATAAGTGAAAAAGTGCACTTTTTTAGAACATCCCAAACCAATCCTAAAATTTCCATAAGGACTTATAATGCAACCAATAAAAACACATATATTTGAATTTTAAAAGTAAAGACTTTTCTTATTTCAACAATGTTACATTCCTCTAAAACTAGAGTTTTAATTGAGCTCTAGTGAGATGAAAAATCAAAATAAAAAAAGGTGGTGATTTAGACCTCCTTTTTTAGACCCACTTTTGACCCCCTCTCTTCTCTCATTGGTCCCCCTTTCCTGCACATCCAATCACTCTCTGACACGTGGCAAGGGGGGGGGGGGTGAGGGGGTGCCCCCAAAAGGGGGTCTCAAGTATTATCCAATAAAAAATAAGGCTAAAACATCATATCAGATGGGTCCCACATACACATTAGAGGTATTAGAGCTCATAAATTAGAGCTTCAAAACATTTTTGTTCTTGTGGGTGTTTGGGACGTGAGTTTTTTTTAAGGTTTTTTTAGCTGTAGGATATTATTAGAGAAATTTTTTTTTGTGTTTGGGAAGATAGTTGAGTTTTTTTGTGGTTGGATGTGATGTTTGTGAGAGAAAAGTGAAATGATTATGGAGTTTGATGTGACATTTTGTTCGGATTCTTTTTTTTTTTTTTTTTGACTTTGTAACTATTTTGTCTTTTTAGTGAAATAAAAAGAAAAAAAATCACAAAAAAATCTTTTCCAAACACCGCCCTGGTTTACTTGAGTTAAGGAAATAAGGAAATTTAATAAAATAAAAAACGTAAGATTTATTTTGTTGGAAGATTCAAATTTTGTGATTTTTTTTAGTTGAAAATTTTCCATATAAAATAAAAATAAAGTATTGGGCAGAAATGCAGTCAAAGTATAAGTCTATGTACCGCATATTTGTGAAATTGTGAACAACTTCTCCAAACCAGTCTTTGAATTCATGGTGACAAATACATGTTTGTGTATATATATTTATTGAGAGAGAGAGAGAGAGAGAGAATGGGGTTTGTTTGGCTTACAAAACTGAAAAAATTGAATTTGGACAGATTGAGGGATTTGAGTACTACAAATATTAGAAAATTGATGATAACCGTGAATGAGATCGGAGGTTTAATCGGAGCTTCATCAATTTACTCAGTTTCCTTCTCTGGCCACATTGCCACCACCAGGTAGTCCACCCACTCATATAGCCACCATTACTTTTCTGTGTCCAGCCGCCGCCACGTTGGTCTGTAAGTAGTGGTGAGCAATTGGCGATGAATTACATCGGATGCCAAATTGAAATCCTTGGATGATGTGGGAAATGTTAGGGATATACACGGATCGAATTGGTCTAATTTTAGAGTAAATTAAGAATGAAACCGTTTTTTATGGATTCAGAAGAATTGAAATCGTAACTAAATCATTAATTTGTGAAACTGAACCATAAAAATTGGTTTGGTTTGGTTCGGTTCAATTTATGATTTTAATAATTTTATATGACAATAAATATGTTATGTATTTTATAGTAGTAAATAAATTAATAATAATTAGTTTGGTTAAATTGATTAAAGTTTAGAAATTTTACAATAATGACTCCCAAAAAAAAGTGCTGGTATTTATTCTCAGCTTTTTTATTTTATTTTTTATGATTCCTATTTTTTTTGAATCTCCACTTCTCTCCCTCACCCTAATACTAATTATACCCCATTTTTGGAACCCTAACTTTTCTTCTTCTGGCAAACCCTCCTAGAACCGGTGACTCTTCACCGTCGGTGATCTGCCTTCCGGTGACCCCCACTTTCACTGACGATCTCACTATCCCTACCCACCACAGCTCCGCCCTCCATGCTCCGGCGTGAATCCCCAGCCTAATTCCCGCCACTGCCCTCTATTCCTCAACCTCTCTTTGCTCTGTCCCTCCTCCACCATACCACCACCTCTTAACCCACCACCACTACCATAGATCTGGTATGGCCTGACATTAAAAAAAAAAAAAAAAAAAAAAACTCTCAAATGTGTATATCATAATAACAATGAAAATAGATCTGGTATGCTCTGTTTTGCGCCAAAAACTCAGGATTTCAAACTTGAATTCATCCCATAAATAAGAAGAAAAATGATTGAGAACACTAAAAATAATGCTCTAATAGCACCACAAATGATGTGGCAGTGAATAGTGGACCCCGCCCACAGGGCCGGCCTTGAATTTTCAGAGACCTAAGGTGAAATATTTTTTCGAGACCTTTTAGATATTCATAAAAATAAAAATAAAAATCACCTTGTTTAATTTAGAATTTTAAAAAATAATTATTTAAATTTTCAATTCATATTTTTTTAATGATATGAATCGTTATTGAAATAAGAAACCTTCTTCATCCGAAATATTAGACCTACGAATACCCATCAAATTTCTTGTCCAACGATGTTGAAGAAAAACCAATGCATGGCTTACCAAGTAAGAGAAAATCGTTTCAGGAAATAAATAATAAAATTGAATTCTTAGAATTTGAAATCCTTTGATTGTTGTGAACTTGAAATCTTAGATTTCAATTAAACAACCATCAATCAACTTATAATGTGATACGAGGAACGAGAAAAGAAAAACAGAAAGAGGTAGTCAGCTGGCGGTACTGATTTCTGGTCAGAGTACAACTGGTTGGGGGTGATATTGGGGTGACAGAAAGGGTGGGCGATGACGGGCAGCATGTTAGCGTTTGTACTCTCAAAAATTAATTTATTGACTTTATTAATTGATTATACAAAATTACTTGGCATTTTATTTTGTATTTTGTATATTATTATGAGTAATGTCATATTTAATATTACGTATAATGTGAATATAAGATTCCTTGAGTAACATTGTAAAAAACATGCTAATGGTTAATGAACAAAAAGTTGGGAGTTATGTTTTTTCGGTACCTTGTAGACCCAATTAATGTTCTAGGCTATGGGTGTTGATTGGGCGTTGCACTACTATGGCCTACACTTATTTTGCTGCTATATGATAGAATGATTAACTTCATCATTGAGGTAGTGACTTTAAGCAAATAAGTGGATGTTATGCAATAAGTACATGTATTGAACATGAGCGGTTTTGAAAACACCTATGGAATGATCACTGTCAGTTTAAAAGGTAGTTCTATTATAATACACTTATTTTCCTTTGACCTAAGAGGCTTGTATAAATTAATCAACTATTCATTTAACTTTGATATTGTCAATTGGTGATGCCGAACCAAAGGCTATATACATACATGTTGGGTTATGTGAATGGTAATTGATTTATATAGGTGCTTAACACGGAATCCACCATTCTCAAAGTGAGAAAGTATATTCAAACAATTTTTCCTATTAACATTGGACCAAAAGAATACCGGCCGGTAACTTTTTCATAAAAATATTTTCTTTATATTTGTATAATTTCAAAAGTACTATTTTTGAAAAATGATTTTGGAGTTCAGTTAGAAGAAAGAAAAATTTAGAATTCACTTGTATGAGTTGAGGTTTTGATAGTGATAAATTTTTCCATACTTTTGCCTCGTTTGGGAACCCTCTATTTTAGTCAAAAAGTTAAAAAGTTACTGAATTAGCCAAAAAGTCAACAACCCATACCAAAAAGTCAAATATTCTTTTTTCTCTCTACTTTTGCACATCTTTTCGTAAAAAGCCAAAAAGTCATCCCAAACATACTAATTTTTTTTAGCTCATATTTTAGTCAAATAGCCAAAAAGTTACTAAATTAGCCTGTTCCCAAACGAGGCCATGTGGAATATAGTTTTCTGGAAGGAAATTTGTGACCAATTGTAAGAAAGGGCCTTACTTGTAATTCTCTTCTTTTAGGGGTTTAATTGTAATGTGTTGATGGACATTATTGCAATTAACGGGAAGTTCTATATTATCTGTTTAAAAGATAATTAATGAAAAAATTGGATAGGTTGTATCTTGCATATTTAAGATAAAAGATACTTCTTTTATTTTATTCCCACAACTAAAAGATAGAGATCCCTAAGGATCCCATCTACATGCAAACTCTATCATGTGTTGCATTCGATACAAAAATTGGCCATCAGCAATTTTGAGATTTGTAGAAAAATATACACAAAATAAATTGAAGAGGGTGCAAAGTGAATTACTTTGGAGGCGAGACACTTGGATTGCTTGGTCAGGTATTATCAAACGTTTGGATTGAGATATTTTAGATTGTATAATCAGGTGATATTTCTTTGAAAAATTATTTTTAAAAATAAATTATTTTTCTGCAAACTTTTATTGGTATTAGAGCCACGCCACTTTTATTACATGAATCTATATATATATATATATTTCATATTTTGATAAAAATATTGAATATTCAATGTTGTCCTCCATAATTGATCATTATACAACTTGTGAATATATAATCTGTCTTTTTTGTATTAATCATTCATTATTATTATTATTATTATTATTATTATTTTTTTAAAAAAAAGAACGGTCTATAGGCTTGCTGCATCCACACGTAATGTTTGATGACCTTGAAAGGACGAGAAAAAAAATTAAAAAAAAAGAAAAGTAATTATTGTTTAATCAGTGATAAGGTTACACCCAGATTTTGTTTTTATTAGTGGATATGGCCTAAGGCAAACTTTCACATGCAATTATTATCACATGCAATTATTATTTTATTATTGTTGCTTACTCTTGATGGCATGCACATATCAATGATTGCAATTTCGTGAAAAAAAAAGAAAACAGTTTGCAATTCTAAAAAAAAAGAAAAATTATTATTATTATTATTTTTCCTTCACTTGAGTATTTTTATGTTATTTGTACATGAATATATAGATATGATTTGTGTATAAAATTGATATTTTCGTACCTGTTGGTGACATATTTTGTACAAGCCAATTACAATTCGACGAGTGGCAGAATAAGGGTAATACAGGAAGATTATTCAAAGTCTTCGATCCTAATCGTACATGTGGCAGTTAGTATTAGTTATTGCGAGATCTAAGTAGCAGTGAATCAACAAAGAAATGTAAGGTAATGTGGCTTCAACGGTTACTCACATTTAAATTCAAATTTAGGAGGGAAGTCTAACTGCAAGTGATGACATAATGGAGCTAATTATAAGTCAACATGATCAGCGATCATGGAGGAGCAGTTTGACAGTTGGGAATGCAGTTCGATGATCATCCTTGAGAAGTATAAATAGCAGAGAAGGCCTAGAAAAAGGCCTCCAGACTCAGATCCAAAAAATCAGTCTTATTCTATTTATTTTCCTTTCCAGTTTTACATTTCCAGTCTTACATTCCTGTACTTTAAATTCCTGTACTTTAAATTTCTGCACTGCATTTCGTTCATAGGAGTAGTTTTAAGTAGTAGATAGTTGCTGTAAACCTCCACGGGGTTGAGTTTGGATCATTGTAAGTTTTTCATTTTAATGAAATGCTTTAATTGTTCTTCATTTAATTGTTATCTTGCTTAATTCTCCTAAATCAAGCCACCAGTAAAAATCCCCTTCATTAAGGCTGAAAGAACTAAAACACAATCATCTGATAATTGGTTGGCAATTAATTTTTTGTAAGGACTGATTGATCCTTGCTGGCACGCTCGCAATTACAAAAATAACCTTTGAAAGCCAAAAAGCCAACACATATTTTTGACACGCCCGATGGGACAAATTGAAATGGCTAGACGTAGGAGATAAGGAAAAAATGAATGCTTGAAAGAAGGCGTAGAAGGAGAGATAGAGATACCTAATTCAGAGGATAATGTGATAACACATCCTGTGAAAACTCCCATTTTATCAGAACCTATGGTCGAACAGACCAGCACTTCAGAACAAGTACCACATGTTCATAATATTGGACGAGACCAAGGAATTGGACCATCCACTATTCCATCTATTCAGCCAATAAATCCATGGGGTGACCTAGTAGATGCCATGGGACAGCAATTAATGAATACGATGGAAAGGTGGGCAACATCCTTTTTGGATCGAATGAATAACCACCAACCAACAAATGCAAGACACATGGAGGAAGTTTTAAATGTCCCTCAGCAAAGATTAGTTAGAGATAAACAACCTATGCAAATTAATGGACATTCTAATCGTCAAACTAGTAATCAAAACTATGAAAGACCATCACCTCACTCTTGGTACGAACCTGTTTCGAGGCCTATAGCAGGTCAAAATGCCTCAGTGCTTAACAGTGAAGCCATGCAAATTGGTGGATTTGGCCCAGTACAAGAAAATGGCATAAGAATGGCTCCAAATCCAATGTTCGAAGCCATACCTGGCACGAGGGGGTTCACTAATCCCTTATTCGAATTTATACCCGGGGGGTTAGCAGGTTTTCCTACAAGTGGAAGAGACACAACACTAATTCTAGCATCTTTCGCAGGTCCTTTCGCAGGACAAGCTCAAAGGGGTTACCCACACCCCCAACAGCAACCTGTACCTCAGGGACAACCAGTCCCAAATATACCACTTTATGGACCAAGAGGACCACAGACACAAGTTTGCCCACCAAATCCTGTGTTTGTTCCTCCAGTACTGGTTCAGTAGGCACAAAAATATAGTCCCTAAGGACCAAATTGTTGATATTGTTAGAGAGATGTGTGGACCGATGGCTTGGGGGGTCCAGACTCCTGTGTATAGGAAACTATACCCAGAATGGGTAGACAGGGTACATGAATACCCAAGAGGTTTCAAGATACCAGATTTTGCCCTTTTTTTTTTTTTTTTTATGGGAATGGAAACCAATCAACAGTGGAGCACATTGCTAGGTTTGCTGCTCAATGCGGTGAATTTACTAATAATGACTATATGAAGTTAAGGTTATTCCCAAATTCCCTAACTGAGGAAGCATTTGTATGGTATATTAACCTTACACCTGGCTCTATCCAAACTTGGCAACAAATGGAAGAGGCATTTCATGCCCAATTCTTCCAATCGGAGCCAGAGGTTTCCATGGCAGACTTGGCAAGATTGAGTCAAAGGCCTGATGAGAAGGCTACTCAGTTTATTGCCAGATTTAAAAGGGCTCGAAATAAATGTAGAGTCATCCTGCCAGAGCCAGAATTCCTGAGATTGGCTCAAAATGGCTTAGAGTTTAGGTTTCGGAAGAAGTTTGATTCAACTGAATTCAGAGACTTAGTGGAACTCACTTATAAGGTGTCTAGGTACGAAGCATTACTAGAGGAGGAACAAGATTGAAATAATGCATCGTACAAGACATATTATAGAGATCCTAATTATGAGATCGATGCAACAGAGATTGTGGGGAAGGAACCTGTGATCTGTGAAGCATTAATTCATAAGGATACAATAATTGGCCAACAGTTTAAAAAGAAAGACCTTCATAGGAAATACTCTTTCGATTTAACTAAGGCAGATGACATTTTTGATCATTTGTTTGCGGCCAACTTCCTTAAGTTACCAAAAAGAGTCAAAATTCTATCTCCAGATGAACTTGAAGGAAAAATATATTGTAAATGGCATAATTCTTGGTCTCACTCGACTAAAAACTGTATTGTTTTTCGAGACAGGATCCAAGAACAAATTCGGAAAAGAAGTCTAAAATTCCCAACTAAAGCGGAAAAGGCCATGGGGATCGACAGTAATCCATTTCCAGAAGTTGGAGAAAGTGTAGCTAATGTTGTTGTAACAGACTTCCAGAATTTATCTCTGCAGGAATTGGAAGAGGTCAATGTGCAAATGCATTTTGCCAGCCAGACTACTGTTAAGAAAGACACTAGAAGTCTGCCAGTTGTTGGACAAGGCTCTACAAGTCAGGGAAAAGACTCTGATGAAGAAACACTGGATGATGATTCCTTAGAGGCAGCAGTTATCCAAAGAATGTGTCCCAGGTGTAGGTTGAGCTATAAGTGGTTGAAAGGACTCTCGATTGATGGGAAGCAATACTACAAGGATGTGCAGAGACATCCTAAACCAACCAGTGCTCATAACAAAAGGCCATACCCAACTAGTGTTAGGCAGCAGCCATTAATGGTTGAGCCAACAGCTGATAGAATGCATTCTAAAGGCAAGAGGCCTTTATATGAGTTTAGGCCACCTAATTATTACAGAATGGAGAGCAGTCATTTTGAAAGGAGGTTGGAGAGGGGCTCAGTTTATGGGATCAAAGCCAGAGATTGGCCCCCTAGACCAGCATCACGCAGGATAGAAAGTGGCTACCTTTATCAAAGGTCTGAGTTAGACCCAAAACATGAAGTCAGGGCCAAGCAGTGGCTTTCACAGCCAGCTTCGAAGATGGCTTCGAAGGAGGAAAGAAACAGTTCAACAGCTGAGTCAGTAAGTACATGGGTACCTGGAGTTCCAGATTGGTTTGTGATGCAGAACGAACCTAGGGAAGTGTCCACCTAGAGAGATGTTGTTGGAAACCAAGGTAGGATGGTCAAACCTCCTTTGGTGGCTTCAAACAATTGGGTATTGCTTAAACACCCAAAAACAAAGGAACCAGATAGAAGGAAGATTCAGCGTAGGTACACTCAGTACTAGAAAGACCTGAAAGAAAGTGGAGAAAGCTCCTCATTGGTCCTGATAGAAGGAAAGAAGAGTCCAAAGTCAGACCATACTCCAAAACCAACTCTACAAGACAAAATGGGTTGTAGCAGAGAACAATTGGCCAAATTTCACTTTGAACTAAAAGCCAGAGAGAAGTCCAGTCTAGTAGGATTGGAGAAGGCTTTGATAGAGAGTGATAGCGAGACAGAAGAAGAAGTTGGCTTAGGCCAAAAGAAAGAAATGGTTAAGGAAGAAATGTTTGAAGCCTTCATGGCTGAACATACGTTTTTGGTTGAAAAGCCAATAAAAAAAGACCATTCGAAGGAGTCTGTTAGTAATGAAGTGCCAGAATGCAGCATAGAGGATGCTTCTGTAGTAACTGAACAAGGTGGCCAAGAGGAGAAACAGGCACAGCTAGCCATCCAATTTGGCTCAGTGTCAGTGAATAGAGTACACATACTACCGCATGAATTCCAAGCTGGTTAACAATCACAACTTAGCATGCATTATAAAAAAATATATATTTAACCATTGATAGCTATGAAATTTACATTAGTCAAAAAAAGATATATATACATATATGTCAAACATCATCATTCCTTCAAATTAAAGGGTTATTCCTAATTACATTGTGTGCATTGTCTTCCTTTCACTAGTGTGCTTTCACTATGATACTTTTGGTTCTTCTTCTGGTGGTATTTGAATTAGTTATGTCCATGACTGGCCAATTTCGGTCACAAATCTCTCTATGATTTCTGCCCTCATCAACCTTACGTCTTGTGTCAACAATTTCGAACTGATAAGTTCATGGTTGCTATATTGTCTCATTATGTAGCATACAAAGAGGCCACAATCCACACTGCATATAAATTATAGGTATAGTTAGTTTTAAGAAACATTCAAATTAGATTATCTTATTTATAGATGTTGTAAGAAACTTACGAATCACTTTGTGAAGCATTGTTGACATATTCAAAGTCATAATTTGTGTTTTATGAGTCTATTAATTTGAAAGAGGGTTGTGATTGTGCCTCTCTTTCAAGGCAAGCTTTCAAAAAATTCTCCATATAATCTTGTTGCAAAAAAATAATTTTTAAATAACAGAGAAATTTACACACAAATCAATGAGATTTTATGGCAATTATTATCACATAAACATTATCATGGATCAAAGAAATTTGCACTCGTTACCAATTGTTTTGCATCTTTGACATATTTGTCTTGTGCATCATCCCTCATTGGCCTTAGTGAGTTGTAGAACCTCCATAAATTGTCTTGTTTGTTCAAGACTAGCAAGGTCCAGTGATTTCCATCTGTTGACTTCTTATTGCCCCTGTATTTATTAGGAAATGGAGGAACCTGTAGTTCCTCCATACTGTTTCAAGATTCTTGTCAAATAATGAGACTCAAAAAGTTTGATTTTCCATCATCTTGATGAAGTTCTACGGTCAGAGAAAATCAAAAAACGGTTATGAGAAAGTTGAAATGACGGGAATTTTAGAAATATACACATAGAGGAATTTTAAATGCACACAACTAGCCAGAGAAAATTAGACTAGTGACACAACTAGCTTCAAGAAGTATCTTAACAAGAGAAAGTAGTAAGTAAATTTCAGGGAAAATCAAATAAAAGAGTAGTAACATACTAAGCTTATGCATGTGAAAAAAAATGAAGTTGGTTGTATCATTTTCTCCTTTGGTCAGCAAATAGGATCTCTCCATAGCCATCAATGACCTGAAAAATATCATTTTATAATTGTAACATTGGTTTATAAAGGCTGATGGAACATTGCAGAGAAATTTTGATGAAAGACTTACATTGTTGGCAATTTCTTTTTCCTTTATTAGGTTTCCAATATCTTGAAAGGTAATGAGATTCAACTCACTTGTCCAGATTAAAGCCTTACAAGATGATAAAGAAGGGATTTAATAGTTGTTAATGCACTATAAGTTCGTAAATTATTGTTTGTTATCTTCTATTTTATTTGTTGTACTTACTCGAGTCCAGATACATTTGATATATGCTGCAAGATGTCTTTTACATATTCTTTTACTAATTTTGAAACCAGTAGAGTTTGTGGAAAAACCTAAGATTTTCTAATGCTTGTTGGTTGAGGCAAGACGTACTCATTGGCATCAAATACTTCTTTGTCTTTGGTGATTTTCTCTGTTTGCTTTGCAACTTGCTTTGAACCTTAAGTCACCTTCGCAACTTTGGGATATTGAAATTCTGGATCTTGCTGCTTTTCTTTCTTTTCTTTTGCTATTAAATTCTTTATCATTGATGTAGGATCTTTTTTCACTATAGACGTGAAAATATCAGTAAAAGTTAAATTTATCTGAAGTAACAGATCATATTTCAATATGTAAATTTGTTTGTTTCAATATTTTTTGGCTACCATACACTTTTGTCTTTTGCTTTGATTGTTTTTTGTGTGTCACTTGTTCTTGCTGGGTTGTTGGTCGTTGTTCTACTTCTATTCCAACTATACACAGTGAAAATCAAACAAGCCCCAAAAAATCAAATAAGCAAATAGACAGAGAAAATCAAATAAGCAGCATAAACTAATGTGGTCAGAGAAATTTAATTTCTAGAGAAAATTACAGTTGACAGAGAAAATTGTAATAAATAGAAATTTTTCTGAGTTATGTTGACACACGGACATAACTTTTTGTGACTCAGGATTTTCACTGACCTTGGGGTTGAACTTGTGTTGGTGTTTAGTAAGGTTGTGTTGCTAGTTGGACGGATAGTTCTTGAATTTGTTCATGCAATCTAGCATTTTCAGTTTCAAGCTCTGAACTTGAATACCTCAACTGTTGAATTGTTTTTGTATCATCTTGTTTTTGAACCTCCAACATCCTTAGTTTCATTTAGTTTGTGCTGTCTCTTTCTTGAAGTTCTAAGTTATGTGATGTCAAGGTTCTCATTGCAATGTCCTTTTCTGCAAGTAATTCATTCTAATTTTTCTCTTCTTCTATTTTGGATTTAGAAAGTGCATTTAGTTTTTGATGTAGATCAGCAATTTGAGCATCCTTTGATTCCTCAAATTCTTGTGGCTGATGCATTGTTGAGCCACAAATGCTATCATGATGTTGGTCCATTGGCTCATTATGTTCTTCTTCATCACTTTCCTCATTATTTTCTTCTTCCTCTTTAGATTCAGTGCCTTCATCTTCTTCTTTATTGTCTTCTTCTTTCAGTTCATTTTCTTCTTTGTCTTCTACTTCTACTTCTTCACTTTCTTCTCTAGCTTCCACTTTTGTACTGCTTGTTTGATTTTCTTCTCCATTACTTGCTTCTTGTTCTTCTGTGTTGTCGTCTCCTTCTTCAATCCCCTCTTCTTCTTCAGATGAATATTCTAATGTCTCATTGAATTTGACAATTGCATTTTTTGATTCTTTCTTCTTTTTTTTACCAAGACAAAACTCCTTTGATGGGTTTTTAACTAGCTCATTGTTATCTATCTGTAACAGGAGGCTCTTTTATTAGAGAAATGTTACAAAATTTACTGAGAGAAAAAATTCAAATAAGGCAGATAAAATTCATCTAAATCATACTAATGGGACACAAACTTCAAAGAAAATTGTATGGGCTAGATAAAATTACAGACAATGAGATAATTTTATGAGTTAGAGAAAATTATGAAAAAAGCAACGTAATTTAGATATTAGAGAAAATCAATTAGGGCATATAAGTTAATGTTACTATAATTATGTCAGAGAAATTTGGATTCCAGAGAAAATTCATTAGAAGAGCAGAAATAAACAATAGTAATAGAAAAGAAACATAAATTGAAATTTCAAAGAAAATTGATCTCAATCAGTTAAGGCAGATAAGTTATAGGCCAGATAAAATTCATCTAAATCATACTTGTAGGATACAAATTTCAGAGAAAATTTTATGGGCTATAGACACCCCATTTTTGATGGCCTTTCAAGACTTGGATGTTCTTGCAGGTACATCCGATGACGAGTCTGTTTGCTCGCCGAGCGCTCAAAGTCCTCAGCGGAATGCCACAGGTTTGAGCCTTTCGAACCCTGCATCCATTTTGTCTCATTTTTAGACCATGCCTTGGTCTTTCCGTTCTGTAGTCTATGGTGGCATGGCGGCCATGTATGGAGGCTGCCAACCAAAGCTTTTGGTCTGCCGGCCATTGATGTGCCTTGCCGGCCATCACTGATGGCCGGCCAGCCACCAGTGTTTTCTACAGATATTTTATGCCAGCTGTGCCAACTGTTTGCACAGATGCTTGTATCTGTCCACACATGGAGGGCTGGATCTCCTTGTATAGAATTCATGTTTTATATATATATAGGGAGTCTCTCTCTCATGTTTTGAGGTGAGAAGATTTCAAACTCAAAAATTTTCTATCTCTTGCCATTTTGTGCACACTTGCCTAGTTATAGCACTCTTTTGCATATACATCCTTAACCAAAATTGATCATCTTTGAGCTGAGGTCCCTTGAGGTCTTGTTGGAGCTCTTGAAGGTGATTTTGACTTGTATTTGTGCCTAAAGTTGCACTTGGCTTGAAGAGGTATAATACTTGTCTTTTAACTTGTTTTAATACACTTGTTTCTCTATCTTTTCCCACTGTTTTGGGGCCATTTTTGAGCTGTAAAAATCTCTGTTTTAATGGGCTGAAATTGGTGTTTTAAGTCATTTAAGGTTGGGGGGTGTTTCATCCTTCTTTATTTCTTGCCTCTAAGGCTTTTGCACCTTTGTTTCCCACTTTGAAACCAACCTTTTTTGGGCCTTTAACCACTGAATTTCAGAGTATTTTAAGTGGCAAAAAACATGTTTTGAAGTTCAAAATTGGAGGGGTTAGCCTCCCCTCCTTGTGTCTTGTTTGCTAGCCTAGTTAACTCCATATGTTAGTATGATTTTCTAGCTTTTTGTAGATATATTTCAGCATGTTTTTGCCTTTGTTTTAGACTGCTTGAGCTCTGCTTTGGGTTGTTTGGGTTAGTTGAGTCTTGTTTTGCATGGTTGTAGTATAATAGTCCTCATAAGCTTGATGTTTTAGGCCATTAGACACCCCTTGTTTGAGTTGATTGCATGTTTTGGTGTTGTTATGCACTTCATTTTAGCACTTGTCACCTCTGCAACCTCCCTCCTTTCTTGGTTTTTCTCTTTGCTTTGAAAGTGGTTTCAAGTCATTTGTTTGCCTAAGTGTAGAATTGAGGTTTCATGCCAAAGTATCATTACCAACGGTATGATACTTCTTTCATACCCAAAGCAACTTGTGTTTTGAGCCTTCTTTCCATTAGAGGACTTTAACTCACCCTTTTGAACTTAATTGAATTAAAGAATGGTTGGTAAGTTAAAATGAGTAACTAACAACTTGGGACTAAAATTGAGTAAGATAATAACTTGTGTGTTGTGTGTTCAATAGGACGTTAATTGAACACAAGGAAAATTGGGACATTTCATATTCAAAATGATGAAATGTCTCAAGTTTCTTAGGTCTCCATTGCCCTTGATCATGCATGATAGGGTGATGGTTCTTGAGTGTCTTGTTTTGCATTTATTGAGCTTGCACATCTTGAATCACAAGCCATTATGCAATGAAATTGCTTGGATTGGTGGTTTGTAGCTTAAGTTCATAACTCCTTGGATTTATTCATGAAAATAAGGGGTGAATTGCACAGACAATCCTTGGAAATACCCTCTTTTTGCTCTATTTGTACTCTATTGTAGCATGATGATCCAGTGCATTAGTGGCTGGCAAGCCACCATCCATGGCCGGCAGATGGCTGGCAATATCTACTAGTGGTCGGCTGGCCACTGATGCAAACCTCAGCTGAATGTTGGTAAGGTGGAGCAAAATGGTTTTGGAAGTGTTCAACTCTGCAAACAGAGGCTTTCGAGAGCAAAACGGAGTTATTTCGGGTGGTATCCGAGCATGTGCACCTTCTATTTCTCGAGGCGGAGTAGTGGTAGCATGGTTAGGGACTTTAATTACTTAGCCTATTTGCATTTGTGTTGTAACTTAGTTAGTTAGCTTACTAGTTAGTTCATTCAATTGTTGTAATAATTAGTTAATTAGTTTAGCTATTTATGTCATTTGGTTTGTAATAATTAGCTTAATTAGATTAGCTTAATTAGCTTAGCCCTAATTAGTTGCTAGTTAGCTTAGTTATTCATTCATTCAGACTCTCCTTCGTGAGAGCAAAATGTTATAATAGCGTGTAAGTCTTCCAACCCCACGTCTTTCTCCCTTTTACTTAACCATTTTCGATGGTTAGTGTAGGAGCATCATGTTTCAATTAGCATACCTTATGCTTGCATACATTCATCTTGTCTTGCATGCATCGAGGCTGGGCACACCATTCAAACTGCATTGTCATTTCAATAATTCTTCGAATACGTGTTCAAACCGCATGTTATTTAATTGAATCATATGCCATATTAGTAGCCAAGCCTATTAATTTCATTCTTCGCATGTGTTGCATTAGTCATCTTGTATAGTTAGGGATCATGCATATTTTTTTTTCTAACTCATATCTTCTTTGTTTGGAGTACTAGGTGAGTTTTTAATGCTTTAGCATACTTGCATGAGTGTGAGTGATTGCCATGACTAGCATGCTTTCTATGAGGCTAAATGCTTAAGTGATGAAATGCTTGAATGCCTGTGGATGAAGGCATGTTGCTTGAATTAGAAAGATTCAATAAATGTATGTTTTAAGCCCATTTTGTTGAGTGGCAAATCAATTGTTTTAAGCCCACTATGTTTGGTGGCAAATTCGCAAACTTTAAGCCCACTTGAGGTGGCAAATTCAAACCATTTTCACAAAACAAACATGAATTGAATTGTTCCAAATTGAGCAAACTAGTTTATACTTGCTTGTGCGCATCACATAGTAATGCTAGCCTAACTAACTAACCAGAACAAGAGCATATAATGTACATAAAAATCATATCATGATTAGTAGAGGCTGATCTTTGATCGGGTGAGCAGAGGTGTTCAATTCATGACCTTCCCCTTTCGTACCAAAGTTCCCGAGCCGAGGCAAATTTGGTGATGACGGACATGTGGCCTTTGGCACGAGTCATGGGTTTCCCAAATTTCTCCAAAATAAATATTTAGGTGGCAACTCTGTATTTGGCAAAGTAGTCCAATTTTGGCATTTTTGATTCAAAATCAATTTTCCAAAAGATTTTCCAGATTTGGACTCTTTGGTGTTTATCAATTTCACATTGCACTTGTGAGATTAGATTCAGAACCGTGGGAGTCCGAACTATAGGGCTTTCTTTCAAACTTCTGAAAGGGAATGCGAAAAAGTCGAGCTATAGCTAGAGAAAATTACACACAAGGACAGATAGTTTTATGAGCCAGAGAAAATTATGAAACAAGTAACATAATTTAGATATCAGAGAAAATCAATCAAGACTGATAAAATAATGTCACTATAATTGTGGTCAGGGAAATTTGGATTCCCGAGAAAATTCATTACAAGAGCAGAAATAAACAATATTAATTAAAGAAGTAACATAAATTGAAATTTTAGAGAAAATTGATCTCAATCAGTCAAGACACATAAGTTATGGGCCAGAGAAAATTACATAAAAGGAGAAATAATTTTATGAGCCAGAGAAAATTATGAAACAACTAATATAATTAAGATATCAAAGAAAATCAATCAGGGCATATAAGTTAATGTGTTACAAATGTGGTCAGAGAAATTTGGATTGCAGAGAAAATTCATTACAAGGGTAGAAATAAATCAATGGTAATCAACGAAGAAACATAAATTGAAAGTTTAGAGAAAATTGATCTCAATCAATCAAGGCACAAGGAGGGAAACAAACTAATGGTCAGAGAAATTTTGGAATTTCACTGAGATTTTAGTGGCAATAGAAATCTAACTTGTCAAGGTGCAAAAGAGTGGACTGGTGTCTTTTGCAGTTGTTTGGTCAACCTTTGCAGGTTCCACTTGGCACATCTTGGGAAATCAGTTGTGTTGATGCCTTCCGAGTCAATGATATTCGCATGTTCACATAGCCAATACTGTGATGCAAATTAAAGTAATTAAATTTTGCTAAACACACAAATTTGTAAGTATCATAACTGTAAATTTGAATGGAAATTATACTTACCAGCAATGCAATGACACACCCCGTAACTTTTTCTGGAGTTTTGTGCAATGTTGTGATAGAATCGATCAATGTTGGTGTGATTGCTTCTGGCCAATCATACCGCATCATTGATTCAAGAGGTTCCATGTACTTTATAAAAACCCATCCTATTGAATTTCCACTTGTTGCAAAAAATATGGTGAGACATAAGTAAAAAGGTAACAATGATTGCTACATCTTTGAAGTCAGTTGGTTGCTTGCCTTTCATTGCTTTGACCAAGGCATTTTTAAGAATAGGACCAATGAGCCTTGTGTCCTTTGGGAATCTTCTCCTTAGGAATATAGATTTTGGCTTTTTAGAGTATCTTAATGACATGGCTCATTTACCTCTTTGCAAACCAAAAATCAAGGTCATGTCATTGGTTGTAAATGTCAAGTTCTTTTTACCAACTGTGAATGTTTTCGTTTTTTCATTGTAACGTTGGATTATTGCAACTACATCATCATCATATTTCCTTGATTTCCTTGGATCCATCCTTCCAGTGGTTAGTGCTTGGATCAAATACCAGATTGGGGTCTTTTGAAGCTTTTCAAGTTGGTTTGAATTGAATTTAAGTGTTTGAAAAAATGAGACAACAGATGAGAGGTTGGATCGATATTGAATGCTATAATGAGCTCTTTTTCTTTGGAGTTTAACATGTTTTTTTCCCCCTTGAGCTTGAGTCTTTTGAAGTTGGGGTATTCATCTTGATGCTAGTTGCTTCATCACCTTGTACTTGTGTGTTTTGGCAAGGAGTTTGTGGTGTTTTGCTGCTTTCTGATCTTAGATCATAAGAAGACTGAGAGAGTTTCTGTTTCTTGCTCGGTGTTTCTGGTGTTTTGCTGCTTTTATGTTTTGCCATTTCTAGACAATGATGAAAACATAAAGATGTCAACATTAAATCCCAGAGAAAATTGAATATGCTAGAGAAAATTGGATATGTCAGAGAACATTACACATAAGGGAGAAAACTAAGGTGGCCAGAGAAAATTATAAATATCAGAGAAAATTAGACACTGAAAATTAAATATCAGAGTCTTAATTGTTTTCCTGTGGAATACATCTAGCCACAAAAAATTTTCATTCCCAGAGAAAATCAACAAAGCAACATAAACATGCCAGAGAAATTTTCAATAATTGTTAAAATTACATATAGAAGTAAAATATAGCCAGAGAAAATTCAAAAAAGAAACATATATCTAGCAAGCACAGCAAATGAATATGACAGAGAAAAGTAAACATGGCAAGCCAGAGAAAATTTCCATTCCACAATTAGCAAGATAAAATAAACAAAGCGACATAAACATGCCGTAGAAAATTACACAACATTGAAACCAAGAATTGAAGAAAATAAACATACCAGAGAAAATTGAACATGGCAAACAGACATAAGGGAGAAAACTAATGTGGCCAGAAAAAATTATAAATTCCAGAGAAACTTGGATACTGACAAGAGAATACTAGGTGTTTTCGTGTGGAATACATGTGGCCATAGCTAACTTTCATTCCCAGAGAAAATAACCAAAGCAACATAAATATGTCAGAGAAATCTTCAAAAATTGCTACAAATTACATATAGATGTAAAATATAACCAGAGAAAATTCAAGAAAGAAACATAAACCTAGCAAGCATAGAAAATGAAAATGGCAGAGAAAATTACACATTTCAGAAAAAATTTCCAGTTCATAATATTAAAATGCCAGAGAAATTTACATACACAACCAGAAAAAATTAAACATGATAGAGACACACAAGGAGAAAAGTGATGTGGTCAGAGAAAATTATAAATGCTAGAGAAACTTAGACATAGACAATAGAGTAATATGACATATAGATGTAAAATATAGCCAGAGAAAATTCAAAAAAGAAACATAAATTTAGTAGGCATAGAAAATGAAAATGCCTGAGAAAATTACACATTCCAGAGAAAAATAGACATTCCAAAGAAATTTACAGAGCAGAGAAATTTACAGACAAAATCACACAAACATGTTCAAGAATAAGATGAAAATACAGAGAAATAACTTTTTTCAAAATAAACATGCCAGAGAAAATTCAAAGAAGAAACATAAATCCAGCAAATATCAGAGAAATTCAAATGCTAGAGATATTTATAGATAAAATGACACAAACATGTTCAAGAATAAGTTCAAAACACAGAGAAATAATTTTTTTCAAATTCATGTAGCTTTTTATTACGAAATTGAAACCCTAATTAATAAAAGGTTAATATAAAATGCCATTAATTGTATTTCCAGAGAAAAACTCGTTGGATTGTAGAAAAACTTACTAGAGTTAGGATGAAACGCTAATTACGAATTGATATGCCCTGAGATGAAGATGGAATGTGACAAAAATGAACTGAGATGACGATGAACAGTGAAAAAGGGGTCAGAGAAATTTGTGAGAAAGGAATGAGAAGGGTTTTTCCAAAAGACAATGAAACTCTAATGTCGATGGTGAAGATGATATTGAAACCCTAATTCTGCTGTTCTCTTGCTCATGAAGATGGTTGGATGTTTGGAATGGAACTCAATTGTCGGAATCCAGTTTAGTTTCTGTGTTGATTTGTGAAGGGCATTTTGGTCCATGAAATAATTAAAAATGCGCGCGATATAGTTGAGGGACTTGATGCATCACCTCTTTTTTTTGGTGTCCTTTATTCTCTAAATTACTATTATTAAGGACCTTAAAAAAAATTTCCCTATTTAAAGACCATAATTATTTCTAAATCCAAAAAAAGGACCATGAAATAACATAAATAATTTGTAACTGAGTTCATTATAGCCTTGTTATAATTACAAATTAATATACTAATTTTTCTTTTCACTACCTATGGGTCCCACATGTGAGTAATTATTAAAATTTTGATAAATTATTATTATTATTATTATTATTATTATTATTATTATTATTATTTTGATAAGAAAAACACTTTACATTTAATAGAAAGGTACAAGAAAAACTAAAATAAAAAAAGAAAAAGACAAAAAGAAAGACACAAGAAAAAGTTGCTAAAAGTATCAAAGACAAATTCAACATGCATTTGCAATCTAAGCTGGTTTTGTTGCATATTTTAGTAATTATATATTGGCTGTATCTATCTAGGGCTACAAACGAGCCGAGCCGAACAGAATTTTTAAATGTTCAAGCTTGTGTGTTAAGAATCAGTCGAGTTTCAAAAATCGAGTTCGAGCTCAGCTCGTCAAATATTTGTTGAAGTCAAGCCCAACTTGAGCTCGCTCGATTACATAAAACGAGCCGAGTTCGAGTTCGAACTCGAGCTTGAAAAAAAAATTAAATTTAAATCAATTTACTTGTTAAGATTAAAAAAAATACAAAATTATTAGTAAAATATAAAATAATACTTATATTAATAATAAATTTCATCAATCAAATATGTAAATTTACACAAACACCAAATACAAATAAAAAATAAAATAGATTATTGAAAATTTATTTAATATATTATTAAAAATAAATATTAATTTATTTATTTTTATGTTCACGAGCCTTATCAAGCTGAGGTTAGAGCTACTCGAGCTCGGCTCGATTAATAAACGAGCCTAAAAATCGAGCTCAAGCTTGTTCATTTAGTAAATGAGTCGAGCTCAAACGAGTTTTAAACGAGCCGAGTTCAAACTGTTCACGAACAGCTTGGTTCGTTTGCAACCCTAATTGTATCTAGGGCTAGATCAACCACATGAGGCTTAAAAGCGAAAAATTAAAATGAGGTTTTTTATTTTTATTTCTTTTAGTCGAGAATATATTGAAAGAATAAATTATATTTTTTAAATACAGAGTTTCAGACATCACAGATTATTTACAATTTGTTTGAACACAAGAACAAATATATTTGTCACCATATGAATTTTAATATCACACAACAAACACATGTACATGTAGGGTTTACAATTTAAAATATAATGAGTTTTACATGTGCACATGACATTTATTGTTTAAATACAGATTAAAAAAAAAAAAAAAATCATCTGATAAAATATAACCTCTTTTTTAGCCTTTATTTTGAGTGTTGCTATTAGTACCTCAAAAATTATTTTGAACCCTTTAATTCTTAACTTTTTTTTTTTAATTCCAATAATAACCTCAAATAAAATTACTAAAAAGGACGTTATTAATTTTGGGACACCCCATCTCATAATTAAACTTACACGCCCACTACATCATGAATTAGGGTTTATGAAAGCACCCACCTCCATCACCACCTATCCATCTTTCCTAAATTCCACATTTAAAACCTATCCACCCTCAAAACCTTGAAAACCCTTTGGTGGCAATATTCCGGCGGTAACAGTGGCAACCATTTGACTGCCTATACTTCTCTGACAATGACAATGAGTGAAAGTTTTTTTGGTAACTACAGCTTTATAAGACGAGAGAAGTACAACAATAAAACCGTAGAGGAGGTTCATAACTTTGATGTTGTTCTTACTTTGGAGGAGATTGGTCTTGTAAGAGTAAGTTTCTCGAAAAAAATGACAAAAATAATAAAATCTGTTCATCATTTTTTCGGGACTGAACTTCTGAACATATGACCAACATTTAGGAACACAGGCCCGAATATTGTTTATTTGTTCTAGAACCAGTAACCGAACATTTATTATTTGTTCGGAAATGCAGGTCCAAAGAACATGAAAATTTCTTAATACATTGAATGGTCAAAATTGTTAACGCTTGCAGAAGTTTTCATTTTTCAAGTTCAGGAATACATGTTCGAACATTACTTATTTGTTCAAGATGGCATTCCCGAACAAATAAGTAATGTTCAGGAATGTAGATTTAAACATGGAAATTTCTTAACACATTGAATGGTCAAAATTTTTAACACTTGCAGAAGTTATCGAAAGTAGCCCAAATCCTTTATCAAGTTCAAAAGTTATTCTTTCATCACGTAGTTTTGATAATATTGTTGCGTAGTTCTCTGCTGAACTCACAATTTTATAATATCTACCAACAAAATTAGCCAAACCAATTATTTTAATTTTTTTCTTGCAAGAGAAGAAATTATTACGAGAAAATTAAGAAAATATGTATATATGTATATATATATATATAGAAAGAGAGAGAGAGAGTATACCAACTGTGACAATGGTGAATGAGGTAGCAGAGACAGTAATCACATTGGCTCTTCTTCTTCTTGGTGGGTTTTGTTAATGTTTTTTAGAAGAGAGGTTTTTTTTTTGGGTTTGGGTTTGGGTGGGGGTGGGGGAGGGGGGGTGTGTGGGAGGTATGCATTCAATGGGTAAAATATTTTCGCAAGGATAATTTTGGTATTATTTGGGGAGAAAAAAGAAATTTTGAGGGTTTCAAAATTTATAAGTGAGGCCCAAAGAAATTGGGGGTCCAAAATAATTTATGAGATGCTAATAGTACCTCTCTTTATTTTTTATCAACTATATTTGAAATATCAACAAGCACACAAAAGACAACAGTAAAATGAGTGTAATTTAGCCGACTAATTTGGTCAAATTAGGTTAGTTTGCAATAAATTTTGAACTGCATAAATTTAATGTAATTATTACGATGGTAGTACAACAAAAGAAAAAGTGCTTTTTATATATTAATTTGAAAGTTCTCAAAAAATATATATATGTATGTATTAATTTTAAAATATTTTTAATCTTTTAACTATTTTTAAAACACTTTTTCCAATACTAAAACAATAACTAGCATTTACCATAATTAAAACACTTTTCCTGGTAAAATAAAAGCTGGTAATCAGAAAGATAGCAGAAGCCAAAGTAAGAAACACTTTTACTTCAACTTAGATAATCATATATATATATATTTTTAATTTATTTAAATTATTTATATCTAATAAACTGTAAATCCAACCTGGAAAAAAAAAAAAAGGTGTAAAAACAAATTCCCATACAATTCACAATGCCACAACTATATTTATCAAATTTTTTTGAATGGGCTAGAAGTTTAAAGGACCAATTATACCAAG
Source organism: Camellia lanceoleosa (assembly GCA_025200525.1). Classification (NCBI taxonomy): domain Eukaryota; kingdom Viridiplantae; phylum Streptophyta; class Magnoliopsida; order Ericales; family Theaceae; genus Camellia; species Camellia lanceoleosa. Next base: position 46,864,453 of record CM045766.1, read on the forward strand.
TTTGGACATTTTGTAGGAAAACTATTAAAAGACTACAGTATCTCTCAAACATTTGCAATGGCTAGGACCCCCTGAATCAGCATCATCGACCACCTGTCTGACCAGGGACCAATCTATGAAGATACTCATGAGGGGCCAGTAAGAAAAGGTGTTTAATGTTTACTACAATATACATAGTGATACTATTCCTACAATCATGACTCTCAGTTTTAGATTAGAAAATAATTAGTTCTTAATTTTAAGTAGGATCAATATACTTTTTAAATGGAAATACTGATTATGCTTCCAAAATCCATGAACAAAACTATTTTCTACAATTATAATCTTTTGATTTTTAAGGCATTTCGCATTAATTTTTTTTGTATTAATATTATGATGATTGTATTCTTTATAACCATAATTTGTTACTATCTCATATGTTAGTACTCTATTAATTTTATTGAACCAACGACTTATGCTTGCGTTAAGTAAAAAACTAAAAATATTGGATGTATGATTGGGCCAAATTTGCACGGTCTAATAAGGAGTTTTATGTTTGTCCAAGATTAGCCTGAACATCGGGCTTATATGATCAACTTAAGACAACTCTAAAGAAATTTGTAATTCCCAAGTTAATCAATTGGACTTTGTATGAAAGGGTTTAAGAAAGTAGTTAGAAGATTCGAAGATCTTCGAAGATCCTTGAAGAACAATTTCGAATTCTCTAGAAGATAATGAGAGGCTTAGATTCTTCAATAATCTCAACTTAGGAACACAAAAACAAAGGAGATGATGGAGATAAGAGATTGGGTGAAGAAGAAGGCAAAATGGCTAGAGAGAGAATAATGGCAAGGCTCTCTCATGGATCTCCCACTTTCACTCTCAAGGTTGATGATAGAGAGGGGAAATTAGTTCTTTCCCAAGAGTTAAAAATCTCCAAAATCCATCACCTGTAAAGCTATGGGTGGGTGCTATTTATAGGCACCTCATGATGTAGGACGGAGCCCATGTGCAAGGCACATGGGAGATATTTCTCTCTAACCATCTTGTCCGAGGAGGTGACCTCTCCGAGGAGGTGATTTCTCTGAAGAGGTGACTTCTCCGAGGATGAGAAAAACCCCGAAGAGGAGATCAACCCCTCGGCGAACCCTTCTTCTTAGCCACACCTAACCAATGATCTCCAATCATCCCAAAGGGTCAGGGGTAGTCCTAGAGGACGTCCTGCCGCATCAGGGTCAGGGGTAGTTCAAGAGAACGCCCTGCCGCAAATAGTGCCGAGTCTTAGGGACCCCCCGGGGTCGTGCCACCTCGACCCGGGTATAGGCTAGTTTAATCGAAGAGTGAATTTATCTCCACTCACCGTCCTCGGGATCGGGTCCTTTGTTCGAACTCCATTACGCCCATGGTTCTGGTACGTAGATCCCGGAAAGCTCCGAGTCCGCAAGTATTCTGGGACTCATTAACGGAGCGACTTCTAGATTGCTCAACTGAATCGTTGGCCAAGTGCTTCAGATCTCTAGGTTCGTGAATCCGAACCCTTTCGAGTCCGAACCCAAGTAAGTCTCTAAGTTCATGGATCCGAACCTTTTCGAGGCTTAGAGCGATTCGGCCCGTTTGATGGCGATAAATCCGAGCCCATCAATCTTGGACTATTGGGCCCAGTTAATTTAGTGGGCTCAAATTAGCTCCTCTTACATTTGCCCCTTGCGTGTATCAGAAATTGTAGTTTTCTCGGACATGCATAATTTCACCTCGTCAGCCATGCTTCACATTATATACAGGTATATACGGTACAGAGATATACGGATCTATATACAGACATATACGGAGATATACACTCGTGGGGAATATGCCGTTTGCAACCGTCAGTGGGAATATGCCGTTACTGAGAAGGCATATTCCATTTGCTGACGTTAGCATACGCAAAAAGAAATGCATGGATGTGGAATGCGAGGTTTCGAACCCTTGACCTCAAGCTCGGCCTTCGAGTCCTTAACCACTTAGCTAAACCATTGAAATCAAGCCACACCTGTAACTCAAATGTTCAAACAAATATCTATATTACATAGCTATACAATATATATATATATATATATGCGTACACAACTCTCCCGCATCTCTCTCTTCTTTTGATACACGCGTTTGACACGAGGCCCAGCTTTTGCGTCAGTTGGCCGACAAAAAGCAGGCCTCGATTTGCAGGCTCTCCTCGGCTCTCTCCCTCCTCTGTCTTTCTCTCTCGTCTTCTTCTTCTCTTCAGTATCTTCATCACTCTTCTTAACCGCTCTCTTCTCTTTCTCCATCATCTCTATTGCTCTTCCATCGTCCTTCTCCTTCTTCTTTTTTCTCTTCTGTTTTCTGCCATTCTTCTGTGATTTCTTTCTTCTCTTCTCTTTTACATGGCTTCGTCTCGCCCTCTCTCTCTTTTTCCGGATCTTAATGATCCATCAAGCTCCTCTGGGCCAAGTGCCACTGCTCTTACGCATCACAGTCTTCCCACACTAACAGTTGAGCAAGTGATGGCCGCTCAAACTGATATTGATGCCAACCACCTCACGTTGAAGTCGTGTATGGAAACAGTGGCCGCGGTCACTAATTTGTCTCACCGTCTGCAAAACAGGACGAGTGAGCTACATCGGGTGAATGCCTAACTCAATCTGCTTTAACAGATGTATAAGGATGCACGAGCGGAGATTTGTGCGCTGAAGGCAGAGAACAAAGAACTGAAACGGAAGACTACCTCCATGGAGAGTAGAGAGGTAAAACGACAGGCCACTTGTCTGGACTAGTTCGGAGCGCCGGCGTATTTTTCTTTTGATGGTCGGCGAAAAGTGAACTCTTTTGCCGGAAACATTGAGGCAGGGCCTTCGAAGGCCGATGACAAAAAGAGGAAGAGCTCGGCGATGGAAGAGTCGAGTAAATGAAGCTGGCATGTGGTCGGCATCTGCGAAGACGACGAAGAAGAACAAGATCTACGTGTTTTTTTTTTTTTTTTTTGGACTTTGTATTTTTTTTTTCTTTTTTTTTTCTAGGCTTGTTTGTTTTTTTATTTTATTTTATTTTATTTGGAGTCTCTGTAATCGGGGATTTCCTCCCTTGACTGTAATGAAATTAGTTTTTTTTTTTTTTTTTTTAAAGAAAATCAGAACTTAAATTGTTTAATGCTCCACCAAATCAACTGGACATATAATTAATATGGCACCAACTAAACTGTTCAAAGAATGTAATAATAATAATAATTCTTTTTCTTTCTTGAAACCAAAAGATCGAAAGCCTAACCATTTTTTTTTTCTCTAAATAAAAGAAATAAGAATTAAACAAAAATATTTCTTTATTCTTGACAAGATAAGCCACACTTTTTCTCTTAGAATACAGCCAACCCACTTTTTTTTTCAAGTCAAAGATAATAAGAAAACAAAACACTCACCTTTTTTTTTTATTATTCAAAAAGCAACGTCCAAATATATATATATATATATTTTTTGGTTATATGGACTTAGAAATAGGTTGGCCTCTTATATATATACATATATATATATATATATATATACATATTTAGAATATCTGAGGGCAAATTCCATTTCCATGTATCACACCTTTTTTTTTATTTAAAGAAAAGGTGAACCATCCTAATCAATAGCCTCTTCTTTTTCTTCTTTGACTCAGCCACCGAAAGCACCAACCTTCCTCTTTCTTTTATTATTATTATTTTTTTAATTCTACGGGTGCACATTATATATAGATATATATATATATATATATATTTATAACATATGAGAATATGTATTTACATATATTATTCTAACCAAAGAATAATAAAGCACCCTCTTTTGTTTTATTGACAAAAGGGGACTCGATGTCTGCAATGAAAAGTTTCCAACAAGTGCTAAGAAACGAAGTGATGACCGAGGTAACAGAGTTTGCTGTTTTCTTGGATTTGGAGTTGAACCCGAAGCAGCTAAAAGTTTTTGTAGAAGTGACAGAGGGATCTATATTTTTGCAGCTGGAGAAATTAAATGAGTGGGTTCTAGTTCTTAGAGGGTGCTGTTCCTATCTTGAGGATGGATTCGGAGCAATATATAAGCTAATGAGGCAAAGAGGTGAAGTTGGTCCGATGTTGTTGTACATTATAAAACCAGGTAGCTTTGATAATATTTTGCAAGTTGCTATTGACAACGGAGCACCAGCAAGTCAATATAAACCACCTAAAATTATAAGAAACCACAAAATCGTTGATTTAAGGGAAGATTGTGCTGTTGTGACTGAATGCTTGGATTCTTTTGATGGTTAAGATCTGAGGGCTCAAATAACCTGCACTGTTTGGATTTCTTCGGGTGAAAATGTTGAAGGCTCATATCAACTTTCCCCATGTTTGGCAAATGGAGTGAGTCAGCATCCATTTCGGCAGCACATGAGACCACCGAAAGCACTAACTTTTTGTTCACTTTTATTATTATTTTGTCTCCCTCTACAAAGACCAACCCAGCTCCTCTCTTCTTCAATAAACCAGGCCTTCTGCCATTCGCACAGACCTCCATCGCAGCGTCCATCAACGCTGCCGAAGACCCTGCCACTGTCACGGCAGGCCAGCAGCACCAGCACCAGCTTCCAGCAACGCCGACTGCCATTGGAATGCCATCCACATAGCTCAGACCTGCACCGACGCCGCTGCTACAGCCGGCCTCGACTGCCCAGCTTCATCGCCATCTTACAGTCAGTCTCTCTGCTGCGACCTCGCCGCTAGCCTCGACTGTTGCTCCAGCGCCAACCACACACGTCGCCCCTTTCAACGCGTTGTGTGTGGTCACCAACTTTGCCGCGACATCACCGCTGCTCCCGGCTTTGCTCGTCCAACGCCGACCACGCACGTTTGCCCACTCAACGCCGTGTGTGGTCTGGCCTAGCGTCTTTCAGCTTCAGTTTTGTTAACCAACGTCGACGCGGACCCTGCTACGCCTTCAACACTGTCTTCCTTCATTGGCGTTTATTTGTGAGCAAGTTCTTTTAATTGTTTTGTTTATTTATGTATTCTATTTATATATATATATATATTTTGTGGTGGCAGCACTGTTTATACATATATATATATATATATATATATATGTATATGAATATAAATGGATAAGTAAAATAAACAAATAAACGACTGAATCCATGCATTGATACATGTTCTGGTACATTTTGAATCTGTGAATTCCATCCTAAATTTCCAACATCAGCTTCGGATTTCAACTCTCTAACTGCCCAAATTTGTAAGTATGAAATTCGGCCCCTTCTTCCGAATATAAATATATTTAAATATATAAAAATATATATATATATATATATTTTTTTTGTGGCAATGTAGAGGGCTCAAGCAAAATAAAAAATAAAAAAAATTGAACCTGAATATGGACTCAATTTCTGTGGCAATTCCAATGACATTTTTTTTAGTTCAAACACCGTGATTTTGGCCATATGGAAACATACATTAGCACTTGAAACCATATTGAGGAGCTTGGCTTGAACATAATTTGTTGAACTTTATCATCGAGAAAAGGCCGAATATAACTTGTTGACTAGTATTTGAGCTCCATTTTTGACATGGAGAGAGAAAATCCTGGGCTTATGAATATCGACTTTAGAAAGGACATTCTTGTAATTTGCATAACGACCCATTGAATCTTGCTGCGGATGAAAAATACAAAATGCTTCTGATCTTGGTCCTGAAATTTAGTATTGAACTTCACTTTGTCCAAATTTTAATCCCCGTATAAATTGGACCTTTAATATGAGACATTTTTTTTTTTAAGGAAATGACTCGCTTGAACTTCATCACAAAACGGCCTATGACACTGCACCTCTTATTGATGATAGAGACTTGAAATCCAAGAAAATGAATTGTTGATGACGTCTGAGGTTGAATTTGTTGCAAAACCCGTCATGTTGCATGTAATCTCATTATCAAATAACTGATTGTTACGACCCTTAGAATAGTAGACACCGTGCCTGAATTTTTTTGGTGCAAACATTCCTCGTAGAACCTATTGAATTCATGGATTCTCTGAGAAACGAATAGTTGATGTCGAAATTCCATCTGAATGTGTTGCTTCAATTCCAATATTCTGAATTTTAATACGGTCAACTCCTTACTACTTATACTTGTTATTTCAGCCCTATGTCTTCTCGGAAGAAACCCATTGTCCCGGGGTCATCAGAACCGGTTCTCATGAAAGAGAGGGATGTACCTCCGGCATCTGAGTGGAGGAAATCTCCTTATTTTGGTCGGAAGGACCCCTTCTGGCGGGCGGCTACCTCCACCACTTCTCTTCCGACTCCGAAGGGAGCTCCATTATGTCTCACTGAGGACATTGACTCCGGACATGAGGCCCTTATTTCTCCTTCCTCGGTGCTACGCTTCCGGATTGAGTGAGGGGACTTTCCATACTGTTATCCTCAGTTCAAGGCCTTCTCAAACCCTCTTTTTGGTTGGCAGGAATGGGTCGATGATGTCCTCTCGGACAAGAGCCTCTGTCAGCGGCTTCAGGAGGCCCGGCTATTGATCTCGGTGAAAATATCTCGCTCTTTATCCATCCGGCGTAACAATGCCAGCCTTGAGGCCATGGCTCTTCGGTGGAGCACTGAGACACACACCTTTATAGTTGGCTAGCACGAGATGGGGCCTACCCTTGAGGACGTGTTTATGTTGATGCGTCTGGAAGTGATCGGCCTTGATGCCTTCGACCCTGAGCAGACACCCCCTGAAGATGATTCTTTGATCCAATCTCTGAAGCTAAATCTTCAAGCTTGTGGCCGATGGAGTTCCGTTTTTGATGGTTCAGCGAGGAGGACTAGTCGAGTAAGGACGGACCGTGCCTCCTATACTGCATGGATCCACCACTTCTTCAAGGATCTTCAGCCATTGGCCAGAGATGCTGATCCTGACTCTCGGGAGTATGAGACCGGTCTGATGTATGGCTCCAGGCTCTATTTCTTGGGATTTCTGGCTTGCTTCCTTTCATTCTTCATTCTTCCGAGCACACCTCCGGATTCCCTCAATCCTTTCGTCTTTCCCTTAGCAGTCAGGCTCTTCAGAGGAGATCGGATCCCTTTGGCTCCACTATTTCTTGGAAATCTCTACTATCGACTGGATCTATTACATCGAGATATGGTTCGCTCTGTGGGTCGATATGAGCCTGTCTCCTTCATTCACAGCCAGTTCTTGCTTTGTTTCTTCTTCGAGAGGTTCCCAAAATTTGCCCCTGCTCCGATTGTATTTGAGGCAGAGGTTTTTCGAAAGATAGTGGATAAGGATGGCATTCCCGTGCTCGATACTGATGGGTCTCGGACATTTGAGAAAGCGAAGTCTTGCCAGTCGTTGATTACACGTTGGTCACGTACCATTTCCACCTCATCCTTGAATATTCTGGTGGATGATCCCCGGCGCTTTGTGGCACGGCCGTATGTATGCCCACCGGTAGGTGTGGCCACACCGCTTATCTATCATGGTTCTTCCCGCTCAGTGTCCTTTCCTTTGCCGAAGAACATCCCTGCACCTTTTGTTGATATGCTGATCATGATCCGTCCGAATTCATTACCGGTATGGCATGAGGAAGGCGTTGATAGTGCCATTTATAGACCTGACTGTGTAGCATGTCAGTTCGAGTTTGACCAATGTGCCCCGGGGCCAGCACCTCCTTCATTATCTTTCTCGGAGAGTTACGGGCACTTTACCAGCGGACTCGTACATACCGTGCTTCCTATATCCGGGTCTTTGACGATGCCAGACTTGAGCCAAGTAGGGAGCTTCACCCCCTCTTTCAGGCGATATTGGCGGAAGAATATCGATGTGTTTATTACATTTGTCCAGAGCAGATCGACCATATGTTTGCCTCCGCCGATCTATAAGAAGGACTCTTCTCTTCGGCTGCCTGAGAGCCGGAAATCTGATCACATGTACGAGAGTTTCTTTACCTTATCTGCTCCAGTTGACCCTCCGGCTCGGGCGTCTGCTTCTAGTTTGGCAATTGTTTCTCCAGAACCGGTCCATTTGAATAAAGCCTCTGGCCCTCGGACGACCCGCCTTAAGAAGGTGGCTCACAAGAGGGCTTCTGATGCCAGTCCTTCTGCTCCTCGCCTTTCCAAAAGGCTCCATGAGGTAACCGAAATTTTTTTTTTTGATTTGAATTTACTTTCCTTCTTGCGGCTATACCTTCTTAAATGAACACTTTTTATTTGCCCATGTTGCGTAGGACCTTGTGGTTGTTGACGTTCTCAGTACCGTAGCTCCTGGCCATGCTGCCTCCCCCAGGTCGGACTCAGACTTGGACGACACCTTACCTTTGTCTGCAAGACTTGTGAAGATGCGCACCCCTCGTATAGCAGTTATAGATGACGATGACGATGATGATGATGATGAGGCTGAGTCCTTCGATCATTTTTGTGACCTTATTCCACGCATGCGTCATCACCGCCCTACCGTAGTTGAGGAGGAGCGCTATCTTGGTGATGAGGTTATTGGGGCTCACCGTTCTGATGTTGAGATTACCGGAGGGACGGATGCCACAGAAATTGATGTCGCAAGCCATGCTTCTAGAAGCAATGTAGAGATGAGGTGCGCTTCTGGGAATGGTGCGGAGGTGGATATGCTAGAAATCTCTGAGACTCGCTCTGGCACTTATGGTAATTCTCATTCTCCGACCCTCCTTCCTTCTTCAGGGATGACTGCTACTGTTCAGGATTTATCAGACATTGAGATCGATCAGGTGCTCCCTACACGGCCCAATGATTTTGTTGGTGCTAGGAGTCCTTCAGTTGCTCCGGCTTTGCATATTGATTCTCCCTCTGGTAATCTTTCTTTCTAAAGTTTGTCATTTACTTCTGCCTGTAAGAAATCTTTACTCAAATGGCTTTACTGTTTCCTACCCCTAATAAGACTTCCTTATCTTTTCTTCAGTGTTAGCTGCCCATCGGTCGCCTCACTCCTGATTTCTCGCCTCAGTTGGTCGCCATCGGGTCCTGCCTTCACCTGTCTCAGATTCTGCTCCAACTCTCTTTGTGACTTCTCGTGGTTCTCTTTCTCAAGGGGGGACACCTGCCTTTGAGATGACTGCCAGAGGTTCTTCCTCGCCAGTGCTTTCGAATGTTTTGGGCTTGAATCTCAGTGATTTCCACTTTGATAGTGATGCTTTTGGTCTTTCTCCTTATCGCTCCGCATTCTCAGGCTTGGGGTCTCGCTGAATTACCTCCCGTGGTTCATCTAACCCGATAGACATTGGGGAGATTCACGAGACTAGCGACTTCTGCCTCAACTCCTCCTTCGGCTTCTGGCAAAGTATCATTTCTCCATTATTGGGTGGCTCCTGAGTTTGCTTCAGTTCTACAGCTTGTGCGTTCGAGTTACCCGGAGACCTTTGCTTCATTTGCTTGCCAGTGTCCACTTAGTCTGTCAGCTCTTCTCGAGTCTTTTGCCACTATCTTATATAGCTTGGACAGGCAACGGTTATGTGACCTTAATGGGAAAGTAGTCGAGACGGCGTATCAGGGGATCTCTGACATGGAGCGTCACCAAGTGGACTTATCGTGGCTTCGGAAGCGCCTGGATATGGCTTCGAACGCCAGTCATCGGGTGGAACTTATGTCTGTGCTTGCCTCGTATCAGACCTCTATAGATGAGAAAAAGGCAACTCTTCGTGAACTTGAGTCGGGTTACGCTCGGGCCTTGGAGACTTTAGAGGCACACTCTGCTGTCTGTCCTTCGGATATAGATGTGACGGGCAGCTTCTTCGAGGGTGTTTGGAAACTTTAGAGGCACACTCTGCTGTTCGGATATGTTCGCATTGTTTTCTCATTCTTCTTGATAAAATATTTATTTCGAATGATACAATGGAAAGAACAATCCCACGCACATGTTTATAAAAGCTGAAATATTCTCATTAATTCTTTAACTTTTTTTGACAAAAGCATAACAGATTCACTGCAAGTGATGGGATTGAACATACACCATAGAGAAAACCAGCTTCTTCATGACGTAAGGGAAATACAACTTTTAGACAAAGTAAAAAAAATGGAAATGAATTTCAACATAGATGAGTCTAACTATGGATAGTAATGCTTGATAAACTTTGCATTGAGCGGGCCAGTTCGGAAGCCATCTTCAACCCTTACAAGCTTGTAATACCCGCTTGAGCTCGCCTGAACCACCCTGTAGGGCCCTTCCCATTTTGGAGAAAACTTGGGCAAAGGTTGTCCTCGCATGATTGGGTCTACAATCTTCCATACTAGATCACCTTCTTCAAATTTTCTTGGTACCACAGTCTGGTTGTAGGCTCGGGCAATAGACGCACGATATCTTTCCATGACTTTTACAGCTCTGTCATGCTTTTCCTCTAATGCTTCCAATCTAGTGGTTCGAGGCTCCAATACCATCCCCGAGGCGAGAGCCATCCGAGCAGATGGTGTTTCCAACTCTATAGGTAACACTGCCTCGGACCCATACACAAAGGAGTAAGGAGTTGCTTGAGTTGGCTTTCTGTTTGAAGTACGATACGCCCATAAGGCTACTATCAACTGTTCGGACCAAGTCCCCCCAAATTCATCCATCATCTTGCTCAAAATCCTTATCAGCGTCTTGTTTGTGGCCTCCGCTTGCCCGTTCCCTTTTGGATAGTATGGTGTGGATTTGTGATGCTTCACTTGGTAAGCCTCTAGGAGGCTCCTCACATATTTGTTTATGAAAGGAGTTCCGTTATCCGAGAGGATGGTGTTTGGTACTCCAAACCGGCAAATGATATTCTCCTTGATGAAATTCGCGACTGTAGGCCCCGTAGCGTTCTTCAGAGGAATTGCTTCGACCCATTTTGTGCTCAATTCTGTGGCTGCAAGAATCCACTTGTACCCCTTAGACGGTGTGGAGATGGGCCCTATCAGATCAAAAGCCCAGGTATGGAATGGCCATGGCGTTCGGATGCTATGTAGGTCTACGGCTGGAGCATGGATCAAATTCCCGTGTTTCTGAAAAGTCTGGCATCTCCTTACATGATGGGATGCATCTGACTCCATAGTCGGCCAATAATACCCAAGGTGTATAAGTTGTTTGAACAGCCGAGCCCCTCCTTGATGCTCAATTTCGTGGGCTCTTCCGAGGACTAGATCTGATTCTTCCCTGGAGAGACACCTCAGGGGAGTGCCCTCAATGCTTCTTCTGTAAAGCTTGTTCTGATCAAGGAAGTACCACCTCGCTCTCCTCTTGAGGTGTGCAATGTCCCTCGGGCTCTCAGGTAGTGTCCCCTCTTTGAGATAGTCAATGTAGACTTGTCTCCAATCAGGGGTATCAATTTCAAAACAACTCTCATCCTCCCGGATGTATGACTGACACTTGGGGCATTCTTTCTGTAGTTGATTCGAGGCCTTCTCCATCTCGGGCCAATAATAGCCTTGTCTTTGGATCCTTCTGTACAGACTGATATCCCCATCTCCGCAGGATTTTTCATGAATCTGTTGTAGTCGGAAGCTTGCTTCTTGTTGGCTAACACACCGGGCTAGGAATCCGGTACTTCCTCGGAAGTAGAGTTCACCTTGAATAATTATGAATTGGGCAAGCTTGGCCATAGTCAGTTTTCCAGCTTTACTTCTAAGTTGTTCAAGGACTTTTGCTCTCCAGTCCTCCGGAAGGTCTTCGTCTTTGGATATTATTGAAGGCTCTGTTCTCTTCTTGATAACAATTGTCGCCTCCTCTTCTGGAATGTCAACTCTTGCCCCTAATGTTGCGAGGGCATCTGAAAACTTATTGTCGGAGCGAGGCACATGATCTATTTCGACCTTCTGAAATTTGTCAAGAAGCCTTTGGACTGTTGTCCGATACGTGGCCAAGGCAGGCTTTTTTAAGACGAACTGTCCTGAAACTTGCTTCACTATCAGCTTTGAGTCCCCCTGAATTTGAATCTTCTTGATATTGTGCTTCTCAGCTACTATCAAGCCCAAAATAAGAGCCTCATACTCGGCTTCATTATTCGAACAATGGAAATCCAGTTTATAAGACAAATATAACTTTTCCCCACTTTTGCTTGTAAGGACTATCCCGATCCCTCCTTTCCTTCTGGCTGCTGCTCCGTCAAAGCTCAGTGTCCAGAAGCTTTCCTCGAAAGCCATAGCTGCATGCAGCTCTCCTCTTAATTCTTCATTCACTGGCTCATAGTCACCACTTGGAAATTGAGCAAGGAGATCAGCTAAGGCTTGGCTTTTGATTGCCTTGGGAGCTACACATGTGATCTCGAATTCACCTAGTGCTAACAACCATCTTGCCACCTTCCCGGTTAGAGCAGGCTTGCTGAGGAGGTATCGGATTGGATCACTTCTAGTAACAATCTAAATCTGATGTGCTAAGAAGTAATGTCTGAGTTTTTGGGCGGTGAATACCAAAGCTAAACATTGTCTCCCTACCGGAGTATATCGAACTTCTGCTCCTCGAATCTTCCAGCTGATGTAATACACTGGGCGTTCTGCTCCGTCTACATCTTGGACCAATAATGCCCCTATGGACTTGGGGGTTGAAGTTAGGTACAACATTAGAGGCACCCCGGGCTGCGGGGCTATCATGGTTTGAGACGAGGTCAGGGCCGCCTTGATTCTCTCGAAGGCCTTTTGGTGCTCTTGGTTCCATTCGAACTTGGAATCTCCTTTTAATAAAGAGCTGAAAGGCGCAGAGATCTCTGCCAGTGCTGGGATAAATCTTCGAATATAAGACACCTTCCCGAGGAACTTTTTTAACTCCTTCTGAGAATGTGGGGGAGGCATTGCTTTGATAGATTTGACCTTGTCTTCATTTGCCTCGATACCATGCCTATGCACAAGAAACCCGAGGAACTTCCCGGCTGTCACCCCGAAAGCACATTTGAGAGGATTCATTCTCATTTTGAATTTTTGGCACCTCTTGAATACCTTCTCAAGGTCTCGAAGATGGTCTTCTTCTTTCTTGGATTTCACCACTAGATCGTCAACATAATCTTCCACCTCATGATGGATCATGTCATGAAAGATTGCAGTCATAGCCCTTTGGTAAGTTGCACCGGCATTCTTGAGTCCGAAAGGCATGACTGTATAGAAGAAGTTTCCGAGAGGTGTTCTAAAAGCAGTCTTTTCTGCATCCTCTTCAGCCATCTTAATCTGATTGTATCCACTGAATCCATCTATGAATGAGAACATCTGGTGTCCCGAGGTGGCATTCACGAGGGTGTCGATGTGAGGAAGAGGGAATTCATCCTTCGGGCAAGATTTGTTCAAATCTCGAAAGTCTACACATACTCTGATTTGGCCATTCTTCTTCTTTACTAGCACGATATTTGCTAACCACGCGGGGTACTGTATTGGCCGGATGAAACCAGACTATTGAAGTTTTTCAATCTCTTCCTTAATCTTTTCTTCGAGATCTGGATGATATTTTCGAGCAGCTTGCTTAATTGGCTTGGAGTTTGGGAACACATCAAGATAATGGGAGACTAGGTCAGGATCTAGTCCAGGCATTTCCTTATATGACCAAGCAAACACATCTGAGTACCGGCTTATCAACTTTAACAACTGTTCCCGCTTCTCTGGGCTAAGGCTCGAACTTACAAATATCGGCCTCGGTGCATCTTGTCCATCACTCAGATCTATTTCAATAAGTTGTTCGGGCTGAGGCTTCGGCCCATCTTGCATGCATTCTGGAGCCACTTCAGGCTTTATCACTATGTCATTGTCAGGAGGCTCTTCTTTTGACTCGTAGTCAGTGACTGAAGAAACCGACTCCCCGCACCTTCATAAATAGTACACCATCTTCCCCCCTTCTCGGACTTTCATCACCTTCCGAGGAACAGGCGGACTTTCTGGTCTAGACATCGGCCGTTTACTTGATTCTGCCCCTGGCTCCTTGTCATCTTTGATATCCTCCCAACGAGGAATTTTGACCCCGCGAGGCTTAGAGGTGGTGGGAAATTCTTCGACAGCCAATTCGGTGAAGAAGATGGCATCAGAATAATGAGCTTCATGGGTCTCGAAAGGCCTTTCTGTGGCTTGAATTGTCACCGTCTTCTTTCCCCATTTAGCCTTAACACACTGATGATAACTCGATGGTACAGCCCCATATCTATGCATCCAGGTCCTCCCTAGAATGATGTGATAATTTGCCTCGGAATCGATAATGTGAAATTTGGTGGCCGAGCGAATCTCTCTGACGGTTAAATCAACTGTTACGCATCCGATAGTAACTCTCCTTTCTCCACCGAAGCCAGTGATGACTATCGGCTGCTTCACAATGCGCTCTTCAGGAATTCCGGCCTTTTCTAGAGTAGCACGAGTCATAATGTTGATAGAGGCTCCGCTGTCCAGAAAGGCCCTTTTGAACTCAACCCCGTTAATAAAGGCAGTCACATAGAGTGGGCGGTTGTGAGAAAAAGGATACTTCCGATCGGTCTCGGAGAAAGTAATGGCACTAGATTGTTCTTTTGCCTTCCTCGGAATAGATCCCTCAGTCGACATGCATTCCTCATGGTGTGCCTCAGCTATATTGACGATGGACTTGGTGATTTCTGTTCTTGCTTCCCTGGAAAGTCCAAGCTGGTCGAAGAATTGCTTGAACTTTACACAATCTTGCAGGGTTTTGGCATAGTGATCAGGATCTTTTTCCACTCTTGGAGGCTCGTAGTTAACCATCTCCTCAGTCTCTTCAAAATAAGATGCCACATAAACATGGTGTCCTCCTCTTCCATAATACTCTTCTCCTCCTTCTGGATCAAAGGGATCTTCACCATGAGTCATAAACGTTCTGCCCTCTGGATCGAGAGCACTTCCATAGTAAACTTGCTCACCCTCCGGCTCGAGGATGTCGTCTAGATAATAATCATCGTCATCGAGATTGGCAATAGCCTCAATCATCGGGCCTTCATAAGCTATCATAGCAACATTCTTGCCCTTGTCTCGGTGCTGAGGATATGGTTGTTCTCGGATGTCTTGAGTCCCCTGCTTTTTGAACCTCAATTCGTCTGCCTTGACCTTATCTCTGAAGATTTTCCTGAGAGTCCAACACTTCTCTGTCGGATGTTTTAATGTACGATGGAAGACACAAAATTCAGGGCTCTCACGGTCCTTTTTTGATGGCATTTCTTCAACATAAGGAAATTTTAGTTCTCCGTCGGCCACCCATTCCTTAACTAGAGCTTTTACTTCCTCGATTCCGCATGGATAAGAGACATTTCCCTTTTCACCATTATATTGCTTTCTCTTCTGGCCTCTATGACCTCCTCCTTGTGAATTTCGAGTATCTGGGGTAGAGGCAGCAGCAACAATAGGTCCACGAGACGATTTGAAGCTAGTCTTGTAACTGGCTTTAAATTCGGACTCCTAAGCCTGAGGGATGCTAATGTTCCGAGCTGCTTCTATTAGTGCCGAGAATGTGGGTAGCTTGTGATTAACCAGGAACATTTTGTACCTGCTCAATGCCCCTTCTAGACAGATTTGAACCAGATAACTCTCATCCACTGCCTCATGGCAATCCACAGCCTTGTCTTGAAACCTTTTAACATAGTCAAGGATGTCTTCGCTTTCTTGCTGCTTTTCTTTACACAACGTAAGTGTGGTCACCTTCTCCGCCACTTGAAAGAACTTAGAATGGAATTTGTTAACCATTTCCTCCCAACTTCAGACAGAGTTTGGGGCCAAATTGACATACCAACTATATGCTCGGTCAGTGAGGGAGTTAGAGAATTCTCTCAGCCGGAGGATGTGGTTTGGACCATGAATACCCAGAGTCTCGATGAATCGCACAACATGTTCTCGAGCATTTCCTTGTTTGCCATCGAATTTAATGAACTTCGACGCTGTGTATCCCTCAGGGTATGGATAACTCAGCACCTCAATAGGGTAAGGCGGTTTGACATCCGGATCAGGCAAAGAGGGTAAAGTCCTTTTGCCTCGTTCGAGATCGAACATGGCTTGTACATCGGCGAGAGTGAGAAACTGTTGAGGGAGAGAGTTTGATGGTGGTATCCCCGGAACTTGGCTTACGGACCCGAAGACTATGCCAGGGGCACCTTGGCCATTTTGGTGCTGCGAATTCATCATTGGTGAGGACATTCGACGATACTGGCCATCAGCACCTATAGACAAGCCAGTTGGTGATGGGACATTGAATTGAGACCCGTAAAGTCCACCGCATGGCGCTGCTACTCCGGGTTGTGCTTGCAAATTTGTTGTCGGCACCAAAGGAGGCCCGTCTGGTACTTGAGTAACATTTACTGGTGGCGTAACAAGATTAGGTACAAGCAGAGCTCCCTTTTGCGCCATCATGCCCCTTGTATTTGCCTGGACACCAACAGTCGCCGGAGCCCCATTCATCACACCAGAACCTCCCCTAGTCACCATTGGATCTTGGCTTGGCACGCCATGGAGCCCGGGCGTAGGCAAACTGCTGCCGCCTACTGCGGTTTGAGCATGTGTTACTGTGGCCATGTTGCCATGAGCCATGGGCTGACCGGTGCCTATTTCTCCTTGGATTTGATTTTGCGCTCCAACGGGAGTGGCTCCACCACCAGTTTGATTTCCGTTTGGCGCTGGTGCAAAATTAGAACTCATCACCCACATGGTATGAGTGAGATTCTGAAGAGTGGTAAGAATCTCCTGTTGAGTATTTTGAAGTCCTTGAATGGCTTCAAGCAAAAGTGGTTGATCTGGAGCCATGGTCCTGTCATCACCACCATTAGAGGATCCTTGTTGGTGAACTTCATCTTCTCCCGCCATCCTTGTTGGAGTTGTGTGGATTCCAGATCTCGTTGAGACCATTAACCAATCCGCCTCCCCAGCAGAGTCGCCAAATGTATGAAAGGGTTCAAGAAAGTAGTTAGAAGATTCGAAAATCTTCGAAGATCCTTGAAGAACAATTTCGAATTCTCTAGAAGATAATGAGAGGCTTAGATTCTTCAATAATCTCAACTTAGGAACACAAAAACAAAGGAGATGATGGAGATAAGAGATTGGGTGAAGAAGAAGGCAAAATGGCTAGAGAGAGAATAATGGCAAGGCTCTCCCATGGATCTCCCACTTTCACTCTCAAGGTTGATGATAGAGAGGGGAAATTAGTTCTTTCCCAAGAGTTAAAAATCTCCAAAATCCATCCCCTGTAAAGCTATGGGTGGGTGCTATTTATAGGCACCTCATGATGTAGGACGGAGCCCATGTGCAAGGCACATGGGAGATATTTCTCTCTAACCATCTTGTCCGAGGAGGTGACCTCTCCGAGGAGGTGATTTCTCCGAGGAGGTGACTTCTCCGAGGATGAGAAAAACCCCGAAGAGGAGATCAACCCCTCGGCGAACCCTTCTTCTTAGCCACACCTAACCAATGATCCCCAATCATCCCAAAGGGTCAGGGGTAGTCCTAGAGGACGTCTTGCCGCATCAGGGTCAGGGGTAGTTCAAGAGAACGCCCTGCCGCAAATAGTGCCGAGTCTTAGGGACCCCCCGGGGTCGTGCCACCTCGACCCGGGTATAGGCTAGTTTAACCGAAGAGTGAATTTATCTCCACTCATCGTCCTCGGGATCGGGTCCTTTGTTCAAACTCCATTACGCCCATGGTTCTGGTACGTAGATCCCGGAAAGCTCCGAGCCCGCAAGTATTCTGGGACTCATTAACGGAGCGACTTCTAGATTGTGTCTGAATCCTTTCGAAGCCAAGTGCTTCAGATCTCTAGGTTCGTGAATCCGAACCCTTTCGAGTCCGAACCAGAGTAAGTCTCTAAGTTCGTGGATCCGAACCTTTTCGAGGCTTAGAGCGATTCGGCCCGTTTGATGGCGATAAATCCGAGCCCATCAATCTTGGACTATTGGGCCCAATTAATTTAGTGGGCTCAAATTAGCTCCTCTTACAGACTTATATATATACACACTAGAAATAGGTGCAAACATTATGTATGTTATCTCAGAGAATTAGATGTGAAGCAATTGAATAAGATAATAGAAGTTAGTTAAAGCGGTTGGATAACAGTTACATGGTGAAGAGTATTTTAGAGAAAAAAATTCTTGTGATATTCATACTAATTCAAGAGTTGATTTTGTGTAATAATATAGATGAGTAAGAAAGAAAGAAAAAAATTTGACAGTGGTTTTTGTCTTTTTAATAGATGGAAAGAGGTTTTAAAGCCAAAAAAGAAAACAATCTAGCACTAGGAGGAAGCTGACCTCTGTGTGTAGTGAAGGCTGCACCGTGGCAATGTGTTGAAGAGAATGAAACTTGAAAGGGTTTCAATTAAAATTGAAAGACACCTTAACCTTATTGACAAAATTATTTGAACACATTAACCTAAAGCTTCAGCACCACCATAACCTCAATTTCATCACATATCCTAAAAATAAATTTTTTTAATTAAAATAAAAAGTGATTTCACTTGAAGAAAAAGAAGAAAAAAAAGAAAAAGGAGGAGAAAAATGATATGTAACCCACTAAAGGCATGAGCAATTGAAGAAAATGACAAATGAAAAAAGAAAAAAAGAAAAGGGTAAATTACACTGATATCTCTTGAGGTTTGGTTCAATTGCATCCTATCTATTGATGTTCTGAAAATTACATTCTTACTTTTGTGGTTAATAGTCTCATTTCACAAAATTTCTTGCTTATATAAAAGGTAACCACTCTTAGTAGAAAAATAGAGGAAATTATATGGGGAATTTTTTTTAAGGTCCCTAATAATAGTAATTTAGAGGATAAAGGACACCAAAAAAAGGGGTGTTGCATCAGGTCCCTCAACTATATCGCGCGCATTTTTAATTATTTCATGGACCAAAATACCCTTCACAAATCAACACAGAAACTAAACTGGATTATGAAGAGTGAGTTCCATTCCAAACATCCATCCATGTAACGCCCTCAAAATAATACATAAAAAACCCAACATTCTTGACATGCTTACACATAAGAGAATAAAGCATAATTTCATTCATCAAAGTATACATTACAAAAGTATTACATGTTGACATCATAAGTAAATACCCTACGGGCTTACAACTTTCCAAGTCAACACTTGGGATCAACAAAAGAGAGTTCTAACTCTTACATCAAACAAGCCCTTGGCTTGATATACGTGTAATACAAAATAAAACAACAAAAAGAGTCATCCTGCCTCTAAGCCTCCCAAGCTATGTCCTTGGGGTGGCATATCACCTGAATCTGAAAAGGATGTCCCATATAGGGTAAGCCAACGCCCAGTAGAGATATGCTAAACATAATATGAGCAATAACTAAAACATTAGCATTTGATAAATGTTTAACTCATATAAACCAACATACAGCACAATCCAAATCCATGACAAGTATGTCCATGATCCTTTCCAATATCAACAATTTAAATGAGATTAAAACTCATAATAAAACACTTCCATACTTCACAATTCACATGAGATAACAACTCATATTAAAACACTTCATACTTCATAAATGATACACAGATTTGTTGTATCAATGGAGTCCATCCCCTATCTCCTCCCAAATAAAATCCGGTTTAGGAGTCCATCCCCTATTTCCTCTCAAACCGTGGAGTACATCCCCTATCTCCTCCCACACAATACAATGTATATAAACAATTATCATATACACGATCAATCAATACACAAATTCGATGTATTATTCCAACCGTCATATTCAAGGACATATTCAACCGATTAGTTTTAATTCACCTAATCATCATGCAGTGTCTACAACAATCAAGACTATCCTCCACTGATCGCCCAAAGCAATTATTTCTAAACAGATAATAAATGCATTAAACAGATAATTTCTCAACAATTTCAAAGGTGAGTGATTAATCAATCCAACTACACCATTTCATCTCATAACTATCCAATTTCATTATTTCCAACTCAATTTCATATTTCCATAACTTCCAAAATTTATTATATAAATTAATTTATCAAAAATTAGGGTTTTTCTTCCCCTTTTTCTAATATTGACCCAAAGGCTCAAATATCATTACTAATCATCAATACCATCATTTTAAGACCCAAAATACACATGAATGAGTCATAATAACAAAACCCCTCTTTTACATCTTGAAACCCTAACACCCAAAATTACTCAACTCTAATATTAAATCAAAATGACCAAAAGTTTATGTCAAAGATCATAAAAATGAGTAGTTATCCCTACCTCAAATGGAGAGTCCAAATGGAGAAAATGAAGGATTTCGAAGGTGCTCCAAACCCAATAATTTTCGGATCAAAATGAAGAGCAAGCCAAACCCCACACTTTATATAAAGGGACCAAGGTAGAAGATCACTTGATCTAGATGATTTTGTAGAGAAGTTGTAGTCTAGAGTGAGAAGCTCTCAAGTTATCCATTCAATGAACTTCATTAAATAGATTAATGTATCTCATACATTCATGATACATAATGCATTTTCTATATTAATGAATTCATTAGATAGATTAATGTATCTTACATATTCATAATAGATACATAATGCATCTCTAAGATTCATTCATAATGAATCCATCACATTTAATGTATTAGCATTAGTCTTCTATACATTGTATATATAGGTGCATTCATCAATAATTAGTCACCATCTAATTGATGTACATGTATCTTACTTAATGAGATGAATCTAGTATAATCATGCATAAGCTTTGAAAAGTTAGAGAGAGAGAATGGCCCGAAAAAGTGATCCAAAAAGCTATTTTTCGGACTGATATACAAACAGGTTTGCTCGAGCGTCGAAAGCCCTGCTCGAGCGTGAAGCCCAAAATCTGGACATCAACCATTGGTTTCCAAACACAAGCAACTTGTTTCAAACCTGCCCAACACGACCCAAGACTCATATACAAAGAGTAAAGGACGGAAATGGGAATAAGATAACAACACATCCACGGAATCGAGTCTGGAATACAATTAAACAATGAAGGGAAAATCGGGATCGCTATAATCCATCTTCACGAGCAAGAGAACAGCAGAATTAGGGTTTCAATATCATCTTCACCATCGACATTAGAGTTTCATTATCTTCTGCAAAAATCTTTCCCATTCATTCCTCACTAATTTCTCTATGTTTTGAACTTATTCTTGAACATGTTTGTGTGATTTTATCTGTAAATTTCTCTGGTATTTGCTTGATGTATCTTTCTTCTTTGAATTTTCTCTATCATGTTTATTTTGAAAAAAGTTATTTCTCTATGTTTTGATCTTATTCTTGAACATGTTTATGTGATTTTGTCTTTAAATTTCTCTGCTCTATAAATTTCTCTGGAATGTCTATTTTTCTCTGGAATGTGTAATTTTCTCAGACATTTTCGTTTTCTGTGTTTGCTAAATTTATGTTTTCTTTTTTGAATTTTCTCTGGCTATATTTTACATCTATATGTAATATTACTCTCTTATCTGTGTTTAAGTTTCTCTGGCATTTATAATTTTCTCTGGCCACATCACTTTTCTCTCTTGTGTGTCTCTATCATGTTTAATTTTCTCTGGTTGTGTATGTAAATTTCTCTGGCATTTTAATATTATGGGCTGGAAATTTTCTTTGGAATGTGTAATTTTCTTTGGCATTTTCTTTTTTTGTGCTTTCTAGGTTTTTGTTTCTTTCTTGAATTTTCCCTAGCTATATTTTATATCTATATGTAATTTGTAGCAATTTTTGAAAATTTCTCTAACATATTTATGTTGCTTTGGTTATTTTCGCTGGGAATGAAAATTAGCTGTGGCCACATGTATTCCACACGAAAACACCTAGTATTCTCTTGTCAGTGTCTAAGTTTCTCTAGAATTTATAATTTTCTCTGGCCACATTAGTTTTCTCCCTTGTGTCTATCTGTTGTGTTCAATTTTCTCTGGTATGCTTATTTTGTTCAATTCTTGGTTTCAATATTGTATAATTTTCTGTGGCATGTTTACGTTGCTTTGTTTATTTTATCTTGCTAATTGTGGAATGAAAATTTTCTCTGGCATGCCATGTTTACTTTTCTCTGTCATATTTATCTTTTGTGCTTGCTAGATATATGTTTCTTTTTTGAATTTTCTCTGGCTATATTTTACTCCTATATGTAATTTTAACAATTATTGAAAATTTCTCTTTCATGTTTATGTTGCTTTGTTGATTTTCTTTGGGAATGAAAATTTTCTGTGGCTAGATGTATTCCATAGGAAAATAATTAGTACTCTGACATTTAACTTTCAGTGTCTAATTTTTTTTGACATTTATAATTTTCCTTAGCCACCTTAGTTTTCTCCCTTATATGTAATTTTCTCTAACATGTCCAATTTTCTCTAGCATTTTCAATTTTCTGTGGGATTTAATGTTGACATCTTTATGTTTTCATCATTGTCTAGAAATGGCAAAACGTGAAAGCAGCAAAACACCAGAAACACCAAGCAAGAAACAAAAACTCTCTCAGTCTTCTTATGATCTATGATCAAAAACAGCAAAACACCACAAACTCCTTGCCAAAACACACAAGTCCAAGGTGATGAAGCAACTAGCATCAAGATGAATACCCCAACTTCAAAAGACTTAAGCTCAAGGGGGAAAAAACCTGTTAAACTCCAAAGAAAGAGAGCTCATTACAACATTCAATACCGATCCAACCTCTTATCCGTTGTTTCCTTTTTTTCAAACACTTAAATTCAATTCAAACCAACTTGAAGAGGTTCAAAAGACCCCATTCTGGTATTTGATCCAAGCTCTAACCATTGGAGGATAGATCCAAGGAAATCAAAGAAATCTGATGATGATGTAGTTGCAGTAATCCAACGTTAAAATGAAAAAACCAAAGTATTCACAGTTGGTAAAAAGAACTTGACATTTACAACCAATGACATGACCTTGATTTTTGGTTTGCAAGGAGGTAAATGAGCCATGTCATTAAGATACTCTAAAAAGTCAAAATCTGTATTCCTGAGGAGCAGATTCCCAAAGGACACAAGGCTCATTGGTCATGTTCTTAAAAATGCCTTGGTCAAAGCAATGAAAGGTAAGCAACCAACTGACTTCAAAGATGTAGCAATCATTGTTACATTGTACTTGTGTCTCACCTTATTTTTTTGCAACAAGTGAGAATTCAATAGGGTGGGTTTTTATAAAGTATGTGGAATCTTTTGAATCAATGATGCGGTATGATTGGCCAGAAGCAATCATATCAACATTGATCGATTCTATCACATAATTGCACAAAACTCTAGAAAAAGTTACGGGGTGTGTCATTGCATTGTTGGTACGTATAATTTTCATTCAAATTTACAGTTATGATACTTAGAAATTTATGTTTTTAGCAAAATTTAATTACTTTAATTTCCATTATAGGATTGGCTATGTGAACATACAAATATCATTGACTCAGAAGACAGTAACACAACTGACTTCCCAAGATGTGCCAAGTGGAACCTGCAAAGCTTGACCAAATAACTGAATAAGACAGCAGTCCACTCTCTTGCATCTCGACAAGTTAGATTTCTATCGCCATTGAAATCTCAGTGAAATTCCAAAATTTCTCTGACCATTGATTTGTTTCCCTCCTTGTGCCTTGATTGATTGAGATCAATTTTCTCTGAACTTTCAATTTATGTTTCTTCTTTGATTACCACTGGTTTATTTTTTCCCTTGCAATGAATTTTCTCTGCAATCCAAAATTCTCTGACCACAGTTGTAACACATTAACTTATATGCCCTAATTGATTTTCTCTGATATTTGAATTATGTTGGTTGTTTCATAATTTTCTCTGGCCCATAAATTATGTGCCTTGACTGATTGAGATCAATTTTCTTTGAAATTTCAATTTATGTTGCTTCTTTGATCAACAATGTTTATTTCTGCCCTTATAATGAATTTTCTTTGAAATCCAAATTTCTCTGATCACAATTATAGTGACATTATTTTATCTGCCTTGATTGATTTTCTCTGATATCTAAATTATGTTACTTGTTTCATAATTTTCTCTGGCCCATAAAACTATTTGTCCTTGTGTGTAATTTTCTCAAGCCCATAAAATTTTCTCTGAAATTTGTATTCCATTAGTATGATTTATATGAATTTTATCTGGCCCATAACTTATATGCCTTGACTAATTGAGATCAATTTTCTTTGAAATTTCAACTTATGTTGCTTTTTGATTATCACTGTTTATTTCTGCCCTTGTAATGCATTTTCTCTAGAATCTAAATTTCTCTGACACAATTATAGTAACATTAACTTATATGCCCTGAATGATTTTCTTTGATATCTAAATTATGTTTCTTTTTTCTTAATTTTCTCTGACTCATAAAATTATCTCATTGTCTATAATTTTCTCTGGCCTATACATTTTTCTCTGAAGTTTTTTTTTTTTCCATTAGTATGATTTAGATGAATTATATCTACTTTATTTGAATTTTTTCTCTTAGTGAATTTTGTAACATTTCTCTAATAAAAGAGCCTTCTGTTATAGATAGATAACAAGTAGCTAGTTAAAAATCCATCAGAGGAGTTTTGTCTTCGTAAAAAGAAGAAGAAAGAATAAAAAAAAGGCAATTATCAAATTCAAGGAGACATTAGAAGATTCATCTGAAAAAGAAGGAGGGAATGAAGAAGGAGAATGCAACACAGAAGAACAAGAAGCAAGCAATAGAGAAGAAGATCAAGCAAACAGTGCAGATGCAGAAGTAGAAGCTAGAGAAGAAAGTGAAGAAGTAGAAGTAAAAGACAAAGAAGAAAATGAACAGCAAGAAGGAGACAATGAAGGAGAAGATGGAGGCACTGAATTTAAAGAGGAAGAAGAAAACAATGAGGAAAGTGATAAAGAAGAACATAATGAGTCGATGGACCAACATCATGATAACATTTGTGGCTTAACAATGCATCAGCCTCAAGAATATGAGGAATGAAAGGATGCTCGAATTGCTGATCTACATCAAAGACTAAAGGAACTTTCTAAATCCAAAATAGAAGAAAGAGAAAAATTGGAATGAATCACTTGCAGAAAAGGACATTGCAATAAGAGCCTTGACATCACATAACTCAGAACTTCAAGAAAGAGACAGCACAAACCAAATGAAACTAAGGATGTTGGAGGTTCAAAAACAAGATGATACAAAAACAATTCAACAGTTGAGGTATTCAATTTCAGAGCTTGAAACTGAAAATGCTAGATTGCATGAACAAATTCAAGAACTATCAGTCCAACTAGCAACACAACTTTACCGAACACCAACACAAGTTATACCCCATGGTTAGTGAAAATCTTGAGCCACAAAAAGTTATGTCCTTGTGTCAACATAACTCAGAGAAATTTTTATTTGTTACAATTTTCTCTGTCAATGATAATTTTGTCTGGAAGTTAAATTTCTCTGACCACATAAGTTTCTGCTGCTTATTTCTATTGATTTCTGCTACTTATTCGATTTTCTCTGTCTATTTGCTTATTTGATTTTTGGGGCTTGTTTGATTTTCACTGTGTATAGTTGGAATAGAAGTGGAACAACGATCAATAACCCGACAAGAACAAGTGGCACACAAAGAACAACCAAAACAAAAGACAAAAGTCTATGGTAACTGGAAAATATTGAATCAAATAAATTTACATATTGAAATATGATCTGTTACTTCTGAGAAATTTAACTTTTACTGATATTTTCACTGTCTACAGTGAAAAAAAGAACCTACATCAATGATAAAGATTTTAAAGGCAAAAGAAAGGAAAGAAACGCAACAAGATCCAGAATTTCAATATCCTAAAGTTGCAAAGGTGACTAGAGGTTCAAAGCAAGCTGCAAAGCAAACAGAGCAAACCACAAAAGACAAAGAAGTACTGGATGTCGATGAGTACATCTTGCCTAAACCAACAAGCATCAAAAAATATTGAGTTTTTCCACAAACTCTACCGGTTTCAAAATTGGTAAAAGAACATGTAAAAGACATCTTGCAGCACATATCAAATGTGTCTGGACTCGAGTAAGTATAAAAAATAAAATAAAAGATATCAAACAACAATTTACTAACTCATTTGCATTAACAACTTTTAAATCCCTTCTTTGTCATCTTGTATGGCTTTAATCTGGAAAGTGAGTTGAATCTCATTACCTTTGAAGATGTTGGAAACCTAATAAAGGAAAAAAAATTGCCAACAATGTAAGTCTTTCATCAAAATTTCTCTGCAATGTTTCACCAGCCTTTATAAACCAATGTTACAATTATAAATGATATTTTTCAGGTCATTGATGGCTATGGAAAGATCCTATTTGCTAACCAAAGGAGAAAAGGACAGCAACCAACTTTTTTTTTTCCACATGCATGAGCTTAGTATGTAACTACTCTTTTATTTGATTTTTTTCTAGAATTTACTTACTACTTTCTCTTGTTAAGATACTTCTTGAAGCCAGTTGTGTCACTAGTCTAATTTTCTCTAGCTAGTTGTGTGCACTTAAAATTTCTCTGTGTGTATATTTCTGAAATTCTTGTCATTTCAACTTTCTTATAACTGTTTTTTGATTTTCTCTAACCGCATAACTTCATCAAGATGACGGAAAATCAAACTTTCTGAATCTCATTATTTGACAAGCATCTTGAAATAGCATGGAGGAACTACAGGTTCCTCTATTTCCCAATAAATACCGGGGGCAATGAGAAGTCAACAGATGGAAATCACTGGACCTTGCTAGTTTTCGACAAATAAGACAATTTATGGAGGTTCCATAACTCACTAAGGCCAAGGAGAGATGATACACAAGACAAATATATCAAAGATGCAAAACAATTGGTAACGAATGCAAAATTCTCTAATCCATGATAATGTTTATGTGATGATAATTTTCATAGAATTTCATTGATTTGTGTGTAAATTTCTCTGTTATTTAAAAATTATGTTTTTGCAACAAGATTATGTGGAGAATTTTTTGAAAGCTTGCCTTGAAAGAGAGGCACAATCACAACCCTCTTTTAAATTGATAGACTCACAAAACACAAATTATGACTTTGAATATGTCAACAATGTTCCATGACAAGACAGTGATTCGTAAGTTTCGTACAACATTTATAAATAAAATAATCTAATTTAAATGTTTCTTAAAACTAACTATACCTATAATTTGTATGCAGTGTAGATTGTGGCCTCTTTGTATGCTACATAATGAGACAATATAGCAACCATGAACTTATCAGCTCGAAATTGTCAACACAAGATGTAAGGTTGATGAGGGCAAAAATCATAAAGAGATTTGTGACCGAAGTTGGCTGGTCATGGATAGAACCAATTCAAATACCACCAGAAGAAGAACCAAAAGTATCATAGTGAAAGCACACTAGTGAAAGGAAGATAATGCATACAATGTAATTAGGAATAACCCTTCAATTTGTTTTTTCATATATTAAAGGAATGATGATGTTTGATATATATGTATATATCTTTTTTTAACTAATATAAATTTCATAGCTATCAATGGTTAAATATATATATTTATTTTATAATGCATGCTAAGTTGTGATTGTCAACACAATCCACATAGAGAAAATTGTTTGCAGAAATTTCTCTGGTATGATGTTACTAGAAATTCACAGAGAAATTTAACTCGTATCGTGCCAAGAGGGTGCCTATATGATCATGTAATCTATAATGCTATGTGTTGGTACAAAACAATCATCAAATTCAAAAAACACAAAGCGCACAGTAATTTTCTTTGCTATTGGCAAATTTCTCTAGATGAATTTGAAACTTCAAAACACAATGCACAGAGAATTTTCTCTACTAGTGGCAAATTTCCCTGGCTAAATTTGAATGATATTATAAACACACTGCCTATAGTATGTTTTAACAAACACAATGCACACTGTAATTTTCAATGCTATTGGCAAATTTCTCTAGATGAATTTGACCTAACAAAACACAATGCACATTTTAACAAACACAATGTCCATAGTAAATTTCTCTTCTATTGGCAAATTTCTCTAGATGAATTTGACTGGTATGAAGTTACCAGAAATTCACAGAGAAATTTAACTTGTATCATGCCAAGAGGGTGCCTATATGATCATGAAATCTGTAATGCACTGTATTAGTACAAAACAATCATCAAATTCAAAAAACACAATGCACACAATAGTTTTCTCTGCTATTGGCAAATTTCTCTAGATGAATTTGACTGGTATTATAAACACACTGCCTATAGTATGTATCAACAAACACAATGCACACTGTAATTTTCTCTGGATGAATTTGACCTCACAAAACAAAATACACATTTCAACAAAAACAATGCCCATAGTAAATTTCTCTACTTTTGGCAAATTTCTTTGGATGAATTTGACTGGTATTATAAAGGCACTCCCAAAGTATGTTTCTAAAAACACAATACAAAAAGTAATTTTCACTGCTATTGAAAAATTTCTCTAGATGAATTTGATTGGTATTATTATATACACACTGTCCAAAAAATACATTTCACAAAACAAAATATACAAAGTAATCATCAAATGTATTATTCAATCAATAAAATGTATTATCCTCAACTATTTAACAAAGGTTCCTTGCATGTCCTCTTATTATGGCGACCAATACTCTCACATCAACTACACTTAATCACCCTTTTAAACTATCCAGTAGAAGCAATTCTGTTCTTCTTTGGCCTCCGAGCTAGTCTCTTACTCAATGGAGGTAAAATCATAGCATCATCAATGCTATACACAGGTTTTCAACAGTTGAAACTGGGCCAATCGAAAACGAGTATGCTTGACGATACATATCAGTATGAAAAAATGGTTTAACAAATGAATTCAAATTCTTTCCACTCCTAAAAATTGCAGCAATAACATGTTGACATGGATACCCATTTATTTCTCATTTTCGACATGAACAAGTTCTTAACCCAGGATCAACCATAACCGAAGGAAAACAATGCACTTCAAAAACATTATCAGATGATATTCCATATCCTTCCATCCATGAAAGCCTTCTCCAATACACTATGCATACGAGGACAGAGAACTTTATTCCATTTTCTAGAGAGTAGCCTTCTATCAGACCTTATATTCATG
Source organism: Camellia lanceoleosa (assembly GCA_025200525.1). Taxonomy (NCBI): domain Eukaryota; kingdom Viridiplantae; phylum Streptophyta; class Magnoliopsida; order Ericales; family Theaceae; genus Camellia; species Camellia lanceoleosa. Next base: position 46,893,421 of record CM045766.1, read on the forward strand.
ATTTGCAACCGTATCATGTCCACCAAATTTGTTATTGGCAAGTGCCGAGCTTCTTGTATCTATGAATTGAATGACTTAGCAACATTTGAATACATCTCACCATAACGTTTCCTTTCAAAATATGCATCACTCCAATTTTCATATGGTAAACTTCTCAAGAAAACATTCATAATGTGTCCTCCCTCACTTTTTAATTCATTTAACTTGAAATGAAATGATGCCTTTGTTGGCACATATGCACATTTTGAAAACTTGGATATAATCGTCTCCTTAACCACATTTGTGTTTCCACATGACAACCTATCCCTCAAATTTCTCTTTAGATGTTCAAGACCAAATCCACGAAAGCAATTAGGGAAAAACCTAGCAATTCCTTTCACAATACCACAATGTCGATCTGATATGAAACTTATCACCCTCTTCGATCCCTCTCCAATCCCAATACTTCACATAAATGTTCAAGGAACCAACACCAATTGTCTTTATTCTCAGCATCAACAACAGCAAAAGCTATAGGAAAAAAACCTACAAAAGCTATAGAAACAAGCATATTAGATATACACATGTAGAGAAAATTAGAATAATAAACAACTAGAGAAATTTGACACTGCCAACATCCAAAGAAACTTCACACAGTAGCCAAATCCAGAGAAAATTCATACAATGGTAACCTTTAAAGAAAATTCACTTCGTGACCAACTCCAGAGAAAATTCACACATTGGCAACACCTAGGGAAAATTCACTTAGTGACCAACTACAAAGAAAATTCACACAATGACGATATCTAGAGAAAATTCACTTAGTAACCAACTACAGATAAAATTCACACAATGATAACATTCAGAGAAAATTCACACATTGACCAAAATCCAGAGAAAATTCACATAGTGGCCACAACCATAGAAAATTTACACAGTGGCCAAAACTAGAGAAAATTTAAAGTGTCAGAGAAAAATCACATTCACTCAATTCCCACATGTATAGAAGATTCACATACTTAAGATAAAATTAGATATATTTACAATTACCTTCATTCCTATCTTTCCCCGTCGCAGCAAGCGTAACTCCTTTGTATCATCCTTTCAAAAATGTTGCATCAAGAAACAGCAATGACCGACAAGCACAAACACTCTTTTGAAACGCTTGTTATCTTCAAAGTCTAACTCAAAACGACTACCTAGATTATTCTTCAATGCCTCATCAAAATACCACCGTAATTGATTGAATGACAAACAAGAATCCTCATATGTAATACATTTTGCTTTTTCAACCCCAAACCAACCACAGTTATAACTAATTGAGACCCCATACTTGTCTTTCATTTTTTGACAACATCCACTGGACGAGTTAAAGGTTTTGAACTTACCTCTTCAAATATCAGCCCAGAAACTAAGCTGGAAGTCATCCTAGCATGTTTACTAGTACAAACCGCCACACCACACATATGTTCATTGTTCAAAGTTTTTATGTAAAAGAACCCATTTGTTTTTTCAACTGAAGCATGTACACGCCACATACATGCCCTTGATTCCTTATATGCACATTCTGCCATAACCCTCAACTTGTCATTTTTAACATACATTAACTGAAAACCAACTTCAATAGCATACTTGCATACAACAATATGGAACTCAACCACACCATCCTCAAACTTTTGTCTAACACTCGTAATATTATTTCGACAACCAGTTGACAACAAAACTTAGAGAGTGAATTCCTTTCAATATCCACCAGCTTATCACATTCACCATGCACAACATCTACCTAATTAGATCCCACTTCATCCTCTTGATCAGAAGTACTACACTACACCTAATAACTGAAATATCAACTATATCAACACCACATGCACAAACAACCCTCAACATATTCAAAAAATCAATATTATTTCGAACCATACAATTCGGATGGCCCACAATAGAATATGAAATACACATCGTCTCAAGTTTCAAATTCTTCCATGTTTTACACAAAATGCCAACCAATTCCTTAAAATTCAATTCACATGAAACATTAATGACAATAGTGTCATTCCAATATTTGCACAGCAACAACACTGCATTGTCCATTGAAACTGAAAGAAAAAACAAGAAAAATAATTTGTTCAATACAAAAACATTTCCCAAGAACAACAAAAAAGTCCAAAGAAATTTCTAATAATTATAATTTTTTCTGGACTCAAATAAAAGTCCAGAGACTTTTACAAACTTATATTCATCTTCAAGATAACAAAAACAAAATCACAGAAAACTTAATGAATCTAGAGAGAATCACAGAGAAAGTTACTAGTAACTATTAAACACAATCATAGACAAAAATCACATAGAAGATCTATTATGAAATTATAAGGTTCTCTGTGATTTTCACTGAACTACAAGCTTACAATTTTCTCTGTGTGATTGTGCAATATTGTACTTATATAAAAATTCAGAGAAATTTACAAACTTATATACACTTTTAAGATAACAAAAAACACTGCACTATCCATCTAAACTGAAAGAAAAAACAAAAAAAATAACTTTTGCTTAGAGAAACAAAAACTTATATTCACTTTGAACTACAAACTTATAATTTTTTCTAAACTACAAATACAAGTCTAGAGAAGTTTAAGAACTTATATTCACTTTCAAGATCACAAAAACAAAAAACACATTAACATCAAATTGACAAAAATGCTAACTATTTCACACAAATGCAGAGAAACACACAGAGAAGATTTGTTATGCTCACAAAACATTCAATTGAGAAAAATAAAAAATAAAAAATAACAAACTTATAATAAAATGTCCATAACAAATTACAATTTTTCCTGTGATTTTCACTGAACTACAAACTTACAATTTTCTCTGTGATTTTCACTGAACTACAAACTTACAATTTTCTCTGAGATTTTATTTGCATTAGAAACTTATAATAATATGTCCATATGAACTTATAATTTTCTTGGTGATTTTTTTTGGAATATAATAACAAACTTACAATTTTCTTTGGACTATATCAACAAAAGTGCAGAAAAAACAGAGACCAAAACTTAGAGAACAAAAAATGATAAGAAATTTACATTTACCTCTGGTTTAAAGAAATTTCTCTGGTTTGCAAAAATAGAGAACAAAACTTATCATTGATAAGCATGTTGATGAAAAACAGAGCACGAAAAATGAACTCTAAACATCAAAATCAACTGCACTGTCAACTTCTTTGAAATTGATCAAAAAACAGAGAATGCAAAATGAACTCTAGAAATCAAAATCAACTCTATCAAGCTGGTCTCTCTCTAAAATTGATCAATAACAGAGAATGAAAAATCAACTCCCAAAATCATAAACAACTTCACTGAGCTAGCCTTTCTTTTAAATTAATCAAAACTGAAAACAAAAACCTAATGCAAAAATACACTTGAAATACTAATATGAAATCGAAATCCTTACATAAAATTCAAAACAAAAATCGAAATCCATATGGAATCTCCATAAAAAACATACCTGATTCAACTCCACTAAAAAACTTACACAGTTAATACACTATAACACCTACACGATCATAGCAATCTCTATCGTTAAGTCCATTGCAACACTTGCAAAATCCCTATGAAATCTCTACCGCAAAGTCAGTTTCCAAGATCTCCACCGTGAAATTAGCAATAGATTATTCAGTTTGTCAAAATCCAAACAAACTTATGTTATAAAGAAGGGTAAATTAGGTATTTTATAACGTAAAATATGGTTGAGGGATCTTAGCCATCAAAAAATATTATTGTGGACCTCTCCCCTTATCAAAAGTTGGGCAGGGATCTTAAACCAATTTTTTCCTTTCAAATATTACTCTAGGCTATTTATATTATAACACTTGTGTAATATTATTATCTCTAAAAAATAAATTCATGGGTGGGACACTGCATGTCCAAGAGTACTATTTGCTTGGTTTGGGTTTTCCAAAAACACTTTTCAAAGAATTTTATTTCTTATTTTTAATATTTTTTTTAAATTTTTATTGAATTTTTTAAATATTTTAAGCAATTTTTTTTTTTAAAATTTTTAGACACACCTAACATAAATACACTTAAAAAGTATAATTTTTGTAAAAAAAATCTTTAAAAAATTCACTAAATATCAAAAATACAAAAAAAAAAGAGTATATTTTTTGTATTTTTGTATATTTATTAATTTTTTAAAAAATATTTTAATTTTTAAATACATTTAAAATACATATAAAAAAGTAAAAAAATGTTTAAAATTTTGAAAACATTCATTAAAAAAAAAAACGATAAATAAAAAATTCAATTTTCAATAAACTTAATTCATAACACTCAAACCAAACTAAAGTCATCTCTTTTGTCCTCAACGACATCGTTTTACTCTGACATGCCCCTGCCACAAGGTACACGATTCACTTGCATAATTGCAATTGCATGCCAATGCTACGTCTTATATATATCTTTTTTAATTGGTGTGTTGGTCCAAAAGTTTTGTATGAGGGTCATCTTGCTTGCTGCTATATATTTTTTTTCATTTCTCGAAGGCAGTCATGGAGCTCTTGTATATCTCTATCTCTTTTGTTTCCCTCACTATAATTCTCATTGTGTTTCTCTCATCATCCAAGGCCAAAAACCTGCCGCCAGGCAAAACAGGATGGCCTGTGATCGGGGAGAGCATCGAGTACTTGGCTGCTGGGTGGAAGGGACAACCAGAAAAGTTCATATTCGAGCGAATATCGAACTACACATCTTACATCTTTAAGACAAATCTAATGCTACAGCCAACTGTTGTGTTTTGTGGTGCACCGACACATAAGTTCTTGTTCACCAACGAAAACAAGCTGATTCAGTCATGGTGGCCTAGCTCCGTCGACAAGATCTTCCCATCTTCTACCCAAACATCGTCGAAAGAGGAGGCTATGAAGATGAGGAAAATGCTGCCCAATTTCTTCAAACTGGAGGCCTTGAAGCGGTACATCGGCATCATGGACACCTTTCCTCACCAACACTTTGCTGCCGACTGGGAGAACAAGGTTTAGGCAACGCTTGATTTACTTTTCAAAATTTAATTCTGTTTTGAAAAAGCAAAAGTAATTTGGGAAATAAATAATTGTAGCCTTTGCAAGCGAGTGATTTTTATGTGTATAGAATATATATACATGCAATACATTTTACCATAATCATTGGCGAAAAGTAGTGAAATATAGAATTTATTGTTAAATGTTTGGGAATTACTAGGAGCATATATATTTGTGATTGATGGAAGGATAATCCTAAAAAACATTTTCCTTGCAAGTACATAAAAGTAAATAATTGGAGTTATTTTCTTGCATATAAAAGTAAATAATTGGAGTTATTTTCTTGCATTGTACTGTTTAATTTGGGGACTATCAAAAACTAGTTAAATACCTTGACAATTAAATTTTACAGAGAAGAGCGTCATAATCTATTATACCAAGACTCAGATTTAAAAGCATATAAATCTATTTTGGGAAATAAATGTACTTAAATTATGGTACAATTGATTTATCAATAAATACAATAATTTTTGTTTAAATAATTATTAATTTTGTTGTTGCATATAATTTTATAGGACACGATCGTTGTGGTCTACCCACTCACCAAACGCTACACATTTTGGATTGCTTGTCGATTGTTTCTTAGCATAGAAGATCCAAAGGAAGTATAGATTCTTGGAACGTTTTGAGGTCTTGTCAGAGGGGTTAATGTCAGTCCCAGTGGACTTGCCAGGGACACCGTTTCATCGCTCCATCAAGGCGTCTGAATAAATCAAAAAGGAGTTCCTAATGAGAATCATCAAGCAAAGAAAGATCGACTTGGCAGAGGGAAAGGCGTCACCAATGCAAGATATATTGTCCCACATGTTGCTCACGGCAGATGAGGATGGCAAGTTCATGAAGGAGAGTGATATTACAAATAAGATATTGGGTTTGCTTATTGGTGGCCATGACACTGCAAGCTCTGCATGTGCTTTCATTGTCAAGTATCTTGTAGAGTTACCTTACATCTATCATGGAGTTTACAAGGGTATGTATGTTCCTAATTTTACTCTACTTAATTTGACCATCTCAGGTGCCTTTAAATGGGGTGATTATTCAGTATTTTTGAAGTATGGACACATGGTATTGCATGAAGTTTTGATTGGTAGAGAGAGGTAGAGAGGCCCATGATTTATGTTCGGGATGGGGAACAACATGGGGCTACATAATTGGTGATTAGCTTCGAGTATGGCGACGTGGCATTTCAGGATTATGGAATAATTTTTTCTCTAAATGCACCTCTCAAAATTAATAATGCCATTTTAGAATTGAAATGATCTGAATCCACTAGCTAGATGTATATTTTCATCTAATGTGAACCTCATTGTACTCACATATACATTTGATTTCATATTTTTCTGTTATATTTGTTGTGTGTAGACGTGAAACGTTACTGATCTTATTATTGTACTTTTAACTTATCATATAATGTCACTTATCGAAAAATTACTTAAAGTTTAAATATATAGAGAACGAACATATAAAGATATTGGGTCCGAGATCAACTTGAAGATAAATAATAATTAATTTTCTTTTATTATGAATTTTTTTTGTTATATTGAGTTTGTCATTACTTTTATTATGGGTTTCTTTTGTGTTAATTTTTGTGCTTATGATATGTGTTGATATATTGTCTAAATTAACGTAATTCAATTTATATTTAAAAATAATGTATTATTAATTGATTAAAATATATGGTAAAAAAAATTATGTTTATATAGCTTTGGCCAAATTTAAAAACAGAAAATGTGTGTGTGAATTTCCAACCACACTGCCAAACTAGTACTAATCTGTAGAACACCGGCAGAATAGATTAAGCCCAAACAACCTGTCACAGAAAGATAAGAATCCCGCGGTGGTTCGTCCACCCGGGGGCACTCCGACAATCAAGTCAGAAAAATATCTCTCAAAGATAACCAATAGTGCTTAACTCACTAGACAGAGCATAAAAAACATACCTTAAACCCATGGGGGTGCCTCATTTTTATAGCCAACACAATCCTAGTCCCAAATAGAAGCCTAACTCTAATGGACTTAGGATTACTGCTAATCTTGGACTCCCAGTAGGATTAGGATAAACTATCTAAGAGTCTCATCTTTATCCAAACTGTAGTCTTCTCCCATTCTAGGACTCTTGTCCCTCATCCGCTTATCTTGGAATTTGGTATCCTCGCAGATAACCTGGGCCTAGCTGAGATGATCTCGGTGTCATGACTAGGACACGTGGCACCTCGGCTGACACTTCGGTGTCACCTCGGCCACGTGTTGTCATTCAAAAATTATGTCCCCACAACTGCCCCCTAGGTTCTATTACCTTGGCATCCTGAGGTGATGGAACCTATATCATTTCTTCCAAGTCTTGGCAACATGGTAATCTCGGCACATGCATAGATACTTCTTTCACTCGTAACCTTGGCTTAACCTCAACTTGTAAATTTTCTCAAAATTTCAACAAGTGTTAAACCAGTCTTCTTATAACATGACCTCGGCTTTAACTTTAATTTGTAAACTTTTCTCAAGTTTCAACAAGTGTTAAACATGATCTCGGTTTAACTTCAACTTGTAAACTTTTCACAAGTTTCAACAAGTGTTAAACATCATCTCGGCTTAACTTCAACTTGTAAACTTTTCACAAGTTTTAACAAGTGTTAAAACCATTTTTCTTCTCTTGTTTGGATATCTTTGTCCCCGGCGTGTCCTCCTTGGCTCTGGCATACTTTTCTATCCTGGCCATCAGCTCCTCTATGCTTTTCGGCAATGTCTTTGCCAGTGATTTTCGAAGAAGGCAATTATCCTTTAAGCCGTTTTTAAACGACACAACCGCCACCTCTTAGTTGCATCCTGATATTCGGTTGAATACCTCATAATATCTTTTGGCATAGGCCCTAAGACTTTCATCCTCGCCGATCTTTAGGGCCATTAGGGCGTCCACCCTTAATGGCTGTAGCTTGTTTGTAACGAACCTGGCCACAAACATCTCGGCCAGGCCTTCCCAGGTTTTCACAGTTCCTTTCAGCAACTTGTGAAACCAATCCGATGCAATTTCTCCAAAGGATGAGGGGAACACATTGTAAAGCAACGGCTCATTCCCAGTGAACAACGCCATCAAGTTTAGGTACAAGCCGACGTGAAAGTTCGGGTTCGACTTACCGTCATATATCTGGAACCTCGGCATATTGAACCTTTTCGGGGCCTTAAATTTGTCCAATTCTACTGAAAATGGTGTCCTTGGCTTGACAAGAGAGGTCACCTCGGTATCTTGTCGCTTTCTCTAGAGGTAATCCCTCAGATCCTCCTTGGTTTATCCAGGAGCTCGGCTATCTTCGAATTTTAGCCTTTTTGGTGCACTACTTCCAGTGCCATTGTGAGTCCTTTTGGACCTCTCTCCATTGGTCGCGTTGAAATAAAGTTCTTTCCCCCGAACATGCCGATGTTCTTTGGGGCTCAGCTTCCTTAGTGCGAGGTGTCCTCCGTGAATCTCCCCTTCTTGATTCTCCTCGGCTGACCTCCCTTGAAGGCCGGTGAGAATGTTCCTTGGTCCTATCGTGCTGAGGAGTCGTAGGAGTTGTCTTCTGCCCCCCTGTCTGGGCATCTTTCTTAGCCTCCCTTTTAAAGCTAACACAATCCTAGTCCCAAATAGAAGCCTAGCTCTAATGGAATTAGGATTACTGCTAATCTTGGACTCACAGTAGGATTAGGATAAACTCTCTAAGAGTATCATCTTTACCCAAACTGTAGTCTTCTCATATTCTAGGACTCTTGTCCCTCATCCGCTTATCTCGGAATCTGGTATCCTCGCAGATAACCTCGGCCTAGCCGAGATGTTATCGGTGTCATGACTAGGACCCGTGGCACCTCGGCTGACACTTCGGTGTCACCTCGGCCACGTGTTGTTATTCAAAAATTATGTTGTCCCCACAGAAAATCATGTGAATCAAGTCATTTGTTGAGTTGACTGAATCGAATGAGATTAGAGAGTTACCAAGGCCAAGGTGGTTCAACCTTTATTTTGTTGTTTTTTGGTTGGAATCGAATGTTGCATTTAACTTTAGAATAAATAAATTCCCAATGTATGATTGCATGTGGATGTGCAACAATTTTTATAGTGAACTCTCTGTTTTTGATGCATTTTTTATTTTATTTTCTTTTGACCTCTGTCAATATATGCTTCTTTTTTTTTTCACCTCAAAATAAATTTATTTTTTATTACGAATTTTATTAACGTTAAAAAAGTGATACATAAAAAATACATGATCTTTTAAATTTTTTAAAAAAACTTACATGTTATCATTTTATTAATATTTTCACTGTATTGGAGTGGAAATACAATTTGATGAAAGTCCAGTCCAAAATAATTAGATCTGTGGTATCTTATTTTGGTGATTTAACACGTTATTTTTTAGATTTTTTTGTATAGTTTATATATATATATATATAAATTAATTTAATTCAATAATCGTAAAGAAAATTTACCCATAAATCCGATATAAGAGAATATTGATTCATTTAGTTCTAAGAGTTTTTTTTATGAACCAATTAGTTCTTTTTGTTTTGAAAAGATATATTTATTTGATTTGGTATCATTTGAGTTTAGGTGAATATCCTTTTGTGATTGATTTTTTCAAAATTTTGATTCATTTTTGGTATGAGAATGGAAAGATGAGGTGTGGAAGATTTGTTTTGGAGGGATTGGTGGCTGAAGTGTTAGTTGTTAAATATGAAAATCTATATTTCTGTTAGTCTGATTTTCTACTGTTAATTGGAGTGTTTCATTAGAGTGTTACATTTGAAAAAAATACACTGAGTTTTTGTGTATTATATTTATTGGATTAATGTTACATTTAAAAAAAATACACAAAGAAGTTTTTCTGAAATGTTATATTATTATATTTGAGAAAAGTACACTACTTAGGTTTTTTAGTGTGTAACATTGGAGTGTTACATTTAAAAAAAGTACACTAAAGAGTTTTTGTGTGTTACATTAATTGGATTGTTACTGTCACGACCCCATTCCGCCCCTAGTAGAATGGTGCCCTGATGGCTAGTAATTCGAGATTACCAAAGGCCACTTACAAGAATACACACACGAATCAGAGTAAACATATGGGGCTTACAAATGCGGAAGCAATAAATAAAAGCTAAATAGTCCATAAGAGCAGTGCTTAAGTTTAATGAAATGACATACATCTTATAATAGCTTTACTACAACAAAATGGAGTACGAAAATTACATCCTGACCAAAAGGCTTCTCAGCCATTCTATACAAAATACAATGAAATAACTAAGAAGCATGATCTTCAAGATGTTGCAAAACACGAATCCAAAAACACATCGACAAACACATCTAGGCGTCGCCGCCGCCTGTAGACGTCCCCGAACGCCCCGGGAGGGTTAAGTCCCGTTCTGTTCATATTTGGGTTTACTACAGTTCGGACTCGATTTGTGTCACGGTTCTAAATCTTAAACCAAAAGAGTCCAAATCCGGCAAATCGTTTGAGAAAAACAGATTTTTGAAAAGTAGTGCCAAACATGGACTGCTTTGCCAGATTACAGAGTCGCCACCTAAATATTTTAAAATGGGAAATTTAGGAAACCCTGACTCGGTGCCAAAGGCCACGTGTCCGTCATCACCAAAGTGGTCTTGGCTCGGGAGCTTGGGTACGATCGGAAGGTCGACTATGAGCACCTTTTGCCCGGTCAAGACCGCCTCTACTAACTGTGATATCCGTTTTTGAAAACATTACATGCTCTTGTTCCAATTATTAGCCTAGAATTACTATGTTATGCGCACAGCACAAAAGTATAGACTAGATTGCCTAATTTGGAAATAAACATTGCATATCCGTTTTGTCTCGAAAAACGTGTTGGTTTTTGCTACTCGCAAGTAGGCTAAAATACGGATTTCAATGAGTTGTTCCAACTCACGCAATCCAACCTCCACCCACAGGCATTCAAACAGTTTATCTCACATAAGCATTTAGCCGCATGGCAATCATACTGTCATGGCAAACATTCACACGCATGCGATATGCTAAAGCGTAAATACTTACATCGTACTCCGTGCCAAAACAATAAACTAGTTAGCAAACATGCATGTCCCTAGATCATGTTAAGTGGCTAATGCAACACAGGCATAGATGCAATCTAGAGTAGGCTCGGCTAACCCTAAACATGGCATGTGAAATGCGCGAGTAGCACGTATTCAATTTGGAATTGAAAATTGCAATGCAGTTTGTATGATGTACCGAGTCCGGTGCATGTTAACAAATGCATGGATGCACGCATGCATTGCATAAGGTATGCTAAGATAGAAATGCCCTAATCTACCAACATAAGCAGGTAAATAAAAGGGATAGAAAGAAATGGGGATTGGAAGACATACACCAACTCACACACCCTTATTACAATTTTGCCCTCGCTCGGAGGGACCAAAAGAATATACAAATTAATTAACTACGCAAGCTAATTAAAATATTACAAATCAACTAAATTAATTAAATAAAATAATTAATCTAATTAAACAGTAAATCGCCTCGGGATGAGGGCTCAATGTAGCACGCGTTCGGGACTGGCTCGGAACCGCACTGCCATGCACGGATTGCCTCTGTTTCCCCTGCTATCCTCCTCTGAAAATTGCCAAAGTCCCAGGAGTGCCTCTCAGGGCACTGGGGAGTACCACCGGCTGGGGTAGAGCACCACCGGCTAAAGAAGGAGGCCACCGGCACTAGATGAAGTTATCGGCTGGCAATTGACTGCTGGTCAGCACTAAATAGTGCCGGCCGGCACTTAACACCTGCAGAACCTGCAACCCACAGCAGCAGAGGACAACAACATGCATGGCAATGTGATTCAAGCCATTTATGCACCAAACACACCCTTTATCATGTTTGTGACTCAAAGGGGCATGTGCCTCGATTTTTTTTGGTTTTTGAAATGAATTTTTTTTGAAACGCATGACATATGCAATATGATGCAACGACCATGATTGCAGCTTTCCCTATCTTACCAACAGGGCGATATACTAGGTTGGTTCAGTATCCAGAATTGAGGCGTAAACACGCCGCCTCAACCTATGGGGCTTCCATACAGATTTCAAGCCGAGGGTACACCCCCTGGGTATTTAAACCAGACCTTAGTCTCGGAAATCCCGAACCTTTGCGTTCTAGGCATAAGCCGTTCAAACTCTAGTTTTCACCGTCCCCATTGGTCTCCTAGGAACTCACCATAAACCACGCACGGTGGCTTTACCAGACCACCGAAAGTCGTTCGGGCACGACAAACACCGAAGGAATTGCACCTTCAGAGGATTTAAGGTCTCCTAGACCGGGATGCAAATATGTTGAAGGTTTCACACCCTCCAAGGATTTAAGGTCTCCTAGACCGTGCGTGTTTAAGGTCTCACCAGACCCGGGGGGCAATGATGAGGTGCGCGAAACAACGCGATGGAACGCATGCCAAATGCAATGAGGTGCGCGAAACAACGCGATTGAGGTGCGCAAGATAGCGCGATGCGATGCATGCCAAATGCAATGAGGTGTGCAAAATAGTGCGATGGAATGCATGCCAAATGCAATGAGGTGCACACCTTAATGCACCGAAGGCCTTGCACCTCCCGAGGATTTAAGGTCTCCTAGACCGCGCGTGTTTAAGGTCTCGCCAGACCCGGGTGGGGCATCAATTACACAACACTTTAAGCGAATATGATGCAAACGAGACACGCATGCGGATGCAAATGGGGTAAACGAGACGCGCGTGCAATGAGGTACGCGTGCCTCAAAGGATGGAAAATGAAGTGCAATGAGGTACGCGTGCCTCAAAGGATGGAAAATGGAGTGCAATGAGGGTGCGCCAAACGGCGCGATGCGCAAAATAGCGCGATGCGTTAGACAACGCGAGTGCACAAGACAGTGCGATACGAATGCATGCTAAATGCAATAAGATGCGCAAGATAGCGCGATGCGTTTAGACAACGCGAGTGCACAAAACAGTGCGATACGATGCATGCCAAATGCGATGAGGTGCACACCCTAATGCACCGAAGGTTTTGCACCTCCCGAGGATTTAAGGTCTCCTAGACCGCGCGTGTTTAAGGTCTCGCCAGACCCGGGTGGTAAAATAATGAGGTGCGCAAAATAGCGCGATGAAATGCAGAATGAGATGCAAGATGAGGCACGCATACCTCATAGATGCAAGAATGCAAAACAAAATGCAGGATGAAGCACGCGAGGTAGTACACCTTACGTGGATAAAAATGAAATGCAAAATGAAGCACGTGAGGTAGTACACCTCACGTGGATCAAAATGAAATGCAAAATGAAGCACGTGAGGTAGTACACCTCACGTGGATCAAAATGAAATGCAAAATGAAAGTATGACACGCATGCCACACGACAATGCAAAACGGTGCAAGTCGCAAGGGACGTGCAAGATGGCGCGATACGATGCGCCGGACAATGTATGGATACGCGCGACGCACACGGGGCAACTTTTGAATCTTTATAAACGACAAAAGGATACAAAAAGGATATAGTCTTTGCTTGAATTTGAGTGTTACGCCTGATGAACACGGTCCGAAGTCAAAACGGAGGCCGGTTGAGCATCGGGGATGCACTTTCTTGCACTTTCTTGAGCTATGAAGACCCACAACTACTCATTTTGCCTAAACAAGGCCTTGGGAACACCACCGGCTGGGTGGGGTGGTCACCGGCTGCCTAAACTTCTCCACCGGCACAATAATGTGCCGGCCGAGCCTAAATAGTCTTGCCGTGAAAAAAAATGAAATGCCCCGATCGCCATTTCACCTCGGGCTTTGTAAAATAGGGCTTCTAAACCTTATTTACCACTTCCTCTTCCGCCGAAATCCTTCACTCTCTCTCTCTAGAGCTTCGTTCTCTCGATTTTTCGTCGATTTCCTCGTGTTTTCGCACCATTTCTGGTCGGATTCGCGATATTCTTCGCGTTTGGACATTTCCACCGATCGAAATCTCATTTGGGATCTCCTTTGCTATTTTCGCCTTTTGGGACTTGTTCCTCGATTTTCTCTACATTTCCGTGTATTTTCATCTTGGCCTTTCGCCATTTTCGCCCCTTCGGGGTTTGACTTTTCGATTGACTTTTCATATTCCGGCTTTTCCGCCATTTCTCACCACCATTACTATGGCGCCGATGTTCCACATGTCGGGACTCCCCGGATCACGAGATGGATCCGGTCGAGCTCCTCCCGAGTGGCGCGTTCAATCCGGCGACCTATCGCCCGGCGATCCACGTGCTACCACCCGATGGACTTCGCCAGTTCAGGAGTTTCGACAGGGCATTGAACCCAGAGCTTCTGCTACGTGAGCCTGCCTCTCACCTCTCATTCGGCGCTTCTGAGGTAACCATTTTCTCTGTTTTACTTTCTGCAATGTAGAACTGTAAACTGTCAATTGCCATAGCTGATTACAACCCTTAATTGCTTAGCTCTGATACACTGTACTGTAGTTGATCGTAGACCAACTTACAACTGATATCTGTTTGAGACGAACACATGCACACACACTGCACTAGCCTCAATTACCCAAAACACACGGCACACACCGTTCTGCACTGCAAACTTACCGACACCCGGCACTTATTTGAATCTGAAAACATATTGTATCTTTGTATTCAAACCGAATCACCTAAAACATGCCGACGCATCACTGCGTTGTAGTTTACTTCTTCGCACACTATAACCCGATATCTGCTTGAATCAAAAACGTGCACACATGCATCATATCTGTCTTGACTCTCACAAACACCGACACATTATTCTGGTAGTAGTCTACCTGGTAGTACTGAAACCCGTATCTGCTTGGATCTGAAAAACTTGCACGCATGCTAGACTTGTATCGATTTTAACATGTTTCCTCAGGCTGTACATTTCATATTGCCGCAATTATTTGTTTAACAGTAGATTCCCATGCCATCCGCGGGTATGGGAATGTTCTTCTTGAGATTGGTATCGGAGCTTCAGGCGGTTTGCGGATCGTAGACCAGCCGACCGGCGCTTTTTGCGAGGATTGTCGGACTTCGCTTGCGAGCCTCTTCTCATGCCTTGGCGAGAGATGGTGGGACACCACGATTCATTTCACCTATCGGATCGGGGACATGACGATGACGCTTATGACTTCTCGATGCTCACCGGCATCGGGGTGGGGGGTGTTTCGATCCCCTTTGATCTGAACATGGATGAGTGGACCGCCGAGTCTACCTTGGCGGCGCCACCTCTTGCTCGTCCGGGATTTGTTCGCTACTCTGGTTCGAGGTGCGATTCGAGTCCGACCTACCCTTGTCGATGCAAACTCATGACCCGAGGCCGTGGAAGCGATATGCCGCGCTTCTTGATGTTTCGCTAGGGACCACTCTATTCGCCGACCAAGGCGAACAGTGCCTCTCTGCCTCCTCGGCGCTTGGTGGGCGCTCGTCTTGATATGTTGAGGGCGGTGCTTACCCTTATGGCTACATGAGCTCCGTCTCCGTGGCAGCAAGCGGTTGCTCGAGGCTCTTGGCGAGCTTGAGGTATGTCTCCTTCTCTTCTTTACATCTCTACTCTACATTTTCTACGTACTCATCTTTGCCTGCTTGTAATCTGTTTCCTGTTGTTATCTTGTACCTACACACACACATACTCTGCTTTACCTTGTTGTACACTACTCACCTTTGTACACTCTGTTCAATACCTTTGCACAACACACTGCTATTTTTGCTTTATTACGCACCTGCTTTATCAGCGGTTATCTTGACATCTGTTTTGCGATTGTGGGTGTATGCCTACTTTCAGTGGAGCAGTCGAGACGGAGACTCCTGGTCATCCCTTTCTCGCGCCCGCTACGATGGGAGGTGCACAGCGACCTCGGGATACCTTGACTTCTTCCGATTCTTCGACACCATCACCTCTGCCGAGGTATGTTTTGCTTCTGATTCATTTAAACTTTGCTTTGCTCTTGTATGTTTCAAATAGGAATCGGTAACAAAGCTGTACTTCAATTTGAATCACTGGCGGGCATGGGTGCAGTGCAGCGAAGCAGACGGATCGTCTGCGGTCTTTGAGAGACCTCTCGCTCTCGGATTTTCTTTGGAGGCCCGATGTCGGGGTTGGTACACAGGGGCGTTTTGCGCCAGACCCTCGGGTTGCGAGGCAGAATAGTCGGTTCACCCTCCGAGCACATGAGGATCTGAGAGGTTTTGTGCGGCAGATGGAGGACTACACCCTCGGTGGGGAGGCGGGCGGCCCAGGCGAGGCGATTACTCAAGTGCGTCCGGACCTTCCTTATGCGGCCTCTGGCGGGGGCTCCAGTGAGCAGAGACTGCGGCGGCCGGCTAGGGGCGAGGTGGGCAAGAGCGGGATCGTCGCAGGGAGCTCGAGCTCGTGGCGGGAGGAGTGTAGAGGGCGAGGATCGGCCGGGCCCTCTGCCTACCATCTTGACATCTGAGGGAGATAGAGTGGGACCTACGGATCCCTTTTGCTCCTCCCTTGGCTGGTCATGAGCTTGTCGGTATCCCTGACTTGCCTCCGGTATGTATTACTTTATTTCTGCATCTTGCATTGTCATTTCAGTTCAGTTCATTCGATATTCCACAGAATATTGATGCATCTAATACTTTTGCAGGCTTCCTCCGAGTACACCCGGCAGTCATTG
Source organism: Camellia lanceoleosa (assembly GCA_025200525.1). NCBI lineage: Eukaryota > Viridiplantae > Streptophyta > Magnoliopsida > Ericales > Theaceae > Camellia > Camellia lanceoleosa. The sequence goes on from CM045766.1 coordinate 46,910,116, forward strand.
GAGCTGAATGCCTCCTTGGCAGGGATGTTGCAGCGGACCTTTGAGTTCCTAGCCTTTTATGGCCTTCCGGTATGTTTTCTCTGACATGGCTTCAAACCATATACAAACTGCCTCGCATAATCTGATGCATAACACAACACCTGATACCCAGCCCTCACGGCGCTTGATATACTGTATTCACATACTGCACTCTGCACTGATAAACTGCTCACGGCATTCAAACACTGTATTCATACACTGCATTCTGCACTGATAAACTGCTCACGGCATCCACACTCTGTATCCATATACTGCATTCTGCACTGATAAACTGCTCACGGCATCCACACTCTATATTCGCCTGCTGCATTACGCAGCGATAAAGCTGCTCCACGGCATTTTTCTCTGTATTCTCTGTATTGATAAAGCGCTTCATGTATCTTTGATGCATTTGCCTTTTGTACTTTTCACCTCCTTCGATTCCTCCGTGGATGGCGCTCCATCTGGACCTCCATTTTACTCGGGATGGCGGGATATTCCCCGCACTGCAGGGGCGTGGCCATGTGGGGAAGCGGCTCGCGAGCTCGATTGCGAGGATGGCGAGTCGGGCGGAGGCCTCGAGGAGGCCGAGGCGATTCGGGCTCGAACTCGGCAATGACACTTCTGACAATGCTCTTGTGCTTCTGCCCAGGAAGAGGGCGAGGACGGATCCCCCGGCGCGAGGCTATTGATGACGATTCTGAGACTTGCTATTTTTCTTTCATTTTCTTTTCTTGTACTTTTCTCTTTTTGGTAGATAGAGTACTATGTCTTTGCCCATAGCGATTTTGCTTTCCTTGAAACTTATGTACTTGAAAAGATTATGAAATGGAACAAACTTTATCGAAAAAGAATGTTATATCGCACATTTCACACTTTGCATCGCATGGCATCATATTACACCTCAAATGTAAATGATATTGATCTATTGTTTGAAAAGCGAGCACTTTTCGCCTTTGTACTAATCAGATAACCAACCGACTAAACAGCAAAACAGCTCATACAAACCCCTGCTCAATCCGAACACACAGCCCATACTCTGCTGGGGACTAATCTGCTAGGGATTGATCTGCATATAGCCCATAACACAACATTTGGTTCATTCTGCACACAGCAAACCCTGAACAAATAGCCCCAATCTGACGAGACGGATCACAAAGCTGACACGGTTGCAGTTGAAACACACTCGGATGTCCCAAATTTTCCCTTTCCTTCTCTGCTTTGCGGATGTAGAGAATGGCACAAAGATCGAGCATAGCGATTACTTTTTGGAAGAGGATGGGTTTTCCACCGGGGTATCGAGCCTACCACAGAACACGGCGAGACAGACTCAAACAAAGAAACAAAAGGCACACGACCTAACACTACGAGACACACTTGAAAAAGACTCAAAGCGAAAATCGAGAGCGATAAATCAAAAGACACGACACACAGACATGTTTACAAAAAGACCTCAAATCTTGAGGAGCCAATTTCTCCGGGTATTATTCCCACCCTTTTTGATTTGTGATACTCGCATCGCTCGGCCCTCAGGCTCGGTTTTTCTCTCAAAAACCCTTTTCTTCACTTTTCTCTTAGCTTACACCTCTCTATTCTTTATTCTCTCATTTTTCATCCCTCCCCGGGGTGAATGACAGATGAATAGGAAGTCGCGGGTTCATGCCCAACACTGTTAGCTCACGGCTATTCCTTCTGGTGGATAGGGTGCCTTGCTGGCAAGCATATTAACGGGAGGAAGACAGAAGACCTGACTCAAACGTGCCCCTAGTTCGTCATTTTGACCATTTTTTATTGTTTTTTTTTTTTTTTCTAAAACAGTTTTGATCAAAGATGAGAGTTGGATGAGCACACTTATTCAATTTTTGATTTGAAAATCATGCGAATCAGGCTGTGAGCACTGAAAATTTTCCTTTTTGGGTCCAAACATGGTCCAATTTTGAAAATGAAACAGTTTTCGAGAAAATAAGTCAACCTCAGTGAAAATTTTCAAAAACTATTTTTGCAAAGAATCAACGCTCAACGAGCGCGGAACTTACCCTCGAGATGCGCAACCTCGGATCGAAGACAATGGAAAATTGCCCCTGTCTTAAAGGGGGATAAAGGCAACGGAAAGTTGCCCCTGGTTTAGACGGTAACTCAGGGAAACTTATGGCAATGCATGGCAACGGAAAGTTGCCCCTTGTTTGGATGATGCCGCGGCATATTGTAAGCCAGTCTTCGTTGATGACGATCGGACCCTCGGGCGCGGAGGAGTCGAAGACGATTTGAACCAATATATGGACACAGTCACCTGGAAGGTGTTGGTGGTTTGGACTTCAAGAGGAAGTTAATCACGTAACTCCGGGTTGCTGCAACCGAGATCTTGGATTCGGAGGAGGCAAAAGTAATCAAAACCATGACATGGACTGAGATGCTATGGAAGCGTTGGGGGCTGGACTTCAAGATGAAGTTGCCTACGTATCCCAAACATGGGAATCAAGCCTCACGTAGTTCCGGTTAAGGTACACTCGGGTATTTTAACCTTCACTTGTTTAGGCTCTAAGTTTTGCCAAGGCGTCTGTTGCAGGTTTTCGACCTTGCGAGCTTTTTTTTTTTTTTTTTTTTTTTTTTTTTTCTCTTTTCTTTTTTCTTTTTATTCTTTTCTTTTCATTTTCATTTTTCTCCTTTTTCTTTTTTTTTTTTTGCATTCTTTTCTTTTCCTCTTGTATTTTTCTTTTTTCTTTGTTTTCTTTTTTTTGTTTTCTTTTTTTGTTTTCTTTTCTTGCTCTAACTTTTGCCTGGGTCGCCCTTCCGGGTTTTCGGCCCAGCGAGCCTCTCAAAGGGTAAAAGTTTAGCAAGCCCATGCCAAAATGGTTTTGAGATTGAAGCCTCTCTGTATCCTAGAGAGCGACTGTCGGGTTGATTTGCAGAAGAGTCCATCACGGCTGCTTCACAAGCCTTGCTTGGTGGGATTTGATCTTCTTGATCTGACTTTGATGCCTCTTGCTCAAGGGCTGCTTCGAATTGGGCCACACAGGCTTTACACGGCAATTAACTGTTTTGAACGGATTCCAGATTTGAAATAGATAGGTTGAATCTCGAGGATGAGAGCGATCCTGGGTTGCACAATCTCAAGAGCGGTTCCACACAGGTCTTCGCAAGACTGCGCAAAATGTTTTGTTTTTGAAAGTTTTTAAGAAAGCGACAAATCGCTCGTGTTGAAGATAGTGTGGAACCAGTCTGGATCAGGCCAGGGTCCTTCTCAGTACTCACGCCGACAAGCATGATTTCATTCATTAAAGCTTAGCAAGCCTCTCTTTCTCTCAAAATGATCAAAATTTTACAAAAGCCGAGGAATTCTTTCCTCTTCGTTTTTATCACCGCAGTGTTTGAAAAAGGTTTTCCTGAAAAGCTTAGGCCATTATGACGATGTTTAAGGCACGAGAGAGTAGCAAGTACGGAACGTGATAGCCACAGCTTTTTCATTCAGATTTGTTGGCATAACTGGCTCCTCGGAAGAAACAAAACAAAACAACTATTTATAAAACAAAACGGTGTTTGAGGCAACAACCCCGAAATCACCTTGTATGTAAGAGGGACTGACTCATTACAATTAGATAGACCCTTAAGCAAAAGAACTGGCTCAAAGCAATGAGACAGGCTCAAGACAAAACAGAAGACTAACTCGACACCCAAGTCGGGATTTACAAAACTAGCGTTGGCAGGTGCTCAAAAATGCGTGCCAGACGCCATATCCAAAAATGTACCAGATGCTGCCCGTAGACGGTTCACCTTCTGATTACATACTTGCAGTATCTGTGTCTTCGGTATCTGTGTCCTCAAAATCCAAGAATTCTGTAGTGACTGATTTGGCCGAGGTAGGCGGGAGGATAACCTTGTTGTCAATCAAATCCTGTACCTCATGGCGCGAAGCAATTATCGATTGGGGTGGCGGTCGATGATGGTATGCAGATCTTGAGTGGCATCATGGCTTGCTGGAAGGGGTTTGGGGAGTGGCCTAGGATCGAGAGGTGTAAGATGCCCCTTTTTGGCCAAGATCAGGAATGCCCTAGACAAAGGCATGTAGAGGGGATGGAAGACCCTGCGCCCTCGGGGCAGGTACTTCGGAGCCTGAGCACTCTTGCTAGATGCGCTAGCGAATGGATCGGCGGGCGCGGCCTTGGATTTTTGATCCATCTCGGATGCGAGGTTGGGAGCGGGAAGAACTGTTTTGGCATAACGGGGCCTATCCCGGTTCTTTGATTGACTGGAATTGCCCTCAGGCGGAGTGGGGAAAGCATCCTCCACAGTTTTTGACATAACTGCGGATATCTGTTGCTTGTTCATTCCCCCGGCTTTCAAAGCCTCTACTGCCCACAGCAGTTGTTCGATAGGACTGGCGTCTGCCTTCATCTTGCCTTTATCTCTGGCCTCGGCCTGATTTAGAACTTGGTTTGATGTGTCGTTGTCATAGCTGAAGGCCATCTCCGGTTGGTTGAGTTCAATTACAATTCGTCCCAGTAGCGGGGGCTCTTGGGGTATAAAACCTCCGGCATATGGTGCGACTGGTGGCGAAACAGACATTCCATAGGCGAGATCCGCCACGGATCTTTGAAGATCACCTATCATTCCCATTAATTCAAATGTAGTAGGCTCGCGAGCCTGATATAGTTGAGGGGTCCAAATTGGATGCGCGGCAGGCGACCTGGGTGGATGCGGCATGTCAACAGTAGCTTCATCCTGTAGGGTGATTTCTTGACTCAACGCGGCCGTCATGACCACAATCTCTTCTGAGTTCTGCGTCATGTTCAGTTCTGCCTCAGCAAGAAAAAGACACTAGCTGTTCTGGATCGACCCTCTGAATCTCTGGCGAAGCGGAAAACAAGCGACATTTATTTAAACAGATCAAACATGGGTGTAGCCAGACAACTGTACTCTACTACTGAACACTGTTCCCTAGAATCACTATTCAATACTGAACTGATACCCGCAGACACAGCTGATTCTCAACAACACTGATACTGGTGCCCTCAGGCCAGATACTCAAACTTGCAAACTGATATATGCGTTCCCTGCAGAGATACACTCTAAAAGCACATAGCAAGTAAGAGAGAGCCAAAACACCCCTATGCTCGGGGTAGGGTTTCCCTATCCTATTTTGTCAGGAGCTAGGGTTTCACTACGCACGCAGCGGTTTCAAACAACCTAAAATCGGGTAAGCAACCTGTCCTAGTTTGGAATGGTCACTATGGATTCCGAATATGCACTAGGTCGAATGGTCGAAAAGGGTGCCCCGGTAAAACCGGGGTTTGTGTTCCCCATCTTGGCGAGCCATAATCGTCGACCTTATGGTCATGCCTTGACAAGACAAGCCTCGAGAAACCGCCAGAATAGCAGATGGCCAACACGATGTCCTAGGCGCACCAATGCACATGCAATGCAAAGAAACACAAAAGTGTAGTCAAAACAGGATATCACGAGTTCGAGTCAAGCTTTCTAAACTCCCCAGCAGAGTCGCCAGAAACTGTAGACGTCCTCGAACGCCCCGGGAGGGTTAAGTCCCGTTCTGTTCATATTTGGGTTTACTACAGTTCGGACTCGATTTGTGTCGGTTCTAAATCTTGAACCAAAGAGTCCAAATCCGGCAAATCGTTTGAGAAAACAGATTTTTGAAAAGTAGTGCCAAACATGGACTGCTTTGCCAGATTACAGAGTCGCCACCTAAATATTTTAAAATGGGAAATTTAGGAAACCCTGACTCGGTGCCGAAGGCCACGTGTCCGTCATCACCAAAGTGGTCTTGGCTCGGGAGCTTGGGTACGATCGGGGAAGGTCAGCTATGAGCACCCCCTTTCGCCCGGTCCGAAGACCGGCCTCTACTAACCGTGATATCCGTTTTTGAAAACATTACATGCTCTTGTTCCAATTATTAGCCTAGAATTACTATGTTATGCGCACAGCACAAAAGTATAGACTAGATTGCCTAATTTGGAAATAAACATTGCATATCCGTTTTGTCTCGAAAAACGTGTTGGTTTTTGCTACTCGCAGGTAGGCTAAAATACGGATTTCAATGAGTTGTTCCAACTCACGCAATCCAACCTCCACCCATAGGCATTCAAACAGTTTATCTCACATAAGCATTTAGCCGCATGGCAATCATACTGTCATGGCAAACATTCACACGCATGCGATATGCTAAAGCGTAAATACTTACATCGTACTCCGTGCCAAAACAATAAACTAGTTAGCAAACATGTATGTCCCTAGATCATGTTAAGTGGCTAATGCAACACAGGCATAGATGCAATCTAGAGTAGGCTCGGCTAACCCTAAACATGGCATGTGAAATGCGCGAGTAGCACGTATTCAATTTGGAATTGAAAATTGCAATGCAGTTTGTATGATGTACCGAGCCCGGTGCATGTTAACAAATGCGTGGATGCACGCATGCATTGCATAAGGTATGCTAAGATAGAAATGCCCTAATCTACCAACATAAGCAGGTAAATAAAAGGGATAGAAAGAAATGGGGATTGGAAGACATACACCCACTCACATACCCTTATTACAATTTTGCCCTGGCTCGGAGGGACCGAAAGAATATACAAATTAATTAACTACGCAAGCTAATTAAAATATTACAAATCAACTAAATTAATTAAATAAAATAATTAATCTAATTAAACAGTAAATCGCCTCGGGATGAGGGCCCAATGCAGCACGCGTTCGGGACTGGCTCGGAACTGCACTGCCATGCACGGATTGCCTCTGTTTCCCCTGCTATCCTCCTCTGAAAATTGCCAAAGTCCCAGGAGTGCCTCTCAGGGCACTGGGGAGTACCACCGGCTGGGGTAGAGCACCACCGGCTAAAGAAGGAGGCCACCGGCACTAGATGAAGTTATCGGCTGGCAATTGACTGCCGGTCGGCACTAAATAGTGCCGGCCGGCACTTAACACCTACAGAACCTGCAACCCACAGCAGCAGAGGACAACAACATGCATGGCAATGTGATTCAAGCCATTTATGCACCAAACACACCCTTTATCATGTTTGTGACTCAAAGGGGCATGTGCCTCGATTCCCGGACCACCAATCACGCATTTCTATGCATGATGGCCCAAAGAACCGAGAATGCAACCTTGATTTCAAATGTATGCAAACCAAAGTCCCAATCCCTATCACCAACTTAAGGGACAAGGAATGCATGTTGATACAATGCAACCTAGTCATGTTATCTATCATGCAACATGGGTAATGCAATGCACTCATGCAAGCATACAAGCAAGCATGCAAGGTAAGCATGCAAACCAAATAGAGGATGGACTAAAACATGAATTAGGCCACCCTAAAAGGCCCAAAATCAGTGGCCAAAACCAAGGAAATGGGGGCTAAAATGCACACACACATGCATGCAATCATGGTCCAACACTTAGGCACAAACATGGCAACTCTCAAGCACACTTAAAGAGACCAAACATAGACAATGAGCATGCATTGTAAAGCTCTGAAAATCATGTTAAACATGGTGCCAAACCAACTAATCAAAGCAAGCCAAACAAAGCATACAAATGGTCCAAGCATTAAGGCAAGCCAATGAGGCTTTAAACTATACTTATGCAAGACAATTATGGCATGCATTGAACAACTCAAAACAGATTTTTAGCATGTAAAACTAAGCCCAAAGGACCACTTAGATGGCATCTAAATGGCTCAACTAGGAAGGCATGCACAAGTGCTAAGACATGAGGCATAAGGCACAAGCTTCCAAAGCATCAAAGAGGCATGCAAGGCAATCAAACAAGCATGCTAAATGGACTGAAATAGCATGCAAAATGGTTCCAAACCGTCAAAAATGAAGCAAGCAAGGCATGCTACACACTCATGTTCTTAAGGCCAACAAGCCCAATGCAAAGAGGCTATATTAAACATGCTATGGTTGGCTCAAACAACATGAGGCAGACCTAAAACATGGAAGTATGAGCACAAAAACTTCACAAATGCAAGCCTAAAACATGCTAGAAGCTAAGGCATACAACCTAGGCATGTTAGAGGATCAAAAGGCATTACAAGGCAACTATGCTAAGCATGCATAAGGGACCTAAACCAACTTAGAAACATGTTATATCATGGCAATATAAGCATGAAAAACAAACCAAACATGCTCAACACACACTTAAGCACAAGCTCCCTCAAGAAGCCAAATCTTGCCCTTTTTCAAGGACGTCATGGAGAGGGGGTGGTCCTCTCCTTCTTGAGACTCTAAGGCATCATCTTCACCACTGAAATCCCTCAAGATTTCAGTGGTGAAGAGATCCTAACACCAAAGTCTCGGATCTCTCACAAAATGGCACAAAAAGTGCCCTTTTCAAGGCCTAAGGGTGGTCAAACTTGCTCAAACCACAAAACACTCTAATAAACAATAAAGAGGCTTAAAAAACAGAACTTTTATGTTTTATAGACTAGGCACAAAAACTTTTTTAAACTAGGCAAAAATGGAGTGCAAGAATGGGGTAAATAAAGCAAGTTTAGTTACCCTTGAAGACCACCTTCACAAAGGTTGGAGTTGTTGGTTCCTTGAGCTCCAAACCAGTCAAGAACTTCAAGAACAAGCCCTTAGCACCTCAGTTCCAAGAGGAAGGTGAAACACTAGGTGTTGGTGGGCAAAAGTATGACACAAACACCTAGTGTACAAAACAAGAGAGAAGAAGAGAGATAGGATGTGTATCCTAACCCTAAAAACCGAGCTTGGCCATCTAAAATGTCTAAAATTTTGTCACCTTAAGCCAAGAAGAGGAGTGGTCCTCTTATAGGCAAGCAAAGCTTGCAAAGCTTACAAGCTAAGCTAACTAAGAGGGTCGTACCCCCATACACGTGTATGGAGGAACCAAAACTATCTGTTGTCTGAAAATATCTCATAAAGCAAGCACGGTGTCCGTAAGCAAAGAGTGCCATTTTGGCAAAACTTAGTGCCGGTCGGCACAAAAGAGTGCCGGTCGGCACAATAAAGTGCCGATAGCAATACCAGCCAGCCGGTGGCCTCTAGCCACAGCCGGTTGTGTGTGGGGATGCCTCACAAGGCATTCCCTGCCCTTCCAAGGCAAAACAAAAGTGTTTGGTGCAAAACCAGACACAAAGCGGTCGAGTTCGGAGGTCCTGAGGCAAGGTGCGCAAGCCGAGAACTCCGGGAACTCCAAACGAACACAAACATGGATAATCACCGAGTGTTCCAGTGGTGACGTCCAAGTCTTGAAGATGGTCAAAAATGGGGTGTCTACACCGCCCTGCTCATCACCTACATATATATAGAGAGGGTGAGCTTGGATACTCAATGAATGGTATAAGTAATAAAGGGTTTACATGAATGATATCCGAGATCTTTTAACAAAACAATACATGGAATAAATAGAGTTTATCTATCAAATCTTTCAAAGCTGCAAGGGATGCTTACTAACATCAATATAATACGAGAGATGACATTCTGGACAAACAAACCCACGCGGTAAAACCGTCAGTGGCAAGGCAAGACAAGAGAGATCTCGAAACAATGGTGTCGTTGCATTATAGTCCCCGGACACTATGGACTTGTGCTACAAATGCTTAGAGTCCCCTAGCACATACGGACCTCCAAATTGTGTGCTACAAATGCTTATAGTCCCTTAGCACATACGGACTTCCAAATTATGTGCTACAAATGCTTATAGTCCCTTAGCACATACGGACTTCCCGAAAATGTCATCAAAACAAGACATAATGTTTGATACACAAATAGGAACATCCATTCATGCTTACAAATACTTTTCGAAACAAAGCAAAACAAGACTTTTATTAAAACATTGTAACATAGCTTTATTAAAATACCACTCACATAGCTCTTCGAACGTCGGGGTCAGGGCGGGTCCAAGTCCTACAAACACATGGGCAAGTCTATTGAATGCACTTTTAAACAAGCTTCACATGCATACAAATGATCTCGGCATTCTCCAAAACTAAGTCAAATCAAAACAAACACTGTTTCTCATCTCGGGGAAAACATGCTGGGTACCAACCAGGTCTTGGCCGAGGTCCCACACCTTCTAGCCGAGGTGTGGTCCCGGGGGCCACATTCAAGGGTAAATGAAGTCGGGAAAAATCTGGGTTTTCCCTCTGCTAAAAAACATAAAGAACATGAACATGAAGAATATGAAGGAAATGAATGCAAAGATCATAACTTATTATTATAAAATTTGAGATTTCATGCTATGAGTTCGAAAACATGGACCTGGATACCCATACTGGAAGATCTTGGGGAAACAAACACAAAAGCATGGATTTTAATGTAAGCTTTCGGATCAAATCATGGCTTTTCCTCAAGAACGCATGAATATTATATTCTCTTTCTAAAACCAACTTTAAATCAACACATGTCATGCAAAACAGATTCGATCATGCAATGCAGCTGGATGATCAATAAGAACAGCAAGAGTAGATTAAGATTCTAACCTCAACACTCGAATCTAACGGCTTGAACCGTAAGGATCAAGCTTGCTATCTACTCTCTTACTCTAAAACTCCTCCTTCTCCTTTAGAGCTTCTCTCTCCTCAAGAACAAAGATATGATACAAAATGATACATTTCTAGGCTTGCCGGCTGGCTTAACACTCAGCTCGGACACGTGGCAACGGTTGGTTGGCTCTACTTGAAAAGGTGACTGATTGAAAAGACAAGACTATGACAAAGTGTGTTCAACAAGCTAGGCGGCAAGGGACTCCGGCGAGTAATGACATCAGCTAATAACAAGACTTCGGCAAGCAAAGGGACAATGACCTCGGCTAGAGAGGTCAACACTTGGCCCAGCTATGCCACACCTCGGCCTAGATAATGGTATCTCGGCCAACATGTCAGGGTGCGGGTGGAGGTCAACCAGAGAAATCCCAAGATGGTCCTAAGCGTAAGAGTATCAAAGGAGCAACCTAGGCTCAAGATGACCTCGGCTGAAAAACATACACACCAATAAGGAACATAGCATTCAAGTAACACTTATGCAAGACAAGTCAAGATTTAAAATGCAAGTTTAACAGAGCAAAATCATATAAAATGGATATGAGTACGGTTAGGGCAGTGTGAGGGTCATTACAGTTACGTTTTGAAAAAGTACATTAAGACGTTTTTTAGAATGTTACATTGTTACGTTTGAGAAAAATGCCCTAAGGAGTTTTTTAGTATATTACATTAGAGTATTATGTTTTTTTAGTGTTATATTGGAGTGTTACGTTTAGGAAAAGCAAACTAAGGATTTTTTTTTTTTATAAAATGTTACGTTTAGTAATTTCAACATTATGAGAAAACTTACATTTGTCTCTCAACACGTAACATACGCGAGTTTATACTTGGTCCTTTATGTAATTCACACTAGAATGACACTTTTAGGTGTATAAGAAAAAATGAAAGACCAAATAGTTAATAAAATCACTATTTGAGATTTATTGGTACTTCACTCTAATTGTTTTTTTTTTTTTTTTTGATCAGCAAAGAAGAGACATTTTATTGATGAAACAGAAGCCTATTACATCAATACAAGACAAGAAGGATGAGAACAAAACATAACATAGCGGATGTAATCGAGTTGGTGAAGAGCCAACCACAACATCAAAAACAACCTCATCCAATGAAGAACTACCCAAACTTGATACGAACCCCACCCCCGAAAAAGCCAAAACAACATAAAAATATAGAGATACACAGCCCAAAACCCATTGACAGATCAAAGCTCGAAGGATAAACAAACCACCATAGAGTAGACAGATTAACAGACCAAACCTGCCCCACACCTCCCTCCTTTTATCAGTAATTTAGCCAGCTCTCTGTTTTAACCACCATCTACACTGTGCAATCTGCTGAGCAACAAAACAGATCTACAACTCAGATCACTTGACTCACCCTAACAATCATCCTCCCAAACAATAACCTCGAGGACAGAGCAGAAGCAAGCTCAAACAGTAGCAGATGAATTCCACCCAGATCAGTCAATAACCTCAGCAACCAGAGGAGTCCACCCAGATCAGACTCTAACCTCCACACCCTGATGGTAATGCACTTCACAGTCATAACAGCCATAACATTTGCCTCCTTAGACACTTCTTCCTGAAATGCACCTTCTCACTTGCCTAAGATTAATCACAAAATCCTGAACAGTAAAACTATGATCTAAATAATATGGTCTCAACCACAGTGCAACCCTGACTTTAATCACTTCACATAATGCAGCCACATCAGGGATGGCAGCATTGAACACCACATCATTTCGAAGCTTCCACAGGGACCACAACATAGCCAGAGGTATGCCCCTCCAAATCTTTCTCTCCTTATTGCTAAGCACCTCTCCATCCCACCATAGAAGCAACCCTTCAACAGTTCCAAGTAAGGCCCCTTGGACATCCCACCAATTTAGCATTTCAGCCCACACAGATGATGCAAAAAGACAGGACACCATGACATGGTTCACAGTTTCAAACTCAGCTTTGCAAAATACACATAGAGTTGATACATTACTTTGAAGCACACCAATTCTTTGGAGAAAAACTAAAGTCTTTAATCTACTCTGCCATGCAAGCCATTCCATAAATTGGACTTTGGGAGGTAAGTATTTAACCCATACTAGTTTACAAATACTCAATTGAGAGCTAGCACTCGCAGAAACCCCATTATATAGAGAAGACACTAAGAATACCTCTGTTGCTGCTGCTAACCACACTGGTTTATCAACCTGATTGACCACCAAAGCAGGTGCAGCACCGAGGAGATTCTTGAGCCTTATGACCTCATAATCTTTCCAATCATAGAGCCTTCTTCTAAAATTAAACACCCAATTCCCTGTATTTTCCTTTCTCTCATCCATTGTTCTTAGTGACACCTCTTTATCCAAAATTAAAGAAAATAAGCCAGGGTATTCCTCTCTGAAGCAAGTGGAATGACACCACTTATCCAACCAAAACCTTACTCTACTCCCATCCCCAACCTTTAACTGCCAATTATTCATGTAGAACTGTAGAAGTGGGCTATCAGACATAGCAATATTGATTATACCTTTCTAAACAGTAGATGCACTAGGCCTTGTGTATGAAGTGGGCACCTAATCACTAAAGTCCACCTTGTATTGGCTACAAATAACCTTCCTCCACAGTGCATCTTTTTCATACCCAAACCTCCACCACCATTTAATTAGTAGACAGTCATTCATTATTTTTACTTTTCTCAGCCCCAATCCCCTTTGATCCACACTTTTAGACAAATCAGCCCATTTGACCAAGTGAATCCTACTCCTCACTTCAAATCCCCCCCCTCCCCCAAAAAGGAATGAAGCCTGCATCCTTTCAATCACTTTAGCTACCCCTTGAGGTAATCTAAACAAGGATAAATAGTCTACTGGCAGTAATGCAGTTACAGATTTGATTAAGGTTAACCTTCCATCATAAGATAAAAGCTTTTTTTTCCAGCTAGCTAGCCTGCTGCGAATCTTATCCAACACTGGTCTCTAAGTTTGCTTTCTATTAGGATTAGCCCCAAGAGGCAAGCCTAAATATTGCATAGGCAACTTCTTGATCTTACAATTCAAAATAGATGCAAATGTAGCTAAAGATTCATCTGGCACACCCACTCCACAAACCTGACTCTTATGATAATTAATCCTCAGACCCGACATCACCTCAAAACACCTCAAGATCCTCTTCAAGCTTCTAATCTCCTCCTCTTTAACTTCACAAAAAAGGATAGAATCATTCGTGAATTGCAGGTGAGATAGCCTCACATCATCTACACCAATTTGCACCCCTTTAATAATTCCCATCTGGTATGCTCTTGTCAGTAACATATTGAGTCGTTCAGCAACCAAGTTGAACAGGAAGAGGGACAGAGAGTCACCTTGTCGCAGGCCCCTTTGAGGACTAAACTCATCAGCTGGAGACCCATTTACCAGTACTGAAATTCTAGTCGTACTAACACACTTCATAATCCATTTAACCCATCTTACCCCAAATCCAAACTTCATGAGTATAGAACGTAGGACCCCCAGTTGACTGAATCGTACGCCTTCTCAAAATCAAGTTTAATGATCACACCCTGCTTCTTGGATTTCTTCCACCCATCTACCACTTCATTGGCAATCAAAACCCTATCTAATATGTTCCTCCCTCCTATAAAGGCTGATTGGGTCTCACTAATGATGTAGGGTAGCACTTCTTTTAATCTTCTTGACAGGACCTTAGTTAGGACTTTGTAGACTGATCCCACTAAACTGATTGGCCGATAGTCTGTTAATCCCACAGGATTTTCCTTCTTGGGGACAAGAGTAATAAATAAGCCATTCAAACCCTTCACCAATCTACCATTCCTATAAAATTCCTTCATAAAATTAAGAACTTCCCCTTTTATCACCTTCCAAAATTTTTGGAAGTATAACATGTTGAAACCATCTGGTCCAGGTGCCTTGTTACCATCACAATCCTTTACTGCTGCCAGAATTTCTAATTCTGAGAACTCAGTTTCCAACCCATCAAAATAGGGACTGCTACTCACTGATTTGAATAGGCCTCCTAACTTAGGTCTTAACATCCACTCCTCATAATATTGCTTCTTGAAGTGCTCAAAAATTGCAGACTTCACTTGATGAGGATCCTCAAGCACTGAACCACCACAGGCCATGGATGTTATTTCATTTCTACATTGTCTACCCTTGGCCATCGCATGTAAAAATCTGGTATTTCGATCCCCTTTCAAATTCCAATTCAGTTTTGATTTTTGTAACCACGTCCATTCCATCATTCTACGAAGTCTCCATACCTTTTCAGAAGCTGCTCTTCTTCTAACTTTCTCTTGTTGAACCAACTCTCTGCTTGGAAATCAAGGATATGAACTTCCTTCTCTACTAATTTCAATTTGTTAGGCACAGACCCATACAACTCCTTATTCCATTGGCGAAGCGCTAATTTCAAATCCTTCAGTTTTTTCTGTAATATGAATCCAGCCCAACCATTAGGTTCCGACTCCTTCCAAACTTTAGCCACAAAAGATGATAAATTTGGATGTAGACACCAAGCATTTAAAAATCGGAACGGCTTTTTGGACCCCAATCCCTTTCATCTTCCATCAATAGTAGTGGACTGTGATCTGAAATGAGCCTAGGTAATCCCCATTGTAACTACACAATTTCATTTAATTGGTCTTTTAGAAAGGATAAATTACAAATACACCCCTGATGTTTAATTAAAATTTGAATCGCTCATGTGGTCCTAGAAATTACATTCCACTCCATGAAGTTTCTAATGTTATAAAAAATTGGCTCTTTTATTGATAAATCATCAAGTCAATTAACAGTTTTTAATGATGTTAGAAATATGTTTTAGTTAATAATTTAGACAATTTTATTATTGTATAGGAGAGCAATTATGAATTTCATTTTTAGTTAATTCCGTTTAATAAAAAATTCTTATAAGGGGGTATTTACAATTTTTCAAATCACAAGAGGCAATTTGTACTTTTAACAAACTTTAGGGGGTGTGTTTGTAATTTACCCTTTAGAAAAAAATTATGATATAGATTTAATTTTAACAAGTAAAGATGTAATGCTTAAAAGAGGAATGCTAGAGTACAAAAGTAAGAGTTAACAAAAGCTCCAGATGAATTGTTGAATTGGATGACAAGTATTGTTTTTATGATTTTAACATAATTTCAATTTTTTTTAAATTTTATTTTTTAAATTTTTTTTTAATTTTATTTATTTATTTATTTATTTTATCCTTTGTGAACATGCAGAGCAAATGGACATTGCAAAATCGAAAGGTCCTTGTGAATTATTAAATTGGGAAGACATTCAAAAGATGAAATTATCATGGAATGTAGCTTGTGAAATGTACGAAGGCTTCTATATCCCAAAGGGTTGGAAGGTACACTACCTACTTCATAAATTAATTCTCATTTCTTCTACTTGCATAGAAATTATGAGAGAGCAGTATTTAATTATGTGATAAGTTTATGTGTTTATAGATTTTTTCTATAACAAATGCAAGAAACACATTTTGTGTAAAAAATTTAATCGTTAAGTTAATTATTCACATTTCTTGTTTTTTGTTAAATTTTACATGTTTGTATGTATGTAGATATATTGGAGCACGCACTTGACTCATAAAAATCCAGAATATTTTTCGGAACCATATAAATTCGATCCATCGAGATTTAATGGAAGAGGACCAGTGCCTTACACGTTTGTACCATTTGGAGGAGGGCCAAGGATGTGCCCTGGAAAAGAGTATGCTCGTTTGGAAATATTGGTATTCATGCACAACCTTGTCAAGAGGTTCAAGTGGGAGAAATTGATTCCCGATGAGAAGATTGTTGTTAATCCCATGCCTATCCCTGAGAAGGGTCTTCCCATTCAACTATTTCCCTATTAATTAAATTAAAAACTTAAATGCATTAGCTCTCAACTCGACTCAAATCAATAAAGTCTCTGTCTTCGATGATTCTATCACAAACATTTCTCTAGCTATACATAAGCCAAGCTTGTACCTAAACTTTTTTTTTTTTTCTTTCTTTCTTGTATTTGTCCTTATTTTATTTACCTTATGTTGTTTTGTTATTATAATGTGTTACTTCATTAAGATTGTGTAATTGACCAGTTTTAGTTATGTAGTAACAACAAATCATTTGGAAAAACAAATCTTATATGTATATATTATATTATTGTATTTCAACACTTGATGTTATGGTGGTTTAGAATCTTCACCACCATTTGGAAAAACAAATCTTTAATATGTTTTATGGTCTGTTAGGAAATGGATTTTGCATTTCAGCTCTTATTGAGCTGTTACAATAATTATTGGTGAATACAATTTCCACTTATTGTGTATTCTTTTGGGTGGTTCAGATTTCATTATCAGTAATTTTCTTGTTTTGCTGATTAGAGAGTTCTATTGTACTTGTGGTGTGCTTTTGTTGGATTCTCACTAATTTTATTTTATTTTATTTTTTGTTTTTTTTAATGGTTATTATCCATAGTTGTATTCCCTCGATGTATTTGTATATTTAAAGATAATAAAATTTCCCCTCTAAAAATATATATGTATATAATAAACTTTTATTTTTGCTAATATATATATATATATTTTTTATAATCAAAACAAGTTATATCACAAGCCCCAGACTTACCCCAAAAAAAAGACAAGCCCACAAGAGATGAGATGAGTAGAGTGTCCAATCCATTTACTAAGTTTGGTTTGGTTTTTAAAACCTATTTTTTGAAAGAAATTTTAAATAATTAAAAAACAATTTGGTGACACTCATCATTTTCGTTTTCATATTCATCTTCAGAAAACTGATTCAAACATAGTTGAGCAAATTAATCTCATAACTTGAAGTAAGTAAACAAACAATAATATGATTTAGATTAATGATTTATTCACACAATTTTTTCCTTTTCAATCTGCCCAAATGAGACTCTTACCGGTTAGGGTTTTTTGTTTCAAAAAGTCTTATTAGTAAGAATCTCAATTGTGTACATTCGAGTTGTAAAAATTACGTGAATACAACGGGGTTGTATGATTTAAAATATTTTATATTCAATTTATTTATTAGTTCTTGCATCTCATTAAAAGCTAATAGTTTAATTTTATCTATACACGTGAAATGATACTATATGCACTAAATAATAAACAAATTGGTATATTAACCGATGTTGTGGCATAATGTTAAAGGTTTTAGATATTTATAATTTATATAATGAGATTAATAATAATGTCATAACATATGTTGGTATATTAATTTGTATATTAATTAGTGCATGTAGCACCACTGTATTTTTGTGTGTATTTGTTAGTGTCTCATATAATTACTAATACGAATTTGTGTAAAAATATCTATATAATAAAGCAGGACGGTTTTTGAATCTTCAACATATTTTTGTTCTACTATGACATTTGGATAGCTCAGATCTGTTCAAATTATAAAATAATGACTGAGATATATTTTTTCCAAAAAATGTTCTCCATATACATTTTCTACTTTCTCACTTCTCTCTATTACTTTTTCCTTTTCTCACCCATCATTCCATGATCCCATGATCCTACATTCCTCTCTTTTTTTTTCTCCCGTTTTTATTTTTCTGTCTATTTTTTTATTTTTTTTATTTATTTTCTCCTTTTTGTTTAATATATTTTACACATATTTCCATACAATGTATGTATGCCCGTAATGTACTAGGACATTACAGACATACATACAATTTTCATATAATTACAGAAGCAAAAGCAATATTATATGTATGCCAGTAGAAATTATATATATGTCAGACACATCTATCTATATGACTGTATATTAAATAAGTAAAAGTGAGTTTTCGTGAGGAGTTTTGTGAGAACTCCAAAATTTTACAGTACATTTGTGATATTATCAAATTAAAAAATAAATTTAAATAGTACTGGGATTACAATTATATTCTAATCCTAATATTATTTACACCATGCCTTCAGACATGGACATACGCTAGTGTATATATATATTATATACAAGTTATAATATTTTTTAATATTTATACTAATACGTTATAATCAAATCAATTATACATTTTTTAGATGTAAATTATAGAATTTTGTTACTCCAATTCAGAAAATTTTGGAGCAAGTGCCCAATTTCAAATATACGATAATTTTGTTATTTTAATTTAAAAAATGAGTTTAGAAAATAAATTTATATACTCTCTCCGTTCTAAAATATTAGTCAATTATTTTATTTTTCATTATCCCAAAATGTTATTCTCTTTTAAAAAATTAATGACTAAAATAATATTTTTCTATTTTGTCATTATTTTAAATTCATTAACAACAGAAAAACTACAATTATAACAATTGATATTTTCCAAAAAATGTACTATCAAAGGATAATTTTGAAAAATTAATTTTTTAAAAGTGCAATATTGTACTACTAAAAAAAATTAAGAGCTTGTTTGGTTTGTATTTCAAGATACAATTTTTGAGAAAAATTTTCAAAATTTTGTTTGGCTCAAATTTTTTGAATTTTTTTTCCAAAATCACTTTATCTCTCCTACACATTAATCAAATCAATCACTTTTTCTCTATCCTTTCTCCTTCTCAATCACTTTTTCTCTCATACACATTTACTCAATTACAACAAAATATCAAATCATTTCAAACTCCCAAACTCCAAAACTATTTTCAAAATGAAAAATGCTTTAGAGCTCAAAATTCTTGATGCTCGGTTCAAATTGTAAAACGACGTCGTTTTGGATTTTTTTTTTTCTTTCCTCTCTTTTATCTCTGAAACAGAGGGAGTGAGGAAGAGAGAGAGAGAAAGAGAGGAAGAGAGAAAGAGAAGAAGAAGGGGGAACAGAGAGAGAAAGAGAGAGCTCCACCCACCGGCACCATCCTCTATGTGCATACACAGATATATATATATATATATATATTGATCTATGTGCATATTTCTCTCTCTCTCTCTCTCTCTCTCTCTCTGTTCTATGTATTTCTCTATGTGTGTGTGTGTGTGTTCTCTGATCTGTGGATTTTGATTTTTATTTTGGGTGTTGTAGTTGTGAAGTAGAAAATACAGAGAAGAAGAAGAAGAAGAATAATAAGAAGATAAGATTTTGGATGTTGGATGTTGGATTTTAATTTTGATTTTGATTTTGATTTTGATTTTTCCTCTCCTCTATCTCTTTTTTTGATTCTGAGTTATGGAAGAAGAAAAGAAAAAAAAAAAAAACAAAAGAAGGACACATCTATATAGAGGAAAATAGAGAAAGAAGAAAAGAAAAGGAAAAAAAAAAAAGAAAAAAAGTCGTTTTGGCATCTCGAGCCATTTGAGTCTTGATGGATTCAAGCTACTTAGCGGAATTGTTTCAAAATATACAACCAAACAAACCAAAAAAAATTGTAAATTCTCTTCCCAATTTTTTTTTTTTTTTTTTGAAAATTTATCTCAAAACATAAACCAAACACATGCTAATTTTTTTAAAAGTGACTATTAAACGGAAGCATTATTTTTTTTTATTATATATATAGGCGGCTCTATATGTTTTTATTTATACAAAGAAAAAAAAAAGTAGAAGAAGAAAGAAGAAAGGAGGAGAACAATTTTATGAACTTGTGGATGCGTGAAGGCCACTAAGGACCTTTTATTTCTAGAATGCTACGCGGATAAAAAAATAAATAAATAACATACAATTAATATATATTTATGTGTGTTTAAAAGGAAAAAGATTGAGTATATATACATATTAATGTGTATTTAAGAGGAGAAAGATTGAGTACACTTTAATCTTTGATATAATGCACAAAATGGTAGTCTCAATATTTGAATTCATAACCTCAAAATTATTAGATTAAATTTTAATCATTGAACCAATGGTGACTCTAGAATGTTACGTGGATCTTTTTGAAAATTAAATTGACATGTGGCATGACTCATGGCATGCCAGCAAGGTTGCCGAAAGTGGAAGAACATGGATGGGTGGGGAGAGTGAAGGATCTTTTTTTTTTTTTTTTTTTTTTTTTTTTTTTTTTTTTTTTTTTTTTAAACCTGGCCTCCTCTAGTCAAGATTCACTCTAAAAGAATCTAACAGTCTAGATTATTTCATTAAAAAAATAAAAATTATTTTTTAATAAAGTGATTTGAGCCGTTAAATTCTCTTGGGGTGAATCTTAATTGCTGGGGAGAAGATAGAAGAAGGAACATGCTAGGCAGACCAAAGAAAAATGTTTTAAAGCTCTGAAAGAAGAGCTCTAAAATAGCATTAATTTATTTTTTTTCTTGTTGTGTTTTGTTTTTTTACTTTTTTTTTAAATATTTTTTTTATTGTTACATTGCCAGCTCAGTAGAACTACTTTTAGAGCAACTCTACTAGAGCTCTCTATCATATTGGCAGACCAAACCCAATGGGCTTATACTGCCCATTCGGCCAAATATTATTTGACAGCAATAATTGTCTTATTTGTCAGGTCAAATTTCTCATGATATTATCATGTAATAAATCAGCATTGTGTGTCATATTTACTTAAGAATCCGATTTTTATGCTTGTTTTTTTTAAAATTTTTTTTTTATTTTTTTTTTATAATGTATTGTTATGTAAGGAAGACAATTTGAGTACAAGGAAAAAAAAAAAAAAACTTTTATTGTTTTTAAACATTTTTTTTTTTGTAAAAAAAATTAAAAATTAAAATGTTGTTTACACAAATTTTAATATATATTAAACAATGTCTCACACACTAATTAATATACATGTTGATCAAATTATAACATTTGCCTGGTTATTAATTTCAAGATTTCGAGAAATACGTATAAATTAATCTGCACATCTAGTTATAAAAATAAAAATGAAAATAAAAATGAAAATAAAAAATTATAACATTTGACTAGAGTCATAAAAATGTGGTATGTAATGTCAGGAAGTCCCCCCATTCCCCCACTCCACTCCAGAAAAGAAAGACCCCACACCCATTAAACAAATGCCCACTTCCATAAAGGGCAATCTTCACGTTATCTTCCTTCTCCGCTTCATGATTACACCTCAACATGCATCCCACAGTTGCTGTTGGGAATGAGATCCATCCCAGCCCAAACATGAAATGAACTTGATAATATTTCAGCAACAACCAAAAGCCATAAAAATAAAAATAAAAAAATAAAGAGAGAGAGAGAGAGAGAGAGAGATGGGCTGGTATTTTGTTTAATCATCTGTTTCTTCTCATCATTTAATCTTCACTGTTCAATCATTTTATCACTACCTTTTTTTGTCATTATGCCTATTAATTGCCACACATAAACTTAATCATCTAAAACCTTTAATTTGTACCCTTCTCATCTGTACCTCGGAAAGCGCTCTATTTGTTGTCAGAAAATTATTTTATTTTGGCCTCAGGTTCTGCTCTGTTATGCCACAAAAATGCCATTGCCTGAACAAAAATAGGTGGTCGGCTTTGGAAAGTGGTCAGCCGTACAAAAAAGTGGCCGGCCAGCCACTACTTTTAAGAGACAACCTGCTGTCACAGAACTAAAATAGAGCGAAAACAAAGTGTTTTTAAGAGATGTTTATCTTCTTTGCCCCTTCCTATCATAAAAATGATCAAGGGAGGAGTAGATTCGGTTCACAAATCATCAATTTTCGCACGTTTGTTGCGTGATGATCTTAAAAAATAAAAAATTCACATAATTTTAAATAAAAAAATACCAAAAAAAAAAAAAGAAATAAAATATAGTTTATTTAAAATTTCCCAAACAATTAAAACTTAACGAGCTTAAAAAATATATTAAAAGTTTAGTTTATTTATCGTTCAAGTCAATTTCAAATAAGTTTTAATAAATAAAAAAAATCACAAACTAAGCTAAAATAGTTTTATTTTTTTAAAAAAAGTTCTATAATGCATATAAATTATATCCTCCAATCATGATTGAAGTTTTACGCACTGATTTAAGTAAATATTTCAATAAAAATTCTAATGGTAAACTTTTATTCTGTTTAGAAATTGATTGTTGCGCTATTACGTAATTTATTGGGCTTTCTGAACTATTTTAAATATTTTTTTTTTACTTTTAAAATTTATTTAATTTAAATACACCTAAAAAGTGAAAAAAAAAAATATATGAACATAATTTTAAAAAATCACTAAAATGTTTTTTCACACTCTTATGCTCCATTTATTTTAGTAGAAAATATTTTATGTGCAATTTTTTTTTCTATAAAATGTTTTCCTATATTTTGTTGTGTCTTTGAAGCTATTATATTAATGATTGTATTAGTGGTGGTGGCAATGGTAGTATGATAGCAACGATAAGACTTTAATTCGAAAAACATTTTTCACCCTTTGATAGTAGAAATTTTTTTTTATTTTCCATTGACTATGGAAAACATTTTTCGTTGATTTTTTATTTTTATTATACCAATGCTAAAAAATGCAAAAAACATTAGTCAAAAATATTTTTGTTGACGCTAACCTTCAATATTTCCTACAGACTCAACCCATTGGAAAAAAAAAAAAAAAAAAAAATCTTGCTAGATCTCAATTATGAAATTTTTGTTCACTTCAGAAGTTCAACATACTGGCAAAGACTAGCATGAAAGATAAAGTTTATTGCACTAATATAATAATAATCATCAGATAATATATAAATTTGATCAGCCTCCAATCTTAAAAATGGTTGATTAGGAAACACAAAGAAAACAAATATTATGCTAAAAACTTGTGATAGACAAAAGAGAGTTGTACCTTTTAATTTTCCTTTTGGAAAATTTCCAAGGCAATAGACACCAAAAGATAACAATAACCTTTATTACTTGAAATACAGACCACAATATTACACAAGATTCACTAAACATAAAAATTTTCATTTTCACCCAAGTTAAACATTCACCAAAATAGTTTTTTTTTTTTTTTAAACAAAAAGAAAAAAAAAATGTCCAAGTCATCAAGAAGAATACAATAGACAGTATCACAATGACAATACCAGCATGCAAGATCTCCTTCGTTATAATTACTTGTACAAAAAATTTGTTTTGAAAACAAGTGAAAACATTTTTGCTTGTATCAAAAATTTTAAATTTTTTTTTGAATTAATTCCACTTTTTTTTTAAAACAAAAACAATATACGAAACAAATTTTCTTTTCTAGTTCCCCAAAAAGAACAGAAAAGTAAATGGGAAACAAAAGCATTATCAAATGATGCCTTAGAGAATCTAGGGTAAAAGTTTTGCATTATGGCATAAAAAGAATTAAAACATTTTATCCACTTATACACTTGGCATGAATAGACACATATCCATGAAATCGCTAATAGAAAAAGATGATGAAGTAACTTAAATTTTATGAGTTGAAGATGTTTTAACCAAAGAAAAACTTACCATAAGCATTCCCAATAAGTGATATGTTAGAGAAGTTCTCACTTTGGAGAACGCGAAAGCAGCGTCCTCAATGGAAGGGTAAGGAACCTAAAAGAAGTAACGACCAATATAATCACCCAAGCCATGACCATTGAGGATCACGATCAAAGCTATTGATAGGCCCTAACCATGTGACTTTCTGTTATTTCTATTATTTAGTGTTGAATTTACAAGATTATGGGTTTTTATCTCAAGTCTTATAGGAGTCGTATCAAACTTTTATGATTTGAAGTTGCTGATGAACTTTTGATTATTTCAATTATTCATGTTTTAAAGCATAACAAGGGTAGGACAAAAAATTTATAGAGTGCTGCTTATTTAGCAGTGGAGTATCAAACTCAGGACAATATCGTACTCCAATTTACTGGTAATAAGTATTGGGGCAAATCATACTAGTGGTCCTTGTAATTTGTCTCGTGTTAATTTTGTCCTTGTAGTTCTAATTATATTAATTTTGCGCTTTAATTTAGTCCAATTGATAACATCTGTTAAAAATTAAACAAAATTCAAGGGCAAGTTTGTCCATTCCAAAGGAAAAGAACCATTTCAAATTGGATATCGACCTCTCAATCTAGAGGGTATCAATTGGACTAAAATGATACAATGTGAAAAATTCAAAGGTAAAATTGATTCAATTAGAACTACAAAGTCTAAATTGACACAAACGACAAACTACAATGATTGTAAGTGTAATTTGTCCTAAATATTGGCAAGTTGGCATGAAGAATCACTGCTTAGTTCATGATCAACTGGTATGTGCGTTAAGTGCAAAACTAAGGGTTACCCTATTAAGGGAATATGCAAACTGATCTACTGTAACGCCCTCAAAATAATACATCAAACCCATTGCTTTAGATATGCATTGATATAGGAGAAATCAATCAATTTCATTCATCAAAGTAGTTCTTATGTATATTACATGTTAACAACAAAAGCAAATGCCCTACGGACTTACAGCTTTCCAAGTTAACACTTGGTTACACAGAAGAAGAGTACTAACTCAATACAAAAGAAGCCCTTGGCTTGATATACATGTAATATGCATAAAATACACAAAAGAGTCTTCGACTCTCATCATCATCAAGCTAAGTCCTTGGAGCCGCATGCTACCAGACTGAAAAATGGTGTCCCATAAAGGGTGAGCCAACGCCCAGTAGAGATATGCTAAACACAATATGAGTAATAACTAAGACATCAGCAATTGATAAATGTTTAACTCACATAGATCCATTTATAATTCCATTTCCATTACATGACAACCGTGTTCATATCTCATTTCAGTTTCCATTTCTCATCATTTTCTCAAATTACATCAACGGCTCAGAACCTGGCCAACTACTTATAAGGGACAGTGACTGATGCTAGACACACTTCCCGTTTCACAATAGATAAACATACTAGTTGTGTCAACATCTCAACAGATAAGCACACAAGTTGTATCCACATTTCAAAAGATAAGCATATTAGTTATATCAACACTTCCAAGGATAAGCATATAAGCCGTATCCACACTTCCATAGATAAGCATATTAGCTATATCAACACATTAACTGACAAGCATATGAGCTGTATCAGTGGAGTCCATCCCCTATCTCCTCCCAATCAACATCCGGTTTAGAGGTCCATCCCCTATCTTCCCCTAAACCGTGGAGTACATCCCCTATCTCCTCCCACACACAATGTATACACATATAAGTCATATACACAACCAATCAATACATAACATTAATGTATTCTATCAACCGTCATATTCTATGACATAACCAATCGATTAGTTTTAATTTGCCTAATCATCATGCATTGTCTACAACAATCAAACTACCCTCCACCGGTAGCCCAAGCAGTTATTTCTAAACAAAAAATAAGAGCTTCAACAGATAAAATATCAATGTTTTCGAAAATGGACGATTTATAAATCCAACTCCACCATTTCACAACATAACGAATCAATTTCATTATTTATAGTTCAATTCCAGATAACAACTACTTTTCCAAATCAATTGTGGCAATTAACTTATATAACAAATTAGGGCTTTCTCCCCCATTCCTCATTATTCACCCCAAGGTTCAATAATCAACAACCCACCACTAGAACATCATTTTGACACTCAAAATACATCTTTAAGAATCGAAATCACAAAACCCTCATTCATGCTTTTTGAAACCCTAAGTCCCAAATCAAACCATTTAAGCAATAGACTCGAAATCTATGTTAAAACCCATAAGAGTGAGTATGAATCCCTACCTCAAGAGATGATACCCAAAGGAGAAGGTGACGAAAACGAAGTTGCTCCAAATCATAAGTTTTACGAATCAAAATGTAGCCCTCGACGATCAACAACTTTGTTGTAAAGGCCAAAGATGAGCAAATCACTCCTACTAGATCAATACCTAGAGAGAAGGTAGGGTTCTAGAGTGAGAAGCTCAACAATGGTGTTTTTGGAAAAGTAGAAGAGAGAAGAGAATGTGAAAAAGTGATTTAAAAAGTCAAAACACGGAGCTTTAACCCAGTCGCCCCGCTCGAGCGTCCAAACTCCCGCTCGAGCGGCACTCACAGACTCCCGCTTGAGCGGCCAATCTTCCGCTCGAGCATCGGATGCACACTCTCAGCACTTTAGCAGACAAGTTTCCCGCTCGAGCGCCAAACTCCCTGCTCGAGCGGCACACACACAAACTCCCGCTCGAGCGGCCCATTCCCCGCTCGAGCGTTCAACCTTTACACAGGAAAAATACTGGATGGGTGTATTATTCGCTCGAGCGCCCAAACCCCCGCTCGAGCGGACAAGCCAAAACCTGGGCAGCTAGACTTGGTTCCTAAGCTCAACCAACCTGCTCCAAACCTTCCCAACACAACCCAAGACTCAAATATAAAGAGTAAAGGACGTAAACAAGATATACACAACAACCAATTCCACGGAGCCTAAGTCCGGATACAACAAATAAAGAAAAGGGAAACCGGGATCGCTATAACCTCCCCCCTTAAAGAATTTCGTCCCCGAAATTAAGAACAAGTTTTCTTCCATTTTAAACACCGTTACACTACAACATTCAACAACTCGACCCATTACCGGTCATTTCATCTCTTATCAAGAGGCATTTCACGATACATACATTTCAACTTGCATTTTCTTTCTGTTTCAACCTTTTCCAACATACATAGTTCACAATTCATATCATAAGCAATAATCATTATACATTTCCATTTCTACTATATATTCAACACATGCAATGTTGCACAAACTTCCACTTGAGGCAAATTTCCAACTACTTTCACTAACCAAAACATGCACCATGTTTTACAACTTAAGACATATTTAATGGTCTTAAAGTTCAACAGCACAACATTATATATAACATATGTTCAAACATCTGCAAATAGGTCCGGATATTTCTCTTAGACTTCCAACTCACGCTCCCAAGTGGCTTCCTCCACCCTGTGATGTTTCCATGAAACCTTCACCAAAGGAATGGTCTTGCCACGCAGGATTTGATCTCGCTTATCCAAGACCCGAACCGGTCTCTCCTCATACGAGGCATCCTCATCTACCTCTAAGTTGGTCCAATCCAATACATGCGATGGATCCGGCCCATATTTCCGAAGCATACTCACATGAAACACGTTATGAACTCCGGACAACTGTGGCGGCAAAGCTAAACGATAAGCAACCTCGCCAATTCTCTCAAGGATTTCAAAAGGACCAATAAAATGAGGGGTCAACTTCCCACTCTTCCCAAACCTCATCAATCCCCGCCTAGGTGATATCTTCAGAAAGACATGATCACCTACCTCAAACACCAACGGCCTCCTCCTACGGTCAGCATAAGATTTCTGACGACTCTGGGCTATAACAAGCCTCCTACAGATAAGCTCAACTTTCTCTGTCGTCTCCTTAACCAACTCCGGACCCAAAAGAGGTGCGTCACCCACCTCGGCCCAACAAACTGGAGACCTACAAGGTCAGCCATACAAGGCCTCGAACGGTGCCATACCGATACTAGACTGAAAACTGTTATTGTAGGCAAACTCCACCAATGGTAAGTGCCTCTCCCACGTCCCACTAAAGTCAAGAACATAACCCCGAAGCATATCTTCAAGGATCTGAATAGTACGCCGATCCTGTCACCGAGGATGATAAGCCATATCAAGGTCAACTTAGTACCCAAGGCACTCGCAAACTCGCCACAACCTAGCAAAGAAACGAGGATCTCTATCTCGAGATGATCACATCGGGACCCCGTAACTTCACTATGTCCCGAATATACAAGTCGTCAAGATGATCTACCAAATCTCTCACGTGCATAGGAATGAAGTGCGCCGACTTAGTCAACCGGTCTACAACCACCCAAATAGCATCACTACCCCACTGGGTCCTCGGAAGACCTACTACGAAGTCCATAGTGACATGCTCCCACTTCCACTCGGCAATAGGCAAGGGTTGCAACAAACCCGCCGGCCTCGATGCTCGGCCTTCACTTGTCGACATGTAAGGCACTTAGACACTAAGATCGCCACATCCTCTTCATACCCGCCACCAAAATCAAGCACCCAAATCCCGATACATCTTAGTACCTCGGACGACCGCAAGGCGAATGATGAA
Source organism: Camellia lanceoleosa (assembly GCA_025200525.1). Taxonomy (NCBI): domain Eukaryota; kingdom Viridiplantae; phylum Streptophyta; class Magnoliopsida; order Ericales; family Theaceae; genus Camellia; species Camellia lanceoleosa. The sequence goes on from CM045766.1 coordinate 46,938,633, forward strand.
ACTTTGAGTACCTCCTCTCGACAAGACTCGCACAAACAAACGGTCTCAGATCTCACACTCGTGCCTGATACACCGTCAAACCCTTCACAACTTTCCCATCGAGATCTTCTGAGGGACTCTACTAAGGTCACCCTCCAGGCTCTAACACTCGAGTCACAAGTGTAGGTCACAAGAACAACAGAAAACAAGGTCAAGATTTCAACAGATTCGCTCAGACGCAAATCGAACTCACCAAGTGCCCCCAACATTCCCCACTCCCGGATGGCTATACAAGCTACATCACCTATGGATTTTCTGCTAAGGGCATCGGCCACAACATTGGCCTTCCCTGGATGATAATACAACTCGAAATCGTAATCCTCAATGAACTCCATCCACCTCATCTGCCTCAAGTTCAAGTCTTTCTGTGAAAATAGATATTTCAGACTCTTATGATCCGAGAACACCTCGAATCTCTCGCCATAAAGGTAGTGCCTCTAGATTTTCAAGGCAAAGATCACAGCCGCTAACTCTAGGTCATGTGTAGGGTAATTCTTCTCGTGTATTTTCAACTGACGTGAGCCATAAGCTACCACTTTCCCCTCTTGCATCAACACACATCCCAAACCCTCTCATGAGGCATCACAATAGACATCATAACCCAACCCTCTTCTAATAATCAAGACCGAGCAAGGGTCAATCTAACTTTCAATTCTCGAACGACTTTTCACAAGTCTCTGCTCAGATAAATTTGACTCCTTCCGAGTCAATCTAGTCAACGGGCTTAATCAGAGAAATCCTTTACAAACCGACGGTAGTACCCACTAATCCCGTAAAACCGCGCGGATCTCAAACACACTCTTAGGTCAGGCCCAATCGCACCGCCGCCTTGATGTATCAACAGACACCCTGCTCCTGAAACCACATGGCCTAAGAACTTGACTTCTCCCACCGTAACTCATACTTCCCAAACTTGGCATACAAATTTATGGGCTCTAAGCAACTCAAGAACCACTCTCAAGTGTCCTCGTGCTCCTCCTCTGAAGGTGAATAGATAAGAATGCCACCCACGAAGATGACTACAAAACGATCCAAGAATTCCTGGAAAATCCGGTTCATCAAGTCCATAAAGACCGCCGGTGCATTGGTAAGCCCAAATGGCATCACCAGAACTCATAATGGCTATACCGCTGCATTTTAATGCCGCCTTAGGAATATCCTCCTCCTCGACCTCAACCGGTGGTAACCCGATCTCAAGTCTATCTTAGAAAACAACGAACCCTTTAACCGTCAAACAAATCATCTATATGGGGCATAGGGTATTTATTCTAACCGTAGTCTTATTCAACTTCCTAGAGTCGATACAAAGTCTTAAGGCACCATCTTTCTTCTTAGCAAAGAGGGCCGGTGCTACTACGAGACACTAGGGCGACAAAGCCCTTATCTAGCAATTCTCGAGTCAAGTTTCAACTCAACCAACTCACTGAGCAAAACTAAGGTGCCATAGAAATCGGCAAGTGTCGCACTAAATCAATAGAGAACTCAATCTCCCTGAGGTGGCAAACTAACGAGATCCTCGAAAGACGTCCGAGTACTCACAAACTACTCGCAACACAACCTAGGTCTCATCACACTCACCGCCTCAAAGTTAGCAAGTAAACCACTAAGCTCACTCGCTCTCGATCATACCCTGGCACAACACTAACAACCCGTCCCCCAAGGAGTGGAAACACTCCGCCACGGCACAAAGAAGTGACGCTCAAGCGGTAGTAATCAATAACTACCCGATGACGATAACCACCCATACCCAAAATAACATTAAAGCCCTTCATGGGCATAACTACAAAAGGAACTAAGCCTATGATCGAATTCTATATCACAACCTCTACATCCGTGTTTCAAAATCAACTCACCCCCAACAGGTCACACTACACATATAGGAGATGCTAATAGCGCTAACTCCAACTCCAACACAGATGCAAATGCAGCAGATACAAAAGAATGAGATGCACCCATATCAATCAATACACTAGCAACCGAAAGGTAAAACAGTAAAGGTACCTCTCACTACCGATGAAGCAAGATTAGGTCCTCGCGGTATCAAAGATACACGCGTTCTATAGGTCCCTTGATCCACCCGCCACCCTCGAGCATATGATCACTGCAGACTGGATGATGACGTTCTTGATTGGCCTCGAGGCCTGACAGACCGAGCCGGTTGAAATCCTGCGTCGCTTAGAACCAGACGCCATGAACTGCACTCAACTGTGGCAAAACCTCTTCAGTGCCCAGTGTCCACACCGATAGCAAGACAAAGGCCGCCCTCGCCTGCTCGCCCCGAGGTCTAGCCGAAGAGGAAGCAACACGACTCTCTTCATGGGCAAATCAAGACTTGTGACCTAGCCGCCACATGCAAAACAAGTCAAGCCTCCTCGACTACCTCTCCCGAGCTCGTGACTGCACCGAAAAGTCGATCTAGCAACTCCGCCTCGAGATCCTGAGGGTTATAACCCTCTGTCTCCTACTATCTCCTTGGCCATCTTGGCCCTCTTGGAGCCTCTATGTTTCTCCTCCTCTTCCTCCCCGTGATCATAAGCTCCATATGAGCCGCAACATCTACCAAATGTCTATACTCGATGTAAGAACCACTAACCTCAACTTGAGGCCACGCCAACTTCCGCCAAACTCAGAGTAACGGCGTCCTTGGTCGCCACGAAGTTCACCAGAACTCGACAAGCTAGTAAATGTAGCCTCAAACTCAGCCACAGACAAACCCTCCTGCTTAAGTCGTCTAAATTGATCCCTCAACTTCTCCCTGGCAACTGCAGATAAGAACTTTTCCTGGAAAGCATTTACAAACGCCTCCCAAGTACCACCAACACGGGCCTTCTCATACTTCCACCATTGACCAAGATCTCCTTCGCTTGAAGGATGCCAAGGTCACCTTTAGAGTCCCATCCTCGATGCCAAGCATCTCAATGTCTTCTCCATCTGCTCCAACCACTGTCACTTCACAATGCCTTTGGATCCCCAACAAACTCCTCGGATTAGACCGAAGAACTCATTCTTCAAGAAAGAAGGTCCCGCTCAACCGCCTAATTCCTAGCCCCGAGAATTCCCAAAGCTCCTCGCTATCTCTGCCAAGGCGCCATAGCTCGCCGACTGCTCGCCACATTGGCTCGCTAACTCCCTCCGCATTGGAATATCATCCCAGAAGGTATTTCCTCGCCGCAGCCTACCACGCCTAGCACCTCTTCCTCGTCCTGACATCCTAATAAAGGTCACACAGAACGTTAGCACATTCATAAATGTGTCGAAACCAAACACTCACGTCCTAATGTATGGACAACTTTAATTCACTCCACGTAAGCACATAAACACATAAGCACTTACGAATTTCATTTCCGGATAATGATAGTCCCGAGGCGTTAATAGAGTTCTGGTTAGAAACAGCATTGATCAAGTGCCTTTCTAACAAGACTCCCAAAAACCCAAGGATCCAATCAACATCCTAGAAATTAAATGCCATACCCAACAATCACATAAGCATGCTATCACAAAAACACATTACATTACACTTAAGTCTCTAACAAGCGAGACAAAACCATTGTGATCATAATCACTTCCCACGTACCCAAAGTATTCGAACCCGGTACGCTCTGATACCAAGTTGTAACGCGCTCAAAATAATACATCAAACCCATTGCTTTAGATATGCATTGATATAGGAGAAATCAATCAATTTCATTCATCAAAGTAGTTCTTACAGAAGTATTACATGTTAACAACAAAAGCAAATGCCCTACGGGCTTATAGCTTTCCAAGTTAACACTTGGTTACACAGAAGAAGAGTACTAACTCAATACAAAAGAAGCCCTTGGCTTGATATACATGTAATACATACAAAATAAACAAAAAGAGTCTTCGACTCTCATCATCATCCAAGCTAAGTCCTTGGAGGTGGCATGCTACCTGTACCTGAAAATGGTGTCCCATAAAGGGTGAGCCAACGCCCAGTAGAGATATGCTAAACACAATATGAGTAATAACTAAGACATCAGCAATTGATAAATGTTTAACTCACATAGATCCATTTATAATTCCATTTCCATTACATGACAACCATGTTCATATCTCATTTCAGTTTCCATTTCTCATCATTTTCTCAAATTACATCAACGGCTCAGAACCTGGCCAACCACTTATAAGGGACAGTGACTCATGCTAGACACTTCCCGTTTCACAATAGATAAACATACTAGTTGTGTCAACATCTCAACAGATAAGCACACAAGCTGTATCCACATTTCAACAGATAAGCATATTAGTTATATCAACACTTCCAAGGAGAAGCATATGAGCCGTATCCACACTTCCATAGATAGGCATATTAGCTATATCAACACATTAACTGACAAGCATATGAGCTGTATCAGTGGAGTCCATCCCCTATCTCCTCCCAATCAACATCCGGTTTAGAGGTCCATCCCCTATCTTCCCCTAAACCGTGGAGTACATCCCCTATCTCCTCCCACATATAATGTATACACATATAAGTCATATACACAACCAATCAATACATAACATTAATGTATTCTATCAACCGTCATACTCTATGACATAACCAATTTATTAGTTTTAATTTGCCTAATCATCATGCATTGTCTACAACAATCAAATTACCCTCCACCGGTAGCCCAAGCAGTTATTTCTAAACAGAAAATAAGAGCTTCAACAGATAAAATATCAATGTTTTCAAAAATGGACGATTTGTAAATCCAACTCCACCATTTCACAACATAACGAATCAATTTCATTATTTTACAGTTCAATTCTAGATAACAACTACTTTTCCAAATCAATTGTGGCAATTAACTTATATAACAAATTAGGGCTTTCTCCCCCATTCCTCATTATTCACCCCAAGGTTCAATAATCAACAACCCACCACTAGAACATCATTTTGACACTCAAAATACATCTTTAAGAATCGAAATCACAAAACCCTCATTCATGCTTTTTGAAACCCTAAGTCCCAAATCAAACCATTTAAGCAATAGACTCGAAATCTATGTTAAAACCCATAAGAGTGAGTATGAATCCCTACCTCAAGAGATGATACCCAAAGGAGAAGGTGATGAAAATGAAGTTGCTCCAAATCACAAGTTTTATGGATCAAAATGTAGCCCTCGACGATCAACAACTTTGTTGTAAAGGCCAAAGATGAGCAAATCACTCATACTAGATCAATACCTAGAGAGAAGGTAGGGTTCTAGAGTGAGAAGCTCAACAATGGTGTTTTTGGAAAAGTAGGAGAGATAAGAGAATGTGAAAAAGTGATTTAAAAAGCCAAAACACGGAGCTTTAACCTAGTCGCCCGCTCAGCTGCCCAAACTCCCGCTCGAGCGGCCAATCTTCCGCTCGTGTGTCGGTTGCACACTCAAGACTTTAGCAGACAGGTTCCTCGCTCGAGCGCCAAACTCCCCGCTCGAGCGGCACACACACAAACTCCCGCTCGAGCGACCCATTCCCTGCTCGAGCGTTCAACCCTTACACAGGAAAAATACTGGATGGGTGTATTATCCGCTCGAGCACCCAAACCTGCGCTCGAGCGGACAAGCCAAAACCTGGGCAGCTAGACTTGGTTCCTAAGCTCAACCAACCTGCTCCAAACCTTCCCAACACAACCCAAGACTCAAATATAAAGAGCAAAGGATGTAAACACGATATACACAACAACCAACGCCACGGAGCCTAAGTCCGGATACAACAAATAAAGAAAAGGGAAACCGGGATCGCTATATCTACAAACAAAAATGAAGTTGAAATGGAAATGTCAAAACTTTCCACATTCATACCCCAACTTTATATGGAAAAAATGAACCTATCTTTCAGGATAAAAGCCAAGAACATGGAAAAAATGAACCTACCTTTCACGACAAAAGCCACTCCCTCTCTAAAGTTGTGTAACAATCTCTACATCTCTGTTTTTTCCCAAGAATTACAATGGATCGAAGTTCATTTTTTCTCAACACCACTACAATCCAAAAATCCTCAAAATTTTCTCGGTTTCTTGGATTCATTTTCTGTAGTTGCGGTGGGATTTCGCCGGAGTTTAAGTCGGTGGAGAAGACATATTAATAGATTGACACCATTCACGAGTAGAATTAAGGGTCAACATTCATGTTAATAAACTATTCAAGAGTAAAGTTAAGGCCCAATATTCGTGTCAATAGACTAGATATAACCCTCATGAAATAATTTTCAAGTACGTCGTGACCTAAATCCAAAAACAATACCTAAAGAAATTCAACTTCTTAAACAATTTTCTTAAATCTTGATCATGTGTGTTTCAATATCAAAAATTGGTCTTCAACCTTGACTACATCCCTTCTTTTTTTCATTTATCTTTTTTTCCTTCTTTCGTTCGGCTCCACTATGACCCTGACATTCTTTTGAAATGCCATCATGTCTGTCAAAATTTTCTATCCACATTAATTTTTTCCTACTGCTTTTTTATGACATCTTTGACTTGAATTGAGTCATGAAAGTAATTGTATGGGCATCACTCTTTGTTTCACATTGCACATCTTTTCATAAAAAAAATAATAAACCAACATTCCAGACCATTGTAACTTCACTTAAAATGTAAAGAAATTAATTGTCACAATTGATAGTGAAAGGACTTTAGTTAAATTATAAAAAATGCAAGTGGTCGGAGTGTAATACTAACTCAATTAAAAACCACCCAAAAGTCTGCAATGGAGAACTTGTAGTTTAAAAAGTGTTGAAGACACACACACACACATACGCACACAATCTCATGGAGGGAGAGAGAGAGAGAGAGAGAGAGAGAGTGAGTGAGTGAGTGAGTGAGTGAGTGAGTGAGGGAGAGAGAGAGTTACTAGTGAAGGAAATGAAGTTAAAATGGAAATGTACTGGTGAAGGAAATGAAAGTTGAAATGGAAATGTCAATAAAATTAAGATTGTATTACCTCAGACTAGAAAATTATACTTCATATCCACCTTTTCTCTAGCACTTGATTTTATTACCTTAGACTAGAAAAACCCATATCAGCATTCAAACATAAATTGCAATTTTTGATCACAAAACCCATGTACTAATTCCACAAAATGTTCAAATCAATAACTTTCCAAATCACCAAAACTCTCACATTTCATGAAATTATCCAAGAAAAAAACAAAAATAAAATTTTCCCTTCTATTAACACTCAATTTAGATTCATATATGCATAAATACAAACAAAGAAAATGGGATTTGAAAGGGCAATACCATAGCTATTGTCACGACTCGCCCCCATATCCAAATGCTAAGTATCGTGACGCTAATAACTAAAGCTACCTGCGGCCAATTCTTAAACAAATCAATAAATGCGAGCAGAAATAATATTCAAGTGAAGGTACCAAAATAATCATTGGAGTTTCTATTTTTATTATAAAATTTATTAACAAAAAATGCCAATATTTACATATAAAAATATCATAAAAGTGTTATGTGTGTCTATTCTGTAACCTCGCGTCTAAGACTTTCGAAAAGCTATTTCTGAATTGCATTGTTTCCTGAAAATTGGTAAACAGCTATAAGCACATGGCAGAGTGAGAAATACTATACCAAGAGTATAAGGGATACAAAATAACCATGGACAGTTATGTAACTAAAATATTTAAGATAACTTGGTCTAAACAAATAATCATTTAAATAGCAAAATTGAGATTATGTAAATAAATAACCATAACCACAGTACCGAACAGAACAGAACAGAACAGAGGTCACAAGAGTGACAGTCAGAACAGAGATACGGATTCAAGAGTGGCTCGTACGCATTATAGAGGTGGCTCTCACAATAGTGTAGCACTTATCTCCGCACAGCACTTTGCTCTGCATGCAATGTAGGTCAATAGATCAATGACAACAAAGGGCCACAAAGTGACCAAACAGAACCGATGGTTATTTAAGTCCCCCAAGGCGTGGGACTCCCGTGGTGGTACTTACAAAATATAATTGCTTATAAAGTTATAGTCAAATATTCTTTAAAAGTTAAACAAACATATCCATGGGTTTCATTTTAAGCAAATAGGGTTCAGAAAATAATCCACGTAATTGAAATATTTATGAAAAATAACTTATATTAGTATAACTAATAGAATACAACTTGCATAAAATAAATTATGATAACTCAAAACACTCGTAAAATATATTATGCTAACTCAAGGTAAAATATCACTCACCTTAAAATTAATACCTCACTATTCCTTTCCATTATCAAAGATCTTTTTAACTTCCAATATTTCCTTCCCCTTTCTTAGTTCATTTTCCTTCCTTTCTCTCTTTTTTTCCTTTTCTTTTCCACACAGTTGATCACCTACTCCCAATTTATAGGGACGTAAGAACATTATCAGGCCAACACGTGGCCAGCGTGAATCTTCCAACAAATTTGATCATAATTTATATGGATTTATACTTATCTTTAATAAATATTTAAGATAATTATACTTTGGCACAATTTTCTAATATAACTATATAAATAAATTAATCCCTATTTAAATTACACTCTCTCGTATACCAACAGAAAATTAATTATTTATTTTACTACCTGTAGACACCCCATTTTTTACCGTCCTCAAGACTTGGACGTCACCATTTGAACAATCTTATGATCATCTATGTTTGTGTTTGTTTGGAATTCTTGAGGTCTCGCCACGACCTTGCCTCGTGATCTCCGAACTTGACTGTTTTGTGTCTGGTTTTGCACCAAACACTTGTGTTTTGCCTTGAAAGGGCATGGAATGCCTTGTGAGGCATCCCCACACATCACCGGCCATGGCTAGAGGCCATCGGCTGGTGTTTTGTTGTCACCGACAATGTATATTGCCGGTCGGCACTCTTTATTGCTCGGCAAATTCATTTTGTCAAAATGGCAATTTTGAGCCGACCAATCGCTCATCTACTTTTTGTAGATATTTTGTGCTAGTGTGATAGTCGGCACTCACCCCATTCCCTCCATACACGCAGTATGGGGATTTCCCTCTTGGATGACTTGTTTTGTAAGCCTTACAAGAGGGAATTGCCTATATAGGAGAGCTTCTTCTCTTTGGCCAAGGGTTAGACATTTTAGACAGCTTTTGTAAAGTTTGAGTTCTAGGGTTAGGGTTAGATACATGTTCTATCTCTATAAGTTTGTGTTTTGTCCTACTTTTGCTCACAAACACACACCACCACACCATCTCTTGGACTTGAGACCTTTGGAGCGTTGTTTTAGTGTTTTGGAGCTGGATTAAAGCCAAGGAAGGCTGTTGGAGCATTGTTTGTGAAGAAAGGCTTCAAGGGTAAGAAACTTCCCTTTTATTCCCCATTTTTGCATTACATTTCTACCTATCTTTGAACTATTTTTGTGTTTAGTGTATAACATAAAAAAGTTCTTTTTTTTAGGCCTCTTGATTGTTTGTTAAGAGTATTTTGTGGTTTGGGTTTGTTTGACCCCTCCTAGGCCTTGTAAGGCTCCTTTTTGTGCTATTTTGTGCAAGTTTCGGGACTTTGGTGTTTGTTTTCCACCATTGAAATCTTGAGGGATTTCAGTGGTGAAGATGGTGCCTTAAAGTCTCAAAAAGGGGAGGGACACCCCCTCTCCATGTTGTCCTTGAAAAGGACCAATTTTGGCCTCTTAAGGGGGCATTATGTTTAAAGGTCTGTTGATCATGCCATGGCTATATTTTATGCTTATATTGTCATGATTTAACTTTGTATTAAGTTGGTTTTGGTACACCATGCATGCTTAGCATACCTACCATGTAATGCCTTGTTATTGCCTTTTAATATGCCTTAGGTTGTTAGCCTTTGTTCTAGCATGTTTTAGGTTTAATCTTGTGAAGGTTTTGTGCTTATTTTGCCATGTTTAAGGTCTGTCCATAATTGTTTGGGTCGATTTTGGCATGCTTGGTATAGCTTCTTTGTATTTGAGCTTGTATGCTTCAAGTATGAGAATGTGTAGCATGTGTTGCTTGCATCATTTAAGTGGTTTGGCACTATTTGTAACATCATTTCAGTCCCTAAGACATGCTTGTATGCTTGCCTTGGTTGTCTCTTTGTTGCTTCTTGAGCATGTGTTATATGCTCCTTGAAAGTGCATTTGTGCATGCCTTCATACTTGAGCCACTTAGATGCCATCTAAGTAGTCCTTTGGCCTTGTTTTAACATGCTAAAAATCTGTTTTTAGTTGTTTAATGCATGCCATGGTTGTTATGCTAAGTGTGTTTCAAAGCTTCATTACCTTGCTTCAAGAATTTGGACTATTTGCACACTAGTATTTGTCTTGTTTAAGTTGGTTTGGCACCTCTTATAACATGATTTTCAGGGCTTATGTTGCATGCCATATGTCCATGTTAGGCCTCTTTTGAATGTGTTTAAAAGTTTCCTTTATATGCTTAAGTGTTGGAACATAACATGTGCATGTGTGTATGTGTGTTTAGCCCTTATATTTGAGCACTTTGGCCACTATTTTGGGCCTAATTAGAGCTGCCTAATTCATGTTTAAGACCATCATTTGCTTGGTTGCATGCTTACCTTACATGTTTGTACATTGTCCATGTTCATGCTTGCATGCTTGCCCTCATGATCATGTTGCATATTAGCTAACATGCCTAGGATGCATTGTACTTTGCATGCATACCTTGTCCCTTGATTTAGTGATAGGGATTGGGCCTTGGTTTGATTGTTTGCATTGCATTTGAAATCAATGTGCACAACTTGGTTCTTTGGGCCATCATGCATGGGAATGCGTGATTGATGGTTCGAGAATCGAGGCACATGCCCCTTTGAGTCACAAACATGATAAGGGGCATGATTGGTGCATACATTGCTTGAATTGTATTGCCATGCAAGTTCTCGCTCATTGCCAATTGCGTGTCTCGAGTATTCTTTGCCGACTGGCAATATTTAGTGCCGACCGGCAATGTATTGGTGGCCGATAGCCTCATTCCCAGCCGATGGCCATATCTAGCAGCCGGTGGTAATTCTACGCAGCCGGTGGTGTCCCCCAATGTGCAGAGAGACATCCCTGAGGCTTTGGCAGTCTTTGGAGGGGCAGAGCAGGGAAAACAGAGGCAGACCATGCATGGCAAAGGTAATTCGAAAGCAGACTGTGAGCATGCGTTGCATCAGGCTCTCCTTCCGAGGCGGTTTACTGTTTTTCCCAGTTTAGTTAGTTGTTAACTTAGGCAATTTGTAATTATTAATTAACTTGCGTAGTTGGTTAATTTGTATTATTCTTTTGGTCCCTCCGAGCGAGGGCGAATTTGTAATAAGTGTGGGTGCGTGTGCGTGCATGTTTTCCAACCTCCACTTCTTTCTCCCTTTTACTTACCTGCTTTGATGGTTAGTATTAGGGCACGTTTAAATTAGCATATCTCATGCAATGCATGCGTGCATCCATGCATTTGTCTTGCATACACTAGGCTCGGTACATCATACAAACTGCATTGTATTTTCAATTCCATATTGAATACGTGATAGTTGTAGCATTTCACATGCCACTTTAGGGTTTGCCGAGCCCATCCTTATCACATCATGTATGTGTTGCATTAGCCACTTAACATGAACTAGGACATGCATGTTTGCTAACCAGCTTATTGTTTTGGCACGGAGTACGATGTAAGTATTTATGCTTTAGCATCTCGCATGCGTGTGAATGTTAACATGACAGTATGCTTACCATGCGGCTAAGTGCTTATATGAGATAAAATGTTTGAATGCCTGTGGGTGAAGGTTGGATTGTTCGAGCCGGAAAAACTCGTTGAACTGTGATTTTAGCCTACTTGTAGTAGCAAATTTCAAAGTATTTTCAAAACAAACGATATGCGATGCTTGTTTCCAAATTAGGCAATCTAGTCTATACTTGTTTGTCAGGCGCATAACATAGTAATTCTAGGCTAATAACCGAAACAAGAACACATAATGTTTTAAAAATCGGATATCATGGTTAGTAGAGGCCGGTCTTCGGACCAGGTGAAAGGGGGTGCTCATAGTCGACCTTTTCCCGATCGCACTAAGCTCCTGAGCTGAGGCAACTTTGGTGATGACGGACACGTGGCCTTTGTCACCGAGTTAGGGTTTCCTAAATTTCCCAAAATAAAATATTTAGGTGGCGACTCTGTATCTGGCAAAGCAGTCCATGTTTGGCACTTCTTTCAAAATCTGTTTTTCTCAAAACGATTTGCCAGAGTTGGACTCTTTGGTTCAAATTAAGAACCGCAACAAACAAAAAGGGGAGTCCAAATCAGAGCGAGGTCCTCAAGGGCCTCATAGCTTCGCGACACTGGGATTTAGAGAGCTTGACTAACTCATGATATCCTGCTTTTGATTTCATTTATGTGTTTCTTTGCATTGCATGTGCATTGGTGCGCTAGGACACCGTGTTTGCCATCCGCCATTCTCGAACGGTTTGTCGGAGGCTTGTCTTGTCAAGGCATGACCATAAGGTCAACGGTTATGGGCTCTACAAAGATGGAACACAAACCCGGTTTCACCGGCACCTTTGACCATTCGACCTAGTGCATATTCGAATCCATAGTGACCATTCCAAACTAGGATGTGTCGCTACCGATGTTAGGTTGTTTGAAACCACATCAAGCGTAATGAAACCCTAGCTCTCGCAAAATAGGACAGGAAACCCTACCCCAACATAGGGGTGTTTTGGCTCTCACCGCTATGTGCTTTTAGAGTGTATCTCACAAGAATACGCATGTCGGCTTTGCAAGATTGGGTATCCGCCCGAGGGCACCAGATCGTTGTTGTTGAGAATCGTATGTCTGCGGTATCGCCAGCTTTTGAACAAAGGATTCTGGGGAACAAAGGATCGCAGTAGAGTGCGCTTGTTCGCCACACCCGTGTTTGATCTGTTTGGGGCAAAAATACTGCTTGTTTTCCGTTTCAGTTCAAAGATTCAGAGAGTTGATCCAGAATAGCTAGTGTCTTCTTCTTGCTGAGGCAGAACTTAGCATGACGCAGAATTCATAAGAGATCGTGGTCATGACCGCCTCGTTGGATCAAGGATTCACCCTACACAGTGAGACTACTGTTGATATGCCGCATCCATCCAGATCGCCATATGACCCACCGGGCCCTCACCATATCAGGCTCGTGAGCCTACTACATTTGAACTAATGGGGATGATAGGTGATCTCTAGAGGTCTGTGGCGGATCTCGCCTATGGGATGTCAGCTTCACCGCCAGCTGCACCGTACGCCGGGAGCTTTGCACCCCAGGAGCCCCCGCTGTTGGGTCGGATTGTTATTGAACTTAGTTAATCGGAGATGGCCTCCAGTTATAACAATGACGTGTCAACATCAACCCAAACCCTCAATCAGGCTGAAGCTAGAGGTAAAGACCAGATGAAGGCAGATGCCGACCTTATCGAACAACTGCTGTGGACAGTCGAGGCTTTGAAAGCCGGGGGGATGAACAAGCAACAGATATCTGCAGCTAGACAAAAGCCGGAGGACGCTTCTACTCACCGAGGGCAATTCCAGTCAATCAGAGAACCGGGATAGGCCCCGTCATGCCAAAACAGTTATTCCCGCTCCCGACCCTACATCCGGGAAGGATCAGGAATCCAAGGCTGCACCCGCCGATGCGTTCGCTAGTGCATCTAGGAAGAGTGCTCCGGCTCCAAAGTACCTGCCTCGAGGGCGCAGGGTCTTCCATGCTCTCTACATGCCATTGTCCAAAGCACTTCATATCCTTGCCGAAAGGGGGCATCTCAAACCCTTAGAGCCTCGACCTCTGCCAAAGAATCTCCCTGCTACGCATGACGCTGCTTTGTACTGTGCGTACCACCAGCAAACTGGTCATGCTACCGATAATTGCTTCCGCCTTCATCATGAGGTATAGGATTTGATTGACAACGAGGTTATCCTCCCCCCACCTCAAAGAAAGTCCGCTACCACCCGCTTGTTGGATTTTAAGGACACCGACATCGTGAGTATGTAATCGTAGGTAAACCGCTTGGCAAAGGTTCGGCGATTTTTGGATGTGGCGCTGGCACGCATTTTGAGCATCCGTCAACGCTAATTTTGTAAATTCGACTTGGGTATCAAGTCATTTTTGTTTTGTTTTGAGTCTGCCTCTCAGATTGAGTCATTTTTTTGCTTACAGGTCTGCTCTTGTTGTAATGAGTCACCTCTTGTATAGTGTACTGTGATTTCGGTTGTTGCCTCAAACACCGCTTTTATCTTGTAATTAGTTGTTTTCGCTTTTTGAGTCGCTATGAGCCGCTTATACCAACAAATCAATGAAACAAATTGTGGCTATCACGTTCCGTACTTGTTGCTATTTGAGTCAGCCATGCCAGAGGATGTGAATGGAACGACAGTACATACCACCTACTCTCTTGTGCCTTAAACGTCGTTGTAATGACCTAAGCTTTTCATAAAAACCCTTTTTGAACACTACGGTGATAAAAACGAAGAGGAAGGAATTCCTCGGGTTTTGAGAGAAAGACAGGCATGCTAAGCTTTTAATGAATGAAATCATGCTTGTCGGCGTGAGTACTGAGAAGGATCCTGGTTCGATCCGGATTGGTTCCACACTATCTTCAGCGCGAGTGATTTGTTGCTTTCTTAAAAACTTTCAAAAACAAATGTCTTATGCGCGCCTTGCGAAGACCTCGTGGAATCGCTTGAGATTGTGCAACCTAGGATCACTCTCAAATTTCAAGATTCAACCTATCTCAAGGTAAACCGAACTGCTCAAAACATCCAATAGTGCCATGAAACGCCTGTGTGGCCCAATTTTAAGCAGCCCTCGAGCAAGAGGCACTAAAGTCAGATCATGAAGATCAGATCCCACCAGGCAAGGCTCATGAAGCAACCGTGATGGATTTTTCTGCAAATCAACACAACAGTCATTCTCCTGGACACAGAGAGGCCTCAATCTCAAAACCGTTTGACATGGGATTGCTACACTTTTACCCTTTGAGAGGCTCGCTGGGTCGAAAACCCGGAAGGACGACCCAGGCAAAAGTTAGAGCAAAGAAAAAAGAAATAAAAAAAGAGACAAAAAAAAAAAGAAGCAAAAAAAGAGGAAAAAGAACAAAAAATAGCAAAATAAATAAAAAATGAAAATGCAAAAGAAAAGAATGAAAAAAAGAAGAAAATCATAGCTCGCAAGGTCAAAACCCGCAACAGCGCCTTTGGCAAAAGTTAGAGCCTAAAGGAAGGTTAAAATACCCGAGTGTACCTTAACCGGAACTACGTAAGGCTTGATTCCCATGTTTGGGATACGTAGGCAACTTCATCTTGAAGTCCAGCCCCCAACGCTTTCATAGCGTCTCAGTCCATGTCATGGTTTTGATCACTTGCCTCCTCCTAATCCGATGTCTCGGTAGCAACGGCTGGAACTGCGTGATCAACTTCCTCTTGAAGCTCGACCACCAACGCCTTCCAGGTGATTGTGTCCATATATTGGTTCAAACCGTCCTCGCCTCCGCTCGAGGATCCAATCGCCGCCAACGAGGATCGGCTTACAAAGATGCCGCTTCATCCAAACAAGGCAACTTTCGCTATCTAGTGCCATAAGTTGCCCCGGGTTGCCGTCAAACCAGGCAACTTTCCGCTGCCTTATCCCCTTTAAGCCAGGGCAATTTCCCATTGCCTTCAATCCGAGGTTGCGCTGCCTCGGTAGGTTCCGTGCTCGCTGAGCATTGTCTGCTTGCAAAATTAGTTTTTGAAAATTTTACTAAAGTTGACTATTTTCTAAAACTATTCCATTTTCCAAAGTCGACCATCTTCTTGGACCCAAAACGAAAATTTTCAAGGTTTCACACCGACGGTATGATTTTGAATCAAAAATCGAACAGTATGTTAATTCAACTCTCATTTTGGTCAAACTGCTTAGAAAAACAAGAATGGTCAAAATGATGAACTAGGGACGATTCGAGTCAGTCTTCGGTTTTTCCTCTTGCCAACATACTTGCCAGAAGGGCACTCTATCCACCGGAAGGAATAGCCGTGAGCTAACAGGGCTGGGCGTGAACTTGCGACTTCCTATTCATCCATCTTACCCTGGGGAGGGATTAAAAAAATGAGAGAATAAAGAATAGAGAGGTGTAAGCAGAGAGAGAAGTGAGAAAGAGGGTTTTGACAGAAAAACCGAGCCTGAGGGCCGAATGATGTAAGTATCACAAATCAGAAAGGGTGGGAAGTATACCCGGAGGAACTGGCTCCCCGAGATTTGAGGTCTCTCCTTGTGTAAACACGTCCGTGTGTCGTGTCTTTTGATTTGTCGGTCTCGATTTTAGCTTTGAGTCTTTTCCGAGCATGTCTCGTTATGTTAGGTCGTGTGCCTTTTGTTTCTTTGTTTGAGTCTGTCTCGCTATGTTTTGTGGTAGGCTCGATACCCCGGTTGAAAACCCTTCTTTATTTCAAAAAAATCATTTGTGCTCGTAATCGTGCCATTCTCTACATTTATGCGGAAGAAGGAAAGGGAAAATTTGGGACATTCGAGTGTTTCAACTCCAACCGCTTTAGTGTTGTGGTCCGCCTTGTCGATTGGGCTATTTGTTCGTGGTTTGTCAGAAGCGTAATGAATCGAGTGTTGTATTATGGGTCAGATGCGCATCAATCCCTAGTAGAGTATGGGTCAGATATTCATTGAGTAGTGGTTTGTATGAGTTGTTTGTCGTTAGTTGGTTGGCTATCCGATTATCATAGTGCAAGTGCTCAATTTACAAGTGCTCAATTTTCAAACAATGTGCCAATTTCATTTACGCTGAGATGTAATATGATATGATGTAATGCAAGATAATGCGAAGATACACAAATGTAAACACTTTTCCAGTAAAAAGTTTGTTTCATTTCATAATCTTTTCAAGTACATAAGTTTTGAAACAAAATTCTCAAGGGCAAGACAAAGTACCCTAACTACTAACAAAGAGAGGAAAGTGCGTAAAAAAAAAAAAAACAAAGAAAATCAGATTTAATGTCAAAATGGCTCCGGCTCTCAATCGTCTCTAGTCCTCTTCGACGGCGATCAAGAGCATCATCACCAGAGCATCACCAGAGCATCACCGCTCGAGCCCGAGTCTGCTTATCACGTCTCCTCCGACGACGACTCCGCTCCGCTTGCTCGCCTCAAACTCGCTATCCGAACTCGAGCCCGCGAGCCGCTTCCCGAAGGCGTAATGCATCGTATCACCGTGAGTAGTGAATCAATATAGAATGCAGTGTATGAGTACAGCGTGTGGATGCCGTGAGAAGTTTAATCAATGTAGAATACAAGCATGGTATGTATGTTGTGAACAGTGAATAAGTGCAGGGTGCAGTATCTGAGTACAGTGTATTAGGTGCCGTGAGGGCTGGGTGTCCAGTGTAGTGTCGTGCATCAGATTATGCAAAGCAATTTGTGTATGGTTTGAGGCTATGGTCAGGAAGAACATACCGGAATGCTGTAAAGGGCTAGGAGGTCGAAGGTCCGCCAGAGTATCCCCATCATGGAGGCATTCATCTCCAATGACCGGTGTACTTGAGGACGCCACAAAAGTATCGATGCATTAACATTCGTGGAATATCAAATAAACCGAAATGAAATAACAAGACAAGATGCGAATGCAGAATACATACCAGAGGCAAGTCGGGACACCGACTAACTCGATCACCGGGAGGCGAAGGATCCGATAGGTCACCCCACCCCCACCGCCTCCGAAAAGTCAAGAAGCAGCAGAGAAGGCCAACCTGCTCCCCGCCCCGCCGAACTCCGCCGCCACGGACTCGAGCCTCCTCGATGCTCCTCCACTGCTCGCTTCCAGCCGGGCGCCGCTGTCTTTTTCCGCGGCCGCCGCCAGAGGTCGATGATGAAGGTCCGGACGACCTAAGTAATCGCCGCCGAAGTCGCTCGCCTCCACCAATGGTGTAGTCCGCCATCCGCCGCGGTGAATCTCTTAGTATCCTCATATGCTCGGAGGGTGCACCGACTATCTCGCCCGGAAACCTGTGGTCCGACGAAGAAACACTCACCCAGTACCAAGCCCGGCTGCATCGCCTCCAAAGAAAATCCAAACGTGAGGTCTCATCGGCACCGCAAACCGATCTCAAGATCACGGCCGCAAAGGAGCCCAAGGTCGCCAGTGATCTCAAATGAAATACGCTTTGTTATCTATCGTTATCGAAACATGCAATGGAAAGACGGCTTAAATGATCTCAAGTAAAACATACCGCTGGGGTGATGGTGTCAAGAAGCGGCGAAGAAGCGGAATGTCTCTCGAGGCCCCCGCACGCACCTCCCGCTGAAGCGGCGAGAACGAGACAACGAGAGGGTCTTCAAGGCTTCGGTATGGGAGCAAGCCTAGGAAAGTAGGCATAAACCCACAACCAAGGTAAATACCAAAGGCATTTATTAGATAAAGGTAATATAGAATAAAAGCGTAAATAGTAGAGCCATGTTGTGTGCAATATTGTGCAGAGTGTACAAAGTGAGCAAAGTACAACAAGGTAAAGGTAGTATGTGTGTGTGCAGGTACAAGATACAAAGAAGTACAAAGCAGACTACAAAGGTAGTGCAGAGTACGTAAAATATAGAATGTAAATGTAAAGCAAAGAAATGTACCTCCCAAACACACCAAGAGTCTCGAGCAACTATCCGCTGCCGTGGGAAGCTGAGCTCATATATCCATAGAGAGTGGCCAGAGCGGCGCCACCCCAGTCATAATGTAAGATATCCCTGACGTCCACCAGTACGCTGAGCAGGCAGAGAGGCACGGTGTTCGCCCGGTCGGCGAAAATGGTCGTCCCAAACAAGAACATGAGAAAGTTGCGTGTGTCTCCACGCCTCGAGTCATCTGGTCAGATCAACAAGGGTGGGCTGGACCTTGAACTGCACCTCGAACTAGAAATAGCGGATGAAGCCAGGACGCGCCAGAGGCGGCAGCTCGCCGAGCAAGTAGATCTGAACGGCCTCCCACTCATCCATATCAGTATCGAAGGGGATCGGATCACCCCCTACCCCGATGCCTATAAGCATCGAGAAATCATAAGGGGTCATCGTCATGTCCCCCGTCGCAGACAAATGGAATGAATCGGTGGTGTCCCACCACCTCTCCACCAGAGCGGCGAGGAGAGCTTTGCATGTAGTGAGCCTGGAGAGTCCTCTGCAGAATGCGCGAAAGCCGACCTGGTCCACGATATGGCGAACTGCGTCGGGAAGCTCAGCGTACCACTCACGAGCGACAGTGTTCCCATATCCGCGGATGGTATGGGAACCTCCCTGTTTTCAAACAAGTAGTTGCGAAGCAATATAAAATGTACAGTTTTGAAGAAACAGTCAAAATCAGTGCAAATTTGGCATGCGTGCATATTTTCAAGTTCAGATAGATATCGAGTGCCAGTGTGCTTATAGCGAACTACAACGTGTGATGCGTCAGCGTGTTTGAGTGTTTCAGTGCAAATGTGGCATGCGTGCATATTTTCAGATTCAAACAGGTATCGGGTGCCGGTGTTTGCAGTGAAATACGGTGTGTGCCGTTTGTTGAGTGGTTCAAGGCTAGTGCAGTGTGTGTGCACGTGTGAGTCTTAAACAGATAATCAGTTGCAAGTGCATTTGCAATCAACTACAATATACAAGTATCGGTATCTAACTAAGCTTAAAGACAGAATCGCTATGGCAGGATGCTAAAAGTTCTACATTGCAAAAAGTAAAACAGAAAAATGTTACCTCGTTAGCGCAAGGATAGGTGAGAGGCAGTGCTCACGAAGCGTGGTTGGGATCCAACGCCATGTCGAAACTCCCGAATCGGGCGTAGTCCGCCGGGGACGTAATATGAATCGCCACCAGAGGTCGCCGGGTTGAACGGGCGCTCGCTCAAAGGTAGGAGCTCGACCCCAGGATCCATCTCATGATCCGAGGGAGTCCCACCACGTGGAATATTGTTGGCCATGTCAAGAATGATGAGAAAATAACCGGAGGGAGGAAAACCGGGCGAGAATATGGAAAGTCAACTGAAAAGTCAACCCCCGAGAGGGTGGAAAATGGCCGGAAAAGCCGGGATGTGAAAAGCGTACGGAAATCAAGAGGAAAGTGAGGGGAACAATCCCCAAAAAGGTGGAAATGGCAAAAGAGGCACCGAAACAAAGATTTGTTCGGATGAAAATGTCCGAAACGCGAAGGAAATCGCGAATCCGACGATTTAAACAAGCTTGGAACGTGAAGAAAAGGAGGAAATGAGGAAGGAAAAAGGCTCTCGAGAGAGAGAGGAATGTTTTTCGGCGAAGGAGAAGTGACAAAATAGGGTTTGGAACCCTATTTTAAAAGACCCATGATGAAATGACGACCGCCTCACAGCACTTTTGGCTTGGTCGGCAATATTTTGTCCCCGCGTAATATTGTGCCGATGAAATTATTTTGCAGCCGGTGGCTTCCCTTTTCGGCCGATGGTGTTCCCAAAGCCTTGTTTAGGCCATATGAGTAGTTTTTGGTCTTCATAGCTCAAGAAAGTGCAAGAAAGTGTATCTCCGACGCCAACCGCCTCCGCTTTTGACCTCGGACCGCTGCTTCATCAGGCGTGGCACTCAAATTCGTGCAAGGTGTATCCTTTGTATCCTTTTGCCTTTTGTAAGATTCAAAAGTTGCCCTCGTGCGCCACACGATTCATCGCACTATTTCGTGCATTGCATCGCTACCGTCAGGCGCTTACAGCTTGCATTGTTATGCACGCATTACTACATACGCTGTAATACGCACCTTGCATTGTCATACACATCTCTCATGAATTGTCATTGCATTTTTATTACAAGCATTGTCATGCATTTCAATACAAACGCCGCCACAAGATCATTCGCGTTGTCGCATTCCCTTACCATTGCATTGTCATGCTCTCCAAAACACGCGTTGTTACGCTGCTTAAGTCCATTTGCATTGTCACGCATTCTAGCACGCCACATTCATTGTCACAAGACTAAAGACGCGCGTTGTCACGCACTTAGATTCGTTTGCATTGTCATGCATTTCAAAAGGAAAACATGCGTTGTCACGCATTCGAATTCATTCACATTATCATTTGCATTTCATTTCACATTCCTTTGAGGTATGCGTGCCTCAATTCCTTTGAGGCACGCGTGTCTCATTTGCATATCATTTTACATTATCTTTGAGGCACGCGTGTCTCATTTGCATCATTTTAAATTCCTTCGCGGCATGCGTGCCTCATTTGCATCATTTTACATTTCTTTGAGGCATGCGTGTCTCATTTGCACTTCATTTTATATCCTTGTGGCATGCGTGTCACATATCCATTGGCATGCGTGCCTCATTTCCATTGGCATGCGTGTCACATTTCCATTTGCATGCGTGTCTCACTTGCATTGTGCATCACTTCATCACGGTCTAGGAGACCTTAAATCCTTCGAAGGTACAAAACCTTTATTGTTACGCATGACCGCATGTGGTGTAGTACACATCATCACTTGCATCGTTTTGCATGACTGCACGCGTTGTAACGCGCACATTTTGCATCATCATGCACTTTTCCCGCATCACGGTCTAGGAGACCTTAAATCCTTGGAGGGTGCGAAACCTTTACTGCATTGTCATGCATCGCATTGTAAATACTGCATATGTCATGCATTTCATTGTAAATATTGCATATGTCATTACATTGTAGATAATGCATACGTCATGCATTTCACTGTAATATAGCGCATTGTCATGCATTTCCACTGTAGATATTGCATTTACATTTCATTGCATATTTGTAGATATTGCATTGTAGCTTGCATGCATCCATTGCATCACTTCTATCTATGGCTTGCACGTTTCCCTGTTGGGCTTGGTCTGGTATGTGTTCATACTTTTCACGTCAAAACACAGTTCTGCATGTGTACGCGCCTATTCCACGTTGGTATGTTGGTTTGAGGGTTGCGGCACCTTTTCTGTGTTAGACATGGCTTGTACGTGTACATGCTTTTCCTAGGCAAGATTTGGTTTGGCCCGCGTGCCATAACCATTGTATCCATCTCCATTGCATGTTAGTTGCATGCATTCACTGCATCACTTCCATCTATGGCTTGCACCTTTCCTTGTTGAGCTTGGTCTGGTATGTGTTCATACTTTTCACGTCAAAACACAGTTCTGCATGTGTACGCGCCTATTCCACGTTGGTATGTTGGTTTGAGGGATGTGACACCTTTTCTGTGCTAGACATGGCTTGTACGTGTACATGCCTTTCCTAGGCAAGATACGGTTTTGGCTGCACGCCATATCCATTGTAGATATTACATTGTAGTGTAAGTTTTGCATCCGGCATTAGGATCATTGTTCTTTCCCCAGCGGGTTGTCACCCCACTTATGCCATTCCATCCAATACTGCTCTTGTGTTCCTGCCTACATTACTCATAGTTCGCATGTGTACGCGCCTATTCCACGCCGGTATGTTGGTTTGAGGGTTGCGAGACCTTTTCTATGGTGATGCACTTGTTACCTCCATCAATCTATTTGACATATGTGTGGTTTCGAACCGCTCATGATTGGATCATGATTCAATTGCTTTGCATGTAGTTTGCATTGTTTCAATTGCATTGCATATCATTTGCATTGTTCATACATAGTTTTGTATATATTGCATATCATTTTGCATTCGATTGCATTGTCATGCATGTTGCTAATGACATTGTCCCTGTTAAGTTTGTTTTCTTTACAGGCACGATATTGTATGTACGGCTCATTTGAAGCCGGTGCAACCGGACGAACCGGTCAGGTATTGTATCCTCCGCGTGAGACGTATTGAGAATTGCATAATTCTCTTACATCCTTTCTGCATTGTAGTGTAGCTTGGTGTATGCTAGCTTAAAACTGTTGCATGTGTGTGCTTCATGCCTTTCTTTTGCATGATCATAAGTTATGCTCGCTTCTTGCATTGTCTTGCATTTTGCCCTCGCTTTTGATACCTTGTTTGTCTTGCATGTTTGTCCAAGTCGGCCTTGTCAAAATGGGTCGCTCGGCTTTGACATTCACTCCGCCATTGTTATGACTTTCGAAGTTCACAAAGAGGGCAATCAGAGACACCCTATTTTGACCGCCTCAAGACTTGACGCCACCGCTTGAACACCCGGTGATCATCCATGTTTGTGTTCGCTTGGAATTCCCGGAGGTCTCCTCCACGCCTTTCCTCGTGATCTCCGAACTCATTTTTTGTGTCTGGTTTTGCACCAAACACTTGTGTTTTGCCTTGGAAGGGCAGGGAATGCCTTGTGAGGAATCCCCACACATCACCGGCCATGGCTAGAGGCCACCGGCTGGTGTTTTGTTGTCACCGGCAATATATATGTCCGGTCGGCACTCTTGTTGCTGTCGTCAATTCATTTTGTCAAAATGGCAATTTTGCGCTGTCACCACCTGCTCATCTACTTTTGTAGATATTTTGTGCCACCGTGATAGTCTGCACCCACCCCATTCCCTTCCATACACGCATATGGGGATTTCTCTTGGATGACTTGTTTTGTAAGCCTTACAAGAGGGAATTGCCTATATAGGAGAGCTTCTTCTTTGGCCAAGGGTTAGACATTTTAGACACTTTTGTAAAGCTTGAGTTCTAGGTTAGGTTAGATACATATTCTATCTCTATAAGTGTGTGTTTTGTCCTACTTTTGCTCACAAACACGCACCAACACACCATCTCTTGGACTTGAGACTTTTGGAGGGTTGTTTTAGTGTTTTGGAGTCGATTAAAGCCAAGAAAGGCTTCAAGGGTAAGAAACTTCCTTTTATTCCCCATTTTTGCATTCCTTTTCTACCTATCTTAGAACTGTTTTTGTGTTTAGTGTATAACATAAAAAGTTCTGTTTTTAGCCCTCTTGATTGTTTGTTAAGAGTATTTTGTGGTTTGGGTTTGTTTGACCTCCTAGGCCTTGTAAGGCTCCTTTTTGTGCTATTTTGTGCAAGTTTCGGGCTTTGGTGTTTGGGATTTCCACCACCGAAATCTTGAGGGATTTCAAAGGTGAAGATGGTGCCTTAAAGTCTCAAAAGGAGGGCCACCCCTCTCCATGTTGTCCTTGAAAAGGACCAATTTTGGCCTCTTAAGGGGCATTATGTTAAAAGGTCTATTGATCATGCCATGGCTATATTTTATGCTTATATTGTCATGATTTAACTTTGTATTAAGTTGGTTTTGGTACACCATGCATGCTTAGCATACCTACCATGTAATGCCTTGTTATTGCCTTAATATGCCTTAGGTTGTTAGCCTTTGTTCTAGCATGTTTTAGGTTTAATCTTGTGAAGGTTTTGTGCTTATTTTGCCATGTTTAAGGTCTGTCCATAATTGTTTGGGTCGATTTTGGCATGCTTGGTATAGCTTCTTTGTATTTGAGCTTGTATGCTTCAAGTATGAGAATGTGTAGCATGTGTTGCTTGCATCATTTAAGTGGTTTGGCACTATTTGTAACATCATTTCAGTCCCTAAGACATGCTTGTGTGCTTGCCTTGGTTGTCTCTTTGTTGCCTCTTGAGCATGTGTTATATGCTCCTTGAAAGTGCATTTGTGCATGCCTTCATACTTGAGCCACTTAGATGCCATCTAAGTAGTCCTTTGGCCTTGTTTTAACATGCTAAAAATCTATTTTTAGTTGTTTAATGCATGCCATGGTTGTTATGCTAAGTGTGTTTCAAAGCTTCATTACCTTGCTTCAAGAATTTGGACTATTTGCACACTAGTATTTGTCTTGTTTAAGTTGGTTTGGCACCTCTTATAACATGATTTTCAGGGCTTATGTTGCATGCCATATGTCCATGTTAAGCCTCTTTTGAATGTGTTTAAAAGTTGCCTTTATATGCTTAAGTGTTGGACCATAACATGTGCATGTGTGTATGTGTGTTTAGCCCTCATATTTGAGCACTTTGGCCACTGTTTTGGGCCTAATTAGAGCTGCTTAATTCATGTTTAAGACCATCATTTGCTTGGTTGCATGCTTACCTTACATGTTTGTACATTGTCCATGTTCATGCTTGCATGCTTGCCCTCATGATCATGTTGCATATTAGCTAACATGCCTAGGATGCATTGTACTTTGCATGCATACCTTGTCCCTTGATTTAGTGATAGGGATTGGGCATTGGTTTGATTGTTTGCATTGCATTTGAAATCAATGTGCACAACTTGGTTCTTTGGGCCATCATGCATGGGAATGCGTGATTGATGGTCCGAGAATCGAGGCACATGCCCCTTTGAGTCACAAACATGATAAGGGGCATGATTGGTGCATACATTGCTTGAATTGTATTGCCATGCAAGTTCTGCCCTCTGCTGCTGTCAATTGCAGGTTCTGCAGGCATTCTTTGCCGACTGGCAATATTTAGTGCCGACCGGCAATGTATTGGTGGCCGATAGCCTCATTCCCAGCCGATGGCCATATCTAGCAGCCGGTGGTAATTCTACGCAGCCGGTGGTGTCCCCCAATGTCCAGAGAGACATCCCTGAGGCTTTGGCAATCTTTGGAGGGGCAGAGCAGGGAAAACAGAGGCAGACCATACATGGCAGTGCAATTCCGAGCAGGACCCGAGCATGCATTGCATCAGGCTCTCCTTCCGAGGCAGTTTACTATTTTTCCCAGTTTAGTTAGTTGTTAACTTATTAGGCAATTTGTAATTATTAATTAGCTTGCATAGTTGGTTAATTTGTATTATTCTTTTGGTCCCCTAGCGGGCGAATCTGTAATAAGTGTGGGTGCATGTGCGTGCATGTTTTCCAACCTCCACTTCTTTCTCCCTTTTACTTACCTGCTTTGATGGTTAGTATTAGGGCACGTTTAAATTATCATATCTCATGCAATGCATGCGTGCATCCATGCATTTGTCTTGCATACACCAGACTCGGTACATCATGCAAACTGCATTGTATTTTCAATTCCATATTGAATGCGTGATAGTTGTAGCATTTCACATGCCACTTTAGGGTTTGCCGAGCCCATCCTCATCACATCCTGTATGTGTTGCATTAGCCACTTAACATGAACTAGGACATGCATGTTTGCTAACCAGTTTATTGTTTCGGCACGGAGTACGATGTAAGTATTTATGCTTTAGCATCTCGCATGCGTGTGATTGTTAACATGACAGTATGCTTACCATGCGGCTAAGTGCTTATATGAGATAAAATGTTTGAATGCCTGTGGGTGAAGGTTGGATTGTTCGAGCTGGAAAAACTTGTTGAAATCCGTATTTTAGCCTACTTGCGAGTAGCAAATTTCAAAGTATTTTCAAAACAAACGGATATGCGATGCTTGTTTCCAAATTAGGCAATCTAGTCTATACTTGTTTGCTATGCGCATAACATAGTAATTCTAGGCTAATAACCGGAACAAGAACACATAATGTTTTAAAAATCGGATATCATGGTTAGTAGAGGCCGGTCTTCGGACCGGGCGAAAGGGGGTGCTCATAGCTGACCTTCCCCGATCGTACCCAAGCTCCCGAGCCGAGGCAACTTTGGTGATGACGGACACGTGGCCTTTGGCACCGAGTCAGGGTTTCCTAAATTTCCCAAAATAAAATATTTAGGTGGCGACTCTGTATCTGGCAAAGCAGTCCATGTTTGGCACTTCTTTCAAAATCTGTTTTTTCTCAAAACGATTTGCCAGAGTTGGACTCTTTGGTTCAGATTAAGAACCGCAACAAACAAAAAGGGGAGTCCAAATCAGCAAGGTCCTCGCGGCCTCGTTATAGTTTCGTGACTCACTGGGATGTAGAGAGCTTGACTCGAACTCGTGATATCCTGTTTTGATTTCATTTATGTGTTTCTTTGCATTGCATGTGCATTGGTGCGCCTAGGACACCGTGTTTGCCATCTGCCATTCCTAAACGGTTTGCTGGAGGATTGTCTTGTCAAGGCATGACCATAAGGCTGACCGGTTATGGGCTCTGGCAGCATGGGAACACAAACCCCGGTTTCACCGGGGCACCCTTTTGACCATTCGACCTAGTGCATATTTGGAATCCATAGTGACCATTCCAAACTAGGATAGGTCGCTTACTCGATGTTAGGTTGTTTGAAACCACTGCGTGCATAGTGAAACCCTAGCTCCTGACAAAATAGGACAGGAAACCCTACCCCAACATAGGGTTTTTAGCCTCCTCACCGCTATGTGCTTTTAGAGTGTATCTCCACAGAATGCGCATGTCATTGGTAAGATTGGGTATCCGCCCGAGGGCACCGTATCGTTGTTGTTGAGAATCGCTTATGTCTGCGGGTATCGCTTGCTTTTGAACAAAGGATTCTAGGAAACAGGATCGAGAGTAGAGTGCAGTTGTTCGGCTACACCCGTGTTTGATCTGTTTGCGGCTGAAATACTGCTTGTTTTCCGTTTCAGTTCAAAGATTCAGAGAGTTGATCCAGAATAGCTAGTGTCTTCTTCTTGCTGAGGCAAAACTTAGCATGACGCAGAATTCAGAAGAGATCGTGGTCATGACGGCCGCGTTGGATCAAGGAATCACCCACAGTGAGATCGCTGCTGATATGTGATCCACCCAGATCGCCGGTTGCGCACCCAGTCTGGGCCCCTCAGCTATATCAGGCTCGTGAGCCTACTACATTTGAACTAATGGGGATGATAGGTGATCTCCAGAGGTCTGTGGTGGATCTCGCCTATGGGATGTCAGCTTCACCGCTAGCTACACCATACGCCGGGAGCTTTGCACCCCAGGAGCCCCCGCTGTTGGGCCGGATTGTTATTGAACTTAGTCGACCGGAGATGGCCTCCAGTTATAACAATGACGTGTCAACATCAACCCAAACCCTCAATCAGGCTGAAGCCAGAGGTAAAGACCAGATGAAGGTAGATGCCGACTCTATCGAACAACTGCTATGGGCAGTCGAGGCTTTGAAAGCCGGGGGGATGAACAAGCAACAGATATCTGCAGTTGTGACAAAAGTCAGGAGGACGCTTCCACTCCGCCCGAGGGCGCTTCCATCAATCGAGAACCGGATAGGCCGTCATGCCAAAACAGCTTCTTCCCGCTCCGACCGCATCCGGAAGGATCGAAATCAAGGTCGCACCCGCCGATCCGTTCGCTAGTGCATCTAGCAAGAGTGCTCCGGCTCCAAAGTACCTGCCTCGAGGGCGCAGGGTCTTCCATGCTCTCTACATGCCATTGTCCAAAGCACTTCAGATCCTTGCCGAAAGGGGGCATCTCAAACCCTTGGAGCCTCGACCACTACCGAAGAATCTCCCTGCTACGCATGACGCTGCTTTGTACTGTGCGTACCACCAGCAAACTGGTCATGCTACCGATAATTGCTTCCGCCTCCATCATGAGGTACAGGATTTGATTGATAACGAGGTTATCCTCTCCCCCACCTCAGCAAAGTCCGTCACCACCCAGTTGTTGGATTTTAAGGACACAGACATCGCGGTATGTAATCGTAAGGTAAACCGCACCAAAGGTTCTGGCGCATTTTTGGATGTGGCGTTTGGCACGATTTTGAGCATCACCAATGCTAATTTTGTAAATTCGACTTGGGTATCGAGTCATTTTTGTTTTGTTTTGAGTCCGCTCTCAGATGAGTCGGTCTTTTTGCTTCTGTGGTCTGCCTTGTTGTAATGAGTCACCCTCTTGTATAGTGTACCGTGATTTCGGGTTGTTGCCTCAAACACCGTTTTGTCTTGTAATTAGTTGTTTTCGCTTTTTGAGTCTGTTGCTGCCGAGGAGCCAGTTATACCAACAAATCTGAATGAAACAGCTGTGGCTATCACGTTCCCTACTTGTTGCTATTTGAGTCAGCCGTGCCAGAGGATGTGAATGGAACGACAGTACATACCACCTACTCTCTTGTGCCTTAAACATCGTTGTAATGACCTAAGCTTTTCATAAAAACCCTTTTCGAACACTGCGGTGATAAAAATGAAGAGGAAGGAATTCCTCGGGTTTTGAGAGAAAGAGAGGCATGCTAAGCTTTTAATTAATGAAATCAAGCTTGTTGGCGTGAGTACTGAGAAGGATCTTGGTTCGATCCGGACTGGTTCCACACTATCTTCAGCGCGAGTGATTTGTCGCTTTCTTAAAAACTTTCAAAAACAAAATGTCTTGCGCGGCCTTGCGAAGACCTATGTGGAATCGCTCTTGAGATTGTGCAGCCTAGGATCACTCTTAGCCTCAAGATTCAACCTATCTGTTGCAAACTGGAATCCGTTCAAAACATTCAATAGTGCCATGAAACGCCTGTGTGGCCCAATTTTAAGCAGCCCTCGAGCAAGAGGCACTAAAGTCAGATCCCACCAGGCAAGGCTCATGAAGCAACCGTGATGGACTTTTCTGCAAATCAACACAACAGTCATTCTCCTGGACACAGAGAGGCCTCAATCTCAAAACCGTTTGACATGGGATTGCTACACTTTTACCCTTTGAGAGGCTCGCTGGGCCGAAAACCCGGAAGGGCGACCTAGGCAAAAGTTAGAGCAAAGAAAAAAGAAATAAAAAAAGAGACAAAAAAAAAGAAGCAAAAAAAGAGGAAAAAGAACAAAAAAAAATAGCAAAACAAATAAAAAAAATGAAAATGCAAAAGAAAAGAATGAAAAAAAAAAAGAGAAGAAAATCATAGCTCGAAAAACTCGCAAACTGAGGGCCTTGGCAAAAGTTAGAGCCTAAACAAAGGAAGGTTAAAATACCCGAGTGTACCTTAACCGAACTACGTAAGGCTTGATTCCCATGTTTGGGATACGTGAGGCAACTTCATCTTGAAGTCCAAATTTCAATGCTTCCATAGCGTCTCAGTCCATGTCATGGTTTTGATCACCTGTGCCTCCTCCGAATCCGATGTCTTGGTTACAGTGGCTGGAACTGCGTGATCAACTTCCTCTTGAAGCCCAACCACCAACACCTTCCAGGTGATTCTGTCCATATATTGATTCATACCATCTTCGTCTCCTCCGTGTCCGAGGATCCGATCGTCGTCAACAAGGACTGGCTTACAGCATGCCGAGGCTTCATCCAAACAAGGGGCAACTTTCTGTTGCCATCTAGTGCCATAAGTTGCCCTGGGTTGCCGTCCAAACCAGGGGCAACTTTCCGTTGCCTTATCCCCCTTTAAGCCAGCGGCAATTTCCCATTGCCTCCAATCCGAGGTTGCGCTGCCTCGGTAGGTTCCGTCCACATTGAGCATTGTCTGTTTGCAAAATTAGTTTTTGAAAATTTTACTAAAGTTGACTATTTTCGAAACTATTCCATTTTCCAAAATCCACCATCTTCTTGGACCCAAAAGGAAAATTTTCGGTTTCACCGACGGCATGATTTTGAATCAGAAAATCGAACAGGTATGTTAATTCAACTCTCATTTTGGTCAAAGCTGTTTTAGAAAACAAGAATGGTCAAAATGACAAACTAGGGATGCATTCGAGTCAGGTCTTCTGTCTTTTCCTTGCCATCAACATACTTGCCAGAAGGGTACTCTATCCACCGGAAGGAATAGCCGTGAGCTAACAGGGCTGGGCGTGAACCTGCGACTTCCTATTCATTCATCAATCACCTTGGGGAGGGATTAAAAAAATGAGAGAATAAAGAATAGAGAGGTGTAAGTAGAGAGAGAAGTGAGTAAGAGGGTTTTGAGAGAAATTCGAGCCTGAGGGCCGAATGATGTGAGTATCACAAATCAGAAAGGGTGGGAAGTATACCCGGAGGAACTGGCTCCCCGAGATTTGAGGTCTCTCCTTGTGTAAACACGTCCGTGTGTCGTGTCTTTTGATTTGTCGGTCTCGATTTTAGCTTTGAGTCTTTTCCGATCATGTCTCGTTATGTTAGGTCGTGTGCCTTTTGTTTCTTTGTTTGAGTCTGTCTCGCTATGTTTTGTGGTAGGCTCGATACCCCGGTTGAAAACCCTTCTTTATTTCAAAAAAATCATTTGTGCTCAGAATGCTGTGCCATTCTCTACATTTATGCGAAGCAGAAGAAGGAAAGGGAAAATTTGGGACATTCGAGCGTGTTTCAACTCCAACCGTTTTAGTGTTGTGGTCCGTCTTGTCAGATTGGGCTATTTGTTCAGGGTTTGCTGTAAGCAGAATGAATCGAGTGTTGTATTATGGGCTGTATGCAGATCAATCCCTAGTAGAGTATGGGCTGTATATTCAGTTTGAGTAGTGGTTTGTATGAGTTGTTTGCTGTTAGTTGGTTGGCTATCCGATTATCATAGTGCAAGTGCTCAATTTACAAGTGCTCAATTTTCAAACAACAGGCCAATTTCATTTACGTTGAGATGTAATATGATATGATGTAATGCAGTACAATGCGTAAGATACACAAATGTAAACACTTTTCCAGGCAAAAAGTTTGTTTCATTTCATAATCTTTTCAAGTACATAAGTTTTGGAAACAAAATCTGCCTGCGGCAGTACAAAGTACCCTAACTACTAACAAAGAGAGGAAAGTGCAGAAAAAAAAAAGAAAAAAAGAAAAACAGCAAAAATCTGTATCGAATGTCAAAATGGCTCCGGGGCTCTCAATCTGTCCTAGTCCTCTTCCTGGACGAAGGACCAAGAGCATCATCACCAGGAGCATCACCAGGAGCATCACCGTCTGAGCCCGAGTCCAAGCCATCACCGGTCTCCTCCGACGACGACTCCGCCTCCGCTTCTGTCTCTGCCTCAAACTCGTCATCTGGAACTGGAGCCCGCGAGCTGCTCCCGAAAGGCGAATGCATCAGAATACCGTGAGTAGTGAATCAGTATAGAATGCAGTGTATGAGTACAGCGTGTGGATGCCGTGAGAAGTTTAATCAATGTAGAATACAGTGTATGAGTACAGTGTATGTATGTTGTGAACAGTGAATAAGTGCAGGGTGCAGTGTGTGAGTACAGTGTATTAGGTGCCGTGAGGGCTGGGTGTCCAGTGTAGTGTCGTGCATCAGATTATGCAAAGCAATTTGTGTATGGTTTGAGGCTATGGTCAGGAAGAACATACCGGAATGCTGTAAAGGGCTAGGAGGTCGAAGGTCCGCTGTAGCATCCCCATCATGGAGGCATTCATCTCCAATGACTGCCGGGTGTACTCGGAGGACGCTTGCAAAAGTATCAGATGCATTAACATTCTGTGGAATATCAAATAAACTGAAATGAAATAACAGTACAAGATGCGAAATGCAGTAATACATACCAGAGGCAAGTCGGGGACACCGACTAACTCGGGATCAGCTGGGGGAGGGGCGAAGGGGATCTGATAGGTCACCCCACCGCCTCTCGAAGTCGATGAAGCAGCAGAGAAGGCCAACCTGTCCCCCGTCCTCGCTGAACTCCGCCCCTGCCACGGACTCGAGCCCTCCTCGATGCTCCTCCACTGCCCTGCTCGCTTCCAGCTGGCCGCTGGTCTCTCTCTTTCCGCTCGGCGGCCGCCGCTCAGAGGTCGTATGATGAAGGTCCGGACGTACTCCAAGTAATCGCCCTCGCCTCGGAAGTCGTCTGCCTCCCAGCCAATGGTGTAGTCCGCCATCCGCTCGGCGGTGAATCTCTTGGTATCCCTCATATGCTCAGGAGGGTGCACCGGGACTATCTGCTCCGGAAACCTGTGGTCCGACGAAGAAACACTCACCAGTACCAAGCCCGGCTGCATCGGGCCCTCCAGCAAAATCCAGAAACGTGAGGTCTCATCGGCACCGGCAAACCGATCCCGCATCACGGCTGGCAAAGGAGCCCAAGGCTGCCAGGTGATCTGAAAATGAAATACAGTTTGTTATCTACTGTTATCGAAACATGCAATGGAAAGACGAAGCTTAAATGATCTGCAAGTAAAACATACCTCTGCGGGGGTGATGGTGTCGAAGTAGCGGCGAAAGAAGCTGAATGTCTCTCGAGGCCCCCGCACGCACCTCCCGTTGAAGCGGCACGAGAACGGGACAACGAGAGGGGTCTCTGCGTCGGGTATGGGAGCAAGCCTAGGAAAGTAGGCATAAACCCACAACTGCAAGGTAAATACCAGTGCATTTATTAGATAAAGCAGAATATAGAATAAAAGCAGAAATAGTAGAGCCATGTGTTGTGCAAAGATTGTGCAGTGTACAAGCAGGCCAACAGGTAAAGGTAGTATGTGTGTGCCGTGTGTACAGTATACAGCAAGTACAAAGCAGACTACAGTGTGTGCAGTGTGCAGAGTACAGAAAATATAGAACAGAAATGTAAAGCAAAGAAATGTACCTCCCAAACACACCAGTAGCCCCCGAGCAACTATCCGCTGCCGTGGGAAGCTGAGCTCATATATCCATAGAGAGTGGCCAGAGCGGCGCCACCCCAGTCATAATGTAAGATATCCCTAACGTCCACCAGTACGCTGAGCAGGCAGAGAGGCACGGTGTTCGCCCGGTCGGCGAAAATGGTCGTCCCAAACAAGAACATGAGAAAGTTGCGTGTGTGTCTCTCCACGGCCTCCTGAGTCATCGGGGCTGCATCAACAAGGGTGGGCTGGACCTTGAACTGCACCTCGAACTAGAAATAGCGGATGAAGCCAGGACGCGCCAGAGGCGGCAGCTCGCCGAGCAAGTAGATCTGAGCGGCCTCCCACTCATCCATATCAGTATCGAAGGGGATCGGATCACCCCCTACCCCGATGCCTATAAGCATCGAGAAATCATAAGGGGTCATCGTCATGTCCCCCGTCGCAGACAAATGGAATGAATCGGTGGTGTCCCACCACCTCTCCACCAGAGCGGCGAGGAGAGCTTTGCATGTAGTGAGCCGACGGAGAGTCCACGATATGGCGAATCGCCGGAAGCTCGGCAGTACCACTCACGGCGGCAGTGTTCCCATATCCGCGATGGTATGGGAACCTCCCCTGCTTTCAAACAAGTAGTTCGGTTAATATAAAATGTACAGTTTTGAAGAAACAGTCAAAATCAGTGCAAATTTGGCATGCGTGCATATTTTCAAGTTCAGATAGATATCGAGTGCCAGTGTGCTTACAGCGAACTACAACGTGTGATGCGTCAGCGTGTTTGAGTGTTTCAGTGCAAATGTGGCATGCGTGCATATTTTCAGATTCAAACAGGTATCGGTGTTTGCAGTGAAATACGGTGTGTGCCGTTTGTTGAGTGGTTCAAGGCTAGTGCAGTGTGTGTGCACGTGTGAGTCTTAAACAGATAATCAGTTGCAAGTGCATTTGCAATCAACTACAATATACAGTGTATCAGTGTATCAGAACTAGCGATTAAAGATCAGAATCGCTATGGCGGTTGATGTTAAAAGTTCTACATTGCAAAAAGTAAAACAGAGAAAAATGTTACCTCGGGCGCCAAGGATAGGTGAGAGGCAGCTCACGAAGCGTGCTCGATCCAACGCCATGTCGAAACTCTGAATCGGGCGAGTCCGCCGTGGGACGTAACATGAATCGCTTCGCAGAGGTCGCCGTTGAACGGCGCTCGCTCAAAGGTAGGAGCTCGACCCCAGGATCCATCTCATGATCCGAGGGAGTCCCACCACGTGGAATATTGTTGGCCATGTCAAGAATGATGAGAAAATAACCGGAGGGAGGAAAACCGGGCGAGAATATGGAAAGTCAACTGAAAAGTCAACCCCCGAGAGGGTGGAAAATGGCCGGAAAAGCCGGGATGTGAAAAGCGTACGGAAATCAAGAGGAAAGTGAGGGGAACAATCCCCAAAAAGGTGGAAATGGCAAAAGAGGCACCGAAACAAAGATTTGTTCGGATGAAAATGTCCGAAACGCGAAGGAAATCGCGAATCCGACGACGAAACGGGCTTGGAACGTGAAGAAAAGGAGGAAATGAGGAAGGAAAAGGGCTCTAGAGAGAGAGGAATGTTTTTCGGCGAAGGAGAAGTGACAAAATAGGGTTTGGAACCCTATTTTAAAAGACCCATGATGAAATGACGAATCTGCCCCAATTCAGGCACTTTTGGCCGGTCGGCAATATTTTGTCCCGGCCGGCAGAATATTGTGCCGATGAAATTATTTTGCAGCCGGTGGCTTCCTTTTTCGGCCGATGGTGTTCCCAAAGCCTTGTTTAGGCCATATGAGTAGTTTTTGGTCTTCATAGCTCAAGAAAGTGCAAGAAAGTGTATCTCCGACGCTCAACCGGCCTCCGTTTTGACCTCGGACCGCGTCTACTGTGCGTGGCACTCAAATTCGTGCAAGGTGTATCCTTTTGTATCCTTTTGCCTTTTGTAAGATTCAAAAAGTTGCCCTCGTGTGCGTCACACGCATTCATCGCACTATTTCGGTGCATTGCATCGCGCCGTCGTGCGCCTTACAGTTGCATTGTTATGCACGTACTACATACGTTGTAATACGCACCCCTTGCATTGTCATACACATCTCTCATGAATTGTCATTGCATTTTTATTACAAGCATTGTCATGCATTTCAATACAAACGTCGCCTCGCGCATCATTCGCGTTGTCGTGCATTCCCTTACCATTGCATTGTCATGCTCTCCAAAACACGTGCGTTGTTACGCGTTTAAGTCCATTTGCATTGTCACGCATTCTAGCACGTCACATTCATTGTCACGCACTTCGAAAGACGTGCGTTGTCACGCACTTAGATTCGTTTGCATTGTCATGCATTTCAAAAGGAAAACATGCGTTGTCACGCATTCGAATTCATTCACATTATCATTTGCATTTCATTTCGCATTCCTTTGAGGTATGCGTGCCTCAATTCCTTTGAGGCACGCGTGTCTCATTTGCATATCATTTTACATTATCTTTGAGGCACGCGTGTCTCATTTGCATCATTTTAAATTCCTTCGCGGCATGCGTGCCTCATTTGCATCATTTTACATTTCTTTGAGGCATGCGTGTCTCATTTGCACTTCATTTTATATCCTTGTGGCATGCGTGTCACATATCCATTGGCATGCGTGCCTCATTTCCATTGGCATGCGTGTCACATTTCCATTTGCATGCGTGTCTCACTTGCATTGTGCATCACTTCATCACGGTCTAGGAGACCTTAAATCCTTCGAAGGTACAAAACCTTTATTGTTACGCATGACCGCATGTGGTGTAGTACACATCATCACTTGCATCGTTTTGCATGATCCGACGCTATGTAACGCCGCACATTTTGCATCATCATGCACTTTTCGCATCACGGTCTAGGAGACCTTAAATCCTTGGAGGGTGCGAAACCTTTATCGCATTGTCATGCATCGCATTGTAAATCGCATATGTCATGCATTTCATTGTAAATATTGCATATGTCATTACATTGTAGATAATGCATACGTCATGCATTTCACTGTAATATAGCGCATTGTCATGCATTTCCACTGTAGATATTGCATTTACATTTCATTGCATATTTGTAGATATTGCATTGTAGCTTGCATGCATCCATTGCATCACTTCCATCTATGGCTTGCACGTTTCCTTGTTGGGCTTGGTCTGGTATGTGTTCATACTTTTCACGTCAAAACACAGTTCTGCATGTGTACGCGCCTATTCCACGTTGGTATGTTGGTTTGAGGGTTGCAGCACCTTTTCTGTGTTAGACATGGCTTGTACGTGTACATGTTTTTCCTAGGCAAGATTTGGTTTGGCCCGCGTGCCATATCCATTGTATCCATCTCCATTGCATGTTAGTTGCATGCATTCACTGCATCACTTCCATCTATGGCTTGCACCTTTCCTTGTTGAGCTTGGTCTGGTATGTGTTCATACTTTTCACGTCAAAACACAGTTCTGCATGTGTACGCGCCTATTCCACGTTGGTATGTTGGTTTGAGGGATGCGACACCTTTTCTGTGCTAGACATGGCTTGTACGTGTACATGCTTTTCCTAGGCAAGATACGGTTTTGGCTGCACGCCATATCCATTGTAGATATTACATTGTAGTGTAAGTTTTGCATCCGGCATTAGGATCATTGTTCTTTCCCCAGCGGGTTGTCACCCCACTTATATCATTCCACCCAATACTCGTTCTTGTGTCTGTCTACATTACTCATAGTTCTGCATGTGTACGCGCCTATTCCACGCTGGTATGTTGGTTTGAGGGTTGCAGCACCTTTTCTATGGTGGACAGACTTGTTACCTCCATCAATCTATTTGACATATGTGTGGTTTCGAACCGCTCATGATTGGATCATGATTCAATTGCTTTGCATGTAGTTTGCATTGTTTCAATTGCATTGCATATCATTTGCATTGTTCATACATAGTTTTGTATATATCGCATATCATTTTGCATTCGTTCTTGCATTGTCATGCATGTTGCTAACGACATTGTCCCTGTTAAGTTTGTTTTCTTTACAGGCACGGTATTGTATGTACGGCTCATTTGAAGCCGGTGCAACCGGACGAACCGGACAGGTATTGTATCCTCCGCGTGAGACGTATTGAGAATTGCATAATTCTCTTACATCATTTCTGCATTGTAGTGTAGTTTGGTGTATGCTAGCTTAAAACTGTTGCATGTGTGCTTCGTTACAGCTTTCTTTGCATGATCATAAGTTATGCTCGGCTTCTTGCATTGTCTTGCATTTTGCCCCTGCCTTCGGGCGCATACCTTGTTTGTCTTGCAAGTTTGTCCAAGTCTTCGGCCTTGTCAAAAATGGGTCGTCTTTGGGCTTTGACATTCACTGCCGTCATTGTTATGACTTTCGAGTTCTGTCAAAGAGGGGCAACTGTAGACACCCCATTTTTGACCGTCCTCAAGACTTGGACGTCACCGTTTGAACACCCGGTGATCATCCATGTTTGTGTTCGTTTGGAATTCCCGGAGGTCTCGGCTACGCGCCTTTCCTCAGGATCTCCGAACTCGACTGTTTTGTGTCTGGTTTTGCACCAAACACTTGTGTTTTGCCTTGGAAGGGCAGGGAATGCCTTGTGAGGAATCCCCACACATCACCGGCCATGGCTAGAGGCCACCGGCTGGTGTTTTGTTGTCACCGGCAATATATATTGCCGGTCGGCACTCTTTGTTGCCAGTCGGCAGTCCATTTTGTCAAAATGGCAATTTTGAGCGGCCGACCACTGTTCATCTACTTTTTGTAGATATTTTGTGCCAGCTGTGATAGCTGGCACCCACTCCATTCCCCTCCATACACGTGTATGGGGGGATTTCCCTCTTGGATGACTTGTTTTGTAAGCCTTACAAGAGGGAATTGCCTATATAGGAGAGCTTCTTCTCTTTGGCCAAGGGTTAGACATTTTAGACAGCTTTTGTAAAGCTTGAGTTCTAGGGTTAGGGTTAGACACATATTCTATCTCTATAAGTGTGTGTTTTGTCCTACTTTTGCTCACAAACACACACCAACACACCATCTCTTGGACTTGAGACCTTTGGAGGGTTGTTTTAGTGTTTTGGAGCTGGATTAAAGCCAAGGAAGGCTGTTGGAGCATTGTTTGTGAAGAAAGGCTTCAAGGGTAAGAAACTTCCCTTTTATTCCCCATTTTTTCATTGCTTTTCTACCTATCTTTGAACTATTTTTGTGTTTAGTGTATAACATAAAAAAGTTCTATTTTTTAGCCGTCTTGATTCTTTGTTAAGAGTATTTTGTGGTTTGGGTTTGTTTGACCCCTCCTAGGCCTTGTAAGGCTCCTTTTTGTGCTATTTTGTGCAAGTTTCGGGACTTTGGTGTTTGGGCCTCTCCACCACTGAAATCTTGAGGGATTTTAGTGGTGAAGATGGTGCCTTAAAGTCTCAAAAAGGGGAGGGCCACCCCCTCTCCATGTTGTCCTTGAAAAGGACCAATTTTAGCCTCTTAAGAGGGCATTATGTTTAAAGGTTTGTTGATCATGCCATGGCTATATTTTATGCTTATATTGTCATGATTTAACTTTGTATTAAGTTGGTTTTGGTACACCAAGCATGCTTAGCATACCTACCATGTAATGCCTTGTTATTGCCTTAATATGCCTTAGGTTGTTAGCCTTTGTTCTAGCATGTTTTAGGTTTAATCTTGTGAAGGTTTTGTGCTTATTTTGCCATGTTTAAGGTCTATCCATAATTGTTTGGGTCGATTTTGGCATGCTTGGTATAGCTTCTTTGTATTTGAGCTTGTATGCTTCAAGTATGAGAATGTGTAGCATGTGTTGCTTGCATCATTTAAGTGGTTTGGCACTATTTGTAACATCATTTCAGTCCCTAAGACATGCTTATATGCTTGCCTTGGTTGTCTCTTTGTTGCCTCTTGAGCATGTGTTATATGCTCCTTGAAAGTGCATTTGTGCATGCCTTCATACTTGAGCCACTTAGATGCCATCTAAGTAGTCCTTTGGCCTTGTTTTAACATGCTAAAAATCTGTTTTTAGTTGTTTAATGCATGCCATGGTTGTTATGCTAAGTGTGTTTCAAAGCTTCATTACCTTGCTTCAAGAATTTGGACTATTTGCACACTAGTATTTGTCTTGTTTAAGTTGGTTTGGCACCTCTTATAACATGATTTTCAGGGCTTATGTTGCATGCCATATGTCCATGTTAGGCCTCGTTTGAATGTGTTTAAAAGTTGCCTTTATATGCTTAAGTGTTGGACCATAACATGTGCATGTGTGTATGTGTGTTTAGCCCTCATATTTGAGCACTTTGGCCACTGTTTTGGGCCTAATTAGAGCTGCCTAATTCATGTTTAAGACCATCATTTGCTTTGTTGCATGCTTACCTTACATGTTTGTACATTGTCCATGTTCATGCTTGCATGCTTGCCCTCATGATCATGTTGCATATTAGCTAACATGCCTAGGATGCATTGTACTTTGCATGCATACTTTGTCCCTTGATTTAGTGATAGGGATTGGGCCTTGGTTTGATTGTTTGCATTGCATTTGAAATCAATGTGCACAACTTGGTTCTTTGGGCCATCATGCATGGGAATGCGTGATTGATGGTCCGAGAATCGAGGCACATGCCCCTTTGAGTCACAAACATGATAAGGGGCATGATTGGTGCATACATTGCTTGAATTGTATTGTCATGCAAGTTCTGCCCTCTGCGGCTGTCAATTGCAGGTTCTGCAGGCATTCTTTGCCGACTGGCAATATTTAGTGCCGACCGGCAATGTATTGGTGGCCGATAGCCTCATTCCCAGCCGATGGCCATATCTAGCAGCCGGTGGTAATTCTACGCAGCCGGTGGTGTCCCCCAATGTCCAGAGAGACATCCCTGAGGCTTTGGCAGTCTTTGGAGGGGCAGAGCAGGGAAAACAGAGGCAGACCATGCATGGCAGTGCAATTCCGAGCAGGACCCGAGCATGCGTTGCATTAGGCTCTCCTTCCGAGGCAGTTTACTGTTTTTCCTAGTTTAGTTAGTTGTTAACTAATTAGGCAATTTGTAATTATTAATTAGCTTGCGTAGTTGGTTAATTTGTATTATTCTTCTGGTCCCTCCGGGCGAGGGCGAATCTGTAATAAGTGTGGGTGCGTGTGCGTGCATGTCTTCCAACCTCCACTTCTTTCTCCCTTTTACTTACCTGCTTTGATGGTTAGTATTTGGGCACGTTTAAATTAGCATAGCTCATGCAATGCATGCGTGCATCCATGCATTTGTCTTGCATACACCAGGCTCGATACATCATACAAACTGCATTATATTTTCAATTCCATATTGAATGCGTGATAGTTGTAGCATTTCACATGCCACTTTAGGGTTTGCCGAGCCCATCCTCATCACATCCTGTATGTGTTGCATTAGCCACTTAACTTGAACTAGGACATGCATGTTTGCTAACCAGTTTATTGTTTCGGCACGGAGTACGATGTAAGTATTTATGCTTTAGCATCTCGCATGCGTGTGAATGTTAACATGACAGTATGCTTACCATGCGGCTAAGTGCTTATATGAGATAAAATGTTTGAATGCCTGTGGGTGAAGGTTGGATTGTTCGAGCTGGAAAAACTCGTTGAATCCGTATTTTAGCCTACTTGCGAGTAGCAAATTTCAAAGTATTTTCAAAACAAACGGATATGCGATGCTTGTTTCCAAATTAGGCAATCTAGTCTATACTTGTTTGCTGTGCGCATAACATAGTAATTCTAGGCTAATAATCGGAACAAGAACACATAATGTTTTAAAAATCAGATATCATGGTTAGTAGAGGCCGGTCTTCGGACCGGGCGAAAGGGGGTGCTCATAGCTGACCTTCCCCGATCGTACCCAAGCTCCCGAGCCGAGGCAACTTTGGTGATGACGGACACGTGGCCTTTGGCACCGAGTCAGGGTTTCCTAAATTTCCCAAAATAAAATATTTAGGTGGCGACTCTATATCTGGCAAAGCAGTCCATGTTTGGCACTTCTTTCAAAATCTGTTTTTTCTCAAAACGATTTTCCAGAGTTGGACTCTTTGGTTCAGATTAAGAACCGCAACAAACAAAAAAGGGAGTCCAAATTGTAGCGAGGTCCCTTGCGGGCCTGTTACACTACCACACCCATTATTGTTGTTGTTGTTGTTGTTATTGTTGTTGTTATCAGTATTATTATTTATTTAGTAATAATTTTATATTTATTTATTTACTATCTTAACTTTAATTTGGCCCAACTAGTATTATAATTCAATATTTCTATTAATTTGGCCCAAATAATAATCCCTAATTAATCCCAT
Organism: Camellia lanceoleosa; assembly: GCA_025200525.1. Lineage (NCBI taxonomy): Eukaryota > Viridiplantae > Streptophyta > Magnoliopsida > Ericales > Theaceae > Camellia > Camellia lanceoleosa. The sequence goes on from CM045766.1 coordinate 46,980,132, forward strand.
ATTTGATAATCTAATGCCAAATTAGATTCTGTATTTATTATTATTTATTTAATAATATATCATCACATACAACCATAATACTAGTATAAAATTTAAGGGACAACTTAAATTTTTGGATTGTTACAACTGTAAAGATTAGGCTCTATGAATTGCTTACTTTTTTATAGAGAGTTACTAGTGAATGAAATGAACTTGAAAAGGAAATGTCAAAACTTTTCACATTGATACCCCAACTTTATATGGAAAAAAGGAACCTACCTTTCAGGGTAAACGCCAAGAGTATGGAAAAAATGAACCTACCTTTCATGATAAAAGCCACTCCCTCTTTAAAATTGTGTAACAATCTCTACATCTCTGTCTTTTTTTCCAAGAATTACAATGGATCAGAAAGTTCTTTTTTCTCAACAACCACCACAATCCAAAAATCCTCAAAATTTTCTCTGTTTCTTCGATCCATTTTCGGTAGCTAAGGCAGGATTTTGATCCAACAGGTGGCCAGCGCGAATCCTCCCACAGATTTGATCATAATTTATATGGATTTATACTTATCTTTAATAAATATTTAAGATAATTACACTTTGGTCCAGTTTTCTAATATAACTATATAAATAAATTAATCCGTAATTAAATTACACTCTATCGTATACCAGCAGAAAATTAATTATTTATTTTACTACCATACCCATTATTATTATTATTATTATTATTATTATTATTATTATTATTATTATTATTATTATTATTATTATTATTCTTGTTGTTGTTGTTGTTGTCAATATTATTATTCATGTACTCTTACTTTTATATTTATTTATTTACTATCTTTAACTTTAATTTGGTCCAACTAGTATTATAATTCCATATATCTATTAATTTGTCCCCGAATAATAATCCCTAATTAATCCTATATTTGATAATCCAATGCAAAATTAGATTCTGTATTTATTATTATTTATTTAATAATATATTATCACATACAGCCATAATACTAGTATAAAATTTAAGGGATAACTTAAATTTTCGGGTTGTTATAGCTGTAAAGATTAAGCTCTATGAATTGCTTGCTTTTCTATGGAGAGTTACTAGTGAAGGAAATGAAATTGAAATGGAAATGTCAAAACTTTCCACATTGATACCCCAACTTTATATGGAAAAAATGAACCTACCTTTCACGATAAAAGCCACTCCCTCTCTAAAGTTGTATAACAATCTCTACATCTCTGTCTTTTTACCTAAGAATTACAATGGATCAGAAAGTTCTTTTTTTTCAACAACCACCCCAATCGAAAAAATCCTCAAAATTTTCTCGATTTCTTCAATCCATTTTCAGCAGCTGAGGCAGGATTTTGATCCAACACGTGGCCAGAGCGAATCCTCCAACAGATTTGATCATAATTTATATGGATTTATACTTATATTTAATAAATATTTAAGATAATTACACTTCGTCCCATTTTTCTAATATAACTATATAAATAAATTAATTCCTAATTAAATTACACTCTATCGTACACCAACAGAAAATTAATTATTTTTTTAGAACCACACCCATTATTATTATTGTTGTTGTTGTTGTTGTTGTTGTTGTTGTTATCAATATTATTATTTATTTACTCATACTTTTATATTTATTTATTTACTATCTTTAACTTTAATTTGGCTCAACTAGTATTATAATTTCATATTTCTATTAATTTGGGCTGACCAACACCCTCTTGCTGCACCGGAATCTCATTCGATATAGGCATCTCCTGCCTCCTAGGCCTACCACCCCTACCACCACGTCCTCGTCCTGACATCCTAATAAAGGTAACGAGAACATTAGCACATTCACAAATGTGCCGAAGCTATTTCACTCGCGTCCTAATACATTGGACAACAGTAATTCATTCCACGTAAGCACATAATCACATAAGCACTTACAAATTTCATTTCCGGATAATGATAGTCACGTGGCATTGCTAGAATTCCGATTAGAAACAGCATTGATCAAGTGCTTTTCCAACAGGACTCCCAGAAACCCAAGGGTCCAATCAACATCCTAGAAACTAAATCCCATACCCATATAGTCACATAAGCATGTTATCAAATAAACACATAACATCATACATAAGTCTCTAACAAGCGAGACAAACCCATTGTGGTACTAACCACTTCCCACGTACCCAAAGTATTCAAACCCGGTACGCTCTGATACCAAGTTGTAAAGCCCTCAAAATAATACATATAAACCCATCATTCATGGCATCCATAGACATAAGAGAATAAAACATATTTCCATTTATCAGAGGATTTAGTACAAAAAGTTTTACATGTTGACAACAAAAGTAAATGCCCTACAGACTTACAACTTTCTAAGCCAACACTTGGTTACAAATAAGAGAGTTCTAACTCTTTACCCATTAAGCCCTAGGCTTGAATTTTCATGTAACACCAAAAGATAATCACAAAAATAAGCCTTCAGCTTCTAAACCTCCCAAGCTACATCCTTGGAGGTGGCATGTCACGACCCCAACCCGCCCCTAGTAGGACGGTGCCGTGATGGCCAGTAATCCGTGAATTACCGAAGGCCAACTAACCAAAATCCACACACAACAGAGTACACATAGGGGGCTTACAAAAATGCGGAAGCAATAAATCGAATTACAAGTGGTCCTTGAGAGCAGTGCATAGATCAAATGTGTTAACATACAGAACATGACTGCACTTCGGCAGCTAACAAAACAAAATTTCAGTTACATCCTGATCAAAAGGCTTCTCAGCCGACATATACAAAATACAACGATTACAAGCAAAGAAGCATAATTTTCAAGATCTGCCGACGTAAATACACAATGCCGAGGTAAGCACAAAACAAGGCCGATATATGCAAAAAACCCAAAACAAGCTTTACAAATACTTCTAGGCGTCGCCGCCGTCCTGCTCATCACCTACATATATGTAGAGAGGGGTGAGCTTGGAAACTCAGTGATTGGTACTAGAAATAAAGGTTTGCATGAATAATAGCCGAAGTCCATTCAAACAAAGCATAACAAGCCATTCAAACATTAGCCGAGGTTCCTTCCAAACGAAGTATAACAATCTGTACCAAACCAAGAGATGAACCGTATTCACCTATCGAGTCTTACAAGTCAAAACATACCGAAATCATACAAGTAGTAGCCGAGGTCCTCCTCCAGGCAAACATAACAAGCTGAATCCAATCAAGAGATGAACCGTATTCATCTATCAAGTCTTACAAATCCTGGTTGCTTATGTGACTTAGGCCCGTAACCCTTTTTCACCATCTCATGTCACTTAGGCCCGTAGCCCTTTTTGACCAAGTGATGCTACGAAAGTTTAAAGTCCTCTAGCACAAGGGACTTGTGTTACTTAGGCCCGTAGCCCGCTTTAACACCCAATCTTTTCAAGAAAGGACCGTATCCTTTTTAACAAGATGGTACTGCGAAAGTTTAGAGTCCTCCAGTACAAGGGACTTGTGTTACTTGGGCCCGTAGCCCGCTTTAACACCTAATCTTTTCAAGAAAGGACCGTATCCTTTTTAACAAGATGGTACTGCGAAAGTTTAGAGTCCTCCAGTACAAGGGACTTTCCAAGGATATCAAGACAAGGCTCAACTCATTACAAGGACGTTATCAAGACGAGGTTCATACTTACCTTTTTACACTTAGTGCTGCGAAAGTTTAACGTCCTCCAGCACAGGGGACTTTCCAAGGATACCATCAAACAAGCTCATATCCAATACATCAAAATAGGCTAACCATTCATGCTTTAACGAATACTTTTATCAAAGCGGAACGAGCAAGATTTATCAAAAGCTTTATAACATAGCTTTATTAAAAGCACCACTCACCTCGGTCTTCGTGTAGGCTCAAGCAAAGATCAAAGTCCTACAAATACATGGCAAACCATATTCTCAAAGCAGGCTTTACATACATGCAATGACCTCGGCACTCACACCGAATCTAGGTCAATAACAAAACAAACAAACATGCTAAGAGTCCAAAAACATGGACCTGGATACTCAAACAAGAAGACCATGTATGAACAAACACAAAAACATGGTTCTTGTTCCAAACTTTCGGATCAAAACGAGGTTCTCCTTTAAGAACACAAGAACATCATTTTTCTCTTTCAAAACCAATTTCCAACCAATGCATGGCAGGCAAAACAAATTCAATCATGCAATGCAGCTAGATGATCGACAAGAGCAATCAAAGTAGGGCGAGAATCTAACCTCAAAACTTAAATCCAACGGTTCGATCTTCCACGATCAAGCTCGAACTCAACTCTCTCTCTCTCTCACTAAAACTCTAACTCTTGTTCTATAGCTTCTCTCTCTAAAGAAACAAAGATTGAGACCAAATGATATCAAAAAGATGCAAAATGATGTGTTATAGGCCTGTCGGCTGACTTAGCCTCCAGCTCGGACACGTGGCATCACCGGGTTGGTTCAGTTCAAAAAGGTAACTGATAGATTAGACAAGTCTCTGACAAAGCGTATACAACAAGCTTGCTAGCAAAACACATCGGCAAACAAGGACATCGGCTAAAGTCGAATCCTCGGCAACTGGATAACAAAGACGTCGGCTAGGGAGGACGACACTTGACTAAGCTGTACCACACCTTGGCCTGGGTGTGCCACATCTCGGCCTACGTCATACCTACCCCAGGTAAGGAGTACTAATGCAAAACATCACGGCCTAGGCTCTAAGCACTTCGGCCCAAAGTGGTGACATCTCGGCAACATGCCGAGGTTAAGACAAAGATCAACCAAGTAATACTTCAACAAACCAAGGCTAAACAAGATTGTAAACATAACAAACAAGGTCACACATGAATGTATGCAAATATAGCTAAGTCAAGAATGAGGGTTGTTACATCCTACCCCCCTTAAAGAAGTTTGGTCCCCAAACTTAAGTTACCTTGTTCCAAGAACAGTTCTGGATGTCGAATTCTCATTTCTTCTTCCATTTCCCATGTAGCATCCTTGCCGTAATGTTCTTTCCATTCAATCTTTACCATTGGTATCGACTTGTTTCTCAACTGCCTAACTTGCATCGATAATACTCATCGGCTTCTCTTCATAGCCCAAATTCTCATTAACTTCGATCCCGAATAATCAATCACATCTTTGTGGATCTCGAATATACTTTCTTAACATCGAAACATGAAACACATTATGAACTTGGCTCAATTCGTGGCAAAGCAAGTCTGAGGGCAACTAAGTTGACCTTGTCAAGAATTTCAAATGGCCCAATATAGCGAGGTGCTAATTTACCTTTCTTGCCAACTGGGAACTCCTTTCATCGGCGAAACTTTTAAGAATACATGATCACCCACTTCAAATTCTAACTCATTCCTTCTCTGGTCGGCGTAGCTCTTCTGTCTGCTCTGTGCAGTCCTAATCCTTTGTTGAATAAGTTTGATCTTCTCTGTTGTTACTTGAATTATCTCGGGACCAAGCAGAGCTCTGTCTCCAACTTCGGTCCAACATATCGGCGATCTACACTTTCTTCCGTACAAAGCCTCATATGGTGCCATGCCAATGGTAGCTTGATAACTATTGTTGTAAGCAAATTCCACTAAAGGCAAATGCATTCCCCAACTTCCTTGGAAGTCCAATACACAAAGTCTCAAAGATATCTTCGAGGGTCTAATTGTTCTCTCTGTTTGCCCATCTGCGGGGATGAAAAGTCAGACTAAATCTCGCCGGCTCCAAACGCTTTCTGTAGGCTCTGCCAAAATCTGGAAACAAACTTCGGATCTCGGTCCGACACTATTGACATCAGCACTCCATGAAGTCTGACAATCTCATTCACATATAACGAGGCAAGTCGATCGGCACTGAAGGTAGTCTTAACGGGCAAGAAGTGCGCTGACTTCGTCAATCTATCAACAACAACCCAAATCGAATCCATACCTTTCTGTGTCTTCGGCAACCCAATCACAAAATCCATGGAGATGTGTTCCCACTTCCACTCAGGGATCGGCAAAGGTTGTAGGAGTCCTTTGGTCTCGATGTTCGCTTTTACTTGCGACAATGCAAACACTGAGACACGAATTCGGCTATTTCTCTTTTCATGTTCGGCCACCAAAATGTCTGTTTCACGTCTTGGTACATCTTAGTGTTCCCTGGATGAACAGCAAACATGGAATTATGAGCTTCCATCAAAATTTTCCTTTTTAACTCTGGAACATCGGCCACACACAATCTCCCTTCAAACTTGAGCACTTGATTCTCAAAAGTGTACCCTGACCTCGGCTTCGTAACAATCTCGTCGGCTACCTTTCTGAAGAATTCATCCTCCATTTGTCTTGCCTTTACTTCTTCAACGATGGTTGGTTCTGCTGAAATCAAGGTTAGACATGCCAAATTTCCAACTGACTTTTACGCTTTCAGAGCGTCGGCCACACTGTTAGCTTTTCCTGGGTGATATTGAATGTGCATATCATAGTCCTTCAGCAACTCAAGCCATCTTCTTTGCCTCAAATTCAACTCTTTCTGAGTGAATAGGTACTTCAAGCTCTGATGGTCTGTAAAAACCTGACAAGAAGCTCCATACAAGTAATGACGCCAAATCTTTAAAGCGAGTACCACGGCTGCTAGCTCCAAATCATGGGTAGGATAGTTCTTCTCTTGTGGCTTCAATTGACGAGATGCATATGCTATGACTCTACCCTTTTGCATTAATACACAGCCCAAACCCTTGTGCGATGCATCACTATAGATATGAAACTCTTCATTACAGCGGAAGTACCAAGATCGGTCAGAACTAACCTCGCCTTCATTCTTGGAAAGTCGACTCGATCTTCATCCACTCATACGGTGTCCCTTCTTAGTCGATTCGTCGGTGGGCGCAATCCTTGAGAAATCCTTCACGAACTTCCTGTAATAACCTGCCAAACCCAGAAAACTCCGAACCTCGGAAACACTAGTCGGCCTCGGCCAATTCACCACGGCTTCAACTTTGCTAGGATCAACTGAAATACCTTCTTCGTTAATTACATGACCCAAGAATGAGATAGTGGATAGCCAAAATTCACACTTACTATACTTAGCATACAATTTCCTGTTTCTCAAAATCTGTAAGGCAAGTCTCAAGTGATTCTCATGCTCAGTTTTACTCTTCGAATAGATTAATATATCATCGATGAAGACAACTACAAACTCATCTAAGTGTGGCTTGAAGACTCTGTTCATTAGATCCATAAATGCAGCAGGGGCATTGGTTACTCCGAAAGGCATCACTAAGAATTCGTAGTGGCCATATCTTGTCCGAAAAGCAGTCCTCTCAACGTCTTCGGCTCTAACCTTAAGCTGATGGTAACCCGACCTAAGGTCAACCTTAGAAAAGACTCGTGCCCCTCGTAGCTGGTCAAGCAAATCATCAATTCTGGGTAGTGGGTACTTGTTCTTAATAGTGACCCTATTAAGTTATCTGTAATCAATGCAAAGGCGAAGCGAGCCATCCTTCTTCTTAACAAACAAAACGGGTGCTCCCCAAGGTGAAGTGCTCGACCTAATAAACCCTTTATCTAACAGTTCCTGTAATTGCAGTTTCAATTCCCTAAGTTCAGCTGGGGCCATTCTATACGGTGTTTTAGAGATCGGCTGTGTTCCCGACATGATATCAACAGTAAACTCTATTTCTCTATCGACCAAGTGGCCAGGCAAATCATTAGGAAAGACATCGGCGAACTCATTAACAACTGGGATGTCGGCCAAACTAACATTTCCATCCTGATCTTTCAATATACTACACAAATAACCTCGGCACCCCTTTTGAATTAGCTTATAGGCTCTAACGGATGAGATCAAATAAGGTGGGGGCACTACCCCTTTACCACGGAAGATAACTTCGGCCAGGTTTGGGGTTTTCAGTGTGACACTCTTCGAAACACAATCAATGAGTGCGTGATTTGCTACTAACCAATCCATTCCCAATATAACATCAAAATGATCTATATCCAAAGGCATTAAATCAACTAGCAGTTCAACATGCTCAATAACAACGACACATGCTCTATAAATGGATGCAACAATCATGGATCTCCCAGACGGAGTAGACACAGATAGCACATAATCAAGAGGTTCTAGTTTCCTATTAATCTTCTCGGCAAACTTAGTGGAAACAAACGAGTGTGTAGAGCCCGAATCAACTAACACATAAGCATTTCGGGAGCAAATTAGAAGTATACCTGACACCACAGTTTCAGCATTCTGAGTATCTCCTGGCACTAGTGCAAACACTCTGCCCTGTCTCATCGGCCCTTTTTCAGCATTACCCTTCTGGACGGTGCCCGAGGTGTTCTCACCTTTCTTGCTGTTGTCAGTCTTTCCCTTAGGACAATCTCTAACGTAATGCCCCATTTCACCACATTCATAACAGGCTCCAGACGTCCGACGACAAACTCCAAAATGCTGCTTTCCACAATCTGAACACATCGGCTTGGTATTACCTTCCTGCCTCCGGTAACTAGTACTGCCCGTGTTCGGTCTCTTCTTGGCGCCCAACTGTGCTCGGCTACTGTCATAATTCTGCCTCTTCCTCTGGTTCTCTCCCGAGCTCTGGTATCTGTTCAAGTTAGCCTCGGCCAAAATGGCTTTGTCCAATACTTCGGCGTAGGTCGGTAGGTCGTGCAAGTTAACCCGATCTTGAATCGGTACTCGGAGTCCACCTTCAAACTTCCTTGCCTTCATATACTCATCATCGTTAGCCATGAGGTACAAACCTTACTAATTCAAGAAAGGCACGATCATATTCTGCTACCGCTCGTCGCCTGTGTCAAGGTCTGAAATTCGGTGGCCTTACGTTCCAGACACTCAATGGGAAGTGTTTCTTGTAGAACAACTCCAAAAATCGTCCAGTTAAGTCTGGATTCCTTTCGAACCATCATCCACCATCTGCGAGCGTCATCATCCAATGTGAAGGCTGCCCACGTCACCTCCTCCGTGTCAGTGCTAGGCAAGATCTCAAACACCTTTTCCATTTCCAAAGCCCATGCCTCGGCCTTCATCGGCTCTATACCTCCGAAGAACCTCGGTGGTCTCATCTTCTTAAACTCCCGATCAGCTATTGTGCCATCCCCATATAAAATTTGGCTGTGGAGCGACTTGTGGCATCGGGGAGGTGGAGGCGAGCTACATTTCGCCGCTTGTCGCCTTTCGGCTGAGTCGAAGTAGCACTAGCATCTTGCTGTCTGGGTTTGCCTCATCTCGCGGGCCAAACCTTCAAATAACCTTTCCAGTCGGTCCAATCTGTCTTCGGGCCTATCCCGGCCAAGTGGAGGTCTACCTCTCCTCATGATGCTATGAGTTTACAAAGCGTGACTCTTTAAGCACATAACAAATAACCACGCAGGCAGGTAACAAATAAGCAAGTCAAAACAATGCACACCTTGTTCAAATAGCAAGCAATATGATGCAACCCTAGCATCATTCTAAGGGTAGTCTTATGCTCTTTAGGACTCAAAGTGTGTGAATAACGTATACTAAGGAACTTGTGCTCTGATACCACTCTGTCACGACCCCAACCCGCCCCTAGTAGGATGGTGCCGTGATGGCGATGTCCGTGAATTACCGAAGGCCAACTAACCAAAATCCACACACAACAGAGTACACATAGGGGGCTTACAAAAATGCGGAAGCAATAAATCGAATTACAAGTGGTCCTTGAGAGCAGTGCATAGATCAAATGTGTTAACATACAGAACATGACTGCACTTCGGCAGCTAACAAAACAAAATTTCAGTTACATCCTGATCAAAAGGCTTCTCAGCCGACATATACAAAATACAACGATTACAAGCAAAGAAGCATAATTTTCAAGATCTGCCGACGTAAATACACAATGCCGAGGTAAGCACAAAACAAGGCCGATATATGCAAAAAACCCAAAACAAGCTTTACAAATACTTCTAGGCGTCGCCGCCGTCCTGCTCATCACCTACATATATATAGAGAGGGGTGAGCTTGGAAACTCGAGGATTGGTACTAGAAATAAAGGTTTGCATGAATAATAGCCGAAGTCCATTCAAACAAAGCATAACAAGCCATTCAAACATTAGCCGAGGTTCCTTCCAAACGAAGTATAACAATCTGTACCAAACCAAGAGATGAACCGTATTCACCTATCGAGTCTTACAAGTCAAAACATACCGAAATCATACAAGTAGTAGCCGAGGTCCTCCTCCAGGCAAACATAACAAGCTGAATCCAATCAAGAGATGAACCGTATTCATCCATCAAGTCTTACAAATCCTGGTTGCTTATGTGACTTAGGCCCGTAACCCTTTTTCACCATCTCATGTCACTTAGGCCCGTAGCCCTTTTTGACCAAGTGATGCTACGAAAGTTTAAAGTCCTCTAGCACAAGGGACTTGTGTTACTTAGGCCCGTAGCCCGCTTTAACACCCAATCTTTTCAAGAAAGGACCGTATCCTTTTTAACAAGATGGTACTGCGAAAGTTTAGAGTCCTCCAAAGATAAGGGACTTGTGTTACTTGGGCCCGTAGCCCGCTTTAACACCTAATCTTTTCAAGAAAGGACCGTATCCTTTTTAACAAGATGGTACTGCGAAAGTTTAGAGTCCTCCAGTACAAGGGACTTTCCAAGGATATCAAGACAAGGCTCAACTCATTACAAGGACGTTATCAAGACGAGGTTCATACTTACCTTTTTACACTTAGTGCTGCGAAAGTTTAACGTCCTCCAGCACAGGGGACTTTCCAAGGATACCATCAAACAAGCTCATATCCAATACATCAAAATAGGCTAACCATTCATGCTTAACGAATACTTTTATCAAAGCGGAACGAGCAAGATTTATCAAAAGCTTTATAACATAGCTTTATTAAAAGCACCACTCACCTCGGTCTTCAGGTGTAGGCTCAAGCAAAGATCAAAGTCCTACAATCACATGGCAAACCATATTCTCAAAACGAGCTTTACATACATGCAATGACCTCGGCACTCACACCGAATCTAGGTCAATAACAAAACAAACAAACATGCTAAGAGTCCAAAAACATGGACCTGGATACTCAAACAAGAAGACCATGTATGAACAAACACAAAAACATGGTTCTTGTTCCAAACTTTCGGATCAAAACGAGGTTCTCCTTTAAGAACACAAGAACATCATTTTTCTCTTTCAAAACCAATTTCCAACCAATGCATGGCAGGCAAAACAAATTCAATCATGCAATGCAGCTAGATGATCGACAAGAGCAATCAAAGTAGAGCGAGAATCTAACCTCAAAACTTAAATCCAACGGTTCGATCTTCCACGATCAAGCTCGAACTCAACTCTCTCTCTCTCTCACTAAAACTCTAACTCTTGTTCTATAGCTTCTCTCTCTAAAGAAACAAAGATTGAGACCAAATGATATCAAAAAGATGCAAAATGATGTGTTATAGGCCTGTCGGCTGACTTAGCCTCCAGCTCGGACACGTGGCATCACCGGGTTGGTTCAGTTCAAAAGGTAACTGATAGATTAGACAAGTCTCTGACAAAGCGTATACAACAAGCTTGCTAGCAAAACACATCGGCAAACAAGGACATCGGCTAAAGTCGAATCCTCGGCAACTGGATAACAAAGACGTCGGCTAGGGAGGACGACACTTGACTAAGCTGTACCACACCTTGGCCTGGGTGTGCCACATCTCGGCCTACGTCATACCTACCCCAGGTAAGGAGTACTAATGCAAAACATCACGGCCTAGGCTCTAAGCACCTCGGCCCAAAGTGGTGACATCTCGGCAACATGCCGAGGTTAAGACAAAGATCAACCAAGTAATACTTCAACAAACCAAGGCTAAACAAGATTGTAAACATAACAAACAAGGTCACACATGAATGTATGCAAATATAGCTAAGTCAAGAATGAGGGTTGTTACATCCTACCCCCCTTAAAGAAGTTTGGTCCCCAAACTTAAGTTACCTTGTTCCAAACGATTACGGATGTCGAATTCTCATTTCTTCTTCCATTTCCCATGTAGCATCCTTGCCGTAATGTTCTTTCCATTCAATCTTTACCATTGGTATCGACTTGTTTCTCAACTGTCTAACTTGTCTGTCGATAATACTCATCGGCTTCTCTTCATAGCCCAAATTCTCATTAACTTCGATCCCAGAATAATCAATCACATGCTGTGGATCTCGAATATACTTTCTTAACATCGAAACATGAAACACATTATGAACTTGGCTCAATTCTGGTGGCAAAGCAAGTCTGTAGGCAACTAAGTTGACCTTGTCAAGAATTTCAAATGGCCCAATATAGCGAGGTGCTAATTTACCTTTCTTGCCAAATCTGGGAACTCCTTTCATCGGCGAAACTTTTAAGAATACATGATCACCCACTTCAAATTCTAACTCATTCCTTCTCTGGTCGGCGTAGCTCTTCTGTCTGCTCTGTGCAGTCCTAATCCTTTGTTGAATAAGTTTGATCTTCTCTGTTGTTACTTGAATTATCTCGGGACCAAGCAGAGCTCTGTCTCCAACTTCGGTCCAACATATCGGCGATCTACACTTTCTTCCGTACAAAGCCTCATATGGTGCCATGCCAATGGTAGCTTGATAACTATTGTTGTAAGCAAATTCCACTAAAGGCAAATGCATTCCCCAACTTCCTTGGAAGTCCAATACACAAAGTCTCAGCATATCTTCGAGGGTCTGAATTGTTCTCTCTGTTTGCCCATCTGTCTGGGGATGAAAAGCTGTACTAAATCTCAGTTCGGCTCCAAACGCTTTCTGTAGGCTCTGCCAAAATCTGGAAACAAACTTCGGATCTCGGTCCGACACTATTGACATCAGCACTCCATGAAGTCTGACAATCTCATTCACATATAACGAGGCAAGTCGATCGGCACTGAAGGTAGTCTTAACGGGCAAGAAGTGCGCTGACTTCGTCAATCTATCAACAACAACCCAAATCGAATCCATACCTTTCTGTGTCTTCGGCAACCCAATCACAAAATCCATGGAGATGTGTTCCCACTTCCACTCAGGGATCGGCAAAGGTTGTAGGAGTCCTGCTGGTCTCTGATGTTCTGCTTTTACTTGCTGACAATGCAAACACTGAGACACGAATTCGGCTATTTCTCTTTTCATGTTCGGCCACCAAAATGTCTGTTTCACGTCTTGGTACATCTTAGTGTTCCCTGGATGAACAGCAAACATGGAATTATGAGCTTCCATCAAAATTTTCCTTTTTAACTCTGGAACATCGGCCACACACAATCTCCCTTCAAACTTGAGCACTTGATTCTCAAAAGTGTACCCTGACCTCGGCTTCGTAACAATCTCGTGCTACCTTTACAAGAATTCATCCTCCATTTGTCTTGCCTTTACTTCTTCAACGATGGTTGGTTCTCACGAAATCAAGGTTAGACATGCCAAATTTCCAATGACTTTTCGCTTTCAGAGCGTCGGCCACACTGTTAGCTTTTCCTGGGTGATATTGAATGTGCATATCATAGTCCTTCAGCAACTCAAGCCATCTTCTTTGCCTCAAATTCAACTCTTTCTGAGTGAATAGGTACTTCAAGCTCTGATGGTCTGTAAAACGACAAGCTCCATACAAGTAATGACGCCAAATCTTTAAAGCGAGTACCACGGCTGCTAGCTCCAAATCATGGGTAGGATAGTTCTTCTCTTGTGGCTTCAATTGACGAGATGCATATGCTATGACTCTACCCTTTTGCATTAATACACAGCCCAAACCCTTGTGCGATGCATCACTATAGATATGAAACTCTTCATTACAGCGGAAGTACCAAGATCGGTCTTTGTAACTAACCTCGTCTTGATTCTTGGAAAGTCGACTCCGATCTTCATCCACTCATACGGTGTCCCCTTCTTAGTCGATTGTCGGTGGAACGCAATCCTTGAGAAATCCTTCACGAACTTCTGTAATAACACCAAACCCGAAAACTCCGAACCTCGGAAACACTAGTCGGCCTCGGCCAATTCACCACGGCTTCAACTTTGCTAGGATCAACTGAAATACCTTCTTCGTTAATTACATGACCCAAGAATGAGATAGTGGATAGCCAAAATTCACACTTACTATACTTAGCATACAATTTCCTGTTTCTCAAAATCTGTAAGGCAAGTCTCAAGTGATTCTCATGCTCAGTTTTACTCTTCGAATAGATTAATATATCATCGATGAAGACAACTACAAACTCATCTAAGTGTGGCTTGTAGACTCTGGTCATTAGATCCATAAATGCAAGAGGGCATTGGTTACTCGAAAGGCATCACTAAGAATTAAGTAGTGGCCATATCTTGTCCGAAAAGCAGTCCTCTCAACGTCTTCGGCTCTAACCTTAAGCTGATGGTAACCCGACCTAAGGTCAACCTTAGAAAAGACTCGTGCCCCTCGTAGCTGGTCAAGCAAATCATCAATTCTGGGTAGTGGGTACTTGTTCTTAATAGTGACCCTATTAAGTTATCTGTAATCAATGCAAAGGCGAAGCGAGCCATCCTTCTTCTTAACAAACAAAACGGGTGCTCCCCAAGGTGAAGTGCTCGACCTAATAAACCCTTTATCTAACAGTTCCTGTAATTGCAGTTTCAATTCCCTAAGTTCAGCTGGGGCCATTCTATACGGTGTTTTAGAGATCGGCTGTGTTCCCGACATGATATCAACAGTAAACTCTATTTCTCTATCGACCAAGTGGCCAGGCAAATCATTAGGAAAGACATCGGCGAACTCATTAACAACTGGGATGTCGGCCAAACTAACATTTCCATCCTGATCTTTCAATATACTACACAAATAACCTCGGCACCTTTTGAATTAGCTTATAGGCTCTAACGGATGAGATCAAATAAGGTGGGGCACTACCCTTTACCACGGAAGATAACTTCGGCGGGTTTGGGGTTTTCGGTGACACTCTCTTGAAACACAATCAATGAGTGCGTGATTTGCTACTAACCAATCCATTCCCAATATAACATCAAAATGATCTATATCCAAAGGCATTAAATCAACTAGCAGTTCAACATGCTCAATAACAACGACACATGCTCTATAAATGGATGCAACAATCATGGATCTCCCAGACGGAGTAGACACAGATAGCACATAATCAAGAGGTTCTAGTTTCCTATTAATCTTCTCGGCAAACTTAGTGGAAACCAACGAGTGTGTAGAGCGAATCAACTAACACATAAGCATTTCGAGCAAATTAGAAGTATACGACACCACGGTTTGACGTTACGAGTATCTCCTGGCACTAGTGCAAACACTCTGTCCTGCCTCATCGGCCCTTTTTCAGCATTACCCTTCTGGACGGTGCCCGAGGTGTTCTCACCTTTCTTGCTGTTGTCAGTCTTTCCCTTAGGACAATCTCTAACGTAATGCCCCATTTCACCACATTCATAACAGGCTCCAGACGTCCGACGACAAACTCCAAAATGCTGCTTTCCACAATCTGAACACATCGGCTTGGTATTACCTTCCTGCCTCCGGTAACTAGTACTGCCCGTGTTCGGTCTCTTCTTGGCGTAAGCGTGCTCTTGTCATAATTCTGCCTCTTCCTCTGGTTCTCTCCCGAGCTCTGGTATCTGTTCAAGTTAGCCTCGGCCAAAATGGCTTTGTCCAATACTTCGGCGTAGGTCGGTAGGTCGTGCAAGTTAACCCGATCTTGAATCGGTACTCGGAGTCCACCTTCAAACTTCCTTGCCTTCATATACTCATCGTTAGCCATGTGAGGTACAAACCTTACTAATTCAGTAAAGGCACGATCATATTCTGCTACCGTCATACATGTCAAGGTCTGAAATTGATGGCCTTACGATTCCGTACACTCAATGGGAAGTGTTTCTTGTAGAACAACTCCAAAAATCTGGTCGAGTTAAGTCCGATTCCTTTCGAACCATCATCCACCATCTGCGAGCGTCATCATCCAATGTGAAGGTTGCCAATGTCACCTTCTGAGTGTCAGTGCTAGGGAAGATCTCAAACAGCTTTTCCATTTCCAAAGCCCATGCCTCAGCCTTCATCGGCTCTATACCTCCGAAGAACCTCGGTGGTCTCATCTTCTTAAACTCCCGATCAAAGCTATTGTGCCATCCCCATATAAAAATTTGGTGTGGGCGACTTGTAGCCTTTGGGGAGGTGGAGGCGAACTACATTTACCCGTTTATGCTTTCGGCTTTGGTCGAAATGCACTAGCATATCTTTATGCTGGTTTGCCTCATCTCGCATGGGCCAAACCTTCAAATAACCTTTCGATCGGTCCAATCGTCTTGGGCCTATCCCGGCCAAGTGGAGGTCTACCTCTCCTCATGATGCTATGAGTTTACAAAGCGTGACTCTTTAAGCACATAACAAATAACCACGCAGGCAGGTAACAAATAAGCAAGTCAAAACAATGCACACCTTGTTCAAATAGCAAGCAATATGATGCAACCCTAGCATCATTCTAAGGGTAGTCTTATGCTCTTTAGGACTCAAAGTGTGTGAATAACGTATACTAAGGAACTTGTGCTCTGATACCACTCTGTCACGACCCCAACCCGCCCCTAGTAGGATGGTGCCGTGATGGCGATGTCCGTGAATTACCGAAGGCCAACTAACCAAAATCCACACACAACAGAGTACACATAGGGGGCTTACAAAAATGCGGAAGCAATAAATCGAATTACAAGTGGTCCTTGAGAGCAGTGCATAGGTCAAATGTGTTAACATACATGAGAACACTTCTTGACTAACAAAACAAAATTTCGATTACATCTCGATCAAAAGGCTTCTCAGCCGACATATACAAAATACAACGATTACAAGCAAAGAAGCATAATTTTCAAGATCTGCCGACGTAAATACACAATGCCGAGGTAAGCACAAAACAAGGCCGATATATGCAAAAAAACCCAAAACAAGCTTTACAAATACTTCTAGGCGCGTCATGGCCTCACCTTTCATCACCTACATATATGTAGAGAGGGGTGAGCTTGGAAACTCAGTGATTGGTACTAGAAATAAAGGTTTGCATGAATAATAGCCGAAGTCCATTCAAACAAAGCATAACAAGCCATTCAAACATTAGCCGAGGTTCCTTCCAAACGAAGTATAACAATCTGTACCAAACCAAGAGATGAACCGTATTCACCTATCGAGTCTTACAAGTCAAAACATACCGAAATCATACAAGTAGTAGCCGAGGTCCTCCTCCAGCAAACATAACAAGTGAATCAATCAAGAGATGAACCGTATTCATCCATCAAGTCTTACAAATCACAGTTGCTTATGTGACTTAGGCCGTAACCCTTTTCACCATCTCATGTCACTTAGGCCCGTAGCCCTTTTGACCAAGTGATGCTACGAAGTTTAAAGTCCTCTAGCACAAGGGACTTGTGTTACTTAGGCAAGTAGCCGCTTTAACACCCAATCTTTTCAAGAAAGGACCGTATCCTTTTTAACAAGATGGTCTGCGAAGTTTAGAGTCCTCGATAAGGGACTTGTGTTACTTGGGCCCGTAGCCCGCTTTAACACCTAATCTTTTCAAGAAAGGACCGTATCCTTTTAACAAGATGGTACTGCGAAAGTTTAGAGTCCTCCAGTACAAGGGACTTTCCAAGGATATCAAGACAAGGCTCAAACTCATTACCAGGACGTTATCAAGACAAGGTTCATACTTACCTTTTTACACTTAGTCTTTGCGAAGTTTAACGTCCTCCGACAGGGACTTTCCAAGGATACCATCAAACAAGCTCATATCCAATACATCAAAATAGGCTAACCATTCATGCTTAACGAATACTTTTATCAAAGCGGAACGAGCAAGATTTATCAAAAGCTTTATAACATAGCTTTATTAAAAGCACCACTCACCTCGGTCTTCGGTGTAGGCTCAAGCAAAGATCAAAGTCCTACATCACATGGCAAACCATATTCTCAAAAGCAGGCTTTACATACATGCAATGACCTCGGCACTCACACGAATCTAGGTCAATAACAAAACAAACAAACATGCTAAGAGTCCAAAAACATGGACACGGATACTCAAACAAGAAGACCATGTATGAACAAACACAAAACATGGTTCTTGTTCCAAACTTTCGGATCAAAAGCGAGGTTCTCCTTTAAGAACACAAGAACATCATTTTTCTCTTTCAAAACCAATTTCCAACCAATGCATGGCGAGCAAAACAAATTCAATCATGCAATGCGACTAGATGATCGACAAGAGCAATCAAAGTAGGGCGAGAATCTAACCTCAAAACTTAAATCCAACGGTTCGATCTTCCACGATCAAGCTCGAACTCAACTCTCTCTCTCTCTCACTAAAACTCTAACTCTTGTTCTATAGCTTCTCTCTCTAAAGAAACAAAGATTGAGACCAAATGATATCAAAAAGATGCAAAATGATGTGTTATAGGCCTGTCGGCTGACTTAGCCTCCAGCTCGGACACGTGGCATCACCGGGTTGGTTCAGTTCAAAAAGGTAACTGATAGATTAGACAAGTCTCTGACAAAGCGTATACAACAAGCTTGCTAGCAAAACACATCGGCAAACAAGGACATCGGCTAAAGTCGAATCCTCGGCAACTGGATAACAAAGACGTCGGCTAGGGAGGACGACACTTGACTAAACTGTACCACACCTTGGCCTGGGTGTGCCACATCTCGGCCTACGTCATACCTACCCCAGGTAAGGAGTACTAATGCAAAACATCACGGCCTAGGCTCTAAGCACCTCGGCCCAAAGTGGTGACATCTCGGCAACATGCCGAGGTTAAGACAAAGATCAACCAAGTAATACTTCAACAAACCAAGGCTAAACAAGATTGTAAACATAACAAACAAGGTCACACATGAATGTATGCAAATATAGCTAAGTCAAGAATGAGGGTTGTTACATGGCATATCACCTGTACCTGAAAATGATGTCCCATATAGGGTGAGCCAAAGCCCAGTAGAGATACACTAAACCAAATATGAGCAATAACTAAAACATTAGCATTTGATAAATGTTTAACTCATATACACAAATGTACATCTCTTTCATAACCAATCCATGTTCACAATATATTTCAATCCCTTTTTCTGTTTCATTATCCAAACCAATTCATAGATATGGTTCTCTATTCATCCAGACAGTTTATAATGAGACTATAACTCATGTTAACAATACTTCGATCACAATCAGTTAATATGAGACTACAACTCACATTATTAACACTTCAATACTTCAATTTCAAATGAGACTACAACTCATATCAACAATACTTCAATACTTCAATTTATCTACGTTATGCAAACGCAATTGGGATTTCGGGACTTTCACCTTGGACACTCTGGCCAACTTAGTTATCAATGGAGTCCATCCCTTATCTCCTCCTAAACAGGTTTGAGAGTACATCCCCTATGTCCTCTCAAACCATGGAGTACATCCCCTATCTCCTCTCAAACAAGATACATATACAATGTATTTAAACGCTTTATCATATACAATGATCAATTCAAGTACATATTCAATGTGACAATTCAACCGTCATATTCAATGACTTAACCATTTGATTAGTTTCAGTTTTTCCTAATCAACATATAGTGTCTACAACAATCAAGACTATCCTCCACCAATAGCCAAAAGCAGTTATTTCTATATAGATAATAAATTCATCAAACAGATAAATTATCAACAATTTCTTAGGTGAGTGATTAACTAATCCAACTACACCGTTCAATCTCATAATTTCCCAATTTCATGATTTTCATCTCAATTTCACATTCTCATACTTTTCCAAATTAATTATACAAATTAATTAATCACATTAAATTATGGTTTTTCCCCCTTTTTCCCAACTTTAGCCCTAAGGCTCATTTTCATCAATTCAACAACAATAATTCCATTTTCCAAGGTCTCACATACACATGGAGTTTAACAATTGAAAACCCCCTTTTTATATAATTTCAAAACAAACCCTAACCTTCAAAAAATTTCCAAACAACACCATCTATACAAAATACCTAACATTTATGTCAAAACTCATAGAGAGGAGTAGGTTATCCCTACCTCAAATGAAGAGACCCAATGGAGAAGATGAAGAAAACTCAAGATGTTCCAAACCCAATGATTTTCGGATGAAAACGTAACCCACACCAAGCTCCACACTTTTTACAAAGGGACTAGAGTAGACACACCCAAGAACCAAGTGTATTTCTAGAAAGAAGGTATATGTAGAGGGAGAGAGAGTCGGATGTAGGGTCTGAAGGAAGAAGAGAGTGAAAAAGTGTATAAAAAACATACTGCTGCGAATTGATATACTTGAGGCTCGCTCGAGCGAAGGAGTGGTCGCTCGAGCGACCAGACATAAAGAAACCTCGCTCGAGCACAGAAAGCATCGCTCGAGCCAACAACACGAAGCTTTAGGTGCGCAGAAAGCACGCCGAGCACAGGAGTCCTTGCTCGAGCGAAGAAACCCAAAACAAATAGCTCGCTAGCTCGAGCGAAGGAAAGCTCGCTCGAGCAAAGAAACACAGCCTTCAGGTCAAAAAGAGACGCAGACGCATGCTCGAGCGAAGGACCACTAGCTCGAGCGAAGAGACACACCAGCTTGCTCAAGCCAAGGTTGCGTCTGAAAAGAAAACCTGAAGACCCACAATACTCGCTCGAGCGTACAAACCCTCGCTCGAGCAAAGAAGCAAAAACACAAGGCTTGCTCGAGCGACAAAGTCCTAGCTCGAGCGAAGAGACCAAAAACTGGACAGCAACCATTTGTTTCAAAACACACCCAACCTATTTCAAACCTGCCCAACACATCCTAAAACTCATATACAAGGAATCAAAAGATGGAAATGCAAGATACACAACAATACTCAACCATGGAACCCAAGTCCGAAATACTATACATAAAATGGGAAAACGCAAGACCACTATAGGACAACTTAAATTTTCGAGTTGTTACAGCTCTAAACATTAGGCTCTATGAATTGCTTGCTTTTCTATGGAGAGTTCCTAGTGAAGGAAATGAAATTGAAATGGAAATGTCAAAACTTTCCACATTGATACCCCAACTTTATATGGAAAAAATGAACCTACCTCTCAGGGTAAACGCCAAGAATATGGAAAAAATAAACTTACCTTTCACAAAAAAAGCCACTCCCTCTCTAAAGTTTTGCAACAGTCTCTACACCTCTGTCTTTTTTCCCAAGAATTACAATGGATCAGAAAGTACTTTTTTCTCAAAAACCACCACAATCAGAAAAATCCTCAAACTTTTCTCGGTTTCTTCGATCCATTTTCGGCAGCTGAGGCGAGATTTCGATCCAACACATGGCCAGCGCGAATCCTCCCACAAATTTGATCATAATTTATATGGATTTATACTTATCATTAATAAATATTTAAGATAATTACACTTTGGTCCAGTTTTCTAATATAACTATATAAATAAATTAATCCATAATTAAGTTACACTCCATCGTATACCAACAGAAAATTAATTATTTATTTTACTACCACACCCACTATTATTATTATTATTATTTATTTATTTATTTACTCATACTTTTATATTTATTTATTTACTATCTTTAACTTTAATTTGACCCAACTAGTATTATAATTCCATATTTCTATTAATTTGGCCCCAAATAATAATCCCTAATTAATCCCATATTTGATAATCCAATGCCAAATTAGATTCTGTATTTATTATTATTTATTTAATAATATATCATCACATACAACCATAATACTAGTATCAAATTTAAGGCATAACTTAAATTTTCGGGTTGTTATAGCTCTAAAGATTAGGCTCTATGAATTGCTTGCTTTTCTATGGAGAGTTACTAGTATAGGAAATGAAGTTGAAATGGAAATTTGAAAACTTTCCACATTGATATCCCAACTTTATATGGAAAAAATGAACCTACATTTCAGGGTAAACGCCAAGAATATGAAAAAAAATGAACCTACCTTTCACGATAAAAGGCACTCCCACTCTAAAGTTTTGTAACACTCTCTACATCTCTGTCTTTTTTCCCAAGAATTACAATGGATTAGAAAGTCCTTTTTTTCTCAACAACCACCACAATCCAAAAAATCCTAAAAGTTTTTGCAATTTCTTCGATCCATTTTCGGCAGCTGAGGCGGGATTTCGATTGAACACGTGGCCAGCGCGAATCCTCCGACAGATTGGATCATAATTTATATGGATTTATACTTATCTTTAATAAATATTTAAGATAATTACACTTTGGCCCAATTTTCTTACATACCTATATATATAAATTAATCCCTAATTAAATTACACTCAATCGTATACCAACAGAAAATTAATTATTTATTTTACTACCACGCCCATTATTATTATTATTGTTGTTGTTGTTGTTGTTGTTGTTGTTGTTAATATTATTATTTATTTATTAATACTTTTATGTTTATTTATTTACTATCTTTAACTTTAATTTGGCTCAACTAGTATTATAATTTCATATTTCTATTAATTTCGCCCCAAATAATAATTCCTAATTAATCCCATATTTGATAATCCAATGCCCAATTTGATTCTGTATTTATTATTATTTACTTCATAATATATCATCACATACAACCATAATAATCGTATAAAATTTAAGGGATAACTTAAATTTTCGGGTAGTTACAGCTGTAAAGATTAGGCTCTATGAATTACTTGCTTTTCTATGGAGAGTTACTAGTAAAGGAAATGAACTTGAAATGGAAATGTCAAAACTTTCCACATTGATACCCCAACTTCATATGGAAAAAATGAACCTACCTTTCAAGGTAAACGCTAAGAATATGGAAAAAAAATGAGCCTACATTTCACGATAAAAGCCACTGCCTCTCTAAAGCTATGTAACACTCTCTACATCTCTGTCTTTTTTCCCAAGAATTACAATGGATAAGAAAGTTATATTTTCTAAACAACCACAACAATCCAAAAAATCCTCAAAATTTTCTTGGTTTCTTCGGTTCATTTCCGGTAGCTAAGGCGAGATTTTGATCCAACAGGTGGCCAGCGCAAATCTTCCCACATATTTGATCATTATTCATATGGCTTTATACTTATCTTTAATAAATATTTAAGATAATTACACTTTGGCCCAGTTTTCTAATATAACTATATAAAAAAAAATAATCCCAAATTAGATTACACTTTACTGTATACCAACAGAAAATTCATTATTTATTTTACTACCACACCCATTATTATTATTATTATTATTATTTATTTATTTATTTATTTATTTATTTATTTATTTACTCATACTTTTATATTTATTTATTTACTATCTTTAACATTAATTTGGCACAACTAAATTATAATTCCATATTTCTATTAATTTGGCCCCAAATAATATCCCTAATTAATACTATATTTGATAATTCAATGCCAAATTAGATTCTTTATTTATTATTATTTATTTAATAATATTTCATCGCATACAACCACAATACTGGTATAAAATTTAAGGAACAACTTAAATTTTCGGGTTGTTACAACTGTATAGATTAGGATCTATGAATTGCTTGCTTTTCTGTAGGGAGATAGTAGTGAAGGAAATGAATTGAAATGGAAATGTCAAAACTTTCCACAATGATACCCCAACTTTATATGGAAAAAATGAATCCACGTTTCAGGGTAAACGCCATGAATATGGAAAAAATGAACTTACCTTTCACCATAAAAGCCACTTCCTCTCTAAAGCTGTGCAACAATCTCAACATCTCAGTCTTTTTTCCCGAGACTTACATTGGATCAAAAAGTTTTTTTTTTCTCAACACTCACCACAATCCGAAAAATCCTCAAAATTTTCTCGGTTTCTTCAATCCATTTTAGGTAGCTGAGGAAGGATTTCGTTACAACACGTGGCCAGCGCGAATCCTCCCGCAAATTTGATCAAATTTTTTATGGGTTTACACTTATCTTTAGTAAATATTTAAGATAATTACACTTTTGTCCAGTTTTCTAATATAACTATATAAATAAATTAATCCGTAATTAAATTACACTCTATCGTATACCAACAGAAAATTAATTAATTATGTTATTATTATTACTATTACTATTATTATTTATTTATTTACTGATACTTTTATATTTATTTATTTACTATCTTTAACTTTAATTTGGCCCAACTAATATTATAATTCCATATTTCTTTTAATTTGGCCCCAAATAATAATCCCTAATTAATCCTATATTTTATAATCCAATACAAAATTAGATTACGTATTTATTATTATTTATTTAATAATATATCATCACATACAACCATAATGCTAGTATCAAATTTAAGGGATAACTTAAATTTTTGGGTTGTTAAAGCTCTAAAGATTAGGCTCTATGAATTGCTTGTTTTTCTATGGAGAGTTACTAGTAAAGGAAATGAAGTTGAAATGGAAATTTCAAAACTTTCCACATTGATATACCAACTTTATATGGAAAAAATTAACCTACCTTTAAGGGTAAACGCCAAGAATATGGAAAAAAATGAACCTACCTTTCATGATAAAAGGCACTCCCTCTCTAAAGTTTTGTAACAATCTCTACATCTCTGTCTTTTTTCCCAAGAATTACAATGGATCAGAAAGTCTTTTTTCTCAACAACCACCACAATCCAAAAAATCCTAAAAGTTTTTGCGGTTTCTTCGATCCACTTTAAACCGAGGTGATTTCGATTGAACACGTGGCCGTACGCATCCTCCGACAGATTTGATCATAATTTATATGGATTTATACTTATCTTTAATAAATATTTAAGATAATTATACTTTGGCCCAGTTTTCTTATATAACTATATAAATAAATTAATACCTAATTAAATTACACTCAATCGTATATCAACAAAAAATTAATTATATATTTTATTACCACACCCATTATTATTATTATTATTATTGTCGTTGTTGTTGTTAATATTATTATTTATTTACTAATACTTTTATATTTATTTATTTACTATCTTTAACTTTAATTTGGCTCAACTAGTCTTATAATTTCATATTTCTATTAATTTCGCCCAAAATAATAATTCCTAATTAATCCTATATTTGATAATCCAATGCCAAATTTGATTATGTATTTACTATTATTTACTTCATAATATATCATCACATACAACCATAATACTAGTATAAAATTTAAGGGACAACCTAAGTTTTCGGGTCGTTACAGCTGTAAAGATTAGGCTCTATGAATTACTTGCTTTTCTATGGAGAGTTACTAGTGAAGGAAATGAACTTGAAATGGAAATGTCAAAACTTTCCACACTGATACCCCAACTTTATATGGAAAAAATGAACATAACTCTTAAGGTAAACGCTAAGAATATGGAAAAAATGAACCTACATTTCACGATAAAAGCCACTCCCTCTCTAAAGCTGTGTAACACTCTCTACATCTCTGTCTTTTTTCCCAAGAATTACAATGGATAAGAAAGTTCTTTTTTCTCAACAACCACCACAATCCAAAAAATCCTCAAAATTTTCTTGGTTTCTTCGGTTCATTTCCGGTAGCTAAGGCGAGATTTTGATCCAACAGGTGGCCAGCGCGAATCTTCCCACATATTTGATCATTATTCATATGGATTTATACTTATCTTTAATAAATATTTAAGATAATTACACTTTGGCCTAGTTTTCTAATATAACTATATAAAAAAAATAATCCCAAATTAGATTACACTTTACTGTATACCAACAGTAAATTAATTATTTATTTTACTACCACACTCATTATTATTATTATTATTATTATTATTATTATTATTATTATTATTTATTTATTTACTCATACTTTTATATTTATTTATTTACTATCTTTAACATTAATTTGGCCCAACTAATATTATAATTCCATATTTCTATTAATTTGGCCCCAAATAATATCCCTAATTAATACTATATTTGATAATTCAATGCCAAATTAGATTCTTTATTTATTATTATTTATTTAATAATATTTCATCACATACAACCACAATACTGGTATAAAATTTAAGGAACAACTTAAATTTTCGGTTGTTACAATCAGAAGATTAGGCTCTATGAATTGCTTGCTTTTCTGTGGAGAGATAGTAGTGAAGGAAATGAATTGAAATAGAAATGTCAAAACTTTCCACAATGATACCCCAACTTTATATGGAAAAAATGAATCCACGTTTCAGGGTAAACGCCATGAATATGGAAAAAATGAACTTACCTTTCACCATAAAAGCCACTTCCTCTCTAAAGCTGTGCAACAACCTCAACATCTCTGTCTTTTTTCCCAAGACTTACAATGGATCAAAAAGTTCTTTTTTCTCAACACTCACCACAATCCAAAAAATCCTCAAAATTTTCTCGGTTTCTTCAATCCATTTTAGGTAGCTGAGGAAGGATTTCGTTCCAACACGTGGCCAGCATGAATCCTCCCACAAATTTGATCAAAATTTTTATGGGTTTACACTTATCTTTAGTAAATATTTAAGATAATTACACTTTTGTCCAGTTTTCTAATATAACTGTATAAATAAATTAATCCGTAATTAAATTACACTCTATCGTATACCAATAGAAAATTAATTAATTATTTTATTATTATTACTATTATTGTTATTATTTATTTATTTACTGATACTTTTATATTTATTTATTTACTATCTTTAACTTTAATTTGGCCCAACTAATATTATAATTCCATATTTCTTTTAATTTGGCCCCAAATAATAATCCCTAATTAATCCTATATTTTATAATCCAATGCAAAATTAGATTATGTATTTATTATTATTTATTTAATAATATATCATCACATACAACCATAATGCTAGTATCAAATTTAAGGGATAACTTAAATTTTCGGGTTGTTAAAGCTCTAAAGATTAGGCTCTATGAATTGCTTGCTTTTCTATGGAGAGTTACTAGTAAAGGAAATGAAGTTGAAATGGAAATTTCAAAACTTTCCACATTGATATACCAACTTTATATGGAAAAAATTAACCTACCTTTAAGGGTAAACGCCAAGAATATGGAAAAAAATGAACCTACCTTTCACGATAAAAGGCACTCCCTCTCTACAGTTTTGTAACAATCTCTACATCTCTGTCTTTTTTCCCAAGAATTACAATGGATCAGAAAGTCCTTTTTTCTCAACAACCACCCCAATCCAAAAAATCCTAAAAGTTTTTGCGGTTTCTACGATCCACTTTCGTCAGCTGAGGTGGGGTTTCGATTGAACACGTGGCCAGCGCGCATCCTCCGACAGATTTGATCATAATTTATATGGATTTATACTTATCTTTAATAAATATTTAAGATAATTATACTTTGGCCCAGTTTTCTTATATAACTATATAAATAAATTAATCCCTAATTAAATTACACTCAAATGTATACCAACAAAAAATTAATTATTTATTTTATTACCACACCCATTATTATTATTATTATTGTCGTTGTCGTTGTTGTTGTTATTGTTGTTGTTAATATTATTATTTTTTTACTAATACTTTTATATTTATTTAATTACTATCTTTAACTTGAATTTGGCTCAACTGGTCTTATAATTTCATATTTCTATTAATTTCGCCCAAAATAATAATTCATAATTAATCCTATATTTGATAATCCAACACCAAATTTGATTCTATATTTATTATTATTTACTTCATAATATATCATCACATACAACCATAATACTAGTATAAAATTTAAGGGACAACTTAAGTTTTCGGGTAGTTACAGCTGTAAAGATTAGGCTCTATGAATTACTTGCTTTTCTATGGAGAGTAACTAGTGAAGGAAATGAACTTGAAATAGAAATGTCAAAACTTTCCACATTGATACCCCAACTTTATATGGAAAAAATGAACATAACTCTTAAGGTAAACACTAAGAATATGGAAAAAATGAACCTACATTTCACGATAAAAGCCACTCCCTCTCTAAAGCTGCGTAACACTCTCTACATCTCTGTCTTTTTTCCCAAGAATTACAATGGATAAGAAAGTTCTTTTTTCTCAACAACCACCACAATCCAAAAAATCCTCAAAATTTTCTTGGTTTCTTCGGTTCATTTCCGGTAGCTAAGGCGAGATTTTGATCCAACAGGTGGCCAGCGCGAATCTTCCCACATATTTGATCATTATTCATATGGATTTATACTTATCTTTAATAAATATTTAAGATAATTACACTTTGGCCCAGTTTTCTAATATAACTATATAAAAAAAATAATCCCAAATTAGATTACACTTTACTGTATACCAACAGAAAATTCATTATTTATTTTACTACCACAACCATTATTATTATTATTGTTATTATTATTATTATTATTATTATTATTATTATTATTATTATTATTATTATTATTATTTATTTATTTATTTATTTGCTCATACTTTTATATTTATTTATTTACTGTCTTTAACATTAATTTGGCCCAACTAATATTATAATTCCATATTTCTATTAATTTGGCCCCAAATAATATCCCTAATTAATACTATATTTGATAATTCAATGCCAAATTAGATTCTTTATTTATTATTATTTATTTAATAATATTTCATCACATACAACCACAATACTGGTATTAAATTTAAGGAACAACTTAAATTTTCGGGTTGTTACAACTGTAAAGATTAGGCTCTATGAATTGCTTGCTTTTCTGTGGAGAGATCATAGTGAAGGAAATGAATTGAAATGGAAATGTCAAAACTTTCCACAATGATACCCCAACTTTATATGGAAAAAATGAATCCACGTTTCAGGGTAAACGCCATGAATATGGAAAAAATGAACTTACCTTTCACCATAAAAGCCACTTCCTCTCTAAAGCTGTGCAACAATCTCAACATCTCTGTCTTTTTTCCCAAGACTTACAATGGATCAAAAAGTTCTTTTTTCTCAACACTCACCACAATCCAAAAAATCCTCAAAATTTTCTCGGTTTCTTCAATCCATTTTAGGTAGCTGAGGAAGGATTTCGTTCCAACACGTGGCCAGCGCGAATCCTCCCACAAATTTGATCAAAATTTTTATGGGTTTACACTTATCTTTAGTAAATATTTAAGATAATTACACTTTTGTCCAGTTTTCTAATATAACTATATAAATAAATTAATCCGTAATTAAATTACACTCTATCGTATACCAACAGAAAATTAATTAATTATTTTATTATTATTACTATTATTGTTATTATTTATTTATTTACTGATACTTTTATATTTATTAATTTCCAATCTTTAACTTTAATTTGGCCCAACTAATATTATAATTCCATATTTCTTTTAATTTGGCCCCAAATAATAATCCCTAATTAATCCCATATTTTATAATCCCATGTAAAATTAGATTATGTATTTATTATTATTTATTTAATAATATATCATCACATACAACCATAATGCTAGTATCAAATTTAAGGTGTAACTTAAATTTTCGGGTTGTTAAAGCTCTAAAGATTAGGCTCTATGAATTGCTTGCTTTTCTATGGAGAGTTACTAGTAAAGGAAATGAAGTTGAAATGGAAATTTCAAAACTTTCCACATTGATATACCAACTTTATATGGAAAAAATTAACCTACCTTTAAGGGTAAACGCCAAGAATATGGAAAAAAATGAACCTACCTTTCACGATAAAAGGCACTCCCTCTCTAAAGTTTTGTAACAATCTCTACATCTCTGTCTTTTTTTCCCAAGAATTACAATGGATCAGAAAGTCCTTTTTTCTCAACAACTACCACAATCCAAAAAATCCTAAAAGTTTTTGCGGTTTCTTCGATCCACTTTCGTCAGCTGAGGCGGGATTTCGATTGAACACGTGGCCAGCGCGCATCCTCCGACAGATTTGATCATAATTTATATGGATTTATACTTATCTTTAATAAATATTTAAGATAATTATACTTTGGCCCAGTTTTCTTATATAACTATATAAATAAATTAATCCCTAATTAAATTACACTCAATCGTATATCAACAAAAAATTAATTATATATTTTATTACCACACCCAATATTGTTATTATTATTATTATTGTCGTTGTTGTTGTTAATATTATTATTTATTTACTAATACTTTTATATTTTTTTATTTACTGTCTTTAACTTTAATTTGGCTCAACTAGTCTTATAATTTCATATTTCTATTAATTTCACCCAAAATAATAATTCCTAATTAATCCTATATTTGATAATCCAATGCCAAATTTGATTCTGTATTTATTATTATTTACTTCATAATATATCATCACATACAACCATAATACTAGTATAAAATTTAAGGGACAACTTAAGTTTTCGGGTAGTTACAGCTGTAAAGATTAGGCTCTATGAATTACTTGCTTTTCTATGGAGAGTTACTAGTGAAGGAAATGAACTTGAAATGGAAATGTCAAAACTTTCCACACTGATACCCCAACTTTATATGGAAAAAATGAACATAACTCTTAAGGTAAACGCTAAGAATATGGAAAAAATGAACCTACATTTCACGATAAAAGCCACTTCCTCTCTAAAGCTATGTAACACTCTCTACATTTCTGTCTTTTTTCCCAAGAATTACAATGGATAAGAAAGTTCTTTTTTCTCAACAACCACCACAATCCAAAAAATCCTCAAAATTTTCTTGGTTTCTTCGGTTCATTTCCGGTAGCTAAGGCGAGATTTTGATCCAACAGGTGGCCAGCACGAATCTTCCCACATATTTGATCATTATTCATATGGATTTATACTTATCTTTAATAAATATTTAAGATAATTACACTTTGGCCCAGTTTTCTAATATAACTATATAAAAAAAATAATCCCAAATTAGATTCCACTTTACTGTATACCAACAGAAAATTAATTATTTATTTTACTACCACACCCATTATTATTATTATTATTATTATTATTATTATTATTATTATTATTATTATTATTATTATTATTATTATTATTATTATTTATTTACTCATACTTTTATATTTATTTATTTACTATCTTTAACATTAATTTGGCCCCACTAATATTATAATTCCATATTTCTATTAATTTGGCCCCAAATAATATCCCTAATTAATACTATATTTGATAATTCAATGCCAAATTAGATTCTTTATTTATTATTATTTATTTATTAATATTTCATCACATACAACCACAATACTGGTATAAAATTTAAGGAACAACTTAAATTTCGGGTTGTTACAACTGTAAAGATTAGGCTCTATGAATTGCTTGCTTTTCTGTGGAGAGATAGTAGTGAAGGAAATGAATTGAAATGGAAATGTCAAAACTTTCCACAATGATACCCCAACTTTATATGGAAAAAATGAATCCACGTTTCAGGGTAAACGCCATGAATATGGAAAAAATGAACTTACCTTTCACCATAAAAGCCACTTCCCCTCTAAAGCTGTGCAACAATCTCAACATCTCTGTCTTTTTTCCCAAGACTTACAATGGATCAAAAAGTTCTTTTTTCTCAACACTCACCACAATCCAAAAAATCCTCAAAATTTTCTCGGTTTCTTCAATCCATTTTAGGTAGCTGAGGAAGGATTTCGTTCAACACGTGGCAACTGAATCCTCCCACAAATTTGATCAAAATTTTTATGGGTTTACACTTATCTTTAGTAAATGTTTAAGATAATTACACTTTTGTCCAGTGTTCTAATATAACTATATAAATAAATTAATCCGTAATTAAACTACACTCTATCGGATACCAATGTAAAATTAATTAATTATTTTATTATTATTACTATTATTGTTATTATTTATTTATTCTTGATACTTTTATATTTATTTATTTACTATCTTTAACTTTAATTTGGCCCAACTAATATTATAATTCCATATTTCTTTTAATTTGGCCCCAAATAATAATCCCTAATTAATCCTATATTTTATAATCCAATGCAAAATTAGATTATGTATTTATTATTATTTATTTAATAATATATCATCACATACAACCATAATGCTAGTATCAAATTAAAGGGATAACTTAAATTTTTGGGTTGTTAAAGCTCTAAAGATTAGGCTCTATGAATTGCTTGCTTTTCTATGGAGAGTTACTAGTAAAGGAAATGAAGTTGAAATGGAAATTTCAAAACTTTCCACATTGATATACCAACTTTATATGGAAAAAATTAACCTACCTTTAAGGGTAAACGCCAAGAATATGGAAAAAAATGAGCCTACCTTTCACGATAAAAGGCACTCCCTCTCTAAATTTTGTAACAATCTCTACATCTCTGTCTTTTTTTCCCAAGAATTACAATGGATCAAAAAGTCATTTTTTCTCAACAACCACCCCAATCCAAAAAATCCTAAAAGTTTTTGCGGTTTCTTCGATCCACTTT
Source organism: Camellia lanceoleosa (assembly GCA_025200525.1). Classification (NCBI taxonomy): domain Eukaryota; kingdom Viridiplantae; phylum Streptophyta; class Magnoliopsida; order Ericales; family Theaceae; genus Camellia; species Camellia lanceoleosa. The sequence continues at coordinate 47,012,465 of CM045766.1, forward strand.
TGTCAGCTGAAGCTGGATTTCGATTGAACACGTGGCCAGCGCGCATCCTCCGACAGATTTGATCATAATTTATATGGATTTATACTTATCTTTAATAAATATTTAAGATAATTATACTTTGGCCCAGTTTTCTTATATAACTATATAAATAAATTAATCCCTAATTAAATTACACTCAATCGTAGACCAACAAAAAATTAATTATTTATTTTATTATCACACCCATTATTATTATTATTATTGTCGTTGTTGTTGTTGTTGTTGTTGTTATTGTTGTTGTTAATATTATTATTTATTTACTAATACTTTTATATTTATTTATTTACTATCTTTAACTTTAATTTGGCTCAACTAGTCTTATAATTTCATATTTCTATTAATTTCGCCCAAAATAGTAATTCCTAATTAATCCTATATTTGATAACCCAATGCCAAATTTGATTCTGTATTTATTATTATTTACTTCATAATATATCATCACATACAATCATAATACTATTATAAAATTTAAGGGACAACTTAAGTTTTCGGGTAGTTACAGCTGTAAAGATTCGGCTCTATGAATTACTTGCTTTTCTATGGAGAGTTACTAGTGAAGGAAATGAACTTGAAATAGAAATGTCAAAACTTTCCACATTGTTACCCCAACTTTATATGGAAAAAATGAACATAACTCTTAAGGTAAACGCTAAGAATATGGAAAAAATGAACCTACATTTCACGATAAAAGCCACTCCCTCTCTAAAGCTGTGTAACACTCTCTACATCTCTGTCTTTTTTCCCAAGAATTACAATGGATAAGAAAGTTCTTTTTTCTCAACAACCACCACAATCCAAAAAATCCTCAAAATTTTCTTGGTTTCTTCGGTTCATTTCCGGTAGCTAAGGCGAGATTTTGATCCAACAGGTGGCCAGCGCGAATCTTCCCACATATTTGATCATTATTCATATGGATTTATACTTATCTTTAATAAATATTTAAGATAATTACACTTTGGCCCAGTTTTCTAATATAACTATATAAAAAAAATAATCCAAAATTAGATTACACTTTACTGTATTCCAAAAAAAAAATTAATTATTTATTTTACTTCCACACCCATTATTATTATTATTATTATTATTATTATTATTATTATTATTATTATTATTATTATTATTTATTTACTCATACTTTTATATTTATTTATTTACTATCTTCAACATTAATTTGGCCCAAGTAATATTATAATTCCATATTTCTATTAATTTGGCCCCAAATAATATCCCTAATTAATACTATATTTGATAATTCAATGCCAAATTAGATTCTTTATTTATTATTATTTATTTAATAATATTTCATCGCATACAACCACAATACTGGTATAAAATTTAAGGAACAACTTAAATTTTCGGGTTGTTACAACTGTATAGATTAGGATCTATGAATTGCTTGCTTTTCTGTAGGGAGATAGTAGTGAAGGAAATGAATTGAAATGGAAATGTCAAAACTTTCCACAATGATACCCCAACTTTATATGGAAAAAATGAATCCACGTTTTAGGGTAAACGTCATGAATATGGAAAAAATGAACTTACCTTTCACCATAAAAGCCACTTCCTCTCTAAAGCTGTGCAACAATCTCAACATCTCTGTCTTTTTTTCCAAGACTTACATTGGATCAAAAAGTTTTTTTTTCTCAACACTCACCACAATCCAAAAAATCCTCAAAATTTTCTCGGTTTCTTCAATCCATTTTAGGTAGCTGAGGAAGGATTTCGTTACAACACGTGGCCAACGCGAATCCTCCCACAAATTTGATCAAATTTTTTATGGGTTTACACTTATCTTTAGTAAATATTTAAGATAATTACACTTTTGTCCAGTTTTCTAATATAACTATATAAATAAATTAATCCGTAATTAAATTGCACTCTATCGTATACCAACAGAAAATTAATTAACTATTTTATTATTATTACTATTATTGTTATTATTTATTTATTTACTGATACTTTTATATTTATTTATTTACTATCTTTAACTTTAATTTGGCCCAACTAATATTATAATTCCATATTTCTTTTAATTTGGCCCCAAATAATAATCCCTAATTAATCCTATATTTTATAATCCAATGCAAAATTAGATTATGTATTTATTATTATTTATTTAATAATATAGCATCACATACAACCATAATGCTAGTATCAGATTTAAGGGATAACTTAAATTTTCGGAATGTTAAAGCTCTAAAGATTAGGCTCTATGAATTGCTTGCTTTTCTATGGAGAGTTACTAGTAAAGGAAATGAAGTTGAAATGGAAATTTCAAAACTTTCCACATTGATATACCAACTTTATATGGAAAAAATTAACCTACCTTTAAGGGTAAACGCCAAGAATATGGAAAAAAATGAACCTACCTTTCACGATAAAAGGCACTCCCTCTCTAAAGTTTTGTAACAATCTCTACATCTCTGTCTTTTTTTCCCAAGAATTACAATGGATCAGAAAGTCCTTTTTTCTCAACAACCACCCCAATCCAAAAAATCCTAAAAGTTTTTGCGGTTTCTTCGATCCACTTTCATCAGCTGAGGCGGGATTTCGATTGAACACGTACGCCACAAGATCCTCCTAAACGATTTGATCATAATTTATATGGATTTATACTTATCTTTAATAAATATTTAAGATAATTATACTTTGGCCCAATTTTCTTATATAACTATATAAATAAATTAATCCCTAATTAAATTACACTCAATCGTATACCAACAAAAAATTAATTATTTATTTTATTACCACACCCATTATTGTTATTATTGTTGTCGTTGTTGTTGTTGTTGTTGTTATTGTTGTTGTTAATATTATTATTTATTTACTAATACTTTTATATTTATTTATTTACTATCTTTAACTTTAATTTGGCTCAACTAGTCTTATAATTTCATATTTCTATTAATTTCGCCCAAAATAATAAGTCCTAATTAATCCTATATTTGATAATCCAATGCTAAATTTGATTCTGTATTTATTATTATTTACTTCATAATATATCATCACATACAACCATAATACTAGTATAAAATTTAAGGGACAACTTAAGTTTTCGGGTAGTTACAGCTGTAAAGATTAGGCTCTATGAATTACTTGCTTTTCTATGGAGAGTTACTAGTGAAGGAAATGAACTTGAAATGGAAATGTCAAAACTTTCCACATTGATATCCCAACTTTATATGGAAAAAATGTACATACCTCTTAAGGTAAACGCTAAGAATATGGAAAAAATGAACCTACATTTCACAATAAAAGCCACTCCCTCTCTAAAGCTGTGTAACACTCTCTACATCTTTGTCTTTTTTCCCAAGAATTACAATGGATAAGAAAGTTCTTTTTTCTCAACAACCACCACAATCCAAAAAATCCTCAAAATTTTCTTGGTTTCTTCGGTTCATTTCCGGTAGCTAAGGCGAGATTTTGATCCAACAGGTGGCCAGCGCGAATCTTCCCACATATTTGATCATTATTCATATGGATTTATACTTATCTTTAATAAATATTTAAGATAATTACACTTTGGCCCAGTTTTCTAATATAATTATATAAAAAAAATAATCCCAAATTAGATTACACTTTACTGTATACCAACAGAAAATTCATTATTTATTTTACTAGCACACCGATTATTATTATTATTATTATTATTATTATTATTATTATTATTATTATTATTATTATTTACTCATACTTTTATATTTATTTATTTACTATTTTTAACATTAATTTCGCCCAACTAATATTATAATTCCATATTTCTATTAATTTGGCCCCAAATAATATCCATAATCAATACGATATTTGATAATTCAATGCCAAATTAGATTCTTTATTTATTATTATTTATTTAATAATATTTCATCACATACAACCACAATACTGGTATAAAATTTAAGGAACAACTTAAATTTTCGAGTTGTTACAACTGTAAAGATTAGGCTCTATGAATTGCTTGCTTTTCTGTGGAGAGATAGTAGTGAAGGAAATGAATTGAAATGGAAATGTCAAAACTTTCCACAATGATACCCCAACTTTATATGGAAAAAATGAATCCACGTTTCAGGGTAAACGCCATGAATATGGATAAAATGAACTTACCTTTCACCATAAAAGCCACTTCCTCTCTAAAGCTATGCATCAATCTCAACATCTCTGTCTTTTTTCCCAAGACTTACAATGGATCAAAAAGTTCTTTTTTCTCAACAACCACCACAATCCAAAAAATCCTCAAAATTTTTTTGGTTTCTTCAATCCATTTTAGGTAGCTAAGGATGGATTTCGTTCCAACACATGGCCAGCGCGAATCCTCCCACAAATTTGATCAAAATTTTTATGGGTGTAAACTTAGGTTTAATAAATATTTAAGATAATTACACTTTTGTCCAGTTTTCTATTATAACAATATAAATAAATTAATCCCTAGTTAAATTACACTCTATTGTATGCCAACAGAAAATTAATTAATTATTTTACTACCACACTCGTTATTATTATTATTATTATTATTATTATTATTATTATTATTATTATTATTATTATTATTATTATTTGTAACGCCCTAAAAAAAACACATAAAACCCAACAATTTCGACATACATTAATCTAAGAGAATAAGACATTCTTCCATTTATCAGAGTATTCTTGCAAAAGATATTACATGTTGACAACAAAAGTAAATGCACTGCGGGCTTACAACTTTCCAAGTCAACACTTGGGTACAACAAAAGAAGAGTACTAACTCTTTTGAACAAAGTAAGCCCTTGGCTCAATTTACATGTAATACATAAAAGATAACACAAAAGTCTATCAACCTCTATGACACGCCCCACTTTTTATTACTCGAAGTCATTACCAAATTCATTAACTTAATTTAATTTCAGAGATAACATGCGGAAACAAACTCATACATACAATCCATAGAAATGGATATCAATACTCTCATTCGTATGCAAAGTAAATGTTACATGAACACACTTAATAAATTGCCCTTAGGCTTACATCACTTAAGGTACAAGAAGAAGGGTGTAACCCTTTTACAACAACGCATTCCGCCAACATAACAGAGGCCCCGTACAAGAAATAAGTAAATCCCAATCTTGCAGCTCAACCTGCTTAATACCTGAAAAAGATTCAACAACGTGGGATGAACATATAGTCCAGTAGAGATCTCAACATGATCCTCAACAATAACAACTTACAGATATCTATGATCATGCACACTCATTCTTGTACTAGAATAGTAAGGTGACAGTTTATACAAAATATAAATATGTATGAACTTTTCTTGAAAACAACCGTTTTATTCAACGCCATGTTTATCATCTTTCCTTATTCCTTTAATTAATCCTCATTAGGAACTAATCACTAAGCCCTATACTCCCCTCCATTTCCCATACATACGACAGACGTATCTTTTCAAAACATGTTCATCATTAAAACCTTCATTCTCCTTCACACTTTCCAAAAGACAAAAATGACATTTTGGTTTGTTTTTACTACTATCAAACCTATACATGCATAACTTTGTAAAAATGTAAATTTACAACTCACCAACATGTATACAATCAATCAATGGAGTAACTCGGTCCTCCGAACTGTAACCAATCAAATCCATGATATTTTCGCCATAACTAAACAACAACAATTCCCCTTTGCTCTACTAGCTATGCGCTTAGTAAGCCAAAGATATACTGAAATAACTACAACCAACTTCACTCTACTAGCTATGTGCGTAGTAAGCCAAAATGCCATTACGTGCAAGTCGAAGGGTATGGTGCCTTATACTATCAACAAGATACAGCTTCCAGCGCTAGCCGAAGGTAACGGTACCTTTGATTATAAGCGCATATAACGCCAACAACAACCATGCAACAAGGCATATCCAACATGTATAATGCATATACATAAACTATCAAGATGACAAAGAATGTGTTAAAGTAGATGAACACATAACTAACTCCTCCCGAGCAAACATACATATACATAATGTATCTAACACTTCATCACATATGATGTTCAATTAATCAATCAATGACACCATGCAAACCCGACCATTCTACACAAGCGTGTCATCCTCCACCGATGACCAACGACAAAACCTCTAGATGCATATAGTTAGTACATCTATTGAAGACTCAATTACCATGAATCACAAACCAAACAATAACATTAACATGGTAGTTAAAAATACAACTTCTACACGTGTATTCAACACTCAAGATACAACAACCCAATTCTCAATCTTATTTCGAAAACACATTTCTCATTTTCACAGAAACAATCCCATTTCCTTTTTGTTATCACAAAACCAACTCCACTATTCTTGTTTCCATAAAACCAATTCCAAAGCTATGATTAATCCTTAGGCATTAACACCCTTACCCAACTCATTTTAATCAAAGAGATTCATATACATTAGTCAACAAACCCCATATTAATTTACCAAATCAAAACATAATTTAGGGCTTTTTCTTCATTTAACTACAACATGCTAATTTATATTCTAATTAGCCAAGACAACAACTAATGAAGCCAAACCCAATCTTAACACAACCAACCCTAGGTTTACCCCATGATTTTCAAATAAAACCAACATGATACAATTTTCATGCAATACAAAATAACCACATGTCTATCTATAGATGGAGTATTGAAAAGAAACAAGGAGAATCCCTACCTCAAAGGAGAACTCAAATGGAGAAGATGACCCGAAATCAAAGTGCTCCAAATCCTCTATTTTTCCGATTAAAACGAAGCCCTCGACATCCTCTATCTTTTTAACAAAGGACCTAAGATGGATTTACACTAGAAGGAGATGAAATCTAGAGAGATAATAAGTTTAGAGAGAGAGACTCTCGGCTGCTAGGGTTTCAAAAATGAAAGAGGGAGAAAAATGATCTTTTTCCCCGCTGTTGCCTACTAAAAAACGACAGGCTCGCTCGAGCGAAGGCTCGCCGCCGAGCGACTGACACAGAAACACTCGCCGAGCCAAGATGCCTTTGCTCGAGCCAACAACCTCAGGCTCGCTCGAAAGCGATTCCTTTCGCCGAGCCAAGAATTCCAGTGTTCAGGTCATAGTACCAGACGCAACGCTCGCTCGAGCGAAGCCACCCTGGCTCGACCCACCAGACACAAAACTCCACTCTCGCTCGAGCGACCAAACCCTGGCTCGAGCGAAGAACAAAAGACAGAAGCTCGCTCGAGCGACCAACTCCTCGCTCGAGCGAGGGTCCAAAACTCTGGACAGCTACTCTTGGTTTCCAACACAACCAACCTGGAACAAACAAGTCCAAAACATTCTATAACTCAAATTTAAAGAATTGAAGGACAGAAACAAGTTCAAAACAACAACCGGAATCCACGGAACTAAGTCCGGATACTACAACCAAAGGAGAAAGAACCGGGATCGCTATACTCTAGCCTCCCAAGCTACGTCATTGGAGGTGACATACCATCTGTACCTGAAAATGATATCCCATATAGGGTGAGCCAAAACCCAGTAGAGATATACTAAGCCAAATATAAGTAATGACTAAAACGATAACATTAGATTGATGGTTAACGATTATAAACCAATTTAACTCACAATACAATTCCATGACAGACATGTCCATGTTACATTCCATTGTTCCTTTACTTGTCAAAATCATTTCATTTCACATGGCTTAGAACCTGGCCAAACACTACAATGAGATTAAAACTCATATTAAAACAATTCCATACTTCACAATTCGTAAATGAGATTTCATCTCATATTTGACTACTTCCATACTTCAAGTAATACACATATATTTGCTGTATTAACACTTTCATTTAATACACATATTTGCTGTATTAACACTTCAATCTGATACACATATTTGTTGTATCTATGGAGTCCATCCCCTATCTCCTCCCAAACAGATTTGAGAGTCCATCCCCTATTTTCCCTCAAACCATGGAGTACATCTCCTATCTCCTCCCACACAATACATACATTCCAAGTATATAAGCAATTGTCATATACAAGGATCAGACAATACACATATTGGATGTATTATGCCAACCACCATATTCTATGACACATTCAATGTGATTAGTTTCGATTTTTCCTAATCAACATGCAATGTCTACAACAATCAAGACTATCCTCCACCGATAGTCCAAAGTAGATATTTCTAAACAGAACATAAATGCTTAAACAGATATAATATCAACATTTTTATAGTGAGTGATAAATTAATCCAACTACACCATTTAATTCTGTAATTTCCCAATTTCAATATTCTCAACTCAATTTCTCATTTCCCCAAAATTAATTATACAAAATAATTTATCATTATAATTAGGGCATTCTCCCCCCTTTACCACATATCAACCCAAAGGCTCAAATTCAACAATTTGACAACAATAGTTCCATTTTCCAAACCTTACATTCACATGGAGTTTAATATCATAAAACCCCTCTTTTGTTAATTACATAACAAATCCTAACTTTTCCAAAATTACCCAACAACCCCAACATATCAAAATGCCAAAATTTAAAGACAAAGCTCATAAGAAGGGGTAGGATATCCCTACCTTGAAATTAGAAGCCCAAAGGAGAAGATGACCAAAATCCAAAGTGCTCCAAATCAATGATTTTTCAGATTAAAACGAAGCCCGAGCCACCCTCTATCTTTCTTACAAAGGACTTAGGGTAGGAACACACTAATAGGAGATGAAACCCTAGAGAGAAGGTGTGTAGAGAGAGAGAGAGAGAGAGCTCAGATCTAGGGTTTGCAAAATAAAAGAGATGAAAAAAGTGAAGTGTTTCCCGCTGCTATCTACTGATATAACACAGGCTTGCTTGAGCGAAGGATTGGTCGCTTGAGCGACCAGACACAATGAAAGACTCGCTCGAGTGAAGAAAGTCTCGCTCGAGCCAACAATGCAAAGCTTCAGGTCTGTAACTAGATGCACATTCGAGCGACAGAGTGCTCGCTCGAGCGAAGAAACTCAAAACATGCACCTCGCCTGCTCGAGCAAAGGAAAGCTTACTCGAGCCAAGAAATGCAACCTTTAGGTCCATAACCAGACGCAGACGTAAGCTCAAGCGAAGGACTTCTCGCTCAAGCCACCCGATACAAAACTCAACTCTCATTCGAGCGAACAAACCCTGGCTCGAGCAAAGGATCTAAAACAAAGAGCTCGCTCGAGTGAAGACACCAAAATCTGGGCAGCAAGCATTTGCTCCCAATCACACCCAACCTGTAACAAACTTGCCCAACACATCCTATAACTCATAAATAAGGAATTAAAGGATAACAACAAGATATAACAACAGCCAATACGACGGAACATAAGTCCGAAACACTGTACATAAAGGGGTAAAACCCGGGATCGCTATATTATTATCAATATTATTATTTATTTACTCGTACTTTATATTTATTTATTTACTATCTTTAATTTTAATTTGGCCCAACTAATATTATAATTCCATCTTTCTATTAATTTGGCCCCAAATAATAATCCCTAATTAATCTTATATTTGATAATCCAATGCCAAATTAGACTCTATATTTATTATTATTTATTTAATAATATATCATCACGTATCACGTACAACCATAATAGTAGTATAAAATTTAAGGGACAACTTAAATTTTTGGGTTGTTGCAGCTGTAAAGATTAGGCTCTATGAATTTGTAACGCCCTGAAAAAAATACATATAAACCCAACAATTATGATATCCATAGACATAAGAAAATAAAGCCTATTTCCATTTATCAGAGTATTCATTACAAAAGTATTACATGTTGACAAAAGTAAATGCCCTACGGCTTACAACTTTCCAAGCCAACACTTGATTACAAAAAAGAGTTCTAACTCAAAACACATTAAGCCCTTGGCTTGAATTTACATGTAACACAAAAATAATAAAAAAGAACCAAAAGAGTCTTCAACTCCCAAAAACCTTCCAAGCTAAGACCTTGGAGGTGGCATATCACTTGTACCTAAAAATGATGTCCCATATAGGGTGACTCAAAGCCCAGTAGAGATACGCTAAACCAAATATGAGCAATAACTAAAACATTAGCATTTGATAAATATTTAACTCATATAAACAAACGTACATTTCTTTCATAACCAATCCATATTCACAAACATATTCAAATCCCTTTTTCTGTTTCATTATCCAAACCAATTCATAGATATGGTTCTCTATCTATTCAAACAATTTATAATGAGACTACAACTCATATTAACGATACTTCGATCATGATCAATTAATATGAGACTACAACTCACATTATTAACACTTTAACACTTCAATTTCAAATGAGACTATAACTCATTACATTAATATTTCAACACTTCAATTATCTACGTTATACAAACATAATTAAGATTTTAAGACTTTCACTGTAACGCCCTCAAAATAATAACATAAAACCCAAAGTATAGACATGCATTAATATATAAAAGATCCATGTTCTTCCATTAGCAGAGTTTCCTTACAAAAGTATTACATGTTAACAACAAAGCAAATGCCCTAAGGGCTTACAGCTTTCCAAGTTAACACTTGGTTACAAAAAGATAGAGTGCTAACTCATTTACACATTAAGCCCTTGGCTTGAATTTACATGTAATATATCAAAAAAAGACAATAAAAGTCTGCCCCGCCCCTAGCCTCCCAAGCTATGTCCTTGGAGGTGGCATGCTGCCTGTACCTGAAAATGATGTTCCCATATAGGGTGAGCCACTACCAAGAGAAATATACTAAACCAGTTATGAATAATGACTACAAGATTAACAGTTGATAGATGGTCCACCCTTTTACACTCCTTCATAACACATTACAGTTCCAAGACTTTCAAGCCTATGTTCAATTTAATCTCCATTCATAATACATGGCTCAGAACCTGGCCACACAATTCATATGAGATAACAACTCATATTAACCACTTACAATTTCATTACTTCCACAGATATGCAAATTAGCTATATCATATTCCCAAGACAAGCATAAGAGCTCTGTCTACGGAGTCCATCCCCTATCTTCTCCCAACAACATCCGGTTTAGAGGTACATCCCCTATCTTCCCCTAAACCGCGGAGTACATCCCCTATCTTCTCCAGCACAACACAATGCATATAAACAATAATTACACACATCACAATCAATACATAAAGGTAATGTATTCTTCAACCGTCATACTCAATGACACGTTTCAATGATTAGTTTTAGTTTACCTAATCATCATGCATTGTCTACAACAATCAAGACTATCTTCCACCGATAGCCCAAGCAGATATTTCTAAACAGAAAATAAATGCACAAAATGGATATTAAATCAACATTTCCACTTCAATTCCTCACTTCTCATAATTAATCATATCAATTAATTAATCAATGTAATTTGGGCATTTTTCCATAATTGACATTACAACCCTTAAGGTTCCATTTTCATCAATGTTTCCACATTAATCTCATTTCTATGTATTAAACATACCTATTGGTTTATTTAAAACAAAATCCCAAACTTTTATAAAATTGCATAAAAGCCCCAAACTTTCCCAAAATTACACAACTATCCCCAACATATCAAAATGTCAAAATTCAAAGACAAAATCCATAAAGAGGAATAGGATATCCCTACCTCAAAGTTTAAGCCCAAAAGGAGATGAAGACCCAAAGATCAAAATGCTCCAAACACCGACTTTTTCAGATTAGATCGAAGCCCTCGACAACCTCTACCTTTTTAACAAAGCAAGAAGGGTAGGAAATGATCCTAGATAGATCAATCCTTAGAGAGAATGTAAAGTTAGAGAGAGAAGCTCTCAGATCTTGAAGATTGGATCAAAAGTTATAAAAAATCTAACTTAAAACTCGCTGCTGTCGAACTGATATAAACAGGCTCGCTCGAGCGAAGACTTGGTCGCTCGAGCGACCAGACACAGAAAACCCTAGCTCGAGCCAAGAAGATCTCGCTCGAGCCAACAACTCAGGCTCGCCGAGCGAAGAAAAGCTCGCCGAGCCAGAGCTCGACCTTCAGTTCTGCAACTAGACGACGCTGAAGCGACAAACGCCGCCGAGCGAAGATCGAACAGATCGCTGGCGAAGAAAAGCTCGCCGAGCGAAATCATGGTGTTCAAGTCAGACAGACGCAGCCGCTTCGCTTGAAGCCACTCGCTCGACCACCAGACATTAAACTCAACTCTCGCCGAAGCGACTAACTCTCGCCGAGCGAAGGACAAAAATTTCGGCAAAGAACCCTTGGTTCCCAAACACAACCAACCTGAAACAAACCTGCCCAACACATCCTATAACTCAAATACAATATACGAAAGGACGTAAACAAGACAACAATCCACTACCAACATCCACGGACACATGTCCGGATCACTATACAACAAGGGGTAAACCCGGGATCGCTATAACCTCCCCCCCTTAAAGAATTTCGTCCCCGAAATTAAAAACAAGTTTTTGAAAAGCAAGCCTTTTTCTCCATTCTAAACAATGTTACACTTCTACATTCAACAATTCGACCTATCACCAGTCACCCATTTCATTTAAAGAGGCATTACACATATATAAATATTTCAAGTGCATCTATAACATGCATTTCTTGTTCCACTTTCCAACCATTCTCAATATACATGGTTTCACAAATCATATCATAACAAAATTTCATGATACATCTCCAGTTCTATAATATAGCCAACACATGCAATATTATAATCAATTCTCACATTAAGGCAAGTTTTACACTACTTCCTTAAATCAAAACATATACCATGTTTTACAACTTAAGACACATACAATGTTCTTAAAGTTCAACAAAATTACCAGTTCCCATTACATGACTACAAATCAACAAACAAGTCCGGATATTTCTCGCGGACTTCCAACTCACGTTCCCAAGTGGCTTCCTCCACTCCGTGATGCTTCCACAAAACCTTCACCAAAGGGATGGTCTTGCCACGCAGGACTTGATCCCGCCTATCCAAGACCCGAACCGGTCTCTCCTCATACGAGGCATCCTCATCTACCTCTAAATCGGTCCAATCCAACACGTGTGATGGATCTGGCTCATACTTCCGAAGCATATTCACATGAAACACGTCATGAACTCCGGACAACTGTGGCGGCAAAGCTAAACGGTAAGCAACCTCGCCAATCCTCTCTAGAATCTCAAAAGGACCAATAAACCGAGGGGATAACTTTCCTCTCTTCCCAAACCTCATCAATCCCCGCCTAGGTGATATCTTCAGAAAGACATGATCACCTATCTCAAACACCAACGGTCTCCTCCTACGGTCAGCATAAGATTTCTGGCGACTCTGGGCTGTAACAAGCCTCTTACGGATAAGCTCAACTTTTTCCGCTGCCTCCTAACCAACTCGACCCAACAAAGGTGTGTCACCCACCTCGCCCAACAAACCGGAGACTCCACAAGGGCGCCATACAAGGCCTCAAACGGTGCCATACCGATGCTAGATCGATAATCGTTGTTATAGGCAAACTCCACCAATGGTAGGTGCCTTTCCCACGCCCCATCAAATCAAGGACACAACCTCAAGCATATCCTCAAGGATCTCAATAGTACGCCGACCGCCTGTCACCGAGGGTGATAAGTCATTAAAGGTCAACTTAGTGCCCAAAGCACTCGCAAGCTCGCCACAACCTAGCAAGAAACGAGGATCTCTATCCGAGACGATCGCCACCGGGACCCCGTGCAATCTCACTATGTCCCGGATATACAAGTCGGCAAGATGATCTACAATCTCTCACGCCAAGATAGGAATGAAGTGCGCCGACTTCACAACCGGGTCTACAACCACCCAAATAGCATCACTACCCCGCTGAGTTCTCGAAAGGCCCACAACGAAGTCCATAGTAACATGATCCCACTTCCACTCGGCAATAGGCAAGGGTTGCAACAGACCCGCTGCCTTCGATGTTTCGGCCTTCACTTGTTGACAAGTAAGGCACTTAGACACGAAGACTGCCACATCTCTCTTCATACCTCGCCACCAGAATGGGCGACCCAAATCCTGATACATCTTAGTGCCTCCCGGATGCACCGCAAGGCGCGAATGGTGAAACTCTTGAGTACTTCCTCGGCAAGACTCGCGAACAAACGGTCTCTCAGATCTCACACTCGTCGATACACCGCTAAACCCTTTTCAACCTTCCCATCGAAATCTTCTCAGAGAGATCCTACTTCACGATCACCCTCTCGCGCCTAACACTCGAGTCACAAGTGTAGGTCAAGAACAACAGAAAACAAGGTCAAGAAATTTCAACGGATTCGCCTGTATAAATCAAACTCGCCAAGTGCCCCCAACATCTCCCACTCTCGGATGGCTACACAAGTCGCATCACTAATGGATTTTCTACTAAGAGCATCGCCACAACATTGGCCTTCCTCGGTGATAATGCAACTCAAGTCGTAATCCTCAATAAACTCCATCCATCTCCTCTCGCCTCAAATTCAAGTCCTTTGTGAAAAAAGATATTTCAGACTCTTATGATCCGAGAACACCGAATCTCTCACCATAAAGGTAGTGCCTCCAGATTTTCAAGGCAAAAATCACACGCTAGCTCTAGGTCATGTGTAGGGTAATTCTTCTCATGTATTTTTAACTCGACGTGAGCCATAAGCTACCACTTTCCTTCCTCGCATCAACACACAACCCAAACCTCTCGTGAGGCATCACAATAGATCGATAACCCAACCCTCTCCTAATAATCAAGACCGAGCGGTGGTCAATCTAACTTTCAACTCCTCAAACGACTTTTCACAAGTCTCACTCCATACAAATTTGACTCCTTGAGTCAACCTAGTCAACGGTGAAGCTAACTCGAGAAATCTTTCACAAACCGACGGTAGTACCCACTAATCCCGTAAAATCATGGATCTCAAACACACTCTTAGGTCAGGCCTAATCTTGCACCGCCTCGCCTTGATGTATCAACAGACACCCTTCCCTAAAACCACATGGCCTAAGAACTTGACTTCTCCTAGCCGTAACTCACACTTCCCAAACTTGGCATATAGCCTATGGGCTCTAAGCAATTCAAGCACCACTCAAGTGTTCTCGTGCTCTTTCTCCGAGGGTGAATAGATAAGAATGTCGCCCACAAAACGCACCACAAAACGATCCAAGAATTCCCTAAGATCCGTTCATCAAGTCCATAAAGATCGCCATGCGTTGGTAAGCCCAAATGGCATCACCAGAACTCATAACGGCCATACCGCTGATTTTAATGCCGCCTTAGGAATGTCCTCCTCTCGACCTCAACCGGTGGTAACCCGATCTCAAATCTATCTTAGAGAAACAACGGAACCCTTCAACTGGTCAAACAAATCATCTATACGGGCATAGGGTATTTATTCTAATCAGAGTCTGATTCAACTTCCTAGAGTCGATACATAACCTCAAGGCACCGCTTTTCTTTTTAGCAAAGAGGGCCAAGCTTCTACTACGATACACTAGGGCTAACGAAGCCCTTATCTAACAATTCTTGAGCCGAACTTTCAACTCAATCAACTCTCTGGGCAAAACGATAAGGTGCCATAGAAATCGGCGCTGCGGGCACCAAATCAATAGAGAACTCTATCTCTGGGTGGCAAATCAATAAGATCCTGAAAGACGTCCGAGTACTCACAAACTACCCTTGGCAACTCAACTGGTCTCATCACACTCACCACTCTCAAAACTAGCAAGTAGACTACTAAGCTCATTCCGCTTTATGACCGCACTCGTGGCACAACACTACCAACTCGGTCTCCTAAGAAATGAAACACTCACTCACATAACAAGTGACCTCTGGTAGCAAATAACAAATTTCTAAGATGACGATAACCACCCATACCCAAAATAACATCAAAGCCCTTCATGGGCATAACTACAAATGGAAACTAAGTCGATGATCGCCGAATTCTATATCACAACCTCTACATCCGTTTCAAAATTAACTCACCCCCAATAGGTGACACAACGCAAATAGGAGATGCTAAAAGTGCTAACTCCAATTCCAACAGACGCAAATGCAAAGCAGACAAAAGAATGAGATGCACCCGTGTCAATCAACACTCTAGCAACCGAAAGGTAAAACAAGAAAGTACCTCTCACTATCGATGGATCTACTAAATCTCATGCAACAAAGATACACGCTACCAGAGGACTCCTCGTCCACCGCCACCCCTAGGAGCATATGATCACAGATCGACCGGGATGACGGTTCTGATTGCCCTCGAGGCTCGCATGCATCGAGCTGGCCGAAATCCTCGCTGCCTAGAACCAGACATTCTCAAGTGGCACTCAACTGGGCAAAACCTCTTCAGTGCCCAGTCATCCCACACCGATATCAGACAAGGGCCGCCGCCCAAACTTTGACCTGGGGCTCGGTCAAGAAGATGCACCTCGACCTCCGCCTTCAGGCAACCGAAGCCTTGTGACCCTACCGCCACACTTGTAACAAGTAAACTCTCGATCGCCTCCCGAGCTCGTGACTCAGATCGAAAGTCGACCTAGAAACTCCACCGAGATCGCTGAGGGTTATAACCCTCTGTCTCCTACTATCACCTCGACCATCCCGACTCTTGGAGCCTTTTCGCGCCTTCCTCCTCTTCCTCAGATCATAATCTCAAGATGAGTCAAGAAGATCAACCACGCCCATACTCCCCAAACATAGACCCCACAATTCTCAACTTGAGGCCGCTACCAACTTCTTCTCAAACTCAATGCAACGGCGTTTCCTGACGCCACCAATTCAGTGCAAACCTAGACAACTAGTGAATGAGGCCTCAAACTCGCCATCGATAAACCGTTTCGCTTTGAGCCGGGCAGAATCGATCTCAACTTCTCCCGAACAAATGGAGACAAGAACTTCTCCCGAAAAGCGCCAACAAAAGCCTTCCAAGTACCTCCACACGACCCTTGGTGAACTTCCACCATCGACCAAGATCCCTTTCACCGAAAGATGCCAAGGTCACTTTCAAGACGCCTTCGATGCCTAGCATCTCAAACGCTGGTTCTGCTCGAGCCATTCATCGGCTTTTAAGCGGCTCTTTGGATCACCCACAAATTCATTCGTTAGACCGAAGAACTCCTCTTCGTAAAAGAAGGTCCTCAGATTCGCAATAACAACTCGAGCCTCGATTCTCACTCGAGAATACCTACCGACTCAATGCCCTCATATCTCTGCTAGAGCGCCCATAGCTCGCCGTTTCATCGCTCGCCACATTGGCTCGACCAACCCCTTCCCGAGTTGCCGGAATCTCATCCGTAAAGGCATTTCGCCTCCTAGGCCTACCACGCTTCCACCTCTTCCTCGCCCGACATCCTAATAAAGGTAACACGTAACGTTAGCACATTTATAAACGTGCCAAAACTAAACACTCACGCCCTAATGCATGGACAATCAGAATTCACTCCACGAAGCACATAAACACATAAGCACTTAATTCCATTTCGATAATGATAGTCCCGAGGCGTTACCAGAGTTCCCGTGAGAAACGGCATTGATCAAGTGCCTTCCAACAAGACTCCGTAAACCCAAGGATCCAATCAACATCCTAGAAATTAAATCCCATACCCAAATAATCACATAAGCATGTTATCAATTAAACACATGGCATATGACACTACACTAAGTCTCTATCAAGCGAGACAAACCCATTGTGATCCTAATCACTTCCCACGTACCCAAAGTATTCGAACCCGGTACGCTCTGATACCAAGTTGTAACGCCCTCAAAATAATAACATAAAACCCAAAGTATAGACATGCATTAATATATAAAAGATCCACGTTCTTCCATTAGCAGAGTTTCCTTACAAAAGTATTACATGTTAACAACAAAGCAAATGCCCTAAGGGCTTACAGCTTTCCAAGTTAACACTTGGTTACAAAAAGATAGAGTGCTAACTCATTTACACATTAAGCCCTTGGCTTGAATTTACATGTAATATATCAAAAAAAGACAATAAAAGTCTGCCCCGCCCCTAGCCTCCCAAGCTATGTCCTTGGAGGTGGCATGTCATTACTGAAAAATGATGTTCTATATAGGGTGAGCCACTACCAAAGAGAAATATACTAAACCAGCTTATGAATAATGACTACAAGATTAACAGCTGATAGATGGTCCACCCTTTACACTCCTTCATAACACATTACAGCCCAAGACTTTCAAGCCTATGTTCAATTTAATCTCCATTCATAATACATGGCTCAGAACCTGGCCACACAATTCATATGAGATAACAACTCATATTAACCACTTACAATTTCATTACTTCCACAGATATGCAAATTAGCTATATCATATTCCCAAGACAAGCATAAGAGCTCTGTCTACGGAGTCCATCCCCTATCTTCTCCCAACAACATCCGGTTTAGAGGTACATCCCCTATCTTCCCCTAAACCGCGGAGTACATCCCCTATCTTCTCCAACACAACACAATGCATATAAACAATAATTACACACATCACAATCAATACATAAAGGTAATGTATTCTTCAACCGTCATACTCAATGACACGTTTCAATGATTAGTTTTAGTTTACCTAATCATCATGCATTGTCTACAACAATCAAGACTATCTTCCACCGATAGCCCAAGCAGATATTTCTAAACAGAAAATAAATGCACAAAATGGATATTAAATCAACATTTCCACTTCAATTCCTCACTTCTCATAATTAATCATATCAATTAATTAATCAATGTAATTTGGGCATTTTTCCATAATTGACATTACAACCCTTAAGGTTCCATTTTCATCAATGTTTCCACATTAATCTCATTTCTATGTATTAAACATACCTATTGGTTTATTTAAAACAAAATCCCAAACTTTTATAAAATTGCATAAAAGCCCCAAACTTTTCCAAAATTACACAACTATCCCCAACATATCAAAATGTCAAAATTCAAAGACAGAATCCATAAAGAGGAATAGGATATCCCTACCTCAAAGTTTAAGCCCAAAAGGAGATGAAGACCCAAAGATCAAAATGCTCCAAACACCGACTTTTTCAGATTAGATCGAAGCCCTCGACAACCTCTACCTTTTTAACAAAGCAAGAAGGGTAGGAAATGATCCTAGATAGATCAATCCTTAGAGAGAATGTAAAGTTAGAGAGAGAAGCTCTCAGATCTTGAAGATTGGATCAAAAGTTATAAAAAATCTAACTTAAAACTCGTCATTGCCGAATCGATATAAACAGTTTCGCTGAAGCGAAGACTTGGTCGCCGAGCGACTGCATACGTAAAACCCTAGCTCGAGCCAAGAAGATGTAACAACCCTCACTTTGAATCAGTCTTGCTTGCATGTGTTTTGTATGACCTTGAATTGTCAAGTTTGTAATCTTGATACTTGCCTTGTTTTGCTTTGTTTTATTGTAAGTTGTCGAATTGTGTTTTGTTTGGAGCGTAGAGGTCACCAAAGATAGTTTGCCTTTGAGCCTTTATGCTTTTGAGCGCTTTTGGAACCTTAGACCTCCATCTTCACCCCAAGATGTTTGCCGAGATGTTACCTTTTGGGTCAAGTGTGTATCGCCGAGGTCAGGATGTTTTGTGCTTGTAATCTTTGTCCTCAAGGTATGGCCTAGGCCGAGATGTGGTACACCTGTGCCAAGGTGTGGCACCTTAGTCAAGTGTCGCCCTCCCTAACCTTTTGTCTTTGTTGACCTGCTGTCAAGTCTTGTCTTTGGCCGAGGTCATTTCTAGCTCAAGGCTTAGCCGCCAAGCGTGTTGTGTACGCTTTGTCGAGACTTGTCTTGTCTAGCAAATACCTTTCTAATCGCATTCAATCCGTGATGCCACGTGTCCGAGCCAAGGCTATGACAAATGACAGTGCCTATAATACATCATTGTGTAACTTTTGATTAGGATTTGGTCTCAAATCTTTGTCTTGTTTAGAGAGAGAAGCTCTAGAACTTGGAGTTAGAATTTTAGTGTGAGAGTTGAGCTCCGAGCTTGATCGTGGAAGATCGAACTGGATTTCAGCTTTTGAGGTTAGATTCTTGTTCTACATCGATTGTTCTTATTGATCATCTAGATGCATTGCATGATTGGATCTGCTTTTGCATGTCATGCATTGATTTGAACTTGGTTTTGAAAGAGAAAATGTTGTTCTTGTGTTCTTAAAGGAGAACCTTGTTTTGATCCGAAAGTTTGGAACAAGAATCATGTTTTGTGTTTGTTCTTGCATAATTTTCTCGAATGAGTACCCTAGTCCACGTTTTTGAACTCTTAGCTTGAAAACCCCAGATTTCAGATATGTGAGTTGGATTTCAAAGATGCATGATCTTGTTCTTCGTGTCTTTGAAAGGAAACTCAGTTTTCCTAACTTTGCCTTGTTTTGCTTTTCGAGTCCACACCTCTACGGGAGGTGTAGGACCTCGGCTAGACCTCGATGGTACCCAAAGGCACTTCCCCGTGATGGGAAATAATGTTTTGATTCCTTGCATGTATGTGAAGCCTGCTTTGAGAGTATGGTTTGCTATGTGATTGTAGGACTTTGATCTTTGCTTGAGCCTACACCAAGACCGAGGTGAGTGGTGCTTTTAATAAAGCTATGTTATAAAGCTTTTGATAAATCTTGCTTGTTTCGCTTTGGTAAAAGTAATTGCTAAGCATGAATGATTAGCCTATTTTGATGTTTTGTATATGGGCTTGTTTTGATGGTATTCTTGAAAGTCCTCAGGCCGAGGACTCTAAACTTTAGCAAAGACTAGAGGAAAGGTAAGTATGAACTTCGCCTTGATGATGTCCTTGTAATGAGTTGAGCTTTGTTTCGTTTCTTTGGAAAGTCCTTTGATCGAGGACTCTAAACTTTCGCAAAGACATCTTGTTAAAAGGATACGGTCCTTTCTTTTGGAAAGTCCTCAGCCGGAGGACTCTAAACTTTCGCAAGACATCTTGTTAAAAGGATACGGTCCTTTCTTTGGAAAGTCCCTTGTCCGAGGACTCTAAACTTTCGCAAAGACATCTTGTTAAAGGATACGGTCCTTTCTTTGGAAAGTCCCTTGTGCCGAGGACTCTAAACTTTCGCAAGACATCTTGTTAAAAAGGATACGGTCCTATCTTGCTAAGATAAATGTTAAAGCGGCTACGGGCCTAAGTAACACAAGTCCCTTGTGCTAGAGGACTTTAAACTTTTGTAGCACCACTTGGTGAAAAAGGGCTACGCCTAAGTCACAAACTTCGTGAAAAAGGGCTACTGCCTAAGTCATATAAGCTTGATATGTTTTGTCTTGAAGATTACCTCGCTACTACTTGTGCTATCTCGCAAATGTTTTGACTTGTAAGACTTGTTGGATGAATACGGTTCATCACTTGATTCGATACAACTTGATTTGTCTTGTTTTGGAAGGAACCTCGCTACTACTTGTTTAATCTTTGTATTGCTTTGTCCGGTAGGATTTGACAGATGAATACGGTTCATCTCTTGTTCTGCATGCCTTGATATTCTTCGCTAAGGTGAACCTCGCTATTGTTTGAATGGTTTTGATATGCTTTGTTTTAAGGCATCTGCTATTATTCATGCAAACCTTTATTTCTAGTACCATTCATCGAGTTTCCAAGCTCACCCCTCTCTATATATATGTAGGTGATGAGCGTGATTTGCCGACGCCTAGAAGTATTTGTACAAATTTTGTTTTGGGATTTTTGTTATGCCGACTTGACTTGCTTACATCGGTCGCTTTTGTGTTTACCTCGATATGTGTTACTTCGCGCATTCTTGAAAATCATGCTTCTTTGCTTGTAATCATCAGATTTGTATATGTCTACCGAGAAGCCTTTTGATCAGATGTAACTTGTATTTGTTTTGTTATCCGCCGAGGTGCGCTCATATGTATGCATTTACATTTGATCTATGCACACTCTCAAGGACCATTTGTATTTAGTTTATTCGCTCGCATATGTGAGCCCCTATGATTACTCGATGTGTGTGAAATTTTGTAAGTCGCCTTTTGTAATTACGGACATCAATATCTCGCACCCAAATTTACTAGGGCAAAGTTGGGGTCGTGACAGAGTGGTATCAGAGCGCAAGTTCCTCATAGTACGCTGATTCACACACTCGAGTCCTAAAGAGCATAGGATTCCATTTAGAAAGATGCTAGGGTTGCATCATATTGCTTGTTATTTGAACAAGGTGTGCATTGTCTTGACTTGCTTAATTGTTACTTGCTCATGAGTTATTTGTTTACTTGCTTTAAAGTCACACTTTGTATACTCATAGTATCATGAGGAGAGGTAGACCTCCACTTGCCCGAGATCACCAAGACGATTGGATGTAATGGAAAGATTAATGGAAGGATTGACCCGTGAGTTAAGGCAAATAAGACAAAGAAGACGCTTAGTACTACATCGACCAGTGCCGAAAGTGCATTTAATGGTCGAATGTAGTCCCTCCTCCACCTCCCCCCAAAGGCCACAAGTCGCCCACAACCAAATTTTATATGGAGATGGCACAATAGCTTTGATCAGGAGTTCAAGAAGATGAGACCACCAAGGTTTTCGGAGGTATTGAGCCAATGAAGGCCGAGGCATGGGTTTTGGAAATGGAGAAACTGTTTGAGATTTTCCCAAAGACCGATGTTCGAAGGTGACTTTAGTCAGATTCACCTCGACGACGATGCTCGAGATGGTGGATGATGACCAGAGAAACTAACCCCGGTTTAACTCGGGCAAGGTTTTTGGAACTATTTTACAAGAAGCATTTTCCTCGCCGTCGAATCGCAACCGGCTAATTTCAGACTTTGACGCAAGGCAATAACAAAGGGCGGAATATGATCGCGCTTTTATCGAATTGGTAAGGTTTGTACCTCACATGATCAATGATGAATACATGAAGGCTAGGAAGTTTGAAAGTGGGCTTCATGGACCGATTCAAGACCGTTAGCTCGCCGATATGCCGACCTATGCCGGCGTCAACAAAGCCGCTGGCTTAAACCAACTTGAACAGTACCGTAACTCGAGAGAATCACGAAGAGACAGAACTATGACAATCACCGAACATGCTTGAACACCAATAAGAAGATGAACAAGGGCAAGGCTTGGTTATCCGAAGCAGAAGGCAATACTAAGCCGACATGTTCAGATTGTGGGAAGCAACATTTTGGGGTTTGTCGGACATCCGGTGCTTGCTATGAATGTGGAGAAGTGGGTCATTTTGTGAGAGATTGTCCTAAGACAAAGGTCAAACCAAAGAAGAAAGGTGAGAATACCTCGTGCACGGTTCAAAAGAATAATGCCGAAAGGACAGATGAGGCAGGCGTAGTATTTGCACTAGTGCCGGGATACTCGTAATGCCGAGGCAAAGGGTGTCGTATACTTCTAATTTGCTCCTAAATGCTTATGTGTTAGTTGATTCGCTCTACGCACTCGCTTGTTTCTACTAAGTTTGCCGAGAAGATTAATAGGAAATTAGAATCTCTTGATTATGTGCTATCTCGGTTCATCTCCCTGGGAGATCCATGATTGTTGCATCCATTTATAGAGCATGTGTTGTTGTCATTGAGCATGTTGAACTCGCTAGTTGATTTAATGCCCTTGAATATAGATCAATTCGATGTTATATTGGGAATGGATTGGTTAGTAGCAAACCACGACTCATTGATTGTGTTTCAAGAGTGTCACATTGAAACCCCCAAACCTAGCCGGGTTATTTTTCAGGTAAAGGAGTAATTCCCCACCTTATTTAATCTCATCGATGAAGGCCCGTAAGTTGATCCAAAAAGGTCAGAAGGGTTATTTGTGTAGTATATTGAAAGATCAGATGGAAATGTTAGTTTAGCCGACATCCCGCTTGTTCATGAGTTCGCCGACGCTTTTCCTAATGATTTACCCGCCATTTGGTCGATAGAGAAATAGAGTTTATCGTTGATGTTATATCGAACACAACCGATCTCCAAAACACCATATAGAATGGCCCCAAATTTAACTTAGAGAATTGAAACTACAATTGCAAGAGTTGTTGGACAAGGGATTTATTAGGCCGAGCACATCACCATGGGGAGCACTGTGTTATTTGTTAAGAAGAAGGATGGCACACTTCGCCTTTTGTATTGATTATAGAGAACTCAATAAGGTCACCATTAAGAATAAGTACCCATTACCTAGGATTGATGATTTACTTGATCGGGCCATAAGGAGCACGAGTCTTTTCCAAGATTGACCTTAGGTCGGGCTACCATCGCCTTAAGGTTAAGGCAGAGGATGTTGAGAAGATCGCTTTTCTGACTAGATATGGCCACTACGAATTTTTAGTGATGCCTTTCGATTGACCAATGCCCTCGCCGCATTTATGGATTTAATGAATGTAGTCTTCAAGCCCCACTTAGATGAGTTTGTGGTCGCTTTCATCGATGATATATTGATTTATTCCAAGAGTGAAGTTGAACATGAAAACCATCTCGAGAATTTCTTTGCAGATATTGAGAGACCGAAATCAGATGCTAAATTTAACAAGTGTGAGTTTTGGCTTTCTACTATTTCATTTCGGGTCATGTAATAAATGAAGAAGGTATTTCATTGATCCGAGCAAAATAGAAGCCGTGGTAAATTGGCCGAGGCCGACCAATGTGTCCGAGGTTCAAGTTTTCGGGTTTGGCAGTTACTACAGAAGTTCAGAAAAGAATTCTCCAGATTGCAACTCCATTGACACAATTGACTAGGAAGGAGCACCGTATGAATGGATCAAGATCGAGTCACTTTTCAGAACTAAAGACGAGGTTGGTTACAAAGACCAAGATCGGTACTTCCATCGTAATGAGGAGTTTCATGTTTACAAAGTGATGCGTCGCATAAGGGTTTGGGTTGTGTATTAATGCAAGGAGGTAAGGTTATAGCATATGCATCTCGCCAATTGAAGCCACATGAGAAGAACTATCCTACCCATGACTTGGAGCTAGCAAATGTGGTATTTGCTTTGAAGATTTGGCGCCATTACTTGTATGGAGCTTCTTGTCGTTTTTACAGATCATCGAGCTTGAAGTATCTATTCACTCGTAGGAATTGAACTTGAGACAAAGAAGATGGCTCGAGTTGTTGAAGGACTACGATATGCGATTCAATATCACCTGTGGAAAGCCAACAGGGCCGACGCCCGAAAGGTAAAATCGCTTGGAAATTTGGCATGCCTAACATTGATTTCGCGTAACCAACCATTGTTGAAGAAGTAAAGGCAAGACAAATGGAGGATGAATTCTTCGTAAAAGTAGCCGATGAGATTGTTACCAAGCCGAGATCCGTACACCTTTGAAAACCAAGTGCTTAAGTTTGAAGGAAATTGTGTGTGGCCGATGTTCCGAGTCAAAAGGAAGATTTTGCTGAAGCCCATAATTCCAAGTTTGTTGCTCATCCAGAAATACCAAGATGTACCATGATGTAAAACAGATGTTTTGGTGGCCAAACATGAAGAGAGAGATAGCCGAATTTGTGTCCCAAAGGTTTGCATTGCCGAAGTAAAAGCAGTAACATCGAGACCAAAGGACTTCTACAACCTTTGCCGATCCTCGAGTGGAAGTGGGAACACATCTCTATGGATTTTGTGGACCGACCGCCGAGAACACGTAAAGGTTTGGATCCGATTTGGGTTGTGGTAGATAGACTAGCCTAGTCACCACTCTTTTTGCCCGGTAAGACCACTTCCTACGCTGATCAACTTGGCCTACTTTATGTGACTGAGATTGTTAGTCTCCAGGGAGTGCCGAGGTCAATAGTGTCTGACAGAGATCCTAAATTTGTTTCCAGATTTTGGCAGAGTCTACAGAAAGCGTTTGGAGCCGAACCGAGATTTAGCATGCTTTTCATCCCTGCATGATGGGCAAATGTAAAGAACGATTCAGACACTTGAAGATATGCTTAGACTCAGGTATTGGATTTCCAAGGAAATTGGGGAATGCATTTGCCATTAGTGGAATTCGCCACAACAACAGCTATCACGCGAGTATTGGTATGGCACCGTATGAAGCTCTATATGGAAGAAAATGCAGACGCCGATATGTTGGACCGGTCGGAGATAAGGCTCGCTTGGTCCCGAACTCATTCAAGTAACAACAGAGAAGATTAAACTTATTCAAAGAGGATTAAATCGCCCAGAGCCGACAAAAGAGTTATGCCGACCAGAGAAGAAATGAGCTAGAATTCAAGTTGGGGATCACGATTCCTAAAGGTTTCACCAATGAAAGGAGTTTCCAGATTTGGGAAGAGAGGTAAGTTAGCACCTGCTATATTGGCCCATTTGAAGTCCTTGACAAGGTTAACTCCGCTGCTCAGACTTGCTTTGCCACCGCATTGAGCCAAGTCCATAACGTGTTTCATGTTTCGATGTTAAGGAAGTATATTCGATCCACCGCATGTAATTAAGCATTCTCGAATCGGTTAATGAGAATTTGGGCTATGAAGAGAAGCCGACGCCTATTGTGATGCATAAGTTAAGCAATTGAGAAACAAGTCGATACCAATGGTAAAGGTGGAATGGAAAGAGCACTATGGCAAGGACGCCACATGGGAAATGGAAGAGGAAATGAGAATTCGACATCCGTAGTTATTCTTGGATTCAAGGTATAGTAAGTTTGGGGTCCAAACTTCCTTAAGGGGGTAGGATGTAACAACCCTCACTTTGAATCATTTTGCTTGCATGTGTTTTGTATGACCTTGAATTGTCAAGTTTGTAATCTATCTTGATACTTGCCTTTGTTTTGCTTTTGTTTTATTGTAAGTTGTCGAATTGTGTTTTGTTTGGAGCGTAGCCGAGGTCACCAAAGATAGTTTGCCTTTGAGCCTTTATGCTTTTGAGCGCTTTTGGAACCTTAGCCGACCTCCATCTTCACCCCGCATGTTTGCCGAGATGTTACCTTTGGGTCAAGTGTGTATCGCCGAGGTCGTGATGTTTTGTGCTTGTAATCTTTGTCCTTGGTGTATGGCCTAGGCCGAGATGTGGTACACCTGTGCCAAGGTGTGGCATGCCTTAGTCAAGTGTCGCCCTCCCTAACCTTTGTCTTTGTTGACTGCTGTCAAGTCTTGTCTTTGGCCGAGGTCATTTCTAGCTCAAGGTGCTTAGCCGCCAAGCGTTGTGTACGCTTTGTCGAGACTTGTCTTGTCTAGCGCCACCTTTCTAATCGCACCAATCCGTGATGCCACGTGTCCGAGCCGAAGGCTATGACAAATGTGCCTATAATACATCATTGTGTAACTTTTGATTAGGATTTGGTCTCAAATCTTTGTCTTGTTTAGAGAGAGAAGCTCTAGAACTTGGAGTTAGAATTTTAGTGTGAGAGTTGAGCTCCGAGCTTGATCGGAAGATCGAACTGCTGATTTCAGCTTTTGAGGTTAGATTCTTGTTCTACATCGATTGTTCTAATTGATCATCTAGATGCATTGCATGATTGGATCTGTTTTGCATGTCATGCATTGATTTGAACTTGGTTTTGAAAGAGAAAAATGTTGTTCTTGTGTTCTTAAAGGAGAACCTTGTTTTGATCCAAAGTTTGGAACAAGAATCATGTTTTGTGTTTGTTCTTGCATAATTTTTCTAATGAGTACCCTAGTCCACGCTTTTGAACTCTTAGCTTGAAAACCCCAGATTTCAGATATGTGAGTTGGATTTCAAAGATGCATGATCTTGTTCTTCGTGTTCTTTGAAAGGAAACTGTGTTTTCCTAACTTTGCCTTGTTTTGCTTTTCGAGTCCACACCTCGGCGGGAGGTGTAGGACCTCGGCTAGACCTCGATGGTACCCAGTGCACTTCCCCGTGATGGGAAATAATGTTTTGATTCCTTGCATGTATGTGAAGCCTGCTTTGAGAGTATGGTTTGCTATGTGATTGTAGGACTTTGATCTTTGCTTGAGCCTACACCAAGACCGAGGTGAGTGGTGCTTTTAATAAAGCTATGTTATAAAGCTTTTGATAAATCTTGCTTGTTTCGCTTTGGTAAAAGTAATTGCTAAGCATGAATGATTAGCCTATTTTGATGTTTTGTATATGGGCTTGTTTTGATGGTATTCTTGAAAGTCCTCAGGCCGGAGGACTCTAAACTTTAGCAAAGACTAGAGGAAAGGTAAGTATGAACTTCGCCTTGATGATGTCCTTGTAATGAGTTGAGCTTTGTTTCGGTTTCTTTTGGAAAGTCCCTTGCACCGAGGACTCTAAACTTTCGCAAAGACATCTTGTTAAAAGGATACGGTCCTTTCTTTGGAAAGTCCCTTGTGCCGAGGACTCTAAACTTTCAAAGACATCTTGTTAAAAGGATACGGTCCTTTCTTTGGAAAGTCCTCAGCCGGAGGACTCTAAACTTTCGCAGACATCTTGTTAAAAGGATACGGTCCTTTCTTTGGAAAGTCCCTTGTGCCGAGGACTCTAAACTTTCGCAAGACATCTTGTTAAAAGGATACGGTCCTATCTTGCTAAGATAAATGTTAAAGCGGCTACGGGCCTAAGTAACACAAGTCCCTTGTGCTAGAGGACTTTAAACTTTTGTAGCACCACTTGGTGAAAAAGGGCTACGCCTAAGTCACAAACTTCGTGAAAAAGGGCTACGCCTAAGTCATATAAGCTTGATATGTTTTGTCTTGAAGATTACCTCGGCTACTACTTGTGCTATCTCGCAAATGTTTTGACTTGTAAGACTTGTTGGATGAATACGGTTCATCACTTGATTCGATACAACTTGATTTGTCTTGTTTTGGAAGGAACCTCGGCTACTACTTGTTTAATCTTTGTATTGCTTTGTCCGGTAGGATTTGGACAGATGAATACGGTTCATCTCTTTGTTCTCGCATGACTTGATATTCTTCGCTAAGGTGAACCTCGGCTATTGTTTGAATGGTTTTGATATGCTTTGTTTTGGCATCTCGCTATTATTCATGCAAACCTTTATTTCTAGTACCATTCATCGAGTTTCCAAGCTCACCCTCTCTATATATATGTAGGTGATGAGCGTGACGGCGCGACGCCTAGAAGTATTTGTACAAATTGTTTTGGGATTTTTGTTATGCCGACTTGACTTGCTTACATCGGGTGTTTTGTGTTTACCTCGGATATGTGCCACTTCGCGATTCTTGAAAATCATGCTTCTTTGCTTAAATCAACAGATTTGTATATGTCGGCCGAGAAGCCTTTTGATCAGATGTAACTTGTATTTGTTTTGTTATCCGCCGAGGTGCGCTTCATATGTATGCATTTACATTTGATCTATGCACGCCTCTCAAGGACCATTTGTATTTAGTTTATTCGCTCGCATATGTGAGCCCCTATGATTACTCGATGTGTGAAATTTTGTAAGCCGGCCTTTGGTAATTACGGACATCGCCATCTCGGCACCCAAATTTACTAGGGGCAAAGTTGGGGTCGTGTAAGATCTCGCCGAGCCAACAACCTGGCTCGCTCGGCGAAGAAAGCTCGCCGAGCCAGAGCTCGACCTTCAGTTCGCAATTAGACGACGCCGAAGCGATAAACCGCCGCCGAGCGAAAACCGAACCAGGTCGGTCGAGCGAAAAAAAGCCCGCCCGAGCCAGAAATCATGGTGTTCAGTCAAGACAGACGCAGCCGCCGCCGAAGCGAAGCCACTCGCTCGACCCACGAGACATAAAAACTCAACTCTCGCCGAGCGACTAACTCGCCGAGCGAAGGACAAAAATTCTGGGCAGCAACCCTTGGTTCCCAAACACAACCAACCTGAAACAAACCTGCCCAACACATCCTATAACTCAAATACAATATACGAAAGGACGTAAACAAGACAACAATCCACTACCAACATCCACGGACACATGTCCAGATCACTATACAACAAAGGGGTAAACCCGGGATCGCTCTATTCACCCTGAACACTCCGGCCAACTTAGTTATCACTGGAGTCCATCTCCTATCTCCTCCCAAACAGGTTTAGGAGTACATCCCCTATCTTCTCCCAAACCATGGAGTACATCCCATATCTCTTCCTAAACAAGACACATATGCAATGTATTTAAACAAGTCGTCATATACAATGACCAATTCACTAACATATTCAATGTTATAATCCACTCGTCATATTCAATGACATATTCTCGATGATTAGTTTCAATTTCCCTAATCAATATGCAGTGTCTACAACAATCAAGACTATCCTCCACCGATAGCCCAAAACAATTATTTCTAGACCGATAATAAATCATCAAGAGATAAATTATCTACAATTTCAAAGGTGAGTGATTAATCAATCCAACTCCACCATTCAATCTCATAATTTTCAAATTTCATGGTTTTCTACTCAATTTCATATTTCCATATTTTCCAAATTAATTATACCAATTAATTAACCACAATAAATTAGGGCTTTTTCTCCCTTTTCTCAAATAGTGTTCCCAAGGCCAAATTTTATCAATCAAACTCAATAACCTCATTTTAGGGGCCACACATACACTTGGAACCCAAAAAATAGAAAACCCTCTTTTATAATTTCAATTTCAAAACCCTAACTTTCCAAAATTTCCATAACAACACCATTTATACAAAATACATAACATCTATGTCAAAACTCATAGAAAGGAGTAGGATATCCCTACCTCAAGTGAAGAGAACCAAAGGAGATGATGAACAAACTCGAAAGTGCTCCAAACCCACAACTATTCTGATCAAAATGGAGGTCTTGAGCAGCTCCAACACTTTAATGAAGACACAAGGGTTGGGTCTCACTAAATCAAGATCAAAATGTAGAGAGAGGGAGAGTTCTAGAGAGAGAAGCTCTCAAATTAGGGTTTTGGAAAGCTAGAGAGAGAGAGTGGGTCGAAAAAGTGATTCAAAATGCTTCTCTTCGGATTGATATACATCATAGTCCGCTCGAGCGTGGGACGCCCCGCTCGAGCGTCGAATGCATACTTCTAGAAGTTCTGCAGACGAAGGTCCCCGCCCGAGCGTGAAAGTGGACGCTTGAGTGTCCGATGACCTGCAAGAAAAATACTGAAGACTGAAGAATCCCGCTTGAGCGTCAGAATGCCCGCTCGAGCGGAGGAGCAAATGCAAAAGGTCCCGCTCGAGCGTGAAAAGCCCCGCTCGAGCGAAGAGGCTAAAATCTGGGCATTAACTCCTTGTTTCTAAACACAACCAACTTGTTTCAAACCTACCC
The DNA here is from genome assembly GCA_025200525.1 of Camellia lanceoleosa. NCBI lineage: Eukaryota > Viridiplantae > Streptophyta > Magnoliopsida > Ericales > Theaceae > Camellia > Camellia lanceoleosa. The sequence continues at coordinate 47,043,609 of CM045766.1, forward strand.
AACACATCCCAAAACTCAAATGCAAAAAATTAAAGGACGGAAATATGATATAGACAACAACAATCATCCACGAAATCGAGTCCGGAATACAATAAACAAAGAAGTGAAAATCGGGATCGCTATAGAATTGCTTGCTTTTCTATGGAGAGTTACTAGTGAAGGAAATGAAATTGAAATGGAAATGTCAAAATTTTTCACATTGATACCCCAACTTTGTATGGAAAAAATGAACTTACCTTTCAGGGTAAATGCCAAAAATATGAAAAAAAAAAAATGAACCTACCTTTCACGATAAAAGCCACTCCCTCTCTAAAGTTTTGTAACAATCTTTACATCTTTGTCTTTTTTCCCAAGAATTACAATGGATCAGAAAAGTCTTTTTTCTCGACAACCACTACAATCCAAAAAATTGTCAAAATTTTCTCGGTTTCTTCAATCCATTTTCGGCAGCTGAGGCGGGATTTCGATCCAACACGTGGCTAGCGCGAATCCTCCTACAGATTTGATCATAATTTATATGGATTTATACTTATCTTTAATAAATATTTAAGATAATTACACTTTGGCCCAGTTTTCTAATATAACTATATAAATAAATTAATCACTAAATAAATTACACTCTATCGTATACCAACAGAAAATTAAATATTTATTTTACTACCGCACCCATTATTATTATTATTATTATTATTTATTTATTTATTTACTCATACTTTTATATTTATTTATTTACTATCTTTAACTTTAATTTGGCTCAACTAATATTATAATTCCATATTTCTATTAATTTGGCACCAAATAATAATCCCTAATTAATCCTATATTTTATAATCCAATGTAAAATTAGATTATGTATTTATTATTATTTATTTAATAATATATCATCACATACAACCATAATAGTACTATAAAACTTAAGGGACGACTTAAATTTTCAGGTTGTTACAACTGTAAGAATTAGGCTCTATGAATTACTTGCTTTTCTATGGAGAGTTACTAGTGAAAAAAATGAAATTGAAATCGAAATGTCTAAACTTTCCACATTGATACCCCAACTTTATATTAAAAAAATGAACCTACCATTCAGGGTAAATGCCAAGAATATGGAAAAAATGAACCTACCTTTCACGATAAAAGCCACTCCCACACTAAAGTTTTATAACAATCTCTACATCTCTGTCTTTTTTCCCAAAAATTACAATGGATCAGAAAGTTTTTTTTCCTCAACAACCACCACAATCCAAAAAATACTCAAAATTTTCTCGGTTTCTTCGATCCATTTTCAGCAACTGAGATGGGATTTCGATCCAACACGTGGCCAGCGCGAATCCTTCCACAGATTTGATCATAATTTATATGGATTTATACTTATCTTTAATAAATATTTAAGATTATTACAATTTGGCCCAGTTTTCTAATATAACTATATAAATAAATTAATCCCTAATTAAATTACACTCGATTGTATACCAACAGAAAATTAATTATTTATTTTACTACCACACCCATTATTATTATTATTATTATTATTATTATTATTATTATTATTATTATTATTATTATTATTATTATTATTATTATTATTTCTATTTATTTACTCATACTTTTATATTTATTTATTTACTATCTTTAACTTTCATTTTGGCCCAACTAATATTGTAATTCCATATTTCTATTAATTTGGCCCCAAATAATAATCCATAATTAATCCCATATTTGATAATCGAACGCCAAATTAGATTCTGTGTTTATTATTATTTATTTAATAATATATCATTACATACAACCATAATACTAGTATAAAATTTAAGAGACAACTTAAATTTTCGAGTTGTTACAACTGTAAAGATTAGGCTCTATGAATTGCTTGCTTTTCTATGGAGAGTTACTAGTGAAGGAAATAAAATTGAAATGGAAATGTCAAAAATTTTCAAATTGATACCCCAACTTTATATGGAAAAAATGAACATACCTTTCAAGATAAATGCCAAGAATACGGAAAAAATGAACCAACCTTTCACGATAAAAGCCACTCCCTCTCTAAAATTGTGTAACAATATATACATCTTTGCCTTCTTTCCCGAGAATTACAATGGATTAGAAAGTTCTTTTTTCACAACAACCACCACAATCCAAAAAATCCTCAAAATTTTCTTAGTTTCTTCGATCCATTTTAGGTTGCTAAGGCGGATTTCGATACAACACGTGGGCCACGAATCCTTCCACAGTTTGATCATAATTTATATCGATTTATATTTATCTTTAATCCAAAAATCCTCAAAATTTTCTCGGTTTCTTCAATCCATGTTAGGTAGCTGAGGAAGGATTTTGATCCAACACGTGGCCAGCGCGAATCCTCCCACAGATTTGATCATAAGTTATATGGATTTATACTTATCTTTATTAAATATTTAAGATAATTACACTTTGGCCTAGTTTTCTAATATAACTACATAAATACATTAATCCCTAATTAAATTACACTGAATCATGTACCAACAGAAAATTAATTATTTATTTTACTACCACATCCATTATTATTATTATTATTATTATTATTATTATTATTATTTATTTATTTACTCATACTTTTATATTTATTTATTTACTATTTTTAACTTTAATTTGGCCCAACTAATATTATAATTCCATGTTTCTATTAATTTGGCCCCAAGTAATAATCCCTAATTAATCCTATATTTTACAATCCAACGCAAAATTAGATTCTGTATTTATTATTATTTATTATTTATTTAATAATATATCATCACATACAACCATAATCGTAGTATAAAATTTAAGGGACAACTTAAATTTTCGAGTTGTTACAGCTATAAAGATTAGGCTCTATGAATTGCATGCTTTTCTGTGGAGAGTTACTAGTGAAGGAAATGAAATTGAAATGGAAATGTCTAAACTTTCCACATTGATACCCCAACTTTATATGAAAAAACTGAACCTACTTTTCAGGGTAAATGCCAAGAATATGGAAAAAATGAACCTACCTTTCACGATAAAAGCCACTCCCTCTCTAAAGTTGTGTAACAATCTCTACATCTTTGTCTTTTTTCCCAAGAATTACAACGGATCAAAAAGTTTTTTTTTCTCAACAACCACCACAATCCAAAAAATACTCCAAATTTTCTCGGTTTCTTCGATCCATTTTCGGTAGCAGAGGCGGGATTTTGATCCAATACGTGGCCAACGCGAATCCTTCCACAGATGTGATCATAATTTATATGGATTTGTACTTATCTTTAATAAATATTTATGATAATTACACTTTGGCCCAGTTTTCTAATATAACTATATAAATAAATTAATCTCTAATTAAATTACAGTTTATCGTATACCAATAGAAAATTAATTATTTATTTTACTGCCACACCCATTATTATTATTATTGTTGTTGTTGTTGTTGTTATCAATATTATTATTTATGTACTCTTAATTTTATATTTATTTATTTGCTGTCTTTAACTTTAATTTGTTGCAACTAGTATTATAATTCCATATATCTATTAATTTGTCCCCAAATAATAATCCCTAATTAATCTCATATTTGATAATCCGATGCCAAATTAGATTCTGTATTTATTATTATTTATTTAGTAATATATCATAACATACAACCATAATACTAGTATAAAATTTGAGGGACAACTTAAATTTTCGGGTTGTTACAACTGTAAAGATTAGGCTCTATGAATTGCTTTCTTTTCTATGGAGAGTTACTAGTGAAGGAAATGAAGTTGAAATGGAAATGTCGAAACTTTCCACGTTGATACCCCAACTTTATATGGAAAAAATGAACCTACCTTTCAGGGTAAACGCCAAGAATATGGAAAAAATGAACCTGCCTTTCACGATAGAAGCCAATCCCTCTCTAAAGTTGTGTAACAATTTCTACATCTCTGTCTTTTTTCCTAAGAATTACAATTCATCAGAAAGTTCTTTTTTTTCAACAACCACCACAATCCAAAAAATTCTCAAAATTTTCTCGGTTTCTTCGATCCATTTTCGGCAGCTCAGGCGGGATTTCGATCCAGCGCGTGGCGAGTGCAAATCCTCCCACATATTTGATCATAATTTATATGGATTTATACTTATCTTTCATAAATATTTATCATAATTAAACTTTGGCCCAGTTTTCTAATATGACTATATAGATAAATTAATCCCTAATTAAATTACACTCTATCATATACCAATAGAAAATTAATTATTTATTTTACTACCACACCTATTATTATTATTATTATTATTATTATTATTATTATTATTATTATTATTATTATTATTATTATTATTTATTTACTTACTTATACTTTTATATTTATTTATTTACTATTTTTAACTTGAATTTGGCCCAACTAATATTATAATTCCATATTTCTATTAATTTGACCCCAAATAATAATCCATAATTAATCCCATATTTGATAATCTAATGCCAAATTTGATTCTGTATTTATTTTTATTTATTTAATAATATATCATCACATAAAACCATAATGCTAGTGTAAAATTTAAGGTACAACTAAGATTTTTAGGTTGTTACAGTTTTAAAGATTCGGCTCTATGAATTACTTGCTTTTCAATGGAGAGTTACTAGTGAAGGAAATGAAGTTTAAATGGAAATGTTATAAATTTTTGTAATGCCCTCAAAATAATACATATAAACCAATCATTCAAGACATCCATAGCCATAAGAGAATAACACATATTTCCATTTATCAGAGTATTTAGTACAAAAGTATTACATGTTGACAACAAAAGTAAATGGCCTACAGGCTTACAACTTTCCAAGTCAACACTTGGGTTCAACAAAAGAGAGTTCTAACTCTAAACATATTAAGCCCTTGGCTTGAATTACATGTAATACAAAAGATAATCACAAAAGTAAGCCTTCAGTTTCTACAACCTCCCAAGCTACATCCTTGGTGGCGACATATCACCTGCACCTAAAAATGATGTCCTATATAGGGTGAGCCAAAGCCCCGTAGAGATACGCTAAACCAAATATGAGCAATAACTAAAACATTAGCATTTGATAAATGTTTAACTCATATAAACAAACGTACATATCTTTCATAACCAATCCATATTCACAAATATGTTTCAATCCCTCTTTCTGTTTCATTGTCCAAACCAATTCATAGATATGGTTCTCTGTTCATCCAGACCGTTTATAATGAGACTACAACTCATATTAACAATACTTCGATCATGATCACTTAATATGAGACTACAACTCACATTATTAACAACACTTCAATTCATATTCAAACATTTCAAATGAGACTACAACTTATATTATTAACATTTCAATACTTCAATTCATCTATGTTATGCAAACGCAATTGGGATTTCGGGACTTGCACCCTGGACACTCCAGCCAACTTAGTTATCAATGGAGTCCATTCCCTATCTCCTCCCAAACAGGTTTGAGAGTACATCCCCTATCTCCTCTAAAACCATAGAGTACATCCCCTATCTTCTCCAAAACAAAATACATATACAATGTATTTAAACACTATATCATATATAATGATTAATTCAGGACATATTCAATGTGTTGATTCAACCGTCATATTCAACGACATAACTCATTTGATTAGTTTCAGTTTTCCCTAATCAACATACAGTGTCTACAACAATCAAGACTATCCTCCACCGATAGCCCAAAACAATTATTTGTAAACAGATAATAAATTCATCAAACAGATAAATTATTAACAATTTCATAGGTGAGTGATTAACTAATCCAACTACACCATTCAATCTCATAACTTCCCAATTTCATATTTCCATATTTTCCAAATTAATTATACAAATTAATCTATCACATTAAATTAGGGCTTTTTCCCCATTTTCTCAAATATTGATCCTAAGACCAAATTCCACCAATTCGACTCACAAACCCTCATTCCCAAGGCCTTATACGCATATGGAGCTTTAAAACACAAAACCCCTCTTTATATAGTTTCAATACAAACCCTAACTTCCCAAATTAGCAAAACTTCACCATTTATACAAAATGACTAAAATTTAGGTCAAAACTCATAGTAAGGAGTAGATCATCCCTACCTCAAAAGAAGAGACTCAAAGGAGATGAAGGTGAAAACCCAAGATGCTCTAAACCCAATGTTTTTTGGATCAAAGCGAAGCCACACCAAGCTCTATCTTTTCTTCAAAGAGACTAAAGTAGAGACACCCAAGAACCAAGTGTTTTTCTAGAGAGAAGATGTATTATAGAGAGAGAGAGACAGCCGATCTAGGGTTTGAGAAGAAAAGGAAATCAAAAGTGAGAGAGAAGACTGCTGCTGCAATCTGATATATTCGAGCCTCGCTCGAGCGAAGGAGTGGTCGCTTGAGTGACCAGACACAAAGAAACCTCGCTCGAGCCCACAAAGCCTCGCTCGAGCGAACAACATGAAGCTTCAGGTCTGCAACCCAAAAGCACGCTCAAGCGAAGAAAAGCTCGCTCTAGCGAAGAAACCCAAAACATAGTCCTCGCTCGCTCGAGCCAAGAAACACAACCTTTAGGTCCAAACTAGACGCAGACGCACGCTCAAGTGCAAGAATGCTCTCTCGAGCCAACAAACACACCACTCAAAGCTCACTCGAGCGAAGGAACCCTGGCTCGAGCGAAGTAACTAAAACACAGAGCTCGCTCGAGCGACAAAAGCCTCGCTCAAGCGAAGACACCAAAAACTGGGTAGCGAACATTTGTTTCAAAACACACCCAACCTGTTACAAATCTGCCCAACACAGCCCGAAATTCAAATATAAAGAATTAAAGGATGGAAAAGCAACATACACAACAACAGACATCCACGGAACCGAGTCCGGAATACAATAACCAATGGAGGGAAAACCAGGATCGCTATACTTTCCACATTGATACCCAAACTTTATATGGAAAAAATGAACCTACCTTTCAGGGTAAACGCCAAGAATATGGAAAAAATGAATCTACCTTTCACGATAAAAGCCACTCCCTCTCTAAAGTTGTGTAACAATCTCTACATCTCTGTCTTTTTTCCTAAGAATTACAATGGATCAGAAAGTTCTTTTTTCTCAACAACCACCACAATCCAAAATATCCTCAAAATTTTCTCGGTTTCTTCGATCCAACACATAACCAGCACGAATTCTCCCATAGATTTGATCATAATTTATATGGATTTATACTTATCTTTAATAAATATTTAAGATAATTACACATTGGTCCAGTTTTCTAATATAACTATATAAATAAATTAATTCCTAATTAAATTACACTCTATCGTATACCAACAAAAAATTAATTATTTATTTTACTACCACACCCATTATTATTATTATTATTATTATTATTATTATTATTATTATTATTATTATTATTTACTACCACACTCAATTAAAAACCACCCAAAAGTTTGCAATGGAGAACTTGTAGTTTAAGAAGTGTTGAAGACACACAACACACATACACACACACTCTCATGGGGAGAGAGAGAGAGAGAGAGAGAGAGAGAGAGTTACTAGTGAAGGAAATGAAGTTAAAATGGAAATGTACTGGTGAAGGAAATGAAAGTTGAAATGGAAATGTCAATAAAATTAAGATTGTATTACCTCAGACTAGAAAATTACACTTCATATCCACATGTTCTCTAGCACTTGATTTTATTACCTCAGACTTGAAAAAACCCATATCAGCATTCAAACATAAATTGCAATTTCTAATCACAAAACCATGTACTAATTCCACATAATGTTCAAATCAAACATATCAATAACTTTCCAAATCACCAAAACTCTCACATTTCATGAAATTATCCACACACACACACAAAAAAAAAAAAAAATCCCTTATGTTAACACTCAATTTAGATTCATATAAGCATAAATACAAACAAACAAAATCGGGTTTGAAAGGGCAATACCATAGTTGTAAAGATCAGGCTCTATGAATTGCTTATTTTTCTATGGAGAGTTACTAGTGAAGGAAATGAAGTTGAAATGGAAATGTCAAAACTTTCCACATTGGTACCCCAACTTTATGTGGAAAAAATGAACCTACCTTTCAAGGTAAACGCCAAAAATATGGCAAAAATGAACCTACCTTTCGCGATAAAAGCCACTCCCTCTCTAAAGTTGTGTAACAATATCTACTTCTCTATCTTTTTTCCCAAGAATTACAATGGATCAGAAAGTTCTTTTTTCTCAACAACCACCACAATCCAAAAAATCCTCAAAATTTTCTCGGTTTCCTTGATCCATTTTCGACAACTGAGGTGGGATTTCGCCGAAGTTTATGTTGGTGGAGAAGTCAGATTAATAGATTGAGACCATTCACGAGTAGAATTAAGGGTCAACATTCGTGTTAATATACTATTCAAGAGTAAAATTAAGGGCCAATATTCGTGCCAATAGACTAGAAATAACCCTCATGAAATAATTTCCAAGTACGTCATGACCTAAATCCAAAAACAATACCTAAAAAAATTCAGCTTCTTAAACAATTTTCTTAAATCTTGATCATGTGTGTTTTAATATCAAAAATTGGTCTTCAACCTTGATTGCATCGCTTCTTTTCTTTCTTTCTTTCTTTCTTTTTTTTTTTTTTCCTTCTTTCATTCAGCTCTACTATGACCCATACATTCTTTTGAAATGCCATCATGTCTGTCAAAATTTTCTATCCACATTAATTTTTTCCTACCCGTTTCTTTTATGACATCTTTGACTTGAATTGAGTCGCGAGTAATTGTGGTCATTGCTCTTTGTTGTACATTACACATCTTTTCATAAAATAATAATAAACCAATATTCCAAACCATTGTAACTTCACTTAAAATGTAAAGAAATTAATTGTCACAATTGATAATGAAAGGACATTAGTGAAATTATAAAAAATGCAAGTGGCCAGAGTGTAATAGTAACTCAATTAAAAACCACCCAAAAGTCTGCAATGGAGAACTTGTAGTTTAAGAAGTGTTGAAGACACACATACATACACGCTCTCATGGAGAGAGAGAGGGAGAGAGAGAGAGTTACTAGTGAAGGAAATGAAGTTAAAATGGAAATGTACTGGTGAAGGAAATGAAAGTTGAAATGGAAATGTCAATAAAATTAAGATTGTATTACCTCAGACTAGAAAATTACACTTCATAGCCATCTTTTCTCTAGCACTTGATTTTATTACCTCAGACTAGAAAAAACCCATATCAGCATTCAAACATAAAACTTGGTATCAGAGCGTACCGGGTTTGAATACTTTGGGTATGTGGGAAGTGGTTAGTACCACAATGGGTTTGTCTCGCTTGTTAGAGACTGAAGTGTAATGTTATGTGCTTATGTGATAACATGTTTACGTGACTATATGGGTATGGAATTTCGTTTTTAGGATGTTGATGGGGTCTATGGGTTTCTGGGAGTCTTGTTGGAAAGGCACTTGATCACTGCCGTTTCTAACTGGAACTCTAGCGACGCCTCGAGACGGTCACTATCTGGGAATGAAATTCGTAAGTGCTTATGTGATTATATGTTTACGTGGGGTGAATTATTGTTGTCCATTGTATTAGGACGCGAGTGAAATAGCTTCGGCACATTTGCAAATGTGCTAATGTCTATGTTACCTTTATTAGGATGTTAGGGCGAGAACGCGGTGGTAGGTGCGATAGGCTTAGGAGGTAGGATATCCCTATACCGGACGAAATTCCAGCACAGGAGAAGGGAGTTGGTCAGGCCAATATGGCCAAGCCAGTAGGTCAACAGGCCATGGACGCCTTAGCCTACGAGATGGCAGGAGCATTGAGGGAATCCATGGACATTTTCAGGGCTGAGAATCAAGTTCAGGCCCATGTAGCTGAGGCAGGGCCGCCTTTTCTAAAGAGGGAGTTTTTCCAATCGAATCCGGACGAGTTTGTGGGTGATCCAAAGGAGCCACTGAAGGCTGATGAGTGGTTGGAACAGATGACAAAGAAATTTGAGATGCTTGGCATCGAAGACGGAGGTTTACGGGTAACCTTGGTGTCCTTCCAGTTGAAGGGAGATGCGGGTCAGTGGTGGAAGTTGATTCGGGAGCGTATTGGGGGGACTTGGGAGGCTTTCGTTGACGCCTTCTAGGAGAATTTTTTTCCTCCCACTGTAAGGGAGAAGTTGGAGGATCAGTTCTGTCAGCTCAAGCAGCTGAATACACCTGTGGTAGCGTTTGAGGTCGCTTTTTACTAGTTTGTCGAGATTTGCACCAGAGTTGGTGGCGACTGAGGAGCGTAGGTGTTTGGAGTTTGAGAAGAAATTGAGGACTGGATTCATGTTTCGAGTGGCTGGGTCCATGATTAGGGAGTATGGGCGCCTTGTACAAGCTGCAGTCCATCTTGAGACCATTATGCATGTTGAGGAGGAAAAGATAAGGGGCTCTAGGAGGAGTCAGGATGGTCAAAGGGACAGCAAGAAGCAGATGGGTTCTAACCTTCAGTAGTCCCAAGGAGCACATTCGAGATCTACCTTTCCAGTACCGAGTTTGAGTTCTAGGAGAAGCGGTCAGGGAGACATCATTTGTTTCAAATGTGGTCAGTTGGGCCACAAGTCTCCAGCTTGCCCACAGAAAGGGGGAGGTGTCATGACCCAAACCCGCCCCTACGAGTTTAGCATCAGAAAATCCCAAGAATCCGAGATTACCGAAGGCCCGCTAATGAATACAAGAAAATAGAGTACAGGGGCATGGCGGAAGCCAATACAGTAAATAAACAATGTCCAATGAGCTATGACAGTCTGTATGCAAAAGACTTTTCACACATATATCACGATCGATCTGAGCAAGATGCATCATATATACAATCATTCAGTACAGGGACTTAATCCCTATTAAACGAAGACGATGCAAGGCAAAATATTCATCTATATGAGTACATCACGAATCTGAGAGATAGGCGATGAGATTAAAACACCCCTAAGCCATAGCTTGAATAGTACTGGAACCTCAAAGTGAGGCACAAAGGTTGGCTTGACAAAACTGGAGTTTACCCCGACGCTTCTAGCAACGGTCTGGTGCCTAGTAAACAGTAGTTGCTAAAGATCCCACAATATAGTTCAGAATATAGGACATACATTCATTCAGTTAAGAGTAAACAGTTCAGAAAATAGTACAGTTCAGGTGTTCAGAAGATAATCACTTTGAACATATCTTTACACAATTGTTACTGTAATACCCCGACCCTCGTACATAATTATGGTATCTTTTCAGTCCTCTATTCTGTGTCCTTGAATGTCTATTGTGAAACTCTAGGTGAAAGTATGGTGAATTGCATGGAACTTAGAAATATGGACTTCTATCTGTTGAGTTAGAACACTATCTGTTGCATTTGAATCATTTAAATCTGAAATTGGACATCTTAGAGATTTAATTTTCAGAAATTGATTTGGTATTTAGAATCTACATGATTTTTAAGCTTTAATGGGATTTTCTGTGAAATTTTCATTTCGGCATGCTAAAGCGATTGAAATTCGTCTTATTCTCCTATTATATATATATATAGCACCTTAGGAGATATCTTTGAATCAACTCTTGTGTTAAGAAGAAGAGAGAAACGTGAGAGTTGAAGAGGAGAATTAGGGGAAATCGTGGGTCATCAAGGAAGCTCATCAAATTGTTGGATTTGTGTGAATTACTTTAAGGTAACTCAAGTTTTGTTATAACTACTCAAAGATTACAACTTATGTTTGTGTTGTGTTTGACTCATGAAGATTGTATGTTGAGTTATGAGGGTTTTGGCAATATTTGTATACTTTGACACTTCAAATTGAATGATGTATGAAGTTATACTTCAATCCTTAGTTTTATATCATGATTCCAAGCATATATGTTAATATTAAGTGATATGGTTGTTGAACTTGAAAATAGGATGAAATTTGAGGAAGTAATAAGTTGTTGAAGCTTCTAAGTTGGGTTAAATTGTCGTAATCAAGTTTAAATCCATGCTTTGGTGATGGTTAAGTTGAAGTATTACATAAATTTAACCTTTGATTGTATGAAAAATGAGATTTGGTTGTTGAATTTTAGATTGAAATCGGGCTGCCCTGAATCTGGGTTGTCGTCCGCTCGAGCGGAGGTCGTACGCCGGCGGGAAAATCACCCTCCCAGCAGTTTTTCTGAAATTACTCTGTCCTCTCGAGGGAGGAATTTCGCCGAGCGTAAATCGACCCTCGAATTTTTGTAGCATTACCTTGTCACCGGCGGACAAACTGGCGCTCGAGCGGAGGGCCTAATTTTCAGAAAGAAGTATGCTTGCTCAGTTTTGCGTGCTTGATTCCCTGATGGTTTTAGAATATGTTTCTGATGATTTTAAGTTGGTTATCAATTCATGTGAAGTGTAATGACGCAAGAAATGATTCCCCAATGATAATTTATAAGTTATGATTGTGTGCAGGGCACACTCCGGAAGAAACTACCACGCCGTCACAACGCTGTGAGTAATAGTGCTTAAATGCACCTTTATTTGTTATTAGTTTATGAACTGTATTTTCTTTATGTGAGAACTATATTGCATGAAGTTATGTGTTAAACGAGAAATATTCTGAAATATGGAGACACTGAAAAAGTTTGTGAATTCATGTGGCCAAGGGCCATCTGTGTACCAAGAGATTATGAGGCCAATGGCCAATATGTGAAATGTGATCATGAGGCTAATGGCCAATATGTGAAATGTGATTATGAGGCTAATGGCCACTATGTGAAATGTGATTATGAGGCCAAAGGCCGATATATGAAAAGTATATGTGTGTGAACTCGTGAACCAAGAAAATAAAGGGCCGAAGGCCATTACTATAAGCTGTGAAGTTACGAAACTTAATGGTTTTATTTGTGAATATGTGAATTCCTCAGGCCAAGGGCCAAATGGGGAAATTGTGAATCAACAAATTGTTCTATGGATATGTTATGATGTTTTGTTTTACATGTATATAAGTGCTATTATTCACTGAGCTTGGCTCACCCTATGTTATGTCTGTTCCTGTAGGTAACCAATCTGGAAGTCGACCTTAGCTCGTCGTCAGCACACTTTTGTCAGCCTAAGCACAGCCAAACTTTGGGTCAAAACCGTACTTGTGTGGAGCTGCTAGACTATAGTTTATACTCTAGTTTTTGGCTTAGGATACGGTGTACATGATAATTTTTGTTATACGCCCATCCTTGGGGCGGGATTTGTAAATGTATGTATGTATGTAAGTAGCTCTCAAAACCATATTTTCTTTGGTTATCTCTTTTGAGTGATTCATCTTATGTATGTCTGTGATCCTGGCATGGTTTAGTCGCTCAATGGATATCATATTTTCTTATTAGGTATTACTCGTTGTTATTGCTTCCATTTAGGCCCCTACTTTCTATACATCTAGCAGGTTAAGTGTCCTTTTCTGCATAGGTCATGCCCAAACTTCCAGGGGCAAGTTGGGGGCGTGACAAGTGGTATCAGAGCACGAGTTGCTATCTCATACACGGATCCATTGAGCTTAGGGTGTCTAGAACTTTAGACATTTTGCATGTTTAAGAGCGATGGCAACGCTAAGTGTCCTCTGATAACGCTAACAATTGTGAATTATGCTTTTTGCCTATAACTGACTGTTATGCAAAAATGGTGAGAACAAGGATAGATGAGCCGGAAGACGCTACATCTGCGCGGTTGGATAGAATGGAAAGAATGATTATGGAGATGGCCGAGACCCTACGGCAACAACAGCAACAGCCGCAACAACAGCAGCCACAACAGCAGCAACAGCCGCAAGAACAACCTCCACCACCACCAATACCTCCACCGGTGGTACCAGATTACCATGCTGAAGACCGGACCATTACCCTTACTAAGGAGTTTAAAAAGATGAAACCGCCAGTCTTCAAAGGAGGAATAGAACCGATGAAAGCGGAGGCATGGGTATTGGGGATTGAGAAACTATTTGAGGTCTTCCCTTGCACTGAAGCTCAGAAGGTACAATTAGCTGCTTTCACTCTTGAGGATGAGGCACGAAGATGGTGGATGCTTACACGGACGGTACATCCAGGATTACACTGGGAGAGATTTCTGGAATTGTTTTATGACAAATATTTTCCCCAAAGCATGAGAGACAAGAAAGTGACAGAATTTGAAACTCTTCGATAAGGAAGTAAGTCCGTTGCAGAATACGAAGCTCAATTTGCAGAACTGGCTCGGTTTGCACCTCATATGGTAGATACGGATTATAAGAAGGCACGGAAGTTCGAAGGAGGCTTACGGAGTGCCATCCAAGACAGGGTCAATATGTTGAAGCTGCCCACTTATGTTGATGTGTTAGAAAGGGCTGTTATCGCAGAAGGAAATCTTGCTGCGCAGAGTCGAATTTCTGAGTGGAAAGGGAAAAGGCAGAACAATCAGTGGTCAAAGGGAGCGGTGACTCCACCCAATAAGAAGCATAACTCCGGAAACTCTAGCACCACCACCTATACCCAAAATTCCCCTCCTGTATGCCCAGACTGTGGAAGGCAGCACCGAGGGATTTGCCACAGGAAGACTGGGGCTTGTTTTAAGTGTGGCAAAACGGGTCATCTGGTCAGGAATTGCCCGCAGTGGGCTCAACAAAAAGGAAACATACCTGCTACCAGTTCCGCGGGGTCTACACCAACCCCCAACGCAAAGACAGCAGCTAAACCTACTAATACTAAAGATACCGCAAGGCAAGGAAGGGTGTTTGCATTGGTTCCAGGTGATGTACAGAATGCGGCGACCGTGGTGTCAGGTACATTTATTGTTTATGGTCATTCTGCTCATGTACTGTTTGATTCTGGCTCTACCCACTCTTTTGTGTCGAAATCATTTGCTCCTAAATTGGGTAAACCTGAAGAAAACTTGTCTTATGTATTGTGTGTAACCTCACCCATGGGAAAATCTATGAACTGCACTTCTGTATATGTTGCTTGTGAACTCTTAATTGGGGATATTTGGGTGTATGCTAACCTAGTACCTCTCAATATGACTTCTTTTGACGTTATCTTGGGAATGGATTGGCTAAGTGAATATGGTGCCACTATAAACTGTTTGACGAAGCAAATCAATTTCCATCCTCCGGGGCAACCAGAGGCTATAGTTCGTAAGGCGGAAGTGACTGCCACCTTATTTGATTCTCGTGAAGGCCAATAAGTTAATGCAGAAAGGGTGTCAGGGGTATCTATGTAGTATATTGGAGGAACGCGTGATAAAATGGGGTATTGATGTAATTCCAGTGGTTCGTGAATTTCCAGATGTTTTTCCTGAAGAATTGCCTGGCCAGCTAATAGATCGGGAAATCGAGTTTATAATTGAAGTGGTGCCTGGAACCCAACCCATCTCTAAGACGCCCTATAGGATGTCACCAGTTGAAATGAAAGAGTTAAAGATTCAATTATAGGATTTGCTCGACAAGGGATTTACCCGCCCGAGCATATCTCCCTGGGGTGCGCCGGTATTGTTTGTGAAAAAGAAAGATGGAACACTTCGATTATGTATCGACTATAGGGAATTGAACAAGGTAACAATTAAAAATAAGTACCCCTTACCACGGATTGACGACCTATTTGACCAGTTACAAGGGGCACAAGTTTTCTAAAAAATTGACTTACGGTCTGGCTACCATCAATTGAAAGTTAAATTTGATGATGTGGATAAGACAGCTTTTCGAGCCCGGTATGGCCATTATGAATTTTTGGTCATGCCCTTTGGAGTTACAAACGCACCAGCAGCATTTATGGATCTAATGAATCGTGTCTTCAAGCCTTACTTGGATGAATTTGTGGTGGTTTTTATCGATGACATTCTTATCTACTCAAAGAGTGCAGAAGCTCATGAGGATCATCTTCGCCTAATTCTTCAAACACTCCGGGAGAAGAAACTTTATGCAAAGTTAAAGAAATGTGAATTTTGGCTACAAGAGGTGGCATTTTTGGGGCATGTGGTGACCAAGGAAGGAGTCTCTATAGCGATCCCGGTTCTTTCTCCTTTGGTTGTAGTATCCGGACTTAGTTCCGTGGATTCCGGTTGTTGTTTTGAACTTGTTTCTGTCCTTCAATTCTTTAAATTTGAGTTATAGAATGTTTTGGACTTGTTTGTTCCAGGTTGGTTGTGTTGGAAACCAAGAGTAGCTGTCCAGAGTTTTGGACCCTCGCTCGAGCGAGGAGTTGGTCGCTCGAGCGAGCTTCTGTCTTTTGTTCTTCGCTCGAGCCAGGGTTTGGTCGCTCGAGCGAGAGTGGAGTTTTGTGTCTGGTGGGTCGAGCCAGGGTGGCTTCGCTCGAGCGAGCGTTGCGTCTGGTACTATGACCTGAACACTGGAATTCTTGGCTCGAGCGAGCTGTTCGTCGCTCGAGCGAGCTTCTGGGTTGTTGGCTCGAGCAAGGCTGTCTTGGCTCGAGCGAGTGTTTACTGTCTGTGTCGCTCGGCGAGGTGCCTTCGCCGAGCGAAAGCTGCTTTTGAGTAGGCAACAGCGGGGAAAAAGATCATTTTTCTCCCTCTTTCATTTTTGAAACCCTAGCAGCCGAGAGTCTCTCTCTCTAAACTTATTATCTCTCTAGATTTCATCTCCTTCTAGTGTAAATCCATCTTAGGTCCTTTGTTAAAAAGATAGAGGATGTCGAGGGCTTCGTTTTAATCGGAAAAATAGAGGATTTGGAGCACTTTGATTTCGGGTCATCTTCTCCATTTGAGTTCTCCTTTGAGGTAGGGATTCTCCTTGTTTCTTTTCAATACTCCATCTATAGATAGACATGTGGTTATTTTGTATTGCATGAAAATTGTATCATGTTGGTTTTATTTGAAAATCATGGGGTAAACCTAGGGTTGGTTGTGTTAAGATTGGGTTTGGCTTCATTAGTTGTTGTCTTGGCTAATTAGAATATAAATTAGCATGTTGTAGTTAAATGAAGAAAAGCCCTAAATTATGTTTTGATTTGGTAAATTAAAATGGGGGTTTGTTGACTAATGTATATGAATCTCTTTGATTAAAATGAGTTGGGTAAGGGTGTTAATGCCTAAGAGATTAATCATAGCTTTGGAATTGGTTTTATGGAAACAAGAATAGTGCAGTTGG
Source organism: Camellia lanceoleosa (assembly GCA_025200525.1). Taxonomy (NCBI): domain Eukaryota; kingdom Viridiplantae; phylum Streptophyta; class Magnoliopsida; order Ericales; family Theaceae; genus Camellia; species Camellia lanceoleosa. The sequence goes on from CM045766.1 coordinate 47,060,679, forward strand.
TTTTGTGATAACAAAAAGGAAATGGGATTGTTTCTGTGAAAATGAGAAATGTGTTTTCGAAATAAGATTGAGAATTGGGTTGTTGTATCTTGAGTGTTGAATACACGTGTAGAAGTTGTATTTTTAACTACCATGTTAATGTTATTGTTTGGTTTGTGATTCATGGTAATTGAGTCTTCAATAGATGTACTAACTATATGCATCTAGAGGTTTTGTCGTTGGTCATCGGTGGAGGATGACACGCTTGTGTAGAATGGTCGGGTTTGCATGGTGTCATTGATTGATTAATTGAACTGAAAATATCATGGATTTGATTGGTTACATTTTGGAGGACCGAGTTACTCCATTGATTGATTGTATACATGTTGGTGAGTTGTAAATTTACATTTTTTCAAAGTTATGCATGTATAGGTTTGATAGTAGTAGAAACAAACCAAAATGTCATTTTTGTCTTTTGGAAAGTGTGAAGGAGAATGAAGGTTTTAATGATGAACATGTTTTGAAAAGATAAATGCGTCAGATGTATGGGAAATGGAGGGAGTATAGGGCTTAGTGATTAGTTCCTAATGAGGATTAATTAAAGGAATAAGGAAAGATGAATCGCTTGGCGTTGAATGAAAGCAGTTGTTTTCAAGAAAAGTTCATACATATTTATATTTTGTATAAACTGTCACCTTACTATTCTAGTACAAGAATGAGTGTGCATGATCATAGCTATCTGTAAGTTGTTATTGGTGAGGATCATGTTGTGATCTCTACTGGACTATATGTTCATCCCACGTTGTTGAATCTTTTTCAGGTATTAAGCAGGTTGAGCTGCAAGATTGGGATTTACTTATTTGCTGGCCACGGGGCCTCTGTTATGTTGGCGGAATGCCGTTGTTGTAAAAGGGTTACACCCTTCTTCTTGTACCTTAAGTGATGTAAGCCTAAGGGCAATTTATTAAGTGTGTTCATGTAACATTTACTTTGCATACGAATGAGAGTATTGATATCCATTTCTATGGATTGTATGTATGAGTTTGTTTCCTCATGTTATCTCTGAAATTAAATTAAGTTAATGAATTTGGTAATGACTTCGAGTAATAAAAAGTGGGGCGTGTCAGTCTCTGTTGATCCGCACAAAATTGAAGCAATTGTGACTTGGCCAACTCTTACTAATGTAACTGAGGTGCGAAGTTTCATGGGATTAGCTGGATATTACAGGAGGTTTGTTCAAAATTTCTCTAAAATTGCGGTGCCACTTACCCAACTGACACGAAAAGGAGTTGCATTTGAATGGTCAGAGGAGCGAGAATCTGCTTTCCAGGAATTGAAAACAAAACTGACTACAGCACCAGTTCTGGCCTTGCCATCCGGTACCGAAGGATTCGTAATTTACAGTGATGCTTCGCATAAGGGGCTTGGTTGTGTATTAATGCAGAATGGAAGGGTTATTGCATATGCCTCTCGACAATTAAAACCCCACGAGGAAAACTATCCCACACACGATCTGGAGCTAGCAGCAGTAGTTTTTGCTTTGAAGATATGGCGACACTATCTCTATGGCACAACCTGTGAAGTTTACACCGACCACAAAAGTCTCAAATATCTTTTTACCCAGAAGGAGTTGAATATGCGACAGCGGCGATGGTTAGAGTTGCTTAAAGATTATGATTTGCAGATCCATTACCATCCGGGTAAAGCTAACATGGTTGCGGATGCACTTAGCCGGAGAGATAGGGGGAATTTGGCAAATTTGTTTACAGAACAAAAGGAGTTGGTAATTGAATTAGATAAACTGGATGTGGAGTGTGTGACCCGTAGACAGGAGGCCCTGATGGCAGCAGTAATGGCTCAGCCAACCTTACTTGAAGAGCTCAAATTGCATCAAATGGAGGATGACACGTTAAGGAAGATATGTGACGAGTTAGAGGCAAAACCAAAACCGGGGTTCAGTTTAAAGGATTCAGTGCTCAAGTTTCAAGATAGACTATGTGTCCCTAATGTGTTGGAACTTAAACGGAAATTGATGGAAGAAGCGCATGCCTCAAGATTCTCAATACACCCGGGAAGTACTAAAATGTACCGAGACTTAAAACAAACTTTTTGGTGGCCAAATATGAAAAAGGAAATCGCGGAATTTGTCGCTAAGTGTCTGCAATGTCAACAAGTAAAAGCAGAACATCAAAGGCCAGCAGGGTTATTACAACCCCTTCCGATCCCGGAATGGAAATGGGAGCATTTGACCATGGATTTCGTTGTAGGGTTACCGAGGACTCCTCGAAGTATGAATTCGATTTGGGTCATTGTGGACCGGTTAACCAAGTCTGCTCACTTCTTGCCTGTAAAGACTCAATATAACGCAGATAAGCTTGCAATACTGTATATGAATGAAATTGTAAGGCTTCATGGTGTTCCAGTGTCAATTGTGTCAAATAGGGATCCCAAATTTGTTTCTAGATTTTGGAAAAGTTTACAGGAGGCTATGGGTACCGAACTTAAGTTCAGCACTGCTTTTCACCCACAAACTGATGGTCAATCCGAGAGAACAATACAGACTTTAGAGGATATACTTCGATTGTGTGTATTGGATTTTCAAGAAAGGTGGGAGACCCATCTACCGTTGATAGAGTTCGCCTACAATAATAGTTACCATACGAGCATTGAGATGGCACCTTATGAAGCTCTATATGGAAGACCGTGTCGTTCCCCCGTATGTTGGGCTGAAGTCGGGGATAGGGCGTTGATGGGTCCTGAAATTGTACAATTAACAACTGAAAAGGTTAAAATTATCCGCGAAAGGTTGAAAACAGCACAAAGTAGACAAAAGAGCTATGCAGATAACCGACGAAGAGATTTAGAATTCGAAGTGAATGGTCATGTATTTGTGAAAGTCACTCCGCTAAAAGAGCACCCAAGATTTGGAAAAAGAGGGAAGTTAACACCCCGATTTGTTGGTCCCTTTCAAATTCTAGAAAAAATGGGTCCGGTAGCTTACCGGGTTGCTCTTCCGCCAAGTATGAGCCAAGTACATAACGTGTTTCATGTCTCAATGCTTCGAGGGTACCTTTCGGATCCATCTCATGTCATAGACTATCACCAAATTGTGTTGGATGATCAGCTAACGTATGAAGAAAAACCAATTCGAATTCTAGACCGTCAGGTAAAACAGTTGCGGAGTCGGGAAATTCCAATGGTAAAAGTGGAGTGGCAAGAGCACTACGGAACTGAAGCGACTTGGGAAAAAGAAGATGAAATGCAAAATCAGTTTCCGCATCTATTTTCGTCCTAAGGTAAAAAACAAGTTTGGAGGACCAAACTTAATTAAGGGGGGGAGAGTGTAATACCCCGACCCTCGTACATAATTATGGTATCTTTTCAGTCCTCTATTCTGTGTCCTTGAATGTCTATTGTGAAACTCTAGGTGAAAGTATGGTGAATTGCATGGAACTTAGAAATATGGACTTCTATCTGTTGAGTTAGAACACTATCTGTTGCATTTGAATCATTTAAATCTGAAATTGGACATCTTAGAGATTTAATTTTCAGAAATTGATTTGGTATTTAGAATCTACATGATTTTTAAGCTTTAATGGGATTTTCTGTGAAATTTTCATTTCGGCATGCTAAAGCGATTGAAATTCGTCTTATTCTCCTATTATATATATATATATAGCACCTTAGGAGATATCTTTGAATCAACTCTTGTGTTAAGAAGAAGAGAGAAACGTGAGAGTTGAAGAGGAGAATTAGGGGAAATCGTGGGTCATCAAGGAAGCTCATCAAATTGTTGGATTTGTGTGAATTACTTTAAGGTAACTCAAGTTTTGTTATAACTACTCAAGGATTACAACTTATGTTTGTGTTGTGTTTGACTCATGAAGATTATATGTTGAGTTATGAGGGTTTTGGCAATATTTGTATACTTTGACACTTCAAATTGAATGATGTATGAAGTTATACTTCAATCCTTAGTTTTATATCATGATTCCAAGCATATATGTTAATATTAAGTGATATGGTTGTTGAACTTGAAAATAGGATGAAATTTGAGGAAGTAATAAGTTGTTGAAGCTTCTAAGTTGGGTTAAATTGTCGTAATCAAGTTTAAATCCATGCTTTGGTGATGGTTAAGTTGAAGTATTACATAAATTTAACCTTTGATTGTATGAAAAATGAGATTTGGTTGTTGAATTTTAGATTGAAATCGGGCTGCCCTGAATCTGGGTTGTCGTCCGCTCAAGCGGAGGTCGAGCGCCGGCGGAAAATCACCCTCAAAGGCTTTTTCGAAATTACTCATCCGGCCGAGGAGGAATTCCGCCGGCGAGAAATCGACCCTCAAGATTTTTGTAGCATTACCTTTGTCACCGGCGGACAATGGCGCGCCGAGCGGAGGGCCTAATTTTCAGAAAGAAGTATGCTTGCTCAGTTTTGCGTGCTTGATTCCCTGATGGTTTTAGAATATGTTTCTGATGATTTTAAGTTGGTTATCAATTCATGTGAAGTGTAATGACGCAGGAAATGATTCCCCAATGATAATTTATAAGTTATGATTGTGTACAGGGCACACTCCAGAAGAAACTACCACGCCGTCACAACGCTGTGAGTAATAGTGCTTAAATGCACCTTTATTTGTTATTAGTTTATGAACTGTATTTTCTTTATGTGAGAACTATATTGCATGAAGTTATGTGTTAAACGAGAAATATTCTGAAATATGGAGACACTGAAAAAGTTTGTGAATTCATGTGGCCAAGGGCCATTTGTGTACCAAGAGATTATGAGGCCAATGGCCAATATGTGAAATGTGATCATGAGGCTAATGGCCAATATGTGAAATGTGATTATGAGGCTAATGGCCAATATGTGAAATGTGATTATGAGGCCAAAGGCCGATATGTGAAAAGTATATGTGTGTGAACTCGTGAACCAAGAAAATAAGGGGCCGAAGGCCATTACTATAAGCTGTGAAGTTACGAAACTTAATGGTTTTATTTGTGAATATGTGAATTCCTCAGGCCAAGGGCCAAATGGGGAAATTGTGAATCAACAAATTGTTCTATGGATATGTTATGTTGTTTTGTTTTACATGTATATAAGTACTATTATTCACTGAGCGTGGCTCACCCTATGTTATGTCTGTTCCTGTAGGTAACCAATCCGGAAGTCGACCTTAGCTCGTCGTCAGCACACTTTTGTCAGCCTAAGCACAGCCAAACTTTGGGTCAAAACCGCACTTGTGTGGAGCTGCTAGACTATAGTTTATACTCTAGTTTTTGGCTTAGGATATGATGTACATGATAATTTTTGTTATACGCCCATCCTTGGGGCGGGATTTGTAAATGTATGTATGTATGTAATTAGCTCTCAAAAATATATTTTCTTTGGTTATCTCTTTTGAGTGATTCATCTTATGTATGTTTGTGATCCTGGCATGGTTTAGTCGCTCAATGGATGTCATATTTTCTTATTAGGTATTACTCGTTGTTATTGCTTCCATTTAGGCCCCTACTTTCTATACATCTAGCAGGTTAAGTGTCCTTTTCTGCGTAGGTCATGCCCAAACTTTTAGGGGCAAGTTGGGGGCGTGATGATTACTCACGTAGTTCGGCTACTGAAGCTAGAGCGTCTCCTTGGTAAGCCAACCCTACACAGTTAACAGATTGAATACACACACTAAGCTACACAGTTGGGAAAGATAATAACTTAATCCCTAATTTGCTTCGGTGTGTTCTACATCTATATCCTCATTAAGATGTCTTAAACTAGGCCTAAGAATGCCTAGAATGGAATGAGGATGCAAGAATGCATTCAGAAGACAATTTCAGAATTTCAGAAAATCAGAGGTCTCGCTCGAGCGCATGTTTCCCCGCTCGAGCGGACATGAAACAAAGGTCCCTGCTCGAGCACCAACTTCCCGCTCGAGCGGAATAAAAAGTACTAGATGGGTGAAATTTACGCTCGATGCCCGCTCGAGCGTGTCACCCAATCCTCCGCTCGAGCGGACTGTAAAATAGTGCAAGATGCTGGAAGCTCGATTTCCCCGCTCGAGCGGCATTTCCCCCGCTCTAGCGGACGACCAAAATCTGGAAATCCCATATTTGAACTCCAAGATCAAAATCAAGTTTCAAAGCATCAAAATCAATCCTCTTGGGCTGAATTTCTGAAAAACTCTTGTAAACTCATAATATTACATGATTCCAAGCTCAATTTATAATATCAAAGCCCAAGGGTAGTTTATATAACCTCATTTTCAAATCAATTCTCAAGAACATGATGAACATGCAATGTCCATGAATCCAATCAACTTCAAAGCTCCAAAGCAAGTTCAAATGAGTCTAAACTTCCAAAATTATGATAAATCCATGATCTACTCTCAAAACATGAACATGCATGTGAGGAATTATAAACTACATCCTCAAAACTTAACAATATAAACATGCATGCATGGATTCTAACTCAATTTCATGAACATGATGTTAATTGAACATGCATGTACTTCAAACAACCTTCAAGCCTCAAATTTATGCTCTAATGAGCCAATTCTTCTTGAAACATGGTGAAATCATGGACTTAAACATAATCAAGAGCATGCATGCAACATTTTGCCATGAAAACACTCTAAAACTCTTCAATATACACATGCATGCAAGATTAGAGCTACAATTCAACATTTAAACCATGTCTTGTCTCTAAACTCCATCAATCTAGCATGAACATGCAAGAACTATCTTAAAGGCACAATTAAGAAGTTGAATTCCTTACCTAAGTCATGAATTAGAGGTATGGAGGCTCAATTTGCAATTATCACAATAATTCCTTCAATTTCCAAGCAAATCAACAAGTTGAATTCACTCCTCTCACTTCCTCTCTCTCTTGGTCGGTTATGACCTCAAGAATGGGCTGATAAAAATGTTTTGTTTGGATGAAAAAGGGCTCAATATGTTTTATATGAAAAGGGCCACTAGGTGGCAAAACGGTAAATAAGGCCAACTCTTTGATTTAGTTTATTTTAATCTAATTTAATCATACCAAATCGACTTTCAATTAAATATACCATTAATTCACATAAATTCCAATGATCATAAAACATTGATCCATTTCCGATTTGGCCGCCGATAAGGCCTTCAATTTGTAGTTTAAATTACAGAACATGGACAAGTCGATTAACAATCGACAGATAGAAAATGCATTTAAACAGTTATAGTCAAACAATCAGTCTCAGTTTAGCAGTAATCAGTGCTTAATCAGTAATCAGTGGTGAGGGTTATTACAGGAGGGCAGCGAGCAGCTTCATCTTCGGCTCGTTCTTGGGGCCAGAGTCAGGGTAGAGGCCAACTGCTCACTTGTTATCAGTGCGGGCAGGCGGGGCACCTAAAGAGGTTTTTCCTACAGTTGGGTAGCACACCTGGTGCGTCTAGTTCGAGGCAGACACAGAGTTATCAGCCAGCTCAGTCAGTTCAGGCCTCGATGGCCAATCAGGGAGCCTCTTTGGCTCAGTCTGTACAGCAGTCTTATGCTCCGAGAGGTGAGCAGGTAGATCGGAGACCTACAAGGTGTGTGTATGCCGTTGCAGTACAGGATCTTGTATCGACTTTGTCTATTGTGAGAGGTACCTTTTTGTTTTGCAACTCGGTTGCTAATGTGTTGATTGATACGAGTGCATCCTACTCCTTTATATCTTTTGCTTTTGCATCTATTTTGGGATTGGAATTGGCATAGTTAGCTTCTTCTATTTGTGTAGTATCACCAGTTGGGGGTGAGTTGATTTTGAAACAGGGGTATCGGGGCTGTGATATAGAGGTCACCGATCGTCGACTTCCCTTCTCTTTTGTTTTGATGGATATGTCTGGGTTTGATGTAATTTTGGGTATGGACTGGTTATCGTCATACCGGGCTGTTATAGATTGCTATCGTCAGAGGGTTTACTATATGTACCTTGAACGGGGATTTTTTTCATTTCTTGGGAGATCAGGTTGGTAGGGTTTTACCACCGAAGTATGATCCGCGAGGGTGGAGTGAGCTTAGTTGTCTTCTCGCTAGCCTTATGAGTAATGAGTGTGATGAGACTGGGACTGAATTGCCCAGAGTGGTTTATGAGTACTCGGATGTCTTTTCTGAGGACCTTGTTAGTTTACCACTCTATCGAGAGATCGAGTTCTCTATTGACTTAGTGTCTGGCATGGCACCGATGTCCATGGCACCGTATCGTTTTGCCCCAACCGAGTTGAATGAGTTGAAGATTCAACTCCAGGAGTTACTAGATAAGGGTTTTATTCGCCCCAGTACTTCACCGTGGGGAGCACCGGCCCTCTTTGCTAAAAAGAAAGATGGGGATTTGAGACTTTGCATTAACTATCGAAAATTGAACCGGGTTACGGTTAAGAACAAATACCCTATGCCTCGTATAGACGATCTGTTTGATTAGTTGACAGGATCCCGTTGTTTCTCTAAGATAGACTTGAGATCGGGTTACCATTAGTTGAGAGTCAGGGAGGAAGATATTCTGAAGTTGGCATTTCGTATGCGGTATAGCCATTACAAATTTTTGGTGATGCCTTTTGGGGTCACCAATGCCCTAGCTGTGTTTATGGACTTGATGAGCCGGATTTTCCAGGAGTTCTTAGATCGCTTTGTGGTTATCTTCGTCCACGACATCTTTATTTATTCACCTTCTGAGGAGGAGCATGAGGAACACCTGCGAGTGGTTCTTGAGTTGCTTAGAGCCCATATGTTGTATGCTAAATTAGGGAAGTGTGAGTTCTGGCTAAGCGAGGTTAAATTCTTAGGCCATGTAGTTTCCGGGGAATGGGTGACTGTAGATTCGTCCAAGATAGAGGCAGTGCAAGATTGGGCACAACCTAAGAATGCCTTTGAGATCCGTAGTTTTTTGGGTTTAGCTAGGTATTACCGTCGGTTTGTGAAGGATTTCTCCAGGCTAGCTTCGCCGTTGACTAGATTGAAGCGAAAAAGAGTTAAATTTGTTTGGACTGAGACTTGTGAAAAGTCATTCCAGGAGCTTAAGGTAAGACTTACCACCGCTCCAGTCTTGATTATTCCGGAGAGAGGTTTGGGTTATGTAGTTTATTGTGATGCCTCATGAGAGGGTTTGGGTTGTGTATTGATACAAGAGGGGAAAGTAGTAGCCTATGGCTTGCAGCAATTAAAAACACATGAGAGGAATTACCCTACTCATGACCTAGAGTTAACAGCTATAATATTTGCCTTGAAGATTTGGAGGCACTATCTTTATGGTGAGAGGTTCGAGGTGTTCTCGGATCACAAGGGTCTGAAATATCTGTTTACACAGAAAGACTTAAATTTGAGGTAGAGAAGGTAGATAGAGTTCATAGAGGATTATGACTTCGAGTTGCATTATCATCCAGAGAAGGCCAATGTTGTGGCCGATGCCCTAAGTGGGAAGTCCATTAGTGATGTAGCTTGTATTGCTATCCGAGAATGGGAGATGTTGGGTGCTCTTGGCGAGTTTGACTTGTATCTGGGTGAGTCCGTGGAGTCTGCAGCCTTGTTTTTGTTGTTGCACAACCTACACTTGTGAACCGAGTATTAGAGGCACAGAAGGGTGACTTTGAGGTAAAATCCCTTTGGGGAAAGATATCTAGTGGGAAGGTAGAGAAGGGTTTGATTGTGTATCCCGACCTGAGTGTGAGATACCGAGACCGTCTGTTTGTACCAGAATCTTGCTGAGAGAAAGTACTTCGAGAGTTTCACCATTCACGCCTTGCGGTGCATCTGGGAGGCAAAAAGATATATCATGATCTGAGTCGCTAGTTTTGGTGGAGGGGTATGAAGAAGGATGTGGCGGTGTTTGTGTCAAAGTGCCTTACTTATCAGTAAGTGAAGGCCGAGCATCAGAGGCTAGTAGGTTTGTTACAGCCCTTGCCTATAGTCGAGTGGAAATGAGAGCATATCACGATGGACTTCGTTGTAGGTCTTCCGAAGACTGAATGGGGTAGTGATGCCATTTGGGTGGTAGTTGACCGGTTGACTAAGTCGGCGCACTTCATTCCTATGCGTGTGAGAGATTCGGCAGATCAACTTGCTGACTTATATATTCAGGACATAGTGAGGTTACACGAGGTCCCAGTGTCGATTGTCTCAGATAGAGATCCGCGTTTTATTGCTAGATTGTGGTAGAGTTTGCAGAGTGCCTTGGGCACTAAGTTGACCTTTAACACAACTTACCATCCTCAAACTGACGGGCAGTCCGAGCATACTATTCAAATCCTTGAGGATATGCTTCGAGGATGTGTCCTTGACTTTAAGGGGTCGTGGGAGAAGCACTTGCCCTTAGTGGAGTTTGCCTACAACAATAGTTTCCAATTGAGCATTGGCATGGCACCGTTTGAGGCCTTGTATGGCTGACCATGTAGATCTCCTATGTGTTAGGCCGAGGTGGGTGATGCACCTTTGTTGGGCCCGGAGTTGGTTCGAGAAACGATGGAGAAAGTTGAACTTATCCGTAAGAGATTAGTTACGGCCCAGAGTCGCCAAAAGAGTTATGCCAACCGCTGGAGGAGGCCTTTGTCATTTGAGGTAGATGATCACGTCTTTCTGAAAATATCACCTAGGCGGGGTTTGATGAGGTTTGGGAAGAGTGGGAAGTTATTCCCTCGGTTTATTGGCCTTTTTGAGATCCTTGAGCGGATTTGAGAGATTGCTTATCGCTTGGCATTGCCGCCGCAGTTGTCCGGAATGTATGACATGTTTCATGTTAGTATGCTTCGAAAATTTTGGATTGGACCGACTTAGAAGTAGATGAGGATGCCTCGTATGAGGAAAGGCCAGTGAGGGTCTTGGATAGACGGGACCAAGTCTTGCGAGGCTAGACAATTCCCTTGGTTAAAGTTTTGTGGAAACATCACGGAGTTGAGCAACTTGGGAACGTGAAATGGAAGTCCGAGAGAAATATCCAGACTTATTTGCTAATGTATAACTCTGTATTGAGATTGTAATTGTTGTTAATGAAAAGTAAGAACATTGTATATGTTTTAAATTGTGATAACATTGTATATGTTATGGACATCTTGGAAACATGAATTTATTGTAAACATTGCATATGTTTGAGAATATGGAATATCACATGTATTGTGTTACCTTGGAAGCATTGTATATACCATGTACACTTCTTGAAAACTTCAATTTTGAGTAAGCATTGTTAATGTTTTGGAAATTATGAATTTTGTTTCAATATGGGCCTCGTGTATCGAGTCGGTGAAAATGAATGACCGGTGGATGGGTCATAGTATTGGATTTGTAAGAATAACATGGTTGGGAATGACCAAACGTTGATTTTGAACTTGATTTGTAATTTCAGGGACGAAATTCTTTAAGGGGGAGAGGTTATAGCGATCCCAGTTTCTAACCCGACCTTTATGGTGTTTCGAGCTCGGGTCTAATGGCTTGATGTTGTTGTTTATGTCTTTTCCTCCTCTTACTCTTTGAATTTGAATTTGAATTTGAATTTTGGAATATGTTGGACGTGTTTAGAATAGATTGGTAGTGAGTGTGTGCAAGTGGTTGTTGCCCAGAATTTTGGTCTTCCACTCAAGCGGGTCTTTTTACATTCGAGCGGGGTTTGCAATCATTCAGCATTATGTGCGCCTGCAAAAATACTGCATAAGTGTTTTTCGCACTCAAGCGGGGTTTATTACGCTTGAGCGAGTCTGAGCTCGAGCGGTCTCCATGGCGCTCGAGCGGCTGTCTGAAGTCTGTAAAATACTGGAAGTGTGTATTCTACGCTCGAGTGGATCTCTTTGCGCTCGAGTGGGTTGTGACTTGCTGTCGTGTGTTGGCACTCGAGCGGCCTTTATTGCGCTCAAGCGGGTAAAACTTTTGTGTTTGACACTCGAGCGTCAGGGTCTCCACTCGAGCGGACTGCGCATATATCAGATCGTGTAAGTGATATTTTAAATCACTTTTTCGGTCCTTTCTCTCTCTAAAACTTTTCAAAACCCTAAGTTGAGAGCTTCTCACTCTAAAATACCCTCTCTCTCTACATTTTAGTCTAGATCAAGTGATCTCTTCACCCTCTTTCCTTCATTAAAAAGCTTGAGCTCTTCAAGATGTCCATTTTCATCTGAGTGGAAGTTGATTTCGGCATCTTTGGGGTTCATCTCTTGCTTGGCTCGTCTTTTCTTCTTGAGATAGGGATGTTCTACTCTCCTTTACGAGTTTTAACATAAGTATTGGTCATTTTGAATAAATGGTGGGATTTGGGGATTTTTGGTGAAGTTAGGGTTTGAAATTGAAAGTATAAAAGAGAGATTGTCTATTTTTGAGGTTCCATGTATATGTGTAGTGTCAATAATGAGGTTATAGTGTATAATGGATGGAATTTTGGCCTTGGGTACAACACTTGTAAAAAAGGGGAAAATGCCCTAATTTGCATTATGTAAATTATTTGTACAATTGATGAAATCAATGTGGAAATATGATATTGGTTTGGACATTATGAAATTGGGAAAGATTGTGATTAAATGGTGCAGTTGGATTGATAAATCACTCGCCTATGGAAAATGTGATAAATTATCTGTTTTATAAATTATTTATCTGTTTAGAAATAACTGTTTTAGGCTATCGGTGGTGGATAGCCAAGAATGTTGTAGAAATTGCATGATGATTTGGTAAATTGAAACTAATCAATTGAATTATGTCATTGAATATGACGGTTGGATTGACACATTAGATATGTGATTGAATTAGTCATTGTATATGACGATGTGTTTAAATACATTGCATATGTATCTTTATTTGGGAGGAGATATGGGATGTACTCCATTGTTTGGGAGGAGATAGGGGATGGACTCTATTGATAATTAAGTTGGCCGGAGTGTCCAGGGTGAAAGTCCTGAAACCTTTTATATATATTTGGGTACCGATTTCCTCGGACGTAGTTCCGTGAAATGGCAAGATATTGGAAGTGAATAGAAGTGTATGAATGATGTTTATGATTAAAGTGTTGATAATGTGAGTTGTAGTCTGATTTTGTATTATTTGGATAATACTGAACTATGTCATGCATTGACTCGAATAAATAAATGAAAACGGATTGAAATAAGATTGTAAATGTTGATTGGTCATGGGAGTAGTATAAGTTGGTTTATGAGTGTTAAACATTTATCGAATGTTAATGTTTTAGTTATTTCTCATATGTTGTTTAGCATATCTCTACTGGGCATTGGCTCATCCTACTTGGGATACCATTTTCAAGTACATGTGATATGTCACCTTCAAGGACTTAGCTTGAGAGGTGTAGGAGTTGAAGGCTCTGTTTTGATTATTTTGTTTGTGATTAAATGTAAATCTAAGCCGTGGGCTTTCTATGTATAGAGCTAGGACTATACTTTTGTTGTAACCAAGCGATGACTTGGAAAGCTGTAAGCCCGTAGGGCATTCTTTTGTTGTTGATATGTAACATTTCTGTAAAGTAAACTCTGATGAATATATATAAATATATAAACTCTCCCATGTCTAATGATTGTATGAATGGTTGATTTACGTAAAAAAATTTTGAGGGCGTTACAAATTGCAATTTCTTATTAGAAAACCCATGTACAAATTCCACATAATGTTCAAATCAAACAAATCAATAATCGAGCTGAGCACGAGTAGCCCTAACCTCGGCTTGATAAGGCTCGTGAATATAAAATTAAATAAGTTAATATTTATTTTTAATAATATATTAAATAAATTTTCAATAATCTTTTTTATTTTTTATTTATGTTTGGTGTTTGTGTAAATTTTCATATTTGATTGATGAAATTTATTATTAATATAAGTATTATTATATATTTTACTCATTAATTTTGTATTTTTTTTCAATCTTAATAAGTAAATTAATTAAATTTAAGCTCAAGTTCGAACTTGAACTCGGCTCGTTTATGTAATCAAGCGAGCTCAAGCCGAGCTTGACTTCAACAAATATTTGACGAACCGAGCTCGAACTCGATTTTTGAAACTCGACTAGAGCTTGAGCTCGATTGATTCTTAATAAACGAGTTTGAACATTCAAAAACTCTACTCGGTTTGACTTGTTTGCAGCCCTAAATAGATACAACCAATATATAATTACTAAAATATGCAACAAAATCAGCTAAGACTGCAAATGCATGTTGAATTTGTCTTTGATACTTTTAGCAACTTTTTCTTGTGTCTTTCTTTTTGTCTTTTTCTTTTTTGATTTTAGTTTTTCTTGTATCTTTCTATTAAATGTAAAGTGTCTAGCTTATCAAAATAATAATAATAACAATTTATCAAAATTTTAATAATTACTCACATGTGGGACCCATAGGTAGTAAAAAAAATATTTATATATTAATTTGTAATTATAACAAAGGTATAATGAACTCAGTTACAAATTATTTATGTTATTTGATGGTCTTTTTTTTTTTTTTGGATTTGGAAATAGTTATGATCTTTAAATATTACTAATATTATTATCTCTAAAAAATAAATTCATGGTTGGGACACTGCATGTCCAACAGTACCATTTGCTTGGTTTGGGTTTTCTAAAAATACTTTTTAAAAAATTTTATTTTCTTATTTTTCGTTTTTTTTTGTTTTTATTGAATTTTTTTAATATTTGAAGCAATTTTTTAAAAAAATTTAGGCACACCTAATATAAATACACTTAAAAAATATAATTTTTGTGAAAAAAATCTTAAAAAAATTCACTAAATATCAAAAATACAAAAAATCAGTATATTTTTCGTATTTTTATGTATTTATTAATTTTTTAAAATATTTTTTTACAAATATTTTACTTTTTAGATACATCTAAGATGCATATAAAAAAGTAAAAAAATATTTAAAATTTTAAAAATATTCACTAAATTTTTTTTTAAAAAAAAAAAAACACACAAAAAACAAAAAAAACTCAACTTTTAGAAACCTCAGACCAAACTAAAGTAATCTCTTTTGTCCTCAACCGCATCGTTTTACTCTGATATGCCCCATCCACGAGGTACACGAGTCAGTTGCATAATTGCATATATGTGCCGGTGCTACGTTTTATATCTCTTTTAATTGGTGTGTTGATCCAAAAGTTGTGTGAGGCTCTTCTTGCTGTTTTTTCATTTCTCAAAGGCAGTCATGGAGCTCTTGTATATCTTTATCTCTCTGGTTTCCCTGTCTATAATTCTCATTGTGTATCTCTCACCATCCAAGGCCAAGAACCTGCCGCCAGGCAAAACAGGATGGCCGGTGATCGGGGAGAGCATCGAGTACTTGGGTGCCGGGTGGAAGGGACGACCAGAAAAGTTCATATTCGACCGAATATCGAACTACTCATCTTACATCTTCAAGACAAATCTAATGCTACAGCCAACTGTTGTGTTTTGTGGTGCACCGGCACATAAGTTCTTGTTCGCCAACGAAAACAAGCTGATTCAGTCATGGTGGCCTAGCTCCGTCGACAAGATCTTCCCATCTTCTACCCAAACATCGTCCAAAGAGGAGGCTATCAAGATGAGGAAAATGTTGCCCAATTTCTTCAAACCGGAGGCCTTGCAGCGGTACATCGGCATCATGGACACCACTGCTCACCAACACTTTGCTGCCGACTGGGACAACACGGTTTGATTGAGGCATTTGATTTACTTTTCAAAATTTAATTCGGTTTTCAAATCATGATTTGAATCAAAATTTAGTAGGTGTTTGAGATAAATTAAAAAAGTGTATTTTTTTACCTATATACACTTATTTGGGTTACTTCAATCAATATCTATTAATATCTGCTCTCTATTTTTCTTACCACTTTCTTTACTTTTTTACACAAATTTTTTTTTATATAAAAAGTCAAAAAGTATACTTATTTAGAACATTACAAATCATCTCTTATAATCAAACAAAATTTTAAAATACAAATCAAATTTATTTTCAAAATTCATCTTTTCTCTTTTTTTAATATATATATATATATATTTTATTATTACGAATCAATCAATTAATCATTTTTTCTCTCTATCTCTCCTCTCACATTTTTACACATTCTATATGTCAATCAATCAATAAAAAATTTAAAAAATATTACAAATCATCTCAAAATTATTTTCAAAACTCATAACCAAATAAATTCTCTTTTCAAATTATAATTCAAAAATTCAAAACTCAAAATATAACTCTACACCCAAATAAAAAATCTAAAACTAAACCAAAGAGACTCTTAGTTTTTCACAATTTTTTAAAGTTTTGATTTATTTTTATTTTTTTATTCTCTTTTTTTATATTTTAATTTTTTATATATTTTTTTTAAAACTCACTTTTTTTTTATCAACAAAATAAAATTTTATTAAAAATATGAAATTACATGTGTAAGGAAATGGATTGCACTGAGCAATTTCAAGAATAAAAACTCCCCTATTATTGCTGCTCACAATCACGCAAAAAACCGAGTTTTTTAATTTAAGAAGAAGAAGAAAAAAAAAAACTCAATTGAAGATAATTAATAAAAAAAATCTTGAATTTTTTTTTTAAAAACTTGATTTTTTTTTTAAATTTTTAGGTGGACTTAGATTAGGTTATTTAAAATAATAAAAAAAAAAGTTAAATATAAAAAAAAAAATTTACTATGACAAAAGAATAATAATAAACAATTTTTTAGTTTAAAGAAGGAAACAAAGTGCAAAATCACGAATGGTCACTTTATATTGAAATAGTTGTCCTCATTTCAAGGGTGGTCTTCAGTGTACTTTGTGGATTGGATGATATTGTTCAGTTCGTGGAGCTCATCATGATTTCAATTTTGATAATTTGAACTATTAATGTATATAATTCATTGAATATTTTATTCTTGTGAATCATCACGTTGATCGGATATCAATAATTATTTGATCAAATCAGATTTTTGTTAATAATTTATCAACAATGATAGAAACCTTCTTTTGGAGGACCTTCACAACCCCCAAAATGATCCACACCACTCATGATGTGGGCCCTACACATACATGAGTGGGCCTCACACATCATGAGTGAGGTGGATCACTTTGGAGGTTGTGGGGTACTCCAAAAAGGGGAGTCCCACTCATTTTCCATAATTTATTTTAAAAATTATATATATCGTTGACAGAAATCAGATCAGATCAAATAGCTATTGATATCCGATTAACGTAATTTTTTACAAAGATAAAAATACTCTTCGAGTTCTACATATTGAACGGTTTAGATTATCGAAACAGGACCCGTGATGAGTCCCTACAAGTATAACAATATATTCTAATCCGATCTTAGACTGAAGAGGAGGGAAGCCTGGCCTAATTTATTAAATAGCGAATGTCACAATTCTTTCTCAAAGTCACCATCTAGAGAATTTTTTATATGTTAATAGGACACCACGTGACACTATCTTTTATCAATCACAAATGTATATGTTTTCTAATATTTTCCAAACGTCTAATATAAATATAATAAATTCTATTATCAAAATTAATCACAATAATAAAAAAATACCACAAATAAAAATTACTCCACCATCTACTTTTTTTAAGATGGCGTGTTTTTATTTATGACTTTCAAGAGTGAGAGAAAATGCCAAAGTAATTTGGGAAATAAATAATTGTACTCTTGCAAGCAAGTGATTTTTATATGTGGATAGAATATATATACATGCAATACATTTTACCATAATCATTGGTGAAAAGTAGTGAAATATAGATTATATTGTTAAATGTTTGAGAAACACTAGAAAGCATATATATTTGTGAGTGATAGAAGGACAATCCTACAAAACATTTTCCTTGCAAGTACATAAAAGTAAATAATTGGAGTTATTTTCTTGCATTGTATTGTTTAATTTGTGGACTATCAAAGACCAGTTAAATACCTTGACAATTAAATTCTACAGAGAAGAACGCCATAATCAATTATACTGAGACTCAAATTTAAAAGCATATAAATCTATTTTTAAGTATAATTGTACTTAAATTATTGTACAATTGTATTTGTCAATAAATACACTAATTTTTATTTAAATAATTAATAATTTTTTTGTTGCATATAATTTTATAGGACATGATTGTTGTGGTCTACCCACTCACCCAACGCTACACATTCTGGATTGCTTGTCGATTGTTTCTTAGCATAGAAGATCCAAAGGAAGTTGATAGATTCTTGGAACGTTTCAAGGTCTTGTCAGAGGGGTTAGTGTCAATCCCAGTGGACTTTCCAGGGACACCATTTCATCGCTCCATCAAGGCGTCCGAATACATCAGAAAGGAGTTCCTAATGAGAATCATCAAGCAAAGAAAGATCGACTTGGCGGAGGGGAAGGCGTCACCAACACAAGATATATTGTCCCACATGTTGCTCATGGCGGATGAGGATGGCAAGTTCATGAAGGAGATTGATATTGCAGATAAGATATTGGGTTTGCTTATTGGTGGCCATGACACTGCAAGCTCTGCTTGTGCTTTCATTGTCAAGTATCTCGCAGAGTTACCTCACATCTATCAAGGAGTTTACAAGGGTATGTATGTTCCTAATTTTACTCTACTTAATTTGACCAG
The DNA here is from genome assembly GCA_025200525.1 of Camellia lanceoleosa. Lineage (NCBI taxonomy): Eukaryota > Viridiplantae > Streptophyta > Magnoliopsida > Ericales > Theaceae > Camellia > Camellia lanceoleosa. The sequence goes on from CM045766.1 coordinate 47,079,185, forward strand.
CTCGAGTGCTTCTAAATAAGGTGATTATTCAGTATTTCTGGAGTATGGACACGTGGTACTTTATAAAGTTTTGATTGGTAGAGAGGGTTAGGGGCCCATGATTTATGTTGGGGATGGAGGAACAACATAGGGCTAAGTAATTGATGATTGGTTTGAAGTATGGCTACGTAGTGTTTCGGGATTATTGAATATTTTCCCCTCTAAATGCACCTCTCAAAAATTAATAATGCCATTTTGGAATTGAAATGATCTGAATCCACTAGCTAGATGTATATTTTCATCTAATGTTAACCACATTGTAATCACATATACATTTGATTTCATATTTTTCTGTAATATTTGTTGTGTGTAGACGTGAAATATTAGTTATCTTATTATTGTACTTTTAACTTATCATATAATGTTACTTATCGAAAAATTACTTAAAATTTAAATATATTATAGAGAGCAACATATGAAGATATTGGGTCCGGGATCAACTTGAAGATAAATAATGATTATTTTTCTTTTACTATGAATTTTTTTGTTATATTGAGTTTATTATTACTTATTATGGGCTTTCTTTTGTGTTAATTTTTGTGCTTATAGATATGTGTTGATATATTGTCCAAATTAATGTAATTCAATTTATATTTAAAAATAATTTATTATTGATTGATTAAAATATATGATAAAAAAAAATTAAGTTTATATAGCTTTGGCCAAATTTAAAAACAGAAAATCATGTGAATCAAGTCATTTGTTGAGTTGACTGAATCGAATGAGATCAGAGAGTTACCAAGGCCAAGGTGGTTCAAGCTTTATTTTGTTGTTTTTTTTGGTTGGAATGGAATGTTGCATTTAACTTTAGAATAAATAAATTCCCAATGAATGATTGCACGTGGATGTGCAACAATTTTTATAGTGAACTCTCTGTTTTCGATGCATTAATTTTTTATTATTTTTTTTTATCTCTATCAATATATATATTTTTTTTCACCTCCAAATAAATTTATTTTTTATTCAGAATCTTATTAACGTTAAAAAAGTGATACATAAAAAATATGTGATTTTTTAAATTTTTTAAAAAAACTTACATGTTATCATTTTATTAATATTTTCACCGAATTGGAGTGGAAATACAATTTGGAGAAAGTCCTGTCCAAAACAATTAGATCTGTGGTATCTTATTTTGGTGATTTAACATGTTATTTTTTAGATTTTTTTTTTTTTTTTTGTATAGTTTATATACATAAAAAAATTTAATTTAATTCAATAATCGTAAAGAAAATTTACCCATCAATCTCATATGAGAGAATGTTGATTCATTTAGTCTTAAGAGTTTTCTTATGAACCAATTAGTCCCTTTTGTTTTAAAGAGTTATATTTATTTGATTTGGTGCCATTTGAGTTTAAGTGAATAATATCCTTTTGTGATTCTTTTTTTCAATTTTCTGATTCTTTTTTGGTATGAGAATGGAAAGGTAAGGTGTGGAAGATTTTTTTTGGAGGGATTGGTGGTTGAAGTGTTGGTTGTTAAGTATGAAAATCTACATTTTTGTTAGTATGATTTTCTAGTGTTACATTGGAGTGTTACATTAGACTGTTGCATTTGAAAAAAAAATACACAAAGAAGTTTTTCTAAAATGTTACATTATTATATTTGACAAAAGTACACTAAGAAGGTTTTTAATGTGTAACATTGGAGCGTTATGTTTGGAAAAAGTACACTAAAAAGTTTGTGTGTTACATTAATTGGATTGCTACATTTTGAAAAAGTACATTAAGGAGTTTTTTAGAATGTTACATTGTTACGTATGAAAAAAATACATTAAGGAGTTTTTTAGTGTACTACATTAGAGTTTTATGTTTTTTAGTGTTGTATTGAAGTGTTACGTTTAGGAAAAGTAAATTAAGAATTTTTTTTTTTTTGAAGTGTTACGTTTAGTAATTTCAACATTATGAGAAAACTCACATTTGTCTCTCAACACGTATATCCACGCGTTTATACATAACACTTTATATAATTCACACTAGAATGAGACTTTTAGGTGTATAAGAAAAAATGGAAAACCAAACAATTTATAAAATCACTATTTGAGATTTATTGGTATTTCACCCTAATCGTAACTACACAATTTCATTTAATTGGTCTTTTAGAAAAAGGTAAATTACAAATACACTCCTGAGGTTTAATTAAAATACGAATTGCCTATGTAGTTCTGGAAATTACATTCCACTCCATGAGGTTTTTAATTTTATAACAAATCGCCTCTTTTATTAATAAATCATCAAGTCAATTAACAGTTTTTAATGATATTAGAAATATATTTCAATTAATAATTTAGATAATTTTATTATTGTATAAAAAGCAAGTATGAATTTCATTTTTAGTTAATTCTGTTAAATAAAAAATTCTAATAAGAGGGTATTTGAAATTTTTTAAACAACAGGGGGCAATTTGTATTTTAAAAAAACTTTAGAGGGTGTATTTGTAATTTACCCTTTAGAAAAAAATTATGATATAGATTTAATTTTAACAAGTAAAGATGTAATGCTTAAAAGAGGAATGCTAGAGTAGAAAAGTAAGAGTTCCGAAAAGCTCCAGATGAATTGTTGAATTGGGATGACAAGTATAGTTTTTTTTTTGGTTTTTCTGATCCTTTGTAAACATGCAGAGCAAATGGACATTGCAAAATCAAAAGGTCCTGGTGAATTATTAAATTGGGAAGACATTCAAAAGATGAAATTATCATGGAATGTAGCTTGTGAAGTTTTGAGACTTGCACCACCTGTTCAAGGTGCTTTCAGAGATGTCTTGACTGATTTCATGTACGAAGGCTTCTATATCCCAAAGGGTTGGAAGGTACACTACCTACTTCATAAGTTAATTGTCATTTCTTCTACTTGCATAGAAATTATGAGGGAGTAGTATTTAATTATGTGATAAGTTTATGTGTTCATAGAATTTTTCTATAATAAATGCAAGAAACACATTCTATGTACAAAATTTAATCGTTAAGTTAATTATTCACATTTATTGTTTGTTGTTAAATTTTAAATGTTCGTATGTATGTAGATATATTGGAGCACACACTCGACTCATAAAAATCCAGAATATTTCTTGGAACCATATAAATTCGATCCATCGAGATTTGATGGAAGAGGACCAGCGCCTTACACGTTTGTACCATTTGGAGGAGGGCCAAGGATGTGCCCTGGAAAAGAGTATGCTCGTTTGGAAATATTGGTATTCATGCACAACCTTGTCAAGAGGTTCAAGTGGGAGAAATTGATTCCCGATGAGAAGATTGTTGTTAATCCCATGCCTATCCCTGAGAAGGGTCTTCCCATTCAACTATTTCCCTATTAATTAAATTAAAAACTTAAATGCATTAGCTCCGCTCAACTCGACTCAACTCAATAAAGTCTTTGTCTTCAATGATTCTATCACAAACATTTCTCTAGCTATACATAAGCCAAGCTTGTACCTAAACTTTTTCTTTTTTTTCTTTCTTTCTTGTATTTGTCCTTATTTTATTTACCTTATGTAGTTTTGTTATTATAATGTGTTACTTCATTAAGATTGTGTATTTGACCAGTTTTAGTTATGTAGTAATTAATTTTTAATATGGCACATACAAAAGTTGAGGTCTTATTTGAATAACATGATCAGCTGAAACGCAAACGCAACTATTGATTTTGAAATTGCATATACTATTGTATTTCAACACTTGATGTTATGGTGGTTTAGAATCATCATCATTATTTGGAAAAACAAATCTTTAATATGTTTTATGGTCTGTTAGGAAATGGATTTTGTTATTTTAATTAAAAAAAATGAGTTTAGAAAATAAATTTATATACTCCCTCCGTTCTAAAATATTAGTCAATTATTTTATTTTTCATTATCCCAAAATGTTATTCTCTTTTCAAAAATTAAGAACTAAAATAATATGAATTTTCTATTTTTTCATTATTTTAAATTCATTAACAACACAAAAACTACAATTATGACAATTGATATTCTCCAAAAAATATACCATCGAAGGATAATTTTGAAAAATTAATTTTTTAAGAGTGCAATATTGTACTAAAAAAAATTAAGAGCTTGTTTGGTTTGTTTTTCGAGATACAATTTTTGAGAAAAATTTTCAATTTTTTTTTGGTTCAAATTTTTTGAATTTTTTTTTCCAAAATCACTTTCTCTCTCCTACACATTAATCAAATCAATCACTTTTTCTCTCTCCTCTCTCATTCTCAATCACTTTTTCTCTCACACACATTTACTCAATTACAACAAAATATCAAGGAATTTTTTATTGATAAATCTATTTTAGAGTTGTTATAACCCATTAGGTCCACAAAGGATTATTATAACATGATTAGTCCCATATACTTTTCTTTTTATTCCATAAGGTCCATTTTACTAATTTTATATTTTTACCTAGACTATTTTGCCCTTATATATATATATATATTATGTTAATACACATACCACGTTGCCTTTTTTTTTTTTTTTTTTTTTTGATTTAGTTTTGGTAGTTTCTATCTTCACGCTTTTGATCATCATTCTAATTCAGATGGATACGTTTCTATTTTGCATGCTCGTTTCAAGGCTTTGATATGCTAGAGTTTCATTGTTGCTGTTGTAGTATGGTTCGGTGTTTTTCAAGTGAAGATGACGAATTGGATGCTATTCGATTGTCACATTTTTTGGAGTATAACTAGTTCAAATCAATTGTTTTTGAGTTATAGGACAAGTGTAGGATTGCATAATTGAGGTTAGTACCATTTTGGTTATGAATACATGTTCAGTTTATGTTTTGATTTGTATGATGGATCAAATGCTCTGTTTTTTGATTGATATGGATCAAATGCTCTGTTTGTTCAATTATATGCATTTTATGTGGTCTTATGGAGGGAAGGTCATACAGATTATGTGAAGAATGTGGATGTTCTCATTTTACTTTGATGTTTGCTTAATGAGGCTCTGTGTGGGTGATATAATTCAGAGTATATGTATCAATGTGAATGTTCACATCTTGTTAATGTGAAGTTATGGAGGGTTGCTTGCATGTTGTGTACTGTTACCTTAATGTGGTGGTGTCATTTTGACATTGTAAAATGTTTTATGTTGTGTAAAGATAGTGGTGATAGTTTTCATTATGGATTTACCACTTGATGTCACGTCCCAAAATTTAGACAATTAAATATTAAATTATGACTTAACCCCAATTAATATTTCATCATCCAACTCTTAGGGGTGAAAAAAAAAAAAAAAAAAAAAAAAAAAAAA